>OX422217.1:467012941-467640441 GCA_949130495.1 Sambucus nigra
TTGTCAGTTTGAGCAACTATAACAGATGAGGAGGAGTATTTTATTTGATATGAGAAATTTCTCTTCTCAAAGCATCATTCTCTCTCTGTAATAACTCCCCCACCTGGTTGATTTCAGATGCATCTAGAAGTTTTTCTTTTAAGGCATCCATCTCCTCCTGCACAGAGGCACCAATTCCCTACATCTCCTGAAGTCTATCCTTGATCTTAGTTACTACCTCAGATTGATCTTTATAATCCTAGTTTCTCACCTTGAGGGATTTACATATCTTTACAAAAGCTCGATGTGCTTGAGCACTTATGTTTGGACCAAGAATATGGCCTAGACGGGAGTTAGCAGGAATATAATCATCTAAATCAATGAGCTATAACCAACCAAAAGAAGCAACAAAGGTAGAAAGAATCAATAATTAAACAAAAAGTTTCATTTTCATTTAAGCAAAAGGCACATGCCAGTACAGATGAAAGGAAGAAGAAAAAATACAATAGATAAACAAAACAAGAACAGATCTTGAATTCCTTGGAGGCCTCAACCTGGTCAGACGTGGAGGGCCCCTTCCCCTTGTCAGCAGCCTGGTCAATGACAAACTCACCTTCATTAGCACCCGAGGTAGCTCCTCCAGTTGGAATAATGACCCCTTATGGATTGACCGATGCAGCTCCCACAGTAGGAGTAATGGGCTCCATGCCATCTTGAGCATCAAGTTGGAAGATGGAGATACCTCAACAAGATTACGGCTGGGATGATGCAAGGAGAAAAGAGGGGAGTCAGCAGTAACCCCAGCAGTAGTCAAGGCTTGATCCTAGCCTTTTTAAAGCATGTTCACCGAAGATAAGCAATCTGTCACTCAGTGTCATCGTACACCGCCTCCCAACCTTTATTATACACGCTCTCTTGAACAGTCGTTGCTTCCTCTTCCAGCTGTTCCACTTTCATGACCAACCCCTTATTCACATCTACCACTGCCAGCTTATTTGCGATCATGGCACTGTAGAATTCTTAGAGGTCGAACAACTCCTTAGCAGACATTTTCTCTCCTTATAAAAGGTAGCCTTCGTATAAGACAGAGCCTTCTCGAAAGACTGTAACGCTTTGTACAACTCTGAGTTTCTCCTTAACACTTCATCTTGACCATGAAGCAACACAGTATAGTCAGAGACAAACCACAAACTAGAAGACACACAGTTTAATCACGAGATATTAGAGGAAATGGAGAACAAAGAACTATAGAGAAAAGAGTACTCACCAAAGAAAGCCCTTGGGCATATTTGAGGTCCAACTATTCTCCCCCAATGCTCGATGAGAGCTCACGGTCGACTGTGAGCACTACTTTCTCCTGTCGTAAAGGGGAAAGTTGAGGAGCAGTAACCATTAATGCCCCCTCAACAGCAACAACAAAAGTCATCATCGAGGCCTTTGAGGCTTGTGCCATTTTCTTTTATCCCTCTCTCTTTCTTTCTTATTCTCTCTTTCTCTCTCTCTCTTAGTTCTTGTAATGCCTCGTATTTTTATGGCTGTTAAATTTAGGGATTTATTAAATTTAATTATGATAAATTAATTTAATTTGAATCCTGAAAGTTGTTTTAAATACTTACTAGCGTGACGAGAGTTAGTAAGTATGTTGATTCGTTAGATATTACTTATTGAGTAAAGTAATATGTAGAATTTATTTTTGTTAAAAATTATCATGAGTGAATAAAATGGCAATTATGGAAATTTAAGTTGGGACGCGCCTGTGTCGCGTCAGGACTAAATTATTATTATATAAAGGGAATAAATTATAAGTTGCCCGTATGATCATTTTGAGTGCGCCAATGTGTCAGAAAGGGTCGAGATAATCCGAAAAGTGTACCCGGGGGTTTAGTTTGGGTCTCGGAGCGTTTTTAGGCCAATTTGACATCCTGGGAGGGTATTATAGACATCTTGCATTTTTGGGTAATTAAACCCACGAATTTAATTAGGTTATATCAGCCATTTGGAGTTGTCTCTTAGGGTTAGCAAACACAAAATCAAAGAACGGCCATTATAGAAGGAGTTGGAGAGATTTCCAAGCAACTCAAGGCCAAGGACTCACCCGTTTACACCGCAACCACCACCAAAACATAGATCGCGCGACGAGGAACACAACCATACTATTTCATCCACAAAATCGAACCTTTTCTTTATTTTTGGTTAATGCCTCACCCATGTTAGTTTAGGATTACCAAGATCATGTTTTATGAAAGAAATTGTTAATTTAGAGACTTTAAATAGCATGATTAGAGAGATTCCATATATTATGGATATACCCATCATATGTAGAGGATTTCACCAGTGAATTATTATGAGTTTAGAAACAAGAAATCTGGGAAATAATTAGAGGAATGCATATTTCTTTCAAAATTAGGGTTCTTAATGATTATGTGAATTTTACCCCACTAATTCGATATCGTTGATGAATTTATACATGTTTCACGTATGAAATCTTGTATATATGTATATAGAACTTGTAGTACTGTTATTTGATAATTCTAGAGTTGTTAATGACATTTTTGGAGAAATTCGAAGATGAAACCCGTAGGTTTAATCTGCAGTTTCTAGGCAAGAACTGCTTGACCGATCGATCGAGTCAAGAGCATCGATCGATCGATTGATCAATCGATTGACCCCTTTTCTTCGATCGATCGATCGACCCCTCCTGGAAAACTGCATATTTCACATTCGTTAGTTTAATCCGATTAAGATGTATGGGAACCCTTGATTGTTGTTGTTGGAGTATAATGGGATATAGAAATGACTAGTAGGGACTAGGTAGACCCATTGAGTAACACTTTAGTGTAGGATGGGATTTTGGGTTAACGAGGAATGATTCATGTGTATAAGAAATCGTGCATATATTTAATAAAAAGATCGGGACTCGTAAGGGAGTTAGACCGGAATGTCAGTGAGTGAATGCCTACTGAAATTATACTTAGAATACTTCGAGAGAGGAGAAGTGAGTATGAAGTGAATAATAAATGATAATACAATTGACGAGTCCGTTACACGAAATAATCGAGTAAAATGTATAATAACGGATAATTATAATTATGGGTCGTGAGCGCACCTAATTTAGCAATGTGGATGTGTGTGTGTATATATATATATGACTGTGTGATTGGGTGTGTATATATATATATATGACTGTGTGATTGTGCATATATTATATCTGTATAAAAATCATACTCGGGCTACTTGCAATCACGGGGGTTTCCATGTCAGGATGGTCTTATCTCGATTGGACCTTTATGGGGGATATTGACTCGTACCCTAGAACATAGGATTTCTTGGTACAGGTTATCTGATTGATAGTCAGACGGTCCTAAGAGACGTGAGGGTATGTGCTGACCTCTTAGTGACTTGGAACTATGCTTCGCCTCCATTTGTACGTGTTTTATGTTAATGCAGTTTGAGAGTGATTCTGAACTAGCATTTCCCTAAATATGTGTGATACAGGGACTTGATAGCAGAGTATGCCAACACCATAGTTTTTATGTGGGGTGTCGTTAGTATATATATTATATGGGAGAGTAATATATATATATATATATATATATATATATATATATATATATAATAAAGTAGGAAACTTATGTATGTCACAAGATAGAAGTATGATGTCATAGTATTATTTTTTCTACATTTCCTATTTTATCCTTGAAAATTTTGAATTCCCTCTCTTTTCTCACACTCTCCTTTGTTTCCCCCTTTTGTTCAAAATTCAAAAATAAGGACATAATAGTATTTGCACCATTCTCACACCATTGCTCCTTACTCCTTACTTTCTCAGACCTCAATCCATTATTCACTAATGATATTCGTTCCCTACCCATGTTTAGTTTACACCCCTGCTTATATGTTCATTTGTGGGAAGACAGATGAGAATGGTTAGGATAACAACAAAATCTTACCATTTTTTTCCTCAAAATTTTTAATCTTGGATCTCTCTTCTCTCTCTAGATAACTACTTCTCCCATTCTAACCAGGAGGTTTTGGAATGACTAAAGAAAAAAGTGAGTTTAAATTTCGTTCTCATTTTTATGTGTTCTATGGTTGATTTGTCACATATACTCAGACATTAATTTTTATGTGTTCTATGGTGTATACTCTGCGGATCTCTCTTCATTTATTTTTTTGGTGATCGGAGTTCTACTATTGGCCGTGTCTTTTTTGTTCGCCACCATGTCTTTTGGTAAGAGCTCTCTCTATTTCTCTCAATCCACTTCTCCAACTCTGCATTTGGATTTTAATATTATAGCGGGTATCTAAGTGGGTTTGAGTTAATCCACTTCTCCACCATGTATTTTGTTTAACAGCTCTCTCTCATCGTTCTTTTTATTTTTTCATTGTTGGAGCTGAGGATCCGTAAGATTCCTTACTTGGAACATGGGTAGATGAGCTGAGGATCCGTATGGTCTGTGCACTTTGAAATCCCCTAAATAACCAAACAATGAGATGGTGGTGGGCAGGAGCTATTGGCGCTGCAAAGGTAAACAAACTGCTTCCTCTGTATCTCTGTCTTTCACAAACACACACACACACATGCACACACACACACACACATCTATATATGTTTCAATTTTATGTCTAGCATTCAAGCATTCAATCTCGAATATCTAAAATACAGAAAAGACCGATGAAGACGATGAACATCATCGGCACACTCTGTGTTTACGCTGTAATCTACAAACACGGGGGCGTTCCCTTGAGGTTCCCGGGGACTCGACTCGCGTGGGAGTCGTATAATGATGCCCCAGATCCAGATTTGATCGCGGAGCATCACATATGGGCAGCAGTGGATACCTACGCCAAGAATGAGGCGTTTAATATCAGCAATGGGGACGTTTTCAAGTGGAAGCATTTGTGGAAAATTTTGGCTCAGTAGTTTGAGGTGGAATATGCTGAGTTTGAGGATGGAGAGAGATTGAGTTTAGTGGAAATGATGAAGGATAAAGGAGAAGTGTGGGATGAGATTGTGAAAGAGAATGATCTGTTGCCTACCATAGTTGAGAAAGTTGGGGTTTGGGGGTTTCGCAAATGGCATACGCTGATTTTTTATCCTAACTTTCTAGATCCGTGAATAAAATTGGTTCTCTCATAATCATCATTACACCTGCTAATTTTGTCGATTGACTGTGTGTGTTTGATTGACAATTTTGAAAGCTTTCAAAAATTTCCAACTTTTGGTGTATTTGGATATGTGGGTGGAGGGATGGGTTAGGTGATGATATGATATTTGGGTGTTCAGACTGTGTAACTGTATACTTTGTTAGCCAAAAGAAAAATAAAAAATGTAGAAGTTAATAGAGATTATACCCTCTTAATAATAAAAAAAATCATCCAAGATTGTACCACGTACCTAACGAAAAGCACAGGCCCTTAAAGATACATTTGCAAATCATTTTCATGCACAAACTTTGGTTTACTTACTAAAGTTTCAATTGGTATTGTAAAAAGTACATGTTTTTTACTATTTAGTTTTTATTATAAGAATAAAATTTAAATAAAAATATTTAATTGAAATATATTAACAACTAATATTTGCCTTTTAGAATCATTCAATAATTATTGTATATGATTGTACCTAAAATGTTAAGGTTGCAACTTTTAGTATTTTACTAATTAGTGTAAATAATTCTAATTTTAATTATTCGTTCATTCATTCAAGTTTACTTTGATATTTTTGTTTCCCATTTTTCACTTAATTTTTGCAGGCCTGGTAACTTCACAATTTTATATATATATGTTATCTCGCGTTTTTATTTTTTTGACTTCAGTAAGAACTTTGGTTGTACATGTCTATTTTTTTGCCTCCAGTGAGAACCATGTTTGTACAGATCTATGAATACATGTATAGTTGTATGAGTTTGAGTTTAGATCTGAGTTACATTTTCTCCCCACTATTACTATCGACCACCGTGAATACGAAAGGTTTGTAGAGTTTGGTAAGATAACATACCCAGTATCATGTGTTTATGCTTTGTTTGTGGAGTTTGGTAAGATCGATGATATAAATGATTATACATACCTTTTGTTCTTTTTTGTAATGGTTTTGCAATTACGTATTTTGAATTTTTTTTACCGTTCTGTGATTATCAGCGTGCCTTCAGGCACGGGCATATCCTAGTATATATATATATGGGAACTTTCTACTGTGTGTATAAGTAGTTAAGTAATGAATAAATGTTAAAACTTTCTTAATGGGTTCGGGAACTTCATAACGGTACCGATTTGTTCTAAATAGTGTAAGAAATCTTGAAGAGATTAATTTTATAAACTAAATATTATCACCCTATTAATCCTCGAGATAAAACTTCATGGAGAATAAGTGAGATAGACTTTTGAGGTTTAATAGTACGGTAGACGTGCACATTAGATGAGAGGTGAGAATTCTTAAGAGAGTGTCGCATACTAGCATGGTTGTTGCATTAATAGGTAAGCATTTTAAATACTTGTTAAACTATTTTTTTAAAACTGTTTTACAATCGTGCTCTGACCCATTTTCTGTTATCTCTTCTCTCTTGTATATATATATATATATATGTATATATTATAGGTGCCCAGCCACAGGGGCGTCATGCATAGGTTCTTTGGATTGGACGCGCTGTAGTTTATGTGGGAGTTGTAGGCCTTTGTTGTAGATGACCTCTTCATTGATTCGGTTCTTGTTATAGTTCTTCATAGTTAGGGCATGTGTCGCCCATTTCCCATTCAGTATAGATCTGTCAGAGATGTATGTTCATTTATTTTCAGTATTCGGTACTCTTTGAGTATTAACTCTTGTTAGGATGATTTAATTTGTAGTTTAAATTTTATTTGGTTAATCTAGATGGATTAATTATTTTGTGTTGACTGCTATCCATAGCACTTATGTGGTTCTTAAACTGTTGGTTATTTAAAAGGTTTTCAAATTGGAATTTAATAAAAATGGAAATAAAGTTTTAAATTGTTTTGACACTTAGCTTAATTATTTAGGGTGTTTAAATTGGGAAATTTTATTTTACCACAGTGATGCTAAGAATGAACCAACTGTTCACTTTTATTTTAATTTAATAAAGGATTGATCGCCCGATATTTAATTAGGCGGGGTGTCACAGGTGGAATCAGAGCATTAGGTTCTAGTGTCCTTAGGATCTGTACGACTTATTATGCTTCCAGCGTTACTTTGTTTGATATAGATCCCTATGTTTAGGATTATTATTTTCTATGGTGAGGTTCCATTCTCCTACTATAACATATGTACATTAGTGAATCTTAATTGCGTTCGAGCGTGTTCGAACAATGAAATATGGCAGGCAAGGGCCATTGGGTGGACAACAGGAGGCGAGGATCAGTTGAGGTTGTAGAGCATATTCGAGGATGATGACCGTAGTTAAAGTCACCCCTATTATGGCACGGGAAGCCAGGACTGTAAAGACGTATAGGGCGCAACTTATGATTTCCAAATGTTGTTATAGTCGAAAGAGGTGCAAGAGTAAACTCACCCCAACGTGGAACGACTGGGAAAAATCAGACGAAGCATTGTAGAGAACTGTCAGTGGGAATTCTAGAAATACGAGAATTGTGTGTGTTAGCCAAAGGATGTAAAGAATCCAAAGGTGTAGACAAAAGACAAAGTGTGGCTAACTGAAAGTGAAAATTTGGAGAAAATTTTTCTTAGCTTGTCAGAACGAAGTTATAATGGTGGGAGTCAGCCACCATTTTTAGAAGTTAAATGCTATGCCTGTAGAAGAATCTTAGGTACAGTTTGACTGCATGTTCCTTCATCAGATGTTCAGGATAAGAAGTGAACTTTGTTCTGAACTCATCACAGGAGGACCTGATAGAGGTCCATTTATGAATATGAATCAAATCCATTAGTGAATCTTGTATCAGAGGATGTAGATACAATTGGAGGAAAGGAGTCCAAGTGGGAGATCGACTCGTAAAAATAGTTAATAACACCAAAAATGGAATTCTGCTCGATGGTGGATTCAGAAGTTATCAATGTCGTGCTTTGACAATAGAGATATTAATGCTTCTTTATGTGGGAAGCTAAAAGAATCGAAGACGTTAGTCAAGAATAAGACTAGATGCAATAAAGGTAGTGTAGCACCACAAGGGGGTGGGGATATACGTCAGGGGACTCATTTAAATGATTCGAATAGCTAAATTCTTACCAAAGCGATGGTGAATTCAGTAAGGACTATTGTAGCCAGTAGCATGTTCTTTAAGTCCAACAGGCTAAGGGAACCACTGGGGATAGCCAACATGAATTGAGCTTACCAAAGTCGAGAGAAGGACAATCCTCATATGGTTAGTATGACAGGTGATAAGTGGATTATGTGTAGAGGTATTTTGTGGAGAGTGAAATCGCACGCGTTGATGTTTCCCGAAGTGAGTAAAGGGATAAGAGTATGGTGCCTAGTAAAAGACAACGATTAAAGTAGTTTTGTGTTGGTTGGGCATGCGTGTTACGTCCGGAGACCATTTGTGCAATCAAGACGATTGGCAAGGTAGAAGTATAAGTTTTATCCTCAGAGGATGAGGCGTGTTTTGTGTGTCACGAGTGAGTCATTATATTTTGTTCATTGCTAGATTAGCATGTGAGACGAGTTTAATGCGTATAACTACAAACGATATTATTATGTGAATATTTTTCCCTAGTGTAGCGGGATTTTCCTTAGTGCTATCCGCGGAGGATGAATGAGTATATTAATAGTGTTATATACTTTATTGAGGTTACTCGTTTTAGTGATGTGATATACGAGTATAATATGGTATTGATTACAACTTTATAGAAATGGTCAGTACGATAGTAGTCAGTTATTGCAAGGCTATCGGAGTGGTTGCATTAGTGTAAGATGCTTTGTTCTGGCGAGGCCTCACCTGCAAGAGGGTTGGACCCGCACTTATATATCATCTATCCTAGAGACTTCGGAGGGGATAGTGGGCTCAAGATATTTGATATCGGTGTGTAGGGACTTTTTTGTTATGATTCAGTATGTATCGAGATTACGGTTGAGCGAAAAGATTTAACTCAGTATTATGTTTAGCGCTCATGACTTGGTGATAGAAATAGTGCATTGTTATATCTATCCTTTAAAGATGTGGGAGTTAAGATTTATACCCCTCTGATTGGGGAAAGGGATTTCGAGAATCCCGACTGTATGTATTCGAGGTTTATGGAATGCAATCACCACCAATACTATACGATAGTGCAATTGGCGAAATGTTCTTTGTTCAGTGTAATTTCGGGAGGAGATGTAATTTTCTACCAGGAAACGAGAAAAATAAGGGTACATGCTATGGACGGAGGGCGTAAAGGATTTTGATAACCGACAATGCTAGGTAGTAGTGTATCGGGGGGGTTCCTTGTTTGGATTTTGCTTTGCGAGACATCCCACTCATGAAACTTAGCGTAAGGTTGGAAATAGGGAGATATTTGGTCATTAGTCCATGAGTTCAATACCTCGGTCGTAATAGGAGCAGATAATTATATCTATAAGTTGGTAGTTGAATTATGATTTAAGGCCAGTGGAGCCGGTTGCCTGGTAAGAAAGCATTGAAAGTTTTGTTTTACCACCACGAGTTGAGGGGTGGAACGATGATAAGGAGGATTTAGAATTTTGATTTCTTGGGTGAGTGAGAATACCCAAGTGTTGCAATCACGTTGTGAGCACTAGGAAAATAAAGATTTGGTTATTAGGTGTGAAGCGTATGTGATGCTTACAATAGTATGCACGGTTTATAGGGTGTGTAGACATCCTGGTTAGTTGATGTTAAAAATCGTCCGAGTTGAAGGGACATGGGAATAGACGTGTGGAATATATGTTTGTGGGACTAACATAACTAAGTAAAAGTGGTAGAGTGAATTAAGCACCGTGTGAAAGATGATAAATCCATATATACATGTGCAATCAGAGTAGCACACCGAATCTGGTTGGAAGGCTGTGGGAAGCCATTTACAGAGGGGTATTCCTTGAGAAGGGTAGAATTTACCTATATGGAGAACACTCAGGACGGAGTTGTAATTAGTCAAATGTTAAGAGTGAGTTGTGCATACAAAGAGTGATAATGTTAGTATGGTATAAAAGATCCAGAAGTGCGCATTGTGGAGAAAAGTGCACGGGTCGAAACTTTCGATATACACCAAGGAAGGAAGGGGAGTATTAAGTGCCAGTTAATGTGAGACATTTCAAGGAAAGTCGATGTTGAGCGGGACATAGTGAGTAGTCTCTTCATGCACCACTCATAGATATATATCGGTTGGAATAAGGGGATCAAATAGAGAATTTTGTGGTTATCAACAATTCCTGTAACGGAAGAGGGCGGTAAAGTTGGTAAAGTCCTTGGATGGGTTGCCATCTTCCAGGTAAGATCAAGGGTTCATCCAAACATTTGGAGTAATTCTCCCAAAAAGGAAGTGATTGACATTCCTTTGGGGTGATTTACAATATTAACTAGTGTGCCCCAGTCTTCATTTGAAAGGAAGGGATCGCGCCGGTACGTGGTCCTACACGGTATTATTTTTTGAATCGGGATGAAATTTGTGAATCCCACCTTCAATATAGGATTTCAAGAAACAACAGAGATAACATTTCATTTTGAGTAGGAGGTATCGCCCATAGCCGAGAAGCAGGCGTACAGTGATTAACGAGTAGTGGAGCCGCGTGAAGGTGATTTTAGAATCTTGGTGATCATTTCTTTTCCACAACGGATATAGCTAACAAGTGGAATAGTACGGTAATTGGGGGAGGATATTACCTAATGGTAGAGTTCCGTGGAAGCACTCGTACCTGTTTGTCATGAACGAGGTGCTTAATAAAGTTTTGGTGTGGAAAAATCTTAACTATTCTCCCTCTGCGTATGTTTAGAGGTGAGCGGATAATCAGAATTTTGGATCGATCGAGAATAATCCGTTGACTATGGTGGAATTCCACGACTATTTTAGGCGAACAAGAGTGGTCAGATGTTCGTATGGTTTCTCTCAGAACGGGAGTTTTGTTTTTAGATAAATTCGAGTAGTTGTTATGTAGTGAGGTGCGGCCTCTCAATGATATTAAAATAATGGGAATTAGTAGTGTATATGCATGTCTTATGCGAATGTTATCGGATAGGAGCACAATGTGAAGTATCTTTAATGAAGAGTGCTAGACAAGCTTGCTGTGAGGCGAGGGCTATAGTGATTGGGCACCATACTATGTGGATAGGTTGCATACTGTTAAGGTATTTTAAATTTGTTTTACTAGGTAGGCCTTATTTTCCGAATTTTGGGACGAAATTCCTTTATTAGGGAGGAAGTATGTAATACCCCGTATTTTTATGGCTTTTAAATTTAGGGATTTATTAAATTTAATTGAGATAAATTAATTTAATTTTAATCTTGAAAGTTGTTTTAAATACTTACTAGCGTGACGAGAGTTAGTAATTATTGAAAGTATGTTGATTCGTTAGATATTAATTATTGAGTAAAGTAATATGTAGAATTGATTTTTGTTAAAATTGTCACGAGTGAATAAAATGACAATTATGGAAATTTAAGTCGGGACGCGCCTGTGTCGTGTCAGGACTAAATTATTATTATATAAAGTGAATAAATTATAAGTTGTCCGTATGATCATTTTGAGTGCGCCAATGTGTCCGAAAGGGTCGAGATAGTCAGAAAAGTGTACCCGAGGGTTTAGTTTGGGTCTCGGAGCATTTTTAGGCCTATTTGACATCCCGGGAGGGTATTATAGACATCTTGCATTTTTGGGTAATTAAACCCACGAATTTAATTAGGTTATATCAGCCATTTGGAGTTGTCTCTTAGGGTTAGCAAACACAAAATCAAAGAACGGCCATTATAGAAGGAGTTGGAGAGATTTCCAAGCAACTCAAGGCCAAGGACTCACCCATTTACACCGCAACCACCACCAAAACATAGATCGCGCGACGAGGAACACAACCATACTATTTCATCCACAAAATCGAACCTTTTCTTTATTTTTGGTTAATGCCTCACCCATGTTAGTTTAGGATTACCAAGATCATGTTTTATGAAAGAAATTGTTAATTTAGAGACTTTAAATAGCATGATTAGAGAGATTCCATATATTATGGATATACCCATCATATGTAGAGGATTTCACCAGTGAATTATTATGAGTTTAGAAACAAGAAATCTGGGAAATAATTAGAGGAATGCATATTTCTTTCAAAATTAGGGTTCTTAATGATTATGTGAATTTTACCCCACTAATTCGATATCGTTGATGAATTTATACATGTTTCACGTATGAAATCTTGTATATATGTATATAGAACTTGTAGTACTGTTATTTGATAATTCTAGAGTTGTTAATGACATTTTTGGAGAAATTCGAAGATGAAACCCGTAGGTTTAATCTGCAGTTTCTAGGCAAGAACTGCTTGACCGATCGATCGAGTCAAGAGCATCGATCGATCGATTGATCAATCGATTGACCCCTTTTCTTCGATCGATCGATCGACCCCTCCTGGAAAACTGCATATTTCTCATTCGTTAGTTTAATCCGATTAAGATGTATGGGAACCCTTGATTGTTGTTGTTGGAGTATAATGGGATATAGAGATGACTAGTAGGGACTAGGTAGACCCATTGAGTAACAGTTTAGTGTAGGATGGGATTTTGGGTTAACGAGGAATGATTCATGTGTATAAGAAATCGTGCATATATTTAATAAAAAGATCGGGACTCGTAAGGGAGTTAGACCGGAATGTCAGTGAGTGAATGCCTACTGAAATTATACTTAGAATACTTCGAGAGAGGAGAAGTGAGTATGAAGTGAATAATAAATGATAATACAATTGACGAGTCCGTTACACGAAATAATCGAGTAAAATGTATAATAACGGATAATTATAATTATGGGTCGTGAGCGCACCTAATTTAGCAATGTGGATGTGTGTGTGTGTATATATATATATATATATATATATATATATATATATATATATATATGACTATGTGATTGTGCATATATTATATTTGTATAAAAATCATACTTGGGCTACTTGCTATCACGGGGGTTTCCGCACTGGGACGGTCTTATCTCGATTGGACCTTTATGGGGGATATTGACTCGTACCCTAGAACATAGGATTCCTTGGTACAGGCTATCTGATTGATAGTCAGATGGTCCTAAGAGACGTGAGGGTATGTGCGGACCTCTTAGTGACTTGGAACTATGCTTCACCTCCATTTGTATGTGTATTATGTTAATGCAGTTCGAGAGTGATTCTGAACTAGCATTCCCTAAATATGTGTGATACAGGGACTTGATAGCAGAGTATGCCAGCACCATAGTTTTTATGTGGGGTGTCATTAGTATATATATTATATGGGAGACTAATATATATATATATATATATATATATATATATATATTTATATGGGAACTTTCTACTGTGCGTATAAGTAGTTAAGTAATGAATAAATGTTGCAACTTTCTTAATGGGTTCGGGAACTTCATAACGGTACCGATTTGTTCTAAATAGTGTAAGAAATCTTGAAGAGATTAATTTTCTAAACTAAATATTATCACCCTGTTAATCCTCGTGATAAAACTTCATGGAGAATAAGTGAGATAGACTTTTGAGGTTTAGTAGTACGGTAGACGTGCACATTAGATGAGAGGTGAGAATTCTCAAGAGAGTGTCGCATACTAGCATGGTTGTTGCATTAGCAGGTAAGCATTTTAAATACTTGCTAAACTTTTTTTTTAAAAAAGTTTTACAATCGGGTTCTGACCCGTTTTTTGTTATCTCTTCTCTCTTGTATATATACTAGGGTGTACCCGTGCCGATGGCACGGTTATTAAAATGTTTCGGATATTTTGGATCCTTAATAAGTTAATGTGTGGATATTAGATATAAGTTCTCCATATTCAATTTCAACCATTGGATTGCAAAGACCAAAAATCTAGTAAGCAACGATTACAAATACGATACTTTAATGAATTAAACAATTCTCTATTTTTTGAACATTTACATTTTCACACATTCATAATTATTCTTAAAATAGTTAAAGTTACCCATAGGAAATCACAGGCAATATTTTTGAAACATTTACATTTCACACGGGCAATATTGATAAACAATACTTTCTCTATTTCAAATTAAGTGTTGTATTTTTATTTTTTCCATTCCAACCTATTTTGAAAATCATTTAACTAAATTCATAAATCAAGGCATTTTCTTCATTGACCATATAATATGTTAAAAATCACGTTTAATTTTGACACCACAACATGCATGTAACTTCCTTGTTAATGGGATCATAATTTATTATCATATTTTAGCTAAAATCTAAACATAATTTTTGTACTTAATTAAAAAAGAACATTTAGATGTCCATAATAAAGTCAATTAAATAACATTATGAAAAAAAATAAAGAAGGGAGTTGTAAAGATATAAAAATATGGCGTCGAAGAAGTAAAACAATAACCATGCTCGTAGTGGCAACTGAATATCAATCTGTATATATAAAAATGGCTCAATATGTTAGAAATAAAGTTTTCGATTATTAATAATAATAAATATTTTTTAGATGTAGATTAGTGATAATTGTTTGTTTTTAGATTTGGGGGTAACTCGTCCCGAGGGCATGGTGGATATATTCTTATACAATATAATAAAACACAGGTGCAAAAGTCATGGCAATTTGAGATGGCAGAGGTTTATAAAAAAGTGAATGTAAATTCCATATGGTAAAATATGGTTAACATAACGATACCATGATACATTTCGGTTAAGGTATTTGAAATTACAATTAAATTAAAATCCCCTATCAATATACATGCCTACACAACATCTTGCATATACAGCCAAAAGTCCAACTTACTGCCTAAGTCATCATCAAGTGCAGCCAAAGCTGCTACAGCTTTTATAAATAATACCCATCAGGCGGCTAAAAAGGGTCCCTCCAAAGTTATCTTCTAAAATCTGCAAAGAAGTTGAGAAGAAATGAAATTTTTCCTAAAAAATATATATATATATATATATATATATATATATATATATAATCTCGAAGAAAATAAAACAACCAACAAAAATCTAAGAAAAAGAGCAAAGAGAGCGTGAAATAAATCTCAAAGAATGCTATCTCAAAGCCTAAATATGAAAATCATGCAATAAGATCACAAACATAAACCCATGAAAAATACCACAATGTGAAAAAAAAAGCCAAGTCAGAATACGGTGCAAAAAAACTAATAATACAAATGAGAGGGGGGGGGGGGATACTGATATATCTATGATATTTCTCATTGTGAGAAAAATAGAAACACCTGCAAAGAGAGAGAATTTTGAAATATGAAAACTTATGGGCTTATGGGGTGGCGTAGATAGGCTAGGAGTCAGAGATGAGACAGATGTATGTACCTCTGACATGAAGTGATATGTTTCGACAATCTTAAGTAAAGGTCACACAATAGTTTCAATATATAGATTCTACAGACTGGTTTGAAATATTACACACTAAATATTGTGAGATTGCTAGAAGTAACTAAAAATCTTTTTCAACTGTAAGATATAAGTTCTACATGGGGAGCTCTAACCAAGGGTGTACCATAGATCTATGATATTACACCGACAACTGCTATTATGAATAAAAAACACAAACAAATATAAATACACATTAACAAAGAAATGAAGACCGAAATAAGACATTTCTTTATGTTCATTTCTTTCTGTAAAACACCCGTATATTTGACTATTAAGTCATTAACAAAGAAATTTCCTTGTGAATAGAAATAAATCATTAATAAAGAAATGAAGATGAACATGGGTGTTTGTGTTGATTTCTTTGTGTAAAACACCCGTTTTACACAAATTACTCGGTTTACACAAAGAAATGAATATGAACAGGCATTAAAAAGGATAAGACGAAGATGATCATAAATAGTAAATAGTAGAGCCCATAAAAATGTGAAACCATCATAAAAATGTTGGCTAAATAGTAGACTTCAGCCACTTTATTCCCCTCATAACAGAAAACTGTCTCATCTCGCTGATCATACAAAACCCACTCCTAACCCGACACCTCCTCTTCTCGCTGATCGTACCCGAACCCACTCTCAACCATAACCCGACCCACGCACATCTTAACCCCGATACCATACCCATTTTCGCTCTAACTAAACCCAACTTCATATATAACTACCCAAAAACCCAACAAATTACATGTCCAATATCAAAACACGTGAATATATATCCCATAAATGAAACATGACCTGAAGAAAAACCTCAAAAAAGTAGCAACATAAATGAAAAACTTGAGGAGAGAGAAATTTGCAAAACTTGAAATTAATAGAAACACATACCTCAAGTTTAAAAAGCTTCCACCAGTTGGAAAACAGCCAAAATTACATTTCTTCATTCTTATTGAAGATAATAACAAAAGGGTATTTATTTTTAAATAACACGGCTATTTAGTTATATTGTGCCAGTCTCTTCGGAAGACCTGCAAAATTATTGTTCTAGACACGGTGTTCAACATAAAGTACACATCCAAACACAGATCTGAAAAAAATACACATATAAATGCAAAACTTTGCACCATGAAACAAAGAGGGTTGATTACCTAAAAACGGATCTAAAAAAAACCCCAAAAATCAACGAAGTACTGCAGATATGCAAAAAATAAAAAATGAGTAAATCTGATTAACGGTGGTTACACGATGTAGAAACCTCCAGATCTGCAAAAAACAGTGTAGAAAAAACATAACACAGAAAAAAGTAAAATCAAACTTCGATATAAATTGGGATGTGGAATGATTGCTGGACTGCGTGTAAAAAGGACTTAGCGACGGGGCGTTGCACCGAGGACATTGATCAAACAAAACCCAATGTGAGAATCTCCCCAGCCCAGCCATGGCATTGCTTGTGATCTCTACTCTATGAAAAAAACCAATTGAGAGATCTTGTGAAACAAACCCTAACGAGACATCTTGTGAGCTCTGATCTGTGAAAACAATTACCACGGATCTTCTATGAGCTATGCTCTGTGAAGGAACTCTCATGAGAGAGAGGATTGTATGTTTTCAGCTTAAAGTAAGAATCTCCAGCCAATTATTTTTTCGAGACCCGTGAAATACCAATCCATTTTTTTAGACCCGTGAGTCTTTGCTTACTGTCCATTTTTTGGAGACCCATGATTCCAACTCTTGGCCACGTGGAACAATTTCAAACCATTAGATTTATAACCTCAAGCGTTAATCTCAGCTTATGCAAAAAGGCCATCCTCCTTTATATGTTGGTGACGGCAGATAGAAGTGAGGGGTTAGGAGAGAAATATGGAAGGTAAGAAAGTGAAGTATTCAAAGAAGGGTAGAGTAATAATGAGTCAGTTTGCTATGGAGTGTTAGAGAGGGTTTCCAATTTATTATTGGTACTCTACTCGGATAGTACATGAGCTCTGGGCTCGAGATCTTTCATACAGTTCATCTTTTTAAAGAATTGTGAAACATTGGATACAACCTCCTACGATTTAATCTAAACCATTAGTTTGGGAAGATCAAAATTCATCAGATGTAATCTCAACCCTTAGTTGATAAACACCAAACTCCTCAAGATGTAATCTGAACCGTCAATTGGAGAGGACAAAAAGTCCCCTCCTCCTTTATTATATATATATATATATATATATATATATATATATATATATATATATATATATATATTACATGTGCCCAGCCACAGGGGCGTCATGCATAGGTTATTTGGATTGGACGCGCTGTAACTTATGTGGGAGTTACAGGTCTTTGTTGTAGACGACCTCTTTATCGATTCGGTTCTTGTTATAGTTCTTCATAGTTAGGGCATGCATCACCCATTTTCCATTCAGTATAGATTTGTCATAGATTTATGTTCATTTATTTTCAGTATTCGGTACTCTTTGAGTATTAACTCTTGTCAGGATGATTTCATTTGTAGTTTAAATTTAATTTGGTTAATCTAGATGGATTAATTCTTTTGTGTTGACGGCTATCCGTAGCACTTATGTGATTCTTAAACTGTTGGTTATTTAAAAGGTTTTCAAATTGTAATTTAATAAAAATGGAAATAATGTTTTAAATTTTTTTGACACTTAGCTTAATTATTTAGGGTGTTTAAATTGGAAAATTTTATTTTGCGATAGTGATGCTTAGAATGAACCAACTGTTCGCCTTGATTTTAATTTAATAAAGGATTGATCGCTCGGTATTTAATTAGGCAGGGTGTCACAGTTCTCCTCATCTTCTCTCTTCTTTCTCTCCGCCTCCTTCTCCTGAACCACCACCTTAGAACTACCAATAGAGTCTCCAGCCTTGTTCTTAAGGAACTTCATCATGTTGGACAGTAGATCATCATCATTGTCATCCTGGATCAAGTTTTTTCTCCTTGAAAGGGCCATTTCTTCCTCATTGGACTCCTCTTCGTTGGACTCTTCCTTGTCTCTCTCACTTTCACCACTTCCCTCCTCGCCTCCTTCTAATAGATCCTCTCCCGAGCTACTTTCTTCCTCGTCCTCTACCTCAATGGGTTCAGAAGTACCACCAACGACTTCTTCTAGAACGTCTAGATGAGGCATTGTGTCTACTAGGAGAGCAATAAAGATGGAAGTAGTATTCTAGTACTCCATCAAGAATGCAGCAGACCGAGGATATTCCCCCTCAGCAACAGTGTCTCTTATCCTCCAAGCTTTCAAAAGTTCAACAGTTCGGATCTCGTGAGGAGTAGGCTCTTGATTATTAGCTTTATTAGCTTTTACTATAAAAGAATAAGAAGAAGGAAATATCAGAAGGAAAGTACACAAAGGCAGGCAAATAAATAATAAAAAAGAAGGTGATAATAACCTATGTATTCCTCCCCAAAGGTAGGGATTCGAGGTCCCTGTACCTTATGCCCCCTGATTGGGGAGGATATTGCAAATTTCTGGCAATAAAACCTTCAGACCAATAGTCTTTATGGAAATCAGGTAGATTTACTCCCAATGCCCTATCAGGACTTCTTGCTTTCAAGTACAAAAGACCCTCATTGGTGCGACAAAAAGTATAACATTAGCATATCTCAGTTAATCCTAAGCTGGTACCATAGCGTTGGTTTATCCTATGAACTCCATTAACAATCTTCCACACATTTGGAGAACATTGGGAAGGAACTATGTTGAAGTATTAGAAAAAATGTAAAAACAAAGGGTTATGAGGAAATGTTAAACCCCCTTAGGAAACCAACATAACATGAATCCAATGACCATCTTCTAGATCGCAAACATTTTTGGGGACTGAAGTAAAATCTATGTCTACCCAATCAGGAATATTGTAACATTTTTTAAACTCAGGTAAAGACTTATTATCACGCATCGCCATGAGAAAAACACAAAAAACCTAGCTATAGTAGAATAACGATTCACAGAAGACAAAACCTAGAAGAAGAAAGCTAGAACTTACGAGACAGAGAGGAGACTTGGAAAGCTGAGAAAGTCTTGATTTTGAAGAGTGAGAGTAAGGAATGAAGCCTGAGAACACATTATGGGAAAAATGACCAAAGATGATGAACTGACGGTTAAGTTTTTGACAAACCAGTTTCAAACACTCAAATGAAATTTTACACTTCTCAAGAAAGATTTGGCGCTTTAATATCATACAAAAAGACGAGCGCGCCCCTCCTGTTTCAACAAATTACGAGTATACCACTATAGACGGTGCTGCATCCTTAACAACATTTAAAATCCATCGGCCCAAGCAATGGCCCAAATATTTTAGGGGAAATTGTGGGGACCAATTTAATTCTCAGCCCACGAGAGTAGCAGACCTAGCCCAACAAATCTAAAAAGCTGCTCAACCCAAATCGTGGGAATAAGCTACGAGTATGTGCAGTCCACACCACCCCAGAACCAAGTCAATCCCTTATAATCTCATGGAGATATTCAAGGGATTTACGGACGTCATGGAGTTACTTGAACAACTGAAATTCTACATTTATAAATTGTAACCCCTGGCCCAGGGCAGAGTGGCATGTTACTGATCATATTGAGAGATACTTAATAAAATAGTAGACCTCTCCATGGACGTAGGCAAGTTGCTGAACCACGTATATAGTTGTGTTGTGTGTGAGATTATAACAAACTAAACCTACATATTATTCTTAAATGTCAAGAGTTGTAATTAGTTATTGTAATGCTAAAAAAACAAGTAATATCTCGATTTTTTTAATATTAAAGATTAACTAAGGTTATACCTCATGTTATGTATACTAAATCAAACCTTAGACTAAACAAACCATTGCCTAAAGGTTGTGATAACATTATGAAAAAGTACCACTTAAGTTATTTAATATAAGATTCAACTATCTAAATGGATCCGAACAGTTTGTTGAAGAAACTCTTTTATTAAAACAAATTTTAAACACAAGATGTGCAAAACAGTTTGAACGAGTAATTTTAGTTATAGGTTTACCAGTTTGAAAAACAAAACTTTAAACAAAATAAACCAACATAGCCTTAAGAAAGGGATGAGAAGGAAAGTAAGTGTACATAAGAAATTTTAACGTGGTAAACCCCCACCCAATTGGGGAAACATCCACGGTGACCTCTATGCCACAAAAGTAAAAAGTCCACTAAAAACGAGTAACAAATTACAAGCTATCTAACAATCAAGACACACAATCAAACCTAAACTAAGTTAAGAAATTTATCAACTCCTCTGGAGTATTCAGACTTCTCCTAAGGTTCTGATGCTGCTGATGTTCTCCCAGCTTCGTAACATTACTCCTTTTAGCTTTACGTCGACTCTAAAAGTCCAATATCTCAACACCAAAACTTTTCAGTGTAGTAGTGTGAAGGTGTATGTGGTGTAGTGCTCTAAACTCATGCATGCAACTCACACACACTTAATTATATACAATATGAGTATCAAATTACATACAGATCTCTCAAGATGCAAGGGTTTCTAAAATCAACTTAGTCAAGTAAATCAGACTTTGGATCATTCAAATAACCGCAGATCAAGAGGGAATCTTGCTATACAAACTAGCCAAGACCCTATACACTTTCTTTATTTGATAACATTAACTTATTTAAAAAAATGTGAAATAATTTTGAAAGTGAAATCCCCAATCAAGATCCCAAACTAGATCTATGTCTGAAAGTTTGAGTTAGTTGAAATCATAAAGGGTTTTGTTAGTTTAGGGTTTGAAAACGAGATTATTTTGAAAATAACCAACAAAAATTAGATTTCTCAAAATAAGAAATCAGATCTAGCAAATAACTAAGTGATTTGTATTGTAGAAATCAAATCTCAAATTTCTATGCAAAGAAAAAGAGACTCAATCAACGTGATTAAGTTGACAAAGAGATATAAGACAGTAGAGGAAGAAACTTCACAAGTTTCGAACTAAAAATACTCAGAAAAAGATTTTATAGTTTGGATTTGGTTGAAGTTTGAGTTAGGGTTTATAAAAACTCTTCGAACTATCTCTCTCTAAGTCTTTCTCTCTATTCTCTCTATTTTCTCTCAGAGGCTAAAATGACAAAAGTTGCAAAATAAGAGACGAAGTCTCCTTATATACTGAGAGAAGAAGGATCTGGAACATCGAGGGAAAATGAATGATTATGATTAATTCGAAGTTAGTCTAATGGCTACCAAGCCACCACTTTTAAAACAGTTTTGATTGGTTCAAAATTAAACACGGGGATTAAGTGCAAACACATGCAGTTCGTTGATTAGAATGATCCAATGGTCCACAGAGAGGCTTAAGTATGTGTGAGGGAGAAAACATATATCTGGTCGCTATATAGGCAACACGTGTAAGGCTGAGATGCAATGTAAAACTCGTGTTTTTGAATTGTTAAAAATATTAATTGTAGCCACAGTATTCTCAAGCGCTTTCGATTTCTACCCATCCAGATTTTAAGCCTTATAAACAAATTATAATTCAGTCCTAGAGGTTTTAAGCCATTATAATTAATTTCTTAAAATCATTATAAAATCTTAGAAATTATTAAAAAATCCTAAAAAAAATAGTACAAAATTAATTTTAAAGGGATTTACTCACACACAACTAAATATAGAATGATATAATGTATGTATGCAATCCTAGTGTGTGGTGTTGGTGAGCTACCTTTAAGAACTTATAGAGGCATCATGTAGAGTTTGAGTTTCTTTGGTAACTAGGGATGGGACTCAAATTTTGTCATAATTTCCAAACTAGATGAGCACCTATAGAGTATAGACTTAAGTAAGTCAAACATATAGGGTGCTTCAATCTCCCCCTTTGGAAATATGAGACAAAATCTCCTTTGAATCAATGAGGACTCGTATGGATAGAAAAGAAATAAGAAAACCCTATTCCTATACAAGAAAATTCTATCTACCCAATATCTTAGAAAGAAAAAATTACATAACTCAACTAGATACAAACCAATACCCTAACAAAATTCTGTTGCAACTGACGGTACTGATTCTTGAAAATAAGATAACTAATATCAAGCTTTTTAGTTGAGAATATACCAAAATGTCCAAGAGGATTCAAATTTCTCCCCCATTTTGTCTCAAATGGACAAAGGGTAAAGAAAAACAGTCATAAGTTATATAACATCATTATGCAAAAATCATTCCAATTGACTTGCGTAACGATTCAAAATGAGAATTATCTAAAGGTTTAGTGAACAAATCATCTAGTTGTAATTCAGTAGGGAGATAGTTAATTTCCAACTTCTTGGATTCAACTAACTCGCGTATGAAATGATATCTGATTTTAATATGTTTAGTGCGAGAGTGCTGAATAGGATTTTTAGAAATATTAATTGCGCTTTGATTGTCACAATATAGATGTAACTTGTCTTCAGTGATACCATAATCTTTTATCATTTGTTTTATCCAAAGTAATTGAGAGCAACAACTTCCTGCTGCAATATATTCGGATTCGACAGTAGACAAGGAAGTGCAATTTTGTTTCTTACTACTCCATCCTACAAAGTTATTACCAATATAGTAACATGCTCCTGAAGTATTCTTACAATCATCGATACAATCGGCCCAATCAACATCGGTGTAACATACTATAGTACTAGAGGTGTCGTTAGTGTACCAAAGTCATAAGTTTAGAGTGTCTTTGATGTATTTGATAATTCTTTTAACGCACAAGTCCTAAGTTTAGAGTAACTTTGATGTATTTGATAATTATTTTAACGCATAAAAGGTGACTTTCTTTAGGATTATTTTGATATCGGGCACACACATAGACAGAGTACATGATGTCAGGACGGGAGGCAGTAAGATAAATTAAGCTTCCTATTATACTACGGTACAAGGTGGTATCAGTATATTTTCCATTCTCATCTTTAGAAAGTTTGATAGTGGTACTCATAGGAGTCCTAGCGTCTTTAGCTGTTTCTAGGCCAAACTTCTTAACAATTTTTTAAGCATATTTAGATTGCGATAGAAATAATCCTTTTGAATTATGTTTAACTTGGAGTCCTAAAAAGAATTGTAACTCCCCCATAAGACGATAAACATAATTTGGGTGATGAGGGTCAATAAACCTCTAGGGTTGTTCTACATAGGTCTCCTCAGATAAAATTCCATTAAGGAAGGCTGACTTAACATCCATTTGATATAGAGTGAAATGCAAATGACAAGCTATGACAAAAAGTAAGCAAACAGATCCTCAAAATCTATTCCTTCAATCTGAGAGTAGCCCTGGGCAACTAATCTAGCTTTATTCGGAACAATCATCCCAGATTCATCAATCTTATTTTTAAAATTCCAAAGTGTTCCAATAACCCTTTTATTGCCAGGCCTGGGTACAAGATACAAAACATCATGAATGACAAATTGAAGAAGTTCCTCATGTATATCACTTATCCACAAGGTGTCATTCAAGGCTTCATTTACAGTTTTGGGCTCAATAAGAGACACAAAACATGCAAAATGAATAATGTTACGAAGTTTAGATCTTGTACGAACAGGCTCAGTAGGATTACCAACTACACTATCCAAAGGATGATCTTTGGAAACCCAGTTAGCTACATCAGAGTCTTAGTTGGTAAAGATTCAATTATTTCTGGAGAGTCACATTTTAAAATGTTTTCGGACTCATCCACAATAATTGATTCTTTGGTCTTACTTTCTACATTAGTGTCACTTACAACCACATTAATGGATTCCATCATGGTTTTGGTACGAAGATTGTAGACACGATAAGCTCAACTGTTTGGAGAATATCCTAAAAAGATAGCTTTATCACCTCTGGTTTCGAATTTAGACAGATTTTTTCTGTCCTTACAGACATAACAGGTACTACCAAAGGTTCTAAAGTATTTTAGGTTAGGATTATTTCCATACCAAAGCTCATAGGATTTTTGTTTGGTATTCTTCCTTAAGTAGACGCGATTGATTATATGACAGGCACTACGAATGGATTTTGCCCAAAAATACTTTGGTAGATTTTTTGCATGAATCATCACACGGGCCATTTCTTGAAGACTGCAATTTTTTCGCTCAGCAATCCCATTTTGTTGAGGTGTTTTAGGAGAACTAAATTAATGTTTGTAACCATTATAGTCACAATATTCTATGATGCCTGAATCTACGGATTCTCCTCCTCTATTACTATTAATTCTATCTACTTGGGTTTCCTTTTCGTTTTCTATACGAACTAAGATTTTCAATTTTTTTTGAAAGGTTTCTGATTTATTTTTTAAGAAGGAAACCCAGGTAAATCGAGTGAAAGGTTTGAAATTGGGGGAGGTGAAATAATTTTGAAAGTTCTCAAGACTCTAATTTGCACAGATAAGTCAAGGTTTGTTTCTTATTTTTTCATAGCTACTTAAATCAGCATCTTGCTTAATTATATAAGTTATCCTCACATCTTTCTAAATGAATTTGTCAATTCACTACAATAATATGCAATAGATTTTTTTTTTAAATATTGACTATTTACAAAGACTAAAGTTAATAGTCTTTGTAATTACTTTTTCCCTTTTATAGCATTCCCCCCTTCATTTTTTTTTCTATACATTCCACCCCACATTAATCAGTTCATGGGTCCCCTTCTTCATGTCTCCTTTTTTGGCTTGTCTTGGGCAGTGGATAAAGAATTATGTTAGTTGTTCACTAGATTTAAGTGTGGTCACTTACCTCGTCCAGTCGAGCTGCACATGAAGCGTTACGTGTTACCTCGTTTTGAAGCTTTTGCACATGAGAAAATTACAAAACAAGATGCTCAAATTCATTATTTTTTTATTTTTCCAAGACAATAGTGTAAAGTTTAATCTTGTTTGGAATCATCAATAATCATATTCATCAAGGCACATTGTTTCTTACAAGTCTTTTTAGGTGACATATGTTGACTAAGCAATATATGGAAGCATAGTTTCTGTGCTCAAAGGTGAAAAATTATCTATGATATACACACAATGCTTAGTGATACTACTGCTGCTATACATCTCGATGACAAAAGATATAGGCATCTTCATGGAAAACTTGTAATTCATCCATTCAATGGGAGAAAACTACCTATAGTTTGTGATGCAGTACTTGTTGATCCGAATTTGGAGATTGGTGTTATTAAGGTACAAATTCTCTTTCTAGATAAACGTCATGTATGCTTGGGCATGAAATATACTTCATTTAAATTAAAATAACATCACCTATTTGGGGTGAAATTTTGTACGCCATTGTCCAAAAAATCACACAATGGTAGTTTGTTTACTTAATTTCAATTTATATGAACAAAATTTGAACTCTGAATATGTGAAATACTTTTCAGCATTTTACTTTTTACTCAAGTAATTTTACCCCAAACCAAATGGGTCCTAAGAATTCTGACCTTGAATTTTGGTTTCGATGATGACGTTTGGTGGTTGATGATGTTATAAATAACTGCAACCCATGATCTAAATGATTTTGAGGTTAGGATACGTCATAATCTTGATTTTATCAACATTTTTAGTGATGATGCGAAAATAAATTCCAATCGTGGTTTGGAGTTTCTGGACATGCCGCGCTTCGAAGATTGTGAGGCCATAACTGGAGGTTTAAAGAATAAGGTATACATAGTGGAATAAGCCCATTTTTTTAATTGTAGTAACTAAACTTATTTAACATAGAGTTATTTCAAGTTTACTGGTATAACTTAGACCCGATTTTGTATTGTAGGGTAAGGGAACCGCATAGGATTATTTTATCCTAACCTATGTGTGGTGTTAGTCATAGTTGAATATAGGGTCATATAATATCCCAACGATTCTTTTTACTCTATATTTAGTGGGATAAAACAATTTCAACTAGGATATTAGAAAAATTTCTCCTGTTGGGATGTGTTTACTTCATTCTGTTTGACCTTTGTGTCCAACACATCAAATGGAGGCTTAGGGCATATTCTTTTTCAGAATCTACATCTGCGCTGCTACTAGGATTGTTTTTAGGACATTAGACTTTGCAATTTCATCTATTAATTATTTTACTGAACTTGGAATATTTTCTTAGCGAAAAGATTTCTTCCTTAAATATTGCAAATTTAAGATATATGTATCTTTCTTGCCTTTATGGACTTTACAGAGGTTATAAACCTAATGAGATGCGCCTTGGAGTTTGTTCTCACTGATATGTTAACAGCAGTAGCATGTTAAAGGAAGCTCTTGATTCTATATTTAACACTGACAACGGGAAAATTGAGATCATTTCGAAGTAGTGTGCCGTTGATTAGAAAAGGTACTCGTACCTTTCTCCATACAGTTAGTAATTGTTCCTAAAGTTTTGTTATAATTCACGTTACTCAATCCATATGAACATCTTGGAAGTATGGAATTGATCTTACACTCCCGATCTTAACTTAACCCGTGTCGCAGAAGCTGTGGAAATTAGTATATTGAAATCCATGCCTTATATTGGTTTCCATAGATTTTTGGGAATTAATTACGAATCTTATGTCATTAGGATCACTATTACTAGAAAATGTTGGTACTTTAACGTTGTATGTGATTGTACATACATTTTGAAATTTGGTACGTTTTTGTTCAATTCACTAAAATAGGAGATCTGTGAAATATTTCCCTGTGTCTTCTGCCATGATGGTTTTTAACTGGAAAAAAATATAAAAAACATGGTGAATTTAAAATGCAATGCAAAATAATAATAAACTTATCGTGTTTTTTTAAGAGGATATTCAACAAACTTTAAAAGGCATTAGAAATATTAGATAGGCCTTGACATGTTTACATGAATTCTATTATATAAAGTTTTGAAGCTGATTTTCGCATGTCAACAATATTATAAGATTTCAACTTGTATTTCCTCACTATACTATTTTGAAGTAGTTTAATTACTTTAAACAATATGATCTTCATACATGTCCCCCATCAAATTAAGCATTTATTTTGAAAGGCGGTGAATGAATCCCTACCGAGTGGTATTAGATCCATTATAATTTGTTTATATCTGCATATTATTTGGAAACCAAAATATAATTACAGTTTCCTCTTGGGATTGAAATGTTGACATATTTTTTCAATGGTTTCATATACATATTCAGATTCTGGTAGCTCCTCTGGGAATGATTTCGATGTGAGGATGTGTAATGTACGGTTTATTCTTGGGGATGTGTAATGTATGGTTTTCTCTTCAAATTAAAGGTAAGATATTGTAACATTTCTTCGCCAACTAAGTTCGATGTGTTACTATTTGAGTTTGATTATGATATCAATTTTTGTTTACCTTCCGCAGAGCCATGTGTGAAGTCTAGTTGGTGCGTTAGATGGAAACTGAAGTATGGGCAACTGGTGGGTGAAGAAGCTTTAGGGGGTTATATTAGAAGATGAAGGGGACCGAATTACCAGAAAAGGAGAAGAAGTTGGTGGTAATAGAGGAATTAAGTTGTAAGGACATTTTATTTGGAAGATTTTAGCATTATGGTCCCCATTAAGATATAGAAGAGAAATGAGAGATGTAGATAGTTGAAGTATTTCTTTCTTGTACACAAATTTTACATGTTTTTCTTTTCTATTTTTTACACAGATTCCGACATTAATAGATGATTTTCTTTACGGGAAAAGTATTTGCCTTACACTTCTAGTGTAAAAATGAAGCATTTGTACAGGGACTTGGGAGGCGAGATATAGTAATAATATCTCAATTTGAGATTTTTTTTTCTAATTCTTTAAAATTAGTAACAGACCTGAACCGTTACTAAATGCTACATTTTTGTGTTAGAAATGTGTTGCGAATGTTGGTAATGGTGAAAATGTGTTAGGATTTGAATCAATTTGTAATACTTTAGTAACGGTAGGGATGTGTTAGTAAAATATAATTTAGTAACGGTAAAAAATGTTAGTGATTTGGTTCCCCATGCCTTTTTTCTAACACTAATTTAGTATTAGTAATATTTTTTTTGTAACACAACAATACTGTTACTCATTGACTATTTTGGTGTAGTGATCTAATAATTATATATTATATCTTTACTATGTAATTAAAATTGGAGGCTTAACATCGGTTTGCCACTTGAATTTAATAATTGTTCTTTCTTACGATATTTTTCCTCCTTCCCACTCTTTTTTAAACTCCATTGATGTTTAATCTTTTCAATTATCCATTTTACAATATGTCCCCTCCATTCCTCACTCAAATTTCAATACTATATATCTTGTTGTCCAGTTTTTGTACATGCTCTTTATCTTCTCTTAGCCAATTTTCTCTTTTTTGACTATTCATCTTCTCTAACATGAACTAATTGCCTTAATCTCACATATAGAGTCTAAGCATTTTCTATAATCATCCACTATTTCTCTCCAATCTTCCCTAATCCCATTTATATTTGTTTCACGTATCCCTCAAAATCATTGATTTTATATTTTTTCCATTTAATCTAAATTGGTTAGATAATGATATAACAATGTGTTTCTTATCAACTAGATTTTTGTTGGATTCTAATGTTTTTGGATATGTTTGTATGTCAGCAAATTTAAAATCCTAAATTTTAGATTAACAACATTTACGTTGTTAGAACGTGGTGTTGAGAAAGTAAATCTACCAAATTAAGGCATTTTTTTATTAGTGTTAAATTTATTAGAATTAGTTGGTGAACTTAAGTTGTTCTAATTTGTTTTATAAATTTTTATGCTTTTGTTTTTGTATTTGGCAGTAAATGTTGATGATAAAGGTTAAATTATAGAACTTACGAGGTAACTCTCCATTTTGGGTTAATTGTCTTCATTCTTTTTTGGTCAATAATCTGTTCAAATATATATTCTTTATGAAAGAAAATTGAATGGATTTTTCTTTTTTAATTCTAAAACATTTATAAAATATCAAATAAAATTTTATTTGCCATTGTGTGTTCTTAGTTGTTTGGATTTATTAATTCCTATAATACAAAATAAACTTTTCGGTTATTAATGGAGTATTTCATCTGCAGGTGTGTTTATATGTTTCAATAAATTTTGGAAGACATTCTCATTTGAGTTATTTTTTAGTTGTATTATGTCATTTAAAATCACATCGAGTGTTTCTCCCTGTTGATACCAAAATTAGTATGCTGATATGGACGAATCAGAAGAAGACACGTGTCGATCTACGTGGCACAATAGCAACGAGGAGGTTTGTTTCCCCGACCAACCATACTCACTCCGAGCAGCAAGTGCACTCCGAGGAACTCCAACACTCCGAGGAACTCCAATATTCCGAGGAATAGACTTCTCCGAGGAAATCAGACTTCTCCGAGGAACTCCTGAATACCATGAAGCTCAGGCGGTCCGAGCAACTAAGGCGGTCCGAGCTGCATCTCGGCCATATCATTGATTGCCAGATAATCAACAGTTCAACTATTCATTGAATGCTTATCATTGACACACACGCTTAAAGGGCATTAAATGTATCATCCTTTCATATGAAAATCATTTAATGTATCACCCTTTCACATGACAGCCTAAGGGCTATAAATACATTGTATCACCCTCATTCAAAGGGACCGGATTTTCTTGATAGAATTACCTATCAAGAACTCCAAAACACTTGGCAATAACAGAAACAGTTGATGTAGGCCATTCTTATAAGGCTGAACCACTTTAAAATTCTTTGTCTCATTTATATTTATCTGTGATTAAATAATTAGAAGAAATCTAGTTTTTTACATCAACAGATTGGCGCCGTCTGTGGGAAACGACTGTTGTTATAGTTTTTTCCCAAAAATCATTCATCATCAATGGCGAATAATCCAGAATATAGCAATCGAAATGCTGGAAACACTGGAAATCCTCCAAATCCCTCTGCACCTCCAGATCTGGCCGGAATTATGACGAATCTGGCTCAAGGACAAACCGCCATGCAAGAAACAATGCGGCAACTCATACAAACCCTTCATGGCGGTGCACCTGCACATTCGGGACAAAGAAGTGGTCAGAGGCAAACTTATTTACTTTCTTCACGATCCAGGCGTACTGAGCCACATCGTAATGCGGAATCTGATGACTCCTCTTATCAGCCTGGACGAACTTCGTCAATACGGGCTACAGATACTGATCAACGTATCACTCTTTCTCCAGAGAGACTCAGTGCCTTGGAGAGGTCGAGCAGGGTGTCTCCTTTCAGTCGATTAGGCCCTAGGAGGAATAGGAGTCCACCTAAAACCATGTCGAGGAGTTTTCGATAACCATCAAATCGAAGGGAAGGATCAACACAATCACGACCAGTTGCTCGTCGAGATAGATCTCAGGAAGCCACTTCAGAACAATCAATTGCTCGAACTAATAGGCCCGAGGAAGGAAATGATGCGTGGAAAGGGTCCCTTCAGCGGTTGGAGGATAGATTGGGAGAAATGGCTAAGGGAAAGAATCCCCTACAACGAACTTTTGTTCAAGGGACACCTTTTGTCCAGGCCATTGTGGATTTTCCTACACCGTCAAAATTTAAAGCTCCTATGGTGACCCCCAAATACGATGGAAAGACAGATCCTGTTCTTCACATAGAGCAATATCAAGCTGCTACCGACATCTATGCTGTCCCTGACGAGATGAGATGCAGAGCATTCTCGGGAACTCTTACTGGATCTGCCCAGATATGGTACAACAATCTTCCTCGGGGTAAGATTTCAACTTTCTTTCAATTGGTCGAGTTGTTCATTGGCAATTTCTGTTTTGGAGCGAAGCCAGTAAAACGGGTAGCACACTTGTTAAGTGTTAGACAAAAGTCGGGTGAGAGTACTAGAGATTACATAACTCGTTTTAATAACGAGAAGCTGGAAGTCATAGATTATGAAGAGAAGACAGCAATCACCGCCTTGATCAGTGGGTTGTTGCCTAACAAGTTGTACTACACTTTGGCTAAAGATCCACCTACAACTATGTCAGAGTTGATGGAAAAAGTGGCCAAAATCATGAATGCCGAGGAGGCTATGGCTGCGAAGAAGAATATGGATAAAGAAACCAAGGTGGAAGTCGACAAATCAAAGACGAAAGAGCATAAGGGCAATGGCAGTGACTGGCATTCCAAGAATAATAAAACATCATGGGAAGTACTGAAGAAATTCGATAATTATACTCCTTTGAAAATGGGTATTAATCATGTCTTGGAAGAAATTAAGAATAGCGAGGAGGTAAAGTGGACGAAGAAACTGAGGTCAGACCCTGATACGAGGAACAGGGATAAATATTGCGAGTTTCATAAGGATCATGGTCATATGACCAAAAATTGCATAGCTCTTCAGAACGAGATTGAAACACTCATCCAAAGAGGAAAGCTAGCAAAGTATGTTGATCGGGGAGGGGAAAGAAGAAATAATGATCGAACTAGAGAGAGGTCCAGATCTCCTCGTCGAGTAGAGGAGAATAAGAAGAGAAATCATGAAGATGATACAGAGGATGACCCCGATCTTCCCAAAAGGCCAAGGCAACCAGAACTCGAGGTATTTTCAATACGTTTTGGAACATTTGATTGTAATGTTATTATAGGCGGAGATGCAGGAGGAGGAGATCTTACTGCAGAAAGAAAATCTTACCTCGGTGAGGCTCAAGCTTGGTCGTATATTCAACGAATAAATTTAGCTGAGGAAGATCGCCTGAGAAAGGTGAAAAAGGAGAAGTTGGTCATTGGGTTCTCAAAGAACGACCTCACAGGTGTTCTATATCCTCATGATGACCCGCTGGTGATCAAAATGAGGATGAAGGAGATAATGATTTCAAGAGTGCTGGTCGATAACGGTAGCTCGGCAGATATCATGTACTATTCGTGCTTTGATAGTTTAAATTTAAAGCTATCTCAATTAGAGCCTTATCACAGACCTCTCCTGGGTTTTGCTGGCGAGAAAGTTTTTCCACTTGGGACGATCAAGTTGGATATATTCATTGGAACTTGGCCTGCTTGTCGAACCAAAAGAATACGCTTTTTTATGATGGATAAAAATGTGCAATCAGCTTACAACATCATCATGGGAAGAGTTGGTTTGAAGAAGTTCGAAGCAGTTCCATCTACAGTACATCAGTGCTTAAAATTCCCAACAAATTTTGGAGTAGGAGTTATGAAAGGTGATCAAAAAGTAGCTCGAGAATGCTATTATTCATCTGCCGAGCAAGAGGAACTTGAAGAGTCAAGGAAAAAGACTACTACCTACCAGGTGGAGGAAGGTACAGAAATTGAAACACTGGATCCCAGAGATGAATCCCAACTTGTAAAAGGACAGGTGGTGGAATCTACAGAAAATGTTATTCTGGACGACAAGCACCCTGAACGAGTAACCCAGATAGGTTCGTCGTTGGATGCCTCGATAAAACAGGAGTTGATAACTTTCTTGCGAAACAGGAAGAAAACTTTTGCATGGAGTCATGAAGACATGCCAGGAATAGATCCAAACTTCTTATGTCATGAGCTCAATGTGAATAAGGAGATCAAGCTTGTAAAGCAGAGAAGAAGAGTATTTAGTCCCGAGAAGAATCATGCTATACAAGAGGAGGTCGAGAAGCTCCATAAAGCCCAATTCATTGAAGATGTGAAATATCCAGACTGGTTAGCAAACGTGGTGATGGTAAAGAAGAAAAACAATAAATGGAGAATGTGTGTTGATTTCACCGATCTCAACAAGGCATGCCCAAAGGATCATTTTCCATTGCCCAGAATTGATCAACTAGTGGACGCCACCTCGGGACACGAGCTACTCAGCTTCATGGATGCTTACTCCGGTTACAACCAGATCAAAATGAAACCTGAAGACAGGCAAAGTACTTCTTTTATTACCCCTAGGGGAACTTATTGTTATAATGTTATGCCTTTTGGTTTGAAAAATGCAGGAGCGACATACCAGCGGCTGATGAACAAGTTTTTTTTCGAGCAAATCAGTTGCAATATGGAAGTCTATGTCGACGATATGCTGACAAAGAGTAAGAAAGCTGCTGATCATCTAGTTGACTTAGGTCAGACCTTTGATCAACTGGATAAATACCAAATGAAGCTTAACCCGATGAAGTGCACATTTGGAGTACGAGAAGGAATGTTCCTCGAATACATTATCAACCAGCGAGGCATTGAGGCGAATCCAGAAAAGATCAAAGCTCTCTTAGGGTTGCGATTTCCAACGACGAAGAAATAAGTGCAGAGTCTTACAGGACGAGTTGCAGCGCTCAACAGATTTGAATCTCGAGCAACTGATAGATGCCTTCCATTCTTTAAAACACTTCGGAAAACTTTCGAGTGGAACGATGAATGTGAAAAAGCCTTTCAAGACTTGAAGAAATATTTGGGAGCACCTCCACTGTTGTCCAGGCCAGTAACTGGAGAAAAATTGTACTTGTACCTGGCAGTATCAGAGAATGCAGTCAACTCGGCATTGATCAGAATGGAGAATGGAGTCCAGAGGCCAATTTATTATACAAGTAAGGCTTTCCGAGGTGCAGAGATCAGGTACCCAAAGCTGGAGAAATTGGCATTGGCATTAATTGAGGCAAGTAGAAGAATGAGGCCATATTTCCAGGCCCATACCATCGTCGTGTATACCGACATGCCACTAAGACAAGCCCTTCATAAGCTAGAAAAACCAGGGAGACTAATGTACTAGGCAATAGAGCTCGGTGAATATGATATTGTGTATGAACCCAGATCATCATTAAAAGGGCAAGCTGTAGCCGATTTCATAGCAGAGTTTACATATCCTAATACCCCCGATGAATAAAAATTACTCGCTAACCAACCTGTGGATGTTAAAGGATCAACAGGCATAAGTCCAGACCAACTCCGGTTTGTAAAAGGGCTTGTGGATGTAGAAAGATCATCAAATTCAAACCGAGACCAACTCCGGTTGGTAAAAGGGCAAGAAGAGATGGTCGACGAGGAGCGAAAATTACCAGGGGAGGATGAAGGAAAACAACAGATATTTCACCGAGGAACTCTGTCAGACAAGAAATTTGAAGACAAGCTACCTACATGGAGATTATATGTAGATGGATCATCTTGCACAACAGGCTGTGGAGCAGGGATTGTCTTGAACACCCTAGATGAGATTGACGTAGAATACGCCCTGCGATTCCAATTCAAAGCTTCCAATAATGAGGCGGAGTATGAGGCCATGATAGCAGGTCTTAATTTAGCAAAGATTATGGAAGCACAACAAGTGATGGTATTCAGTGGTTCTCAATTAATTGTGAATCAGGTAATGGGGACATATGCAGTTAAAGGAGAATTAATGGTCAAGTATCATGCAAAGGTGATGGAGTTGTTGGCAGAATTCGATGCCATTCAATTGATCCGAATACCAAGATTAGAGAATGCACGAGCAGACGCATTGGCCCGACTAGCATCAACTACTCGTACCGAGCTGCGAAGAACGATACCAATTGAAGTATTAGAAAGTCGGAGCATAGATGAAGACCTGACGATGAATATTATTACCCTTGATTTAGGGCCATCTTAGATGGATCCCATCAGGGCATATATTGAGGAAGGAGAATTATCGGAGGATAAGCTCGCTGCCAAGAAATTGAAGTATAAAGCTGCTCGGTATGTACTAACTAATGGTGTTTTGTATAGACGAGGAATTATGGCAGGGTTGCAGAGATGTGTACATCCCTCCGAGGTGAAAGAATTGATTGAAGAGATCCATGAAGGGTCCTGTGGAGCCCATGTAGCAGGTCGGACACTTTTGCAAAGAGTGATGACGCAGGGATATTACTGGCCAACGATGAGGGCTGATTGTATAGCCTATGCTAAGAGATGTGATAAATGCCAACGTTTTTCCTCCATCCGACGAACTCCACAAGCATTGTTGACACCCATAACTTCCCCTTGTCCATTTTCCATGTGGGGAATTGATTTGGTTGGACCAGTGCCAATGACCCGAGGAAGATTTAAGTACCTCATCGTCGCAGTGGATTATTTTACTAAGTGGGTAGAAGCTGAGCCACTTATTGATATGACATACGAGAAGGTATACCAGTTTGTTTGGAAGAACATCATCTGCCGATATGGTCTCCCTCATACATTTATCACAGACCATGGAACACAATTTGATAACGAGGAGTTTATCGCCTATTGTCATCAGTCAAACATTTTGAAGATTCATTCGGCACCAGGCCACCCTCAAAGCAATGGACAGACTGAAGTGACGAACAGAACATTACTAAATGGTTTGAAGAAGAGGCTAAGTGAGGCTAAAGCTAATTGGATTAATGAGCTACAGTCAGTATTGTGGGCTTACCGAATAATGCCCCGAGCAGCAACTGGAGAATCACCATATATGCCGGCGTTTGGAAGTAAGGCCGTGATACCTGCCGAGTTGGGTCTTCCAACACACAGAGTGCTGAATTTCAATTCCCCAGTCATCGATTTGATGAGGAGGTTAGATTTGGACATGCTCGAGGAGGTTAGTGAAGAGGCAGCCATTAGGAATGCTGCTTATCAACAACGAACAACTCTGTTCTACAACAAGAGGGTGAAGAAATGCGATTTAAAAGAAGGAGATTACGTGCTAAAGAAGGTCATTCAGAAGAACAATAAATTGGAAGAAAACTTGCATGGACCTTACTGAGTTACAGAAGTTGTTCGACCAGGAACTTACCGAATAGCAACTCTAGAAGGAGAGGAATTCAAGAATTCTTGGAATGCTGAACACCTACGCAAGTATTATCAATGATGTAAAATGTAAAGCAGTTTCATCAATATGAATAAAACGATGATGTTTCTCCATCTTCTTTCTTTTTATCGAAAGTTTTTCGGGGAATACTGATAGTTCAAACCCACGACCAACTCCGGTTGGTAAAAGGGCAAGAACAAATTATACTCCTTTGGTTAGGAGGCGTACACTAGCGTGACCAACTCAGGTTGGTAAAAGATCTAGTGGACATGATAGTTCAAACCCACGACCAACTCAGGTTGGTAAAAGAGCTAGTGGACATGATAGCTCAAACCCACGACCAACTCCGGTTGGTAAAAGGGCAAGAACAAATTATACTCCTTTGATTAGGAGGCGTACACTAGCGTGACCAACTCAGGTTGGTAAAAGAGCTAGTGGACATGATAGTTCAAACCCACGACCAACTCCGGTTGGTAAAAGGGCAAGAACAAATTATACTCCTTTGGTTAGGAGGCGTACACTAGCGTGACCAACTCAGGTTGGTAAAAGAACTAGTGGACATGATAGTTCGAACTCAGACCAACTCCGATTGGTAAAAGAGCGAGAACACGAGACTCCTAAAAAGGCCAATCTCGGTTAGTTAGGAAACAAGATATGCTCTCAAATGCCAACTTATGTTGGTCGGGAGGTAAGATTATTACAGAAAATACAAAAGTTCCTCGAAGAACAAAATATTCCAAACTGAACCAAGTATGGTTGGTCGGGGATAAAACCCACTAATTGTAGTTGGTCGACGAGGAAAATTTATTGACCTTAGTTGGTCGGACGTATTTTATGAAAAAGACAAAAATTTACCAAGTACGGTTAGTCGGGGATAAACTCTCACTAACCATAGTTGGTCGACAAAAATAATTTAACAACCTTGGTTGGTTGGAAATTTTTTTAAACATTTTTATACTCATTACTTTATTATTAAGTGATCGAGGAACATTACTGATACTTGTAACTTTTTATTACTAAATTGGTGGATGAACCACACAATATTGTTATGCAAGCACAAAAATAACGGGTTTGACAAACACAATACAATAGCAATACATATTTGCAAATAGAAAATGAAAGTCTTTCATTAAAATTCAAAATAAATTACACAAATTTATTACATTGATATTAAATTGTGTACTAACTGTTACATCAACAATTCCTATTCTACTGGCTTTTTCCCCTCAGCTTTTGAAATAGGCTCCTCGCTAGCAGGAGGATCTTCCAGGCAAAGAGGAGAATTAATTAAGTTAAGATCTCGCAGCATTCTGACGTTCATTATTGAAGGTGTATCCAGTAAATGCTCCGGACGAGATAATTCAACCTGCGAATGAAGGGCATAGTCACCAAGATACTGGGAGATCAAACAACGAGGGATGGCTCGAGCAGGGATCCAACTCATATCAAGCTTGAATGGTGGATTTGGTAGATCGAGCAGCCCAGGAGCATGATAATCCCATAAATAATGGCTCTGCTTTAGTTTTAATACACCCAGGGCGCTCAACCATCCCTGTTTATAACCTTCATTATTGGAATTTTCAATGCGAGCATCCAAGTGACAAAGGGCCTCATTGTAGCCTGCCATCCAAAACTCACGATGTTGTTTGTGGAATTGGAAAGTTATTCTCTCTAACTGCTCGTGAAGGTTTCTGGCAAAAACATCCTTAGTATCCAGAGCAGACTTTATCGAAGCAAATTGATCCTCCAGAGTTTGGATTTTCTTGGACATTTCAGACAAAGCCCGATCTTTTGCATTCAATTGGAACGCTTGGGTTTCCAATGTTGACTGAGTACGAGCTTCTTCAACATTACGACGAAGAGTTCTTGATCGACCCCGAGTAGGTGGAGTACTTTGTTCCTCAACAACATCCTGAGCAACTCTTCCTCGTCCACGAGAACCTCTTCCTCGTCCCCGAGTAGCAGTAGAAGTACCTGACCTTCTTAAGGTATCCAACTCTTGCCTTAATTTGGCATTCTCAACCTCTAGAAAGGAAAATCCCTCGTCAGTCACTAGGATTACAGCTGTTGAAGAAGATGCTGCAGACTTATACTGTGCCAGCTCTTTCTGTAAATTGTTATTTTCTTGCTCTAGCAGCTCGGCAATCTGTCTACAGGCTTCAACTTCACCCTTTAAGGTCCTCTCTCTAACATCTACCCAGCCAGGAGTTTGTCGTAGCCCTTCTCGGCAGAAATCTGTTGATACCTCTTCTCATACCCCTCTTGCAACAGAGCAGTTGATTCTTTATATTGCTGCTGAAGTTCATCAAGAGTACCTTGCAGGTCTTCAATCATTTCATAGTACGCTACGTTATTGGCCACAGCTCGATCAAGTAAGCCTTTCAGGTACTGATAAGCTTCAACTGCTTGCTCTGAAGCATCATGACCAAGGATGTCTGCAACTTCTGATGCACTTAGTTCTGTGTGACCAGCCTTATAATATTTGTGGCATTGCTGCATCAACTTTGTATCGTTAGCAGATAGCAGATCCATCCTGGCCAGAAACTAACAGAGAAGGAAAAAGTAATCATAAAAAAGAAGATCAAAGCAGAGTACAGATAGAAAAGAGACAATCATATGGAAGAAAAGAATTCAAATTTTATTAGATCATAAGGCGAAATTACAAAGATCTTGATTACACAAGTAAAAGAAAAACAGAAAGAGAATACCGAACAACTTCACACCTTTTTCTTATCTCCCAAGACTTTCTCGGGAGGCTGGGACGAGGAGCTTGGTTGCTCGGTGGGAACAATGAGTTGATTGGCAGAAGTTGAGACTTGTTCAGGAGGAGTCAAAGACGAGATCTCCTCGGTGGCTGTCTGGTTGGGTTGTGGAGCAAGGACTTGATCACCTACTATCATTGAAGACTCCTCGGACGCAGCTTCGTCTTCTTCCTCATCTTCAATTACAGGAGGGGGGCCAGGAAGATGTTGTTGAAATAGTTCAAAGTCCTCGTTAACTTTCAATTCTTGCAGGGCAGCAACCCAACCATCTCGGAAGTATTTCAAACTTCCATACTGCACCTGGGCCATCATTGCTGCTACCCCCTTGTCGCATCCTTTATCCCAACCGGTACAAAAAGATTTCTTCACAGCTATTTTTCTTTTCATTTTCTCCAAGGAGAGCTTCTCGGATAGAAGATCCTCGGAGGCTTTTAACTTGGCCTCCACCTCCTCCTTCTGGCGATTTACTTCTCGCAAAAGGGTTAGCTCTTCCTCAGCCAACTTCAATTTATTTTCAAGCTCCCCAAAGTTTGTGAGCTTCTAGGCGTATTTTTTATTCTCTCTCTCCAAGTCTTTCACCTTATTTCCCAACTGTACCTTCTCTGCCTCAGATACAGCCAACTTCTTCTCCCATTCACCTTTATCCTCGTCATATTTTTTACGGGAATCCTTCAAAGACTGGGCCAAACCTAGAAAAGCATCCTCCACTCCAGACGAGGAGCTAGAAGCCTTGAGTGCTTCATCTTTCTTCACTATGGTGTTAAAGCAACTCACCAGCTGGAAAAAGAAGAAGATAATGATAAATCAGCATAGAGACATATGTATTAATGGAAAGAAAGAAAAATTTAGGATAAGAGAAACTTACTGAAGCAATGTGTCGAGTAGCTAGGGATGTCAGCATATCCCTAGACATGTTTTCCTCGATTCCTTGGACTTCAGGAATGGTCCAAGTCTTTACCGAGCTCATTGCAGAACTCGAGGGAATAATGGTTGGAACACCAGCTCCACTAGCTTAGAGTTGAGGAATGGCTTCAGAAAAACTGACCGAGGAGGATTTCTTCAGTCTCCTCGGTGTCTTCTCAACAATCTCAACCAAAGAAGAACTTTTGGTTGGATAGATGGTGATTACTTCCACAGGTGCATCCTTATGCACAGGAGCCACTGGGGGCTTCTTGGCAGCCTTCTGAGGAGCAACAGAAGGGGTAGCATCTACTTTCTTGGTCCCCTTTGGGACCTCAGCCTTGTTTCTTTTCCCATCTCCAGCCGATGTAGTCTCCTCAAAAAGAGCAGGAACTCTTCTTTTGCCCATTCTCTGACTCAAAGGAATATGAGAGTCTTGTGAAGAATCCTCAGAAGCTGGCAATGGTTCACTAATGCTGACCACAGGACGAGCAGTAAAGGATGATGTATAGCTCCTGTACTGCAACAGATATGAAGCAGACCTGATGTGTTCTTCTGCAACCTTCTGATGCAAACTCCAAATATGTTTTAAATTCTTGATATTAACTTCTGATTCTTTTGGTGTTTTTCTTTTACTGTCAACTGCAAACAAATACATAGTGAAATATCAGTCATACATTTTATCAAACATAATGAAATCATAGGTTCAGAAATAACATAAAATGAAAATAACCTATCCCATTGCCATAGGGGGGGCATGTGGGACCTTCATATACTTCGTCTCCAACTAAAGGGGCATGTTGCCAATATTTGATAACAACCCCATGTTCAAAATAATCCCTGTTTGCATCAGGGAGGTTGACTACTAAAGACCTATTCAAAAATCTAGTTTTTAAATAATAAAAATTGTCTAGAATAGCCCATCTATAACAGTACATAATCTCAGGAATTCCTATACGAGTTCCATGAGTTTGATTTAACCTATGCACCCCATTAACTATTCTCCATGTGTTGGGGGCTATTTTTGCAGGAACAACATCGAAATGTTGACAGAATTCTAAACACAAAGGGTTTGGTGGAAAAGAAAATCCACATTCAGCAATAAAAAGGCTGGGGAACCAATGTCCCTCAGCCAAACGAAAGTAATTTGAAGGCTCAGAAAGATCCTCCAAAGTTACCCAAGATGGAATGGAATAATCTGAACGGAATTTTTCAAGAGATTCAATAATATAAACCATGGTGAATAAAAGAAATGAAGAAGAAGGAAGAAGATCTTACAGGAATAAAGGGCGATCTGTTGACAACGAACGAAAACAAAGATGAATGCACAAGAGAAAGAAAGGATATGGAAAACTCGAAAGCAGAAAATTGGAAAAGGTAGAAGACGGTATGATTGCCTAAGAAGCTTAAATACTTTGCCTTGGGAAACGACGAAAGAAAGGATTACAAAAAAGAAACTATTACGCCACCGGCGACTAAAAGGACAAAAATTGCACGAAGATCGAAGCGCTTATAAAAATGCAAAAAAGGCGGACTCTGTGAATTTGGAAGGAAATTCAAATACGGAGAAATGTTCCTAAAAACCAGGAAGATCATTTAATATTTCCATATACCGAGAAAGAATGTTCCATACTCCTCAAAGTTTGAACTATGAAACATTGGGGGCTTCTGTTGATACCAAAATTAGTATGCTGATATGGACGAATAAGAAGAAGACATGTGTCGATCTACGTGGCACAATAGCAACGAGGAGGTTTATTTCCCCGACCAATCATACTCACTCCGAGCATCAAGTGCACTCCGAGGAACTCCAACACTCCGAGGAACTCCAATATTCCGAGGAATAGACTTCTCCGAGGAACTCAGACTTCTCCGAGGAACTCCTGAATACCATGAAGCTCAGGCGGTCTGAGCAACTCAGGCGGTCCGAGCTGCATCTCGGCCATAGCATTGATTGCCAAATAATCAACAGTTCAACTATTCATTGAATGCTTATCATTGACACACACGCTTAAAGGGCATTAAATGTATCATCCTTTCATATATAAATCATTTAATATATCACCCTTTCACATGACAGCCTAAGGGCTATAAATACATTGTATCACCCTCATTCAAAGGGACCGGATTTTCTTGATAGAATTACCTATCAAGAACTCCAAAACACTTGGCAATAACAGAAACAGTGGATGTAGGCCATTCTTATAAGGCTGAACCACATTAAAATTCTTTGCCTCATTTATATTTATCTGTGATTAAATAATTAGAAGCAATCTATTTTTTAACATCAACACTCCCATTTTATTGTTTCGTTATCTCATATGAGGGCTCTAATACACCCCAAGATTGATGCTCTCCCAATTATGTAAAGTGCTTATTATTATCAGTATTCCTTCCCGTGTTACACAAACTCATAGATCCATGACTATTATTTCATATCAATTTTCCACATTTTGGCTTAAAGATCGTTCAAACATCAAATTTTTGTAAGATTGTAATTATGATATATGTACTCTGATTATGTGTACATGTTGTTTTTCATAAAAAACAAAAAAATAAATAAATAAAATTTAGAATTATTGATAATGTGATTTGGATATCTCGAAACCAAATAGATAGCTTTGATTGTCTAGCTAAAAGAGATTTTATAAAACTTCAAGGCATTCTCTTAACTTTATAGTTTGCAAATATGTTTTATATATATTTTTTTATATGTATCAAGATTTATTTTTATTTATTTTCTCTATAAATAAATTTTCTTTGTCAAATGGCTGATGGAAAATTTAATATTAGTTGTTTTACAAATACCATTGATAAGCGCTCGCGCATCGTGCAAGTTGCATGCTAGTACTATCATATAATACTATAACATAAAAATGAGAGCTTCTCATAGTTGTGCGCTACATGTTAATATTAATTATCGAATTTTCTTCTCTCCTTAATCTCTATCATCCCCAAACTTTGCCAAATTAGCATAAACGTTGCCAAGTTATCTTATCTTTCGGCTTCTTCGTCTCTTCTTCTTCTTCTTCTTCTTCTTCTTCTTCTTCTTCTTCTTCTTCTTCTTCTTCTTCTTCTTCTTCTTCTTCTTCTTCTTCTTCTTCTTCTTCATAGTATCATATAACATAAATATTCCCATTATGAGGTGCCTCCTCCTTTACCCACGACTTCTCATGTCTCCAAATTCTTTTACAAAATTTGTATTTTTCAAGCTAGTTTTTCTCACCAATAGTTCACTGTAGTCCACTCTTCTACCGTGTCATCCATATATAATGAAATCATTTAAGTGGGTGTTCCATTGTTATTTACAGTCTACTCAATCTCTCATTTGGCCCCTGCCCCTTCACTTCTCAATTCCTGAAAATGACACATTTATCTCTCTTCCTTTTATGTAGTCATTCAGATATGCTAAAAAGCTTCATGAAATAATGATTTATCTTGGGTGATGCTGTGTTCCTTAATACTCATTAGGTTGGCTATATTTCACCTTTTTGAGTTAATTTTATTTAAATATCATACTACGTTTATTGTCTTAAGATTATCTGATGCTAAGTTTTAATTGTGATGAACTTTAAAACAAATTGCCTAGGGCTTTCTTATGTCCAGGTTTTCTTTTTTAGATTTGGGGTTTAATCTCTTTTATATTTCTTTCATCATTCTTATTTATGTCATGATTCAAGGCAATACAATGTTGTTTTGCGTCATTCTCAATTAGTGTTAAGAGTCCAATTGAAGGTTTTTATAGTTGGTTAGTTTTGTTACTAGTAAATTTTTTGTCCCTGTCTGAAAATACCTTCTTTGGAGATCCATGCAACTTATAGACATTAGAAAGATACATTTTTGCTACCTCAGTTGTAATGAAAAGGTGTTTCAAGGAATAAAATGTGCATATTTTGTAAATCTATCAATTACAACTAGTATAACATCTATCTGATAACCCCTTTATGAAATCCATGCCAACTCATTCCCAAGCTTGTTGTGGAACTGGTGATGAATGTAATAATCCTAAGTAAAAGGAGTGTTCTGACTTTTTTATTGGAAAATATCACACTCGGAAACAAACTAATGCACTTTCTTCTTCATTCCTTGCCAATAAAAGTATTGTCTAGCTCTCTTGTAAGTGGCTTCCATTCCAGAGTGCCCCCCAACATTTAAACAACCATTATTGGAACAATGTATCGTTTGAACCAATTTGGATACATATTTCCCTACTATAATTTTATTCCATTTCTTAAGCATACCCTGTATTAGTTGGTAATCTTTAGAGGCATTGATGTGGATCAATAATTTTTACATCAGATTAGAAATCTAATTATCATTCCCATAGCTATTAACCACTTCCCGTATCCATAATGGTCGTACTTCATAAATAACATTCAGTTGGCCTTCAAACTCTTCGCTCATTTAAAGGGAATTACCAACTGTGGTATTTGTCCGCTTTTTAAATTTAATTTTATAATCCAGCCCAAGAATTTTTATAAGCCATTTATGTTGTAGAAGAGTGGTGACTCTTTTATCATTAAAAAACTTCACACTTTGATGATCAGTATGAATGATAAATAGGGTAGTTCGAACAACATGGATGTCATTTGAAACGAGAAGCATGGTCGCTTGAGGTAGGGGTTGGAGATAACTTCGAATGAGAGCCCGTTGTACCACATTCAAGGGTTACTCGAAGGTCGTTAGAAGACATAAATTGAACGAGATGCACTTGTCTTTCGAACGAGGATATATGTCGTTCAAACGATGTGATTTAAAAATTCTATAACAGATTTCCGTTGTGCGCTTTCATATTTCTGGCCCTTGGATCGTTGAGCTGGTGAGCTCTAGTGAGCTGAGATTGGGAAAAATGGGATTTTTGTTATTTTAAGGGTTTTTATAAGGGCTTTTTTGGTTCATTTGGGTCATTTTGTAGTTAGAAGAAGAGGGAAAGAGAGAGAAGTGGTCTTCCACTATGTTTGGACACCTCTCTCCAATATTCCACCACTCTACCACCCCAAACTCACCTTGTTCTTCTAGTGTCCCACTATATTTAAGTCTACTACATCCGTTTTCTCCATTGTTGTGTGAAGCTACGAATGTGTGGATCATTATTGGGGGTTCTTAAAGATGTATTTGGAAACTTTCATGGAGTTTGAAGAGAGTTTGAAGCGGGTTCGAGTTTAGAAGCTTAAATGGAGCACTTATGGAGCATTAATGGAAGATGCATTTGGTAATCGCTTGAGGCCACCTTTGAAGGTAGGAGTTGCTCATCCTACACCAACTTTCTACCACCATTTGGAGTCTTTAGATATGGAAAAGTCTATCCTGAGTATTTAATACTGTATTTGCATTATTAGTACTCTTGTTGTTAGATTACATAAGTAGAATGCACATGAATAAATGATGGTTTCTAGTAGATAAATATTAAACATTTTTATGGAATAAAAATATTTTTTTGTTGGAAATAAAGGATGAGTAAATATTTCAAAGTTTTAAAATATAAAAAGTTGGTATTTTTATGAAAATAGTGTATTTTTGAGAAATCTAATGGAAAGGATGTTAAAATATTTGGTGAAATAATATTTCAATGTTTCTTACAAAAATGAAGATTTGATGAAAAATGGACATTTGTTGAGTTTGAAAGAATAAAGTGTCCTTTGGGTATTGAAAATACATTTTTGCAAAGTATTGTGAATTTATAGAATGAAAACATGCTTAACCCATTTAATAGGATTTTAGGATTTAAAATCCATCTTCTCATGTATATAAACTTGTAATATTTTGACAATAAATATGTGAATAAGTTTAAAGGAGGTTTTGTAGGATTTAAACAAGAAATAATAAAAGTAAAAATTTTTATTCTTCAAATTGTGTGAAAAAATGGTTAAAGGTGTGATGAATATAAGGTTGTAAGACTACATGTATTGATAAAAGGGAAATGGTATTTTCGTATAAAAGTAGTTTTTAAGTGTAATTATATTTCTTGAATAAATAAGTAAAGAAATCTCTAATTTGGAAATATAGTTATTAAATGTTTTGGATAAGTGTTAATGGTTAAACATTTGGAAGTTAGTGTGTGTAACTCAATAGTGTTTCGGAAAAATTAACACTTGTGAAGATGGAGTAACAAATGGGTAAAATGGTAATTTTACTTAAAATGGAACATTTTTATGAAATAAAAATATTGGAAATGGTGTTATGCCAATTAGACCTAAATGAATATGATTTGGAATAAAATCGAAGTTAAAGTGTAAAGGACATGAAAAGATAATTTTCAAGTGTGACACAAGTTGGGGTGAAACCCCAAGTTTGGCTTCAATCAGGTAGAAAGGAAAAAGGAAGAATAATGTGGACATTTGTAAAATGTTAAAACACATAAAAGGAACTCGGATGACGCTGGGATAATTAAGGAGGGCCCGGAGCCCGGGGTAGAAGACCCAAAATCGTTGGCCAGAGCATATGGTGGCGTTGCCAACGGTTTGGAGCACTTTAAAGTACGCGGTTATTGGAAGATTTCGAGAAAAAGATAAAGGAATACAGAACATGTCAAGAAATGGGTTGTGTGATAAAATGTATTAAGACAACCAAACTTGAATGAATTAATGAATGTTCCGGTAAAGGATAAAGTGGACAAGAAATGTGTAAATTGATTAATATCATTAAAGTAAAGTAAAGGGAATGTGTAGCGGTATATGGGTGAGTTAAGCAACATACGAAGGTGTAACCTGTAATTAAAAGAAAGGTGTGTTGTGAAAGGCTTTCAAAGGTTAAAGAAGTATTTTCTAACACGGTGTTTGCATGTGTTGAATGAGGTTATTTTCAATGAAAATACTAATGTGCGTCACTTTAAATGGAAAGGGAAATTTCGGTAAAGAAATGGTTTCGATTAAACAAAGTGTTGTGATTTCAAGTATTTAATCGCATGTGTTAAATAAAGCGATAAATTTCATGTTAAAAAAAATAAGTCTTTTATGAAATTAAGGTAAATTAATCGGGCTAAATAATGTTTTCAGAAGTAAAATGATTACATGCATTAAGTATGATATACCCAGATATACCCTCCAACCGGAAGACCCCTCAGGGGGCCGACCCTTCATCAGGCTCCGGACGACCCCTCAGGGGGCCGACCCTTCATCAGGTTCCAGACGACGCCTCAGGGGGCCGACCCCCCAGCAGGTCCCCAGACGACCCTTTAGGGGGCTGACCCTTCATTAGGCTCCGGACGACCCCTCAGGGGGCCGACCCTTCATCAGGTTCCAGACGACCCCTCATGGGGTCGACCCTGCATCGGGTTTCGGACGACCCTCCGAGGGTACGACAGTATGAGGCCTAAATTAGGCTAGGCTCACTACCAGAAGGAACTTTTCCCTCGGCCTCGGCTCAAAGGCCAAGGGTGACATCATCACAGCGCGTGGCTTGGGAGACGCGTGGAACAGTGCGCGTGAGGCTCACATGGCACAGGGGAGACCGTTATAACAAAATCACACACTCACGTGAGGGAATATTATGTCATCATTTGGCATCTACAGGTGTCAACATGGGATTGGCTAAATCATCATTCACATGCACCATGCATACTTGGGGGGTACACTAGACCCCCCAAGACCTATATATACTTGTCACCTATAACCCTACAGGGGATCGATCAATCAGTTGTAACCCTAGCCAAAACTCTGCTTGTACACACAGTAGAGAGAGAAAGTGAGCTTATGTTCATTGTATCCAAGGCCATTAGTGCCCATACTTAGTGGATCACATACTCACAGTGGATGTAGGCCAAATTGGCTGAACCACTATAAATCATTATCTTATTTCCTCTTATACTCATCCCCTTCTACACACTTATACACTCATACATCTCTATGGCTATCATGGTTACTACTGTTTGAGCTCATTATCACTTATCCGGTGGTGCTAAATCTTAGCATCATCAAAATATATATAGGTGTCCATATATATATGCAAGGTAATTGCATGTTCATATAGGTATAACGTGTAGAGTCTTTTTTCTGTCGTTCATTTCTATACTATGTTTAGTATATTTCCCACTAAACATTGGCTCACACCCTCGTCTTTGTTACAACAGGTTGGGTGCGGGTTTGTATTTTGGGAGCATTATATAGGTAAGTATTGCATTCGTAGATCTATATTCTTGGACTTCGGGAATGCTTCCCACAGGTTCCTCACGTAGTTTGATTTGAAATTGGAATCGCATGGTAAGTAAGTGAAACGTCAATTAAAATAAAAACTGGATTAACAACATTATATAGGTTGTTCATTGCACATCACACCTAACGCTCGGGCTGGACCGAGCTGACTATGAGTAACTCATAAATTTGGATCGGGTTGTTACAAATGATAACATAGCTCTAGGTCTGAGGTTCCTTTCAGGAGTGACGTGGTGAGGTCGGTAATGAGTCTTTCGACGTCGGTGTTATTTTGGGCCGGTCTCGGTAGTCTTGGTGATGGTTTAATTCGTGTCCTCGACGGTGAAGTCAGAAAGGTTTGCATGACGGGTGAATTTATTGACAAGTGGTAGGTGACTAAGTTAGTTTTCGTTAATCTCTTTCGCGCTTCTGATTTAAATATGCCAGTAAGTTGCGAATGTCCGTGGGAGCCAATAGTGGCAACATTACAGGTTTTTAGTCTAAGGTGCTAGTGTGTCAACCCGTAGTAATATGAGAAGCCAATTGAGGTGTAGCGAATGATGAATGATGTACATTGAGTTAGCAATATTACTCATGTAATGTCAACCGTGAAGATTAGGTAGCTAGTGCGCTATACCAAAACAATATTTATTGGTGATAGAAATGTATTGAGTTCTTCGACTATGTGCTTTCGGGTAGTTAGTATCAATGATATGATTAAGAGAATTTGATCCTTAAGATAGTATCCTGATTTAAGGCAATTGATGATTTAATGGGAACGATGAACTATGTTAGTCGACTATTGGGATGTGTACTCGATCTAAGTCGGTAAGATAGTATCGTTACAGGTAAGTCTCCTAGTGATTCTTGATTAAAGGTTGCACTGTGTAGGATATGATAAGAGTGGAAGGAAAATTGCGGTAAATATATTATGTAAAAAATAATGATGGTTGAGGAGCCTTAGGAATGAACTCTGAGTAGTCTTCTATGTCGGGATTTAAAAAAATATGATGTGATTTCAAGGAATAAGATCTTTAGTGATGTCGGTGATGCGGACCTAGAGGTTTATCAGTTGTAGGTGACGTTGTGTATCCTACCAAAACCTTTAGTAGTATTAGTTATGGTTTGGTACATGACTTATGGTCATGTCCGTTTAGAATAAATATAAGATTTTTATCTGAGTGTGAAGGCTCGTTTTAGCTGTCGAAGCAATGGCTAGGTGCGAGGCAATCCTAGTGTGAATGCAATTTAAGGGTATACTAGAGTGGTGTCATTGGGGATAGAAATCCATTGTTATGACTTCTTGAGGTGTTTGATGTTAAGGTGCATTATATGTAGAAGTCTGTGGACTAGTGTTCTTACGAGTGCTTAGTAATCATGATGAGGTTATCGAAAGTTTGTAGAGCGCACCTACAATGATAAAAGTATGGATGATGAAATCTTATCGGATTTGGGGATTTTTATGTTAAATGTGTTTGATGTCCTTAGGAGACCAGTTAAGTCCAGAGTGAATAAGAATTAGCATCATAGTAATGATTATGTTGAGGGTCAGGTAATGATCTCAGATTGTTGGTCAAGGTTTACAAGAGCTATATAGTGTACATGTCGGGTGTGACTTCCCTCATCAGCGCAGCTAGGTGGTGTAATCCATAAGGTAAGTCGAAAGCTTATGTCGTTATGAGCGTGATGCTCGGATGTTATGAAATGACTAGTATTGGTGTTGTCACACTTATTTTTGAGGTGTACTAGGAAATGTATTCGAGATTTAGGTTGATGACACCGGATGGAGACTTGAAAATGGAAACCAAGGTGGGGTAATATCAGAGCATGATTATAATGTTGGCTTGTGTCGACGGTATGCTCAGATTAGTTCCTGTCACATCCTACCAAGCCGGTAAGGACTAAGAGATGTAGCCCATTGTGTTACTTACAAAAAAAAGTAGCTTTTGAGACGGTGGCCTAATAGTCTCAAAAGATGGTTTATCCTTCTCAAATACTTTTTGGGACGCTATTTGGGACGGCTAGGGGGGGTCTTTTTGATAGGGGGTTATAAATACTTTTTGTGACGCCATAGCCATCTCAAAATCATTTTTTGAGACGGGAACAGATCTGTCTCAAAAGCTCACCATTTTATATGACCCTTTTGAGACGGCAAGAGAGTTGTCCCAAAAGAGTGCTTTTGAGACGGGAATTAATCTGTCTCAAAATGTTACTATTTTAGAGGATCTTTTTGAGATGACAACATAGCCGTCTTTAATATATTTTTGGGACAGTGTTAACCATCCCAAAAGAGGTGGAGGGATCTTAAAATTTTTGCACCAATATATTGTGGACAATAAAATCTATCGTTAAAGTTTAATATAGAAATGAATTAGATTTGAGACAACACAACACAACGAATAATCATAAAATGTAATACATAAGATGATTTCCAACAAACACAACAAATCATTTTCATTCAACAATAGTTGTTCTTACAAACATCTCCAAATAGTCATCAAAACAAAAATGACGACACTAAGTTCAAATATTCGACTTGACAACAAAATACATTAATTTCTTATACTCCAAAACACGAAATGCTTTTATCAAAGTAATCCCGCAATCTTAAAGTGTACGACCTCCAAAATCACTGATTATCATTGCATATTCTACAAAAATTGTCACCTGCAAAAAAAATTAGTGTCAATTATATTAAAATTAATATCCCACTCATCAACAATACAAGGTGCAATGAATCAATATAGTATATTCTCATCACAAAAAATATAAATTTTAAACTACGATATCTTTTTAATAAGTATTTAACTACTATTATTTTTTTTTAAAATTGGCAGAGTCCCCTTTGTTTATTCATGAAAATCGCAGCTTGCCAGCCTGTTTTAAACATTAAAATTGATTCTAAGAATACTATACACCAACCAATAGCAAATTCTCACCACACAACAACATGAACTTTAAAATGGAGAATTTTCCATTTTAAATAACATGAGCTACGTCAATCTCATAATAATAAAGATGTATTATTACCTAGTCGGTACGAGTCGTTGAGATTCTAGAAGCATGGTGTAGGATAATACTAAGAAATAAACTTTGCATTTCACTTCTCATGTCATTCTGCAGCTGTAGTAGAGCTTGTTGGTTGCTAATTTTTAATTATTCGAGCTCCTGTCAATGTCGAGCATGTCGATCTTCAATGTCTTGCTGATGTCAAACATCCTGCTCAACGGCGTCTTTCAAGCATTACCTATAAAATAAAAATACGTCAAAATTAATGAATCTAACCAATCAAACATATAACTTTGACGAACAACGGTAGTTTTAGTTGGTATGCATACCGCTCTATTTCGTTTCAGAGAGAGATTGTTGATAAATTAATCGAAATAAAAGCAAACTTTGTGGTATTTCACAAATTTAGGATTTACACTTGGATTTTAAGAAACTTTAGTTTTGAAGTAAATTTAAGGTAAACTGAGAGAGTAAATAAATCTACTATGACATAGTGAATTACCTGATAGTGCTAATGTATGGCGCCCACCAGCTGCAACTGCGCAAATTCTTACTATACGTTCAATGCCACCAAACACAGCAATGCTAAGAAAGGTTCATCGCCAAATGATGAGTTTTCAGCTGCTATTTTAGTAGATGACAATCGTCTTCGCTATGTAGTTTCCTCCCCGCCTCCTCTGTTGTCCATAGCAGAAGTTGTTCCACCACCAGATCTTGATCCCTGGGATTGAGGGCTTATTGTAGTACATATAACTCATCAGCTTGTAAAACAGAAGCTTCTGTTATTAATAGAAAGATGTCAAGTGAACATTACCTTGTTCTGTCAACAATGATATTTGTCTCTCAAGTACATCCATTTCTTCATATGGCTCCCCAAAGACATTCCAAGAGGGAACACACTCTTTCCACCCCCATGTGTAAACTTCTCCAGTCTTTGTATTTGAGAATGAATCTTACTTAGTCCAACACTCTATTAGCGAGAAGATAGACGTTGTATAATAAAGAACGTTATACATCCAATTATATAAGACCTATGTCTTATCAATTTATACACATTACCTCTACAAGTTCCTAGTACATCTTTAAAAATATATAAATTGATAAAAATAAGTTCCCTCAACTTGGACCTTTTTCAATTTGACTCAATAACGTGATATCTTTAACACAGAGGCAATTAAATAGACAAAACTCACCATTTTCTGAACCACTCCATTTTAGGGTCAATAAATACACTCTACATCATCTCAAAAAGGAAATTAGCATTACCTATAGTTGAAACACAATGTGCCCAACCTGTGCAGCCTCACTATTGAAGCTTCGGTGGGAAGAGGAAAAGGCTCTGGAATTTCCTTAAAAAATGAATCATTTTATTTAACAAGTAAACGGTGATAGGTAATAACATGTAGTTACGAGTTTTAACATTAAAACCAAAATATATCAAGTAGAAGTCACAAATTATTAAAATAAGCAAGCAAAGGGCAATCTAAAACAAATCATTAATCCTCAGTACTCATCCCCTTCATCACTATCATCCTCGACCCCAACTTCCTCATTGTCCTTATCAAGAGCAGCAAGATCCTCACGGGCTTTAGAGAACTCTACTTCCTCTATTCCCTCACCCACGTACTAGTGAACAAAGGCACGCCTGGTGTACATAAGATCAAACTTGCGATCTCTGCGGGGAGAACACATCGGCCACACTGGCTGAGTTAGAACTCATGCATACAACCCTCTGCACCTTAGCGAAGTCACCACCAAGAACAACAGTAGGTGGCTGGTAGTTGATACCACACTTAAATCCAGTGGGGGCACCAGTAAACAAATTGAATGGTGCGCTTTGTTTTGATTGTTGCAACAGCTGCGTTAACATCCTTTGGCACAACATCGCCAGGTTACATGAGATAGCAAGCCATGTATTTGCCATGGTGAGGATCACACTTGGCCATCATAGACGAGGGCTCAAATGCACTGCTGGTGATTTCAGCCACAGAGAGTTGCTCATGGTATGCTTTCTTAGCTGATATGACAGGTGCATATGGAAGGTTGACAAACTTTACTTATTGATGAGTATTATACAAGTACAACTTGCCTAGTATTCGGTGAAACCTTTTGAAACCACTTAAGCATATAGAGAGAGACAATTAAACTCAAACGAATGTAAGTAACACGGGGCTGAAAACTATTAACTAACGGAATATGATGCATTAGTTTTTTTTGTTTGTCAATCCCCAAACTAACGTACGTAATGGTTGCCAAAACCCACATGTTTTCACTCATTAATAAGATGGTTTCAGTACCTCATTATAAAATCTCAAGTTTCTCATGTAATTATAATATAACGTATACAGCTATCATATAATACATGGCGTGATTAAATGGAACGTGAGCAAATGAAGATGTAAAATATGAGTGGTGATGAGGATGCCTAATTCCTATTTGATGAAAGTAATAACGAAGAGCTGCACAATTTGATGAAAGAAATAGTGATGATTCGCAGACTAAAAAAGATGAGCGGAGGCAACAGGTTTTCCTGGATTTGGCAGAAAAGGAGATGAGACAAATCAACGCTTTATTTCGTGAGTTGGAGGTAGTGAAAAATAAAATTAAAGCGAGCCAATCCCAAGAGGAAGCTGACTCGTTGAAGTTTAAAGAGAAAAATCTTATTAATAAGATTTATACTAATTCTGCAGAAGCCAAGATCCCATCAGTTCTTGATTACCTGGGAACTGTCATTAAGGGAAGTTGCAAGTTCCTAATATTTGCACATCAACAACCAATGATTGATTCGATACACCAATTTCTTCATAAGAAAAAAATTGGTTGCATTCGGATTGACCATTGTACCCCAGCAGGGTCCAGGCAAACTTTGGTTACAGATTTTCAAGAAAATGATTCAATTAGGACAGCAGTGCTATCTATCAGAGGATTCATTGGAAGTTGCAGCTAGCTCTAAGGAGCCGAGAAACAGCCCTGAAAATCAGAGGACGCTAGACTCCTTTGTTAAGCATTGTCAAGGCAAAAAAGAGTTTGATTAGACCCCTTGTACAGACAATATATATGATAGGTTTATTAATCTTCGTTATAGAGTCAAAGGGGCTGTTAGAGTTGATGGCATGGGATTTGAATATTTTATAGTTAGGAAAAATTGATCCGGTAATGTATTGGTAGAGGTCTTGGCCTAATCTCCCTTTTATTTCATCTTCTTTCTACTATCATATGGGGTGGTTGTTGAGATCTTCAAAAGCTAACCTGATCAAGTTCCTCATTGAAGTTCTGCCAGTATGTATTATGTGAGAAATAGGGAAATGCAGAAATAAATCTCTGTATGATGGGAAGAAAATGGTGGCTAAGTTTATTATCAACCAATCCATAAACACTGTCAAAGAAAAAAATTATCCCAAAATTGAAGAGTTGAAGATTAGTCTTTCCATAAAATTGGTGTTGCAAGAAATTAGATTGAAGTCATCGTATTCTTGTCTCTGAAGTTAAGAATGGCAAACGAGAGCGAACCAGCAAAAACAGCTGCTACCATACCTACAACGGGCCGATGAATTGCAGAAACACGAACCCCTCGTCGCATACTACTGCCGATTGTATGCCATGGAACGAGGATTGAAGATCCCTCAGACCGAGCGTACCAAAACCACCAACTCTCTCCTTATTTCCATAATGAAACAACTTGAAAAGGATAAGAAGTCGCTGAAGTTGGGACCCGATGACAGTCTGCACCTCGAGGGTTTTGCCTCGAGTGTCTTTGCAAAGGCAGACAAGCAAGATCGGGCTGGCCGAGCAGATTTGAGTACTGCAAAGACTTTTTACGCTACCAGCATTTTCTTTGAAGTTCTTAATCAATTTGGTGAACTTCAACCTGATCTTGAGCAGAAACAGAAATATGCAGTATGGAAAGCCGCAGACATAAGAAAGGCTATCAAAGAAGGAAGGAAACTTGTACCTTGTCCCCCTGGTGGCGATACAGATCTATCCAGGACTTCAAGTAATGAATACGATATTGAACCAAGCAGCACTGACCGGGCTACCAAACCTGCACCAGAATTTGATCTATCACATCAGTCATATGATAAAGTTGACCCTCAACATTTTTCAAACGTTTTGCCATCACCTCCAATAAATATTCCGCAATCACGTGCCTCAAATATTCCACCATCACATCCTTTTCCTACCGACGATTATCCTCCCATAACTTCCATCAGCCTCCTTCAACCAACAGATCTGAAAATTCTAACGAGTATCCATCCCATAATTACCACCAACATCCTCCATCCAGTAGACCCGAAAATTCTACCGATAGTTTTCCTTCCCATAATTACCACCAACCTCCTCCATCCAGCGGACCCGAAAATTCTACCAACGATTATCCTTCCCATAATTCCCATCAACCTCCAACCAACAGATCTGACAATTCTACCTATCCTCAGCCTTATCAACATCAAACCTACCCGCAAGAGCCCCCTCAGCACTTGCCACACAATTATCTATCTCATGAAACTCCCTCTTTCTCGTATCCCAATTTCCAATCTTACCCTAGTTTTATTGAGAGTAGCCTTCCAACTGCTCCATCTCATATTCCTTCTTATTATCAGGGCTCTGAAGCTTCTTACCCTATCCCACCAACATCTAACATGACAAACCACCAATCGACAGCTCAATACAATTCAAGTGGTAGAAATGGGACTGTTTCAGAAGCTGCGCCAACTTCTCCACAATCATATCAGTATGACAGCAATTACCAGCCTCCACCAGAGAAAATTGCTGAAGCACACAAGGCGGCAAGGTTTGCAGTTGGGGCGTTGGCATTCGATGATGTTTCCATTGCTGTGGACTTCCTTAAAAAATCGCTTGAACTATTGACGAATCCATCAGCAGGTGAGTAAGCTTCTTATGCTGTCTCAGAACTGAGGATTCATTCCAGCAGTTTTCTTTGTTTGGTTTGATTTGTATATGGCGTTTGTTTAATGAAGTTACTGTATTCGGAATTTGACATGTTGCACATTGGTTTTGAAAGCAAGGTATGGTGTATGGTTTAATGGGAGTTTTATGAATTTAAAAAAAAACTGTCAAAGAAATCAGCAGGAACAAAAGTATCAAGGCAAGGGGGCAAGAGGACCTAATGAAGTTATTCTCATTGTCTAAAGAAGTATGGTCAGAGAAGGAACCTAAAGCTATTGAATGGAAGAAGTCAAACCAATATAGTGTGAAACTAAATACTGATGGAGCTTCTAAATGTAACCCTATGCAGTGTGGTTATGGGGGTATATTGAGAGATGCATCAGGTAACATTCTATGGAGTTTTGCAGGCTCTGGAGGTTTACAAACAAGTATAGTTGCTGAAACTATGGCTCTATGTGAAGGATTAAATATGTGTAAGAGATTTGGTTTCATGGAAGTAGAGGTAGAATCTGATTCTAAAGTCTTGGTGGCTTTCTCTTTTTTAGTTTTTAATCAAATGTGTGGGGGTTCCGTCCCTCTTCGGTAAATAAAAAAAAAAAAATTGGAAGGTGTATAGTATAAGCTTAATTTTGAAATAATGTATAGAATTCTAGTAATGTTGGATCAATGGAAGTGTGAGGGATCCGCAGAGGTAGGCAGGACTTTTTGGGACTTGTTTGAAATCACACAGATGATTTGTTGCAATGAACTTGATCCACATTTCGTTAACATTTTTTGGGGGTTGTCACTTCGGTACTAGAGGATTAACATAACATCATTGGTTTAGTATTGGGGCTTATTCTTAAAACCACATGTAAATTATTTTATTATTAATTAATAAAAGATTATTTTATTCATTTTGAAATGAGAATCAAGTGGATGACTACTACTCTAACTGACAACGTTGGTATTCACTTACCAAATACACCTAACATTGGTTGAAATGAGAGCGCCATCCTCAGTCCTAAGACATTCGCACCGAAACCTAACATTGGGAAGAGAGCGGAAGAACGCGACAAATATGGTCTCTAAGTGTCGGTTCCAACCAATCATTGGGTACAGATTATATACATGATACAATGTGGGAAACCATGACTCGCCCGCCACTGTCTGGGTGGCTGATGATGACCTCCCCGAATTTGAACAAGATAATAATAAAGAGAACATGTCCAAAATAAGTAAAACCAAAGCAGAGTTAACAAAATTTTGATCATTTCTAGACTTGCCTAAATTCTTCTAGCTAGTCACTTTTAAAAATCGAGTCTTGTGAAGACACGATCACTCCCCTCGGGTTACTTTAATACCTTTGAGGATATCCATGACTCTTTCCGAGCCATTTCACTAGTTTTTTTTCACTTTTCACCTCCCGGAGACGACTTATAGCCCAAAACAATCATCTACAAGTCAATTTTAAAAACTGAGAAACCAATGAGAACACAAACACTTCCCACAAGTTACTTTTGTACCTTTGGGGTGTTTATGCCTATCTTGGGGCCACTTGATTGATGTTTTGAGTTTTCTTTTCGTAAAGTCCATTTTATACCACAAAACGAGCGTATACTAATCAATTTTGGCAAGTGGAGTTTGATTAGGCAAAGGACACTTCCCACATGTTCCTTTTGTGCATCTTGGGGCGTTCGTTCCTCTTTTAAGGGCACTCGATCGATGTTTTGAGTTTTTGCCTCCAAAAGCCCATTTTTTACACGCAAAAGAACATACACAAGTGAGATAATTTTTGAAACTAGATGTCCAATGGTGAAACTGTCTCTTCCCACGGGATACGTTAATACCTCTTGGTGGAATGTTTTCTTTAAAATATGGATTGTTCCCTCACCACTATTTTGTTCACTCTCCCAAAAGACTAACATGGGCACTAAAACGAATAACTTCTAGTCCTTCACATTCTTCTCTTTATCATAAATACAAGTTTTTTTTTATATAAAATTGGAAAATTTCAAAAAAGTGAACCAATACTCCACAAACTGAATTTAGGAAACATAAAAAATGGCTTTGACCAGACTTGACATTGTTTCTACTGATCACCAAGTTAACTATTATTTGATGATCACATCATTTCTTTGTTATCAGAATGTAGAATACTTTCTATAGGCAAAAACATACATCCCCTAGCACCGACATAATATGTCAACAATGGCGCAAATAAAAGACATGAAGCTATTACATACGTACACTCCAAACAACACGTGTGTGTGTGTGAGTGAGAGAAATTTTGCAGACATAAAGACAATGAGATGGTTAAATTTTGCATAAATTTTGCAAATATAAAGACAATGACAGAGTTTAATGAAGTCGTATTCATGTAGAAAAAAGGATTTTTATCTAACTCATCATCATGAGCACCAAAAGAGCAACGAAAATGGGGCGGTCAACTCTATCTATCTAAGAAATTGACCATTTTGGTAAAATCTAGGAAGCGTCTTCAAGATCATTCACAAAACAAATTATAATTCATTTGATATATTAATGTTATTGGAATGGGGGCTGTGGGGGTGGAAGAAAAAAAGCAAGAAATTTATCTAATTAAATAGAATTAGTATGTTACTAAAGTACGACATTATACTTCCAATACCTGAAGGAAATACGTCATCGGAAGAGTTTTTATGGGAAACTTGAATCTGATAGGAAACGTCATGGTCACTACTTCTGCCTGCTATTAGTAGTTGCAATAAATTAATCAGCAAGCAATCAAAATAGGTACTAGGCTCCTTTCATACTGATATTTACTACGATGACAAGGTTAAAGGATAATTATACTAAAAAACACATGATCTATAAATACTTACTCAATATAATAATAAATGTACATAGAGTAATTGAAAATGGAGTAAAGAAAATCAACTATAAAGCACAAGACAAACAACAGTGGCATGCAATCATATGTGATGACCTTAGATGTCCATGTGAAAGTCGAGTTCAAATATTCCTTATATACTTGCTGTAATAATAAGCAGGTTATGCACAGAATTCTTGGAAAGGCTCGATCGAGTCTTCTATAATGCTTCTTGGAATAATATTTTTTAGGATAATAAAGTAAATCATCTATACAAAATTAACTTGTATCACTCGACTTTAATTCTATTGTTGGACCCTTTTAAGAATTATGGCCCTCGAAAAGACAAACTTTTCCATCCGTAGTGAAATATATTGCACCAACTCTCATAAAAGAAAACCAAACACTTTATCGCATGAGTTCAAGTGGATTCTATGCTATAGAGCGGTGATCAAATATGGTATAATCTATGTCCAAAACTAGCAGCTTCTTCCTTTTACAGCGTGGATTATTGAGTTCAATATATATCAATAACCCAACAAACATCATCAAAGGAGGTGGAAAATATCATCATATGGACCCGACCTGACTTTTTATCTATGTCTATACTATGTCAATCCATGTATTCATCTCAAATAAAAATGATATGCAAGTCAGCAATATGAGAATGAGCTTATGCAAACCAATACATTGATCCGAGTTTTAAAAATATATATTGATCCTAGTTTTAAAAATAACTTTGTATTAAAACTAATAAAAAAAGATTTTTACAGTTCAGTACATGTATGCAATATTAAAACTAATAAGGCTAATCGATAAATAAGGTGTTCACGCAGGCATGATTTCTTCAATTCATTTCTCTCTGACGGAGATATCAAAATAGAGCTCTGCTCTGGGAACACATAAGTTTACATACTCGGGATGAATACACATTTGCAGCCCGGGGACCTATACAATGAAAATATTCTAACCAAGAATCCCAAATATCCATCAGAAGCACATAACATTGTTTTGAATCCAAGATCATATAAAGCACCTTATCTAGAAAACCTTTTTTGTCCCGTAGAAGCAATTATTCAAATACCTTAATTGGAAAGAACCACAAATATTTTTCACAGATGAAAAATTTACACAACCAAAATATTAATGACAGCTACAAACTAAAGTTTCAAAAAAATTAGTTGGTTAGTATGCTTACAACATGCAAAATAACCCCTACACACTTTAAGAAAAGCATGCTAGGATTCAGTGAGGTAGCTTCTGATGAGTATGAGAGTAACCTCAATAAACAGTCATAAACTAATTAGATACCATATTAACAAAATTGACCAAATAATCGAATTAGAAGAAGAACATACATATATTCTAATTCTAAACACTTGTAATCCCCAATCAAAAAATGTATTTTTGGCAATACAGTTTATGGAATGTTTTTGGTATTACAACCTCAACAAAATCATATAAACAAATCAATAGTTAATATTGATCCCTAAATACCATAGCAATTGAGTACCTTGAGAAGTAGTTGCGTGGAGGAGGATGTGGAGGGATTTAGGGGCGGAGAGGGGTTGGGGATGGAGTGGAAGATGGGTTTGGGGGCAGAGACGGATGGGCGGAAGGCGGGGGGTGGGGAGCATAGAAGGGCGGGGGATGGGGAATCCTTGGAGCAGAGAGGGACTTTCGGGGGTTGGATGAAATTTAATTTTTTTCCTTCTTTTTTTTTGGATGATAATAGAACGTTAAAGCGGGAAGAAAATTTTGAGGAGGGAGTCAATTTTTTTAGCCATCTCGAATAGTAAGATACTATTTGAGACGGAAAATAATAAACTGTCTTTTTAAGAGTATTATATAAGACGGGTAATATAAGGGGTTTTAAATACTTGATACTATTTGAGACGACAAGTAATAATCCGTCTCTTAACATGACTTTATAAGACGGGTAATATAAGGGGTTTTAAATACTTGCTTTTTTTAAGACAGTGAATTATTTCTGTCTCAAAAAGTATGTTTTAGATACTTAAATTTAGCCGTCTCAAAAACTTTGGTCCTAAAAACTACTTTTTTTTGTAGTGTTACTACCCTTAGAATACCAATGCCGACTGGTGTGGTCGCCAAGTAAATTATGTTTGGGTAGAACTTAAAAGTAAGCTTAGTGTCAATCTCGTGTAGTCAAAGGACACAGTGAGGTGAACGCCTATCTTTAAATCAGTAATGATTATAGGAATTTAGGATTTCGATCACGATATGATAGGGAAGACAGTTACCTAGGTGTAGTAGGTTGTTGATGGCATCACGCGTAATTAGACTAGGTCAGTTTGAATAAGGGCATGAGGCATTCTCCAATTGGATTAGTTCATGTGTGCTAAGGATGCGAGGGGTAGGGCCTTACTCCTAATAAGGGAATTCGAGCATTGACTTCCTAGAGAACTACAGGTTCGTATGTTACTTTCATATTACGAGAATGAATAGTTATGATTTAATTCATCACGATTGGTGACCCAAGCCAGAGTATGTGGCTAGGTTATTACCTAGTGAGAATGTCTAGAATGAGTGATAATACTTCAACCATATGGTGTATGTTCACTATTGTAAATTATAGTCTAACGCCTATGGGTGGGATTTTCTTAGAATGGTTGCTTGTTCCATCTGGCTCACATTCTTCCCATTCAATTTTAGTAATCGGGGATCGGTATTATCATCTATGTGGTAACTCGAATCGGTACCATGTCATGGTACGATACGGTTGGGCCTGGTAGTGCACGGTGGATCGGGTATGGTTAATGCGGCCCCGTAACTGGGTGATCCCTATCTGAGGTATTCTTTTATTTCATAAGTGTAGGGGTTGCTGTGATTTTAGACACACGATTTGGTCATAGTATTGGCATTTCATAGGATTAGTGACCTGTCGATTGGCCGATATGGAAATAGATAAAGAGCGTATAATGGTTGAGATTATTGCATAGTGTTATAAATCGAGGAAAACATAGCACACGGTGTTGACTTGCCGACGGGAGTGGAGTAGTGTGAGGTTTAAGTGAGTGCACTATGGTGAGATACCTAGGGTGGTGCTAGGGTCATTAGAGTGACGTGACGGAAGGTGTCAGTTGAACGGACAATGATGAGTTAGTAGGTGTATTACTTCTCGGAGTGATAAGTCAACATTGTATGGTTAATGGAAAGCTTATACAAGTTGTACAGTTAGGATAGCCTCAAAATTGTGGGACACAGTAAGCACAATCCTAATATGGGATTGGTTTTGATGATGATTACGATGACTAGTTGTATTTCGGTTCACTTTGGGTGAGTGTTGATTAGTAGAGAGGGTTGCCCATGGAGGCGCCAATATGCTTTGGGTATTAGCATAGTTCACAATAAGAATTATTTGAACACAATTATCAAGCGACTGAAGACTCGAAGTTGGTTGTGCGAAGCTCAAGGCTAGCGAAGTGGTGAGCGTTAGAGCATGTCGCATGTTGATAATTTGGTGAAAAATCCTGTATGAGGACCAGTAATGTGACTTTAGTAGTGAGGAGTTTGATGATTTTGTCTTAGATGATTTCTATGGATTAAAATAGAAGTTGGTGAACCCCATACATTTGAGGATTGACAAGTCAAGAATTTCGAGGACAAAATTCCCCAAGGATGGAAGTTTGTAATACCCCACCTTAATATTTTATTTATTTTTCCCCGCATGAGTTGTAATAAAATAAAGGCATTAGGATCATGATGATTATGACTGGGTTTCTATTTTTATTTGACTACTTTAGAGGCTTGATGATAATTATGGAAAGTTGTGGATCAAAATAAGAAGAAATAAAAGAAATTTTAAAAAAGGGTAGATCGAATGATGTGGATGTCATTTGAAACGAGAAGCAAGGTCGCTTGAAGCAAGGGTTTGAGTGAGCTTCAAATAAGAGACCACTGTACCACTTTCAAGGGTGGGTCGAAGGTCGTTAGAAGCCATAAATCGAATGAGATTCACTTGTCATTCGAACGAGGATCTATGTCGTTCGAACGATGCGCTTTGAAAATTCTAGATTAGATTTCCCTTGTGCGCTGCCACATTTTTGGCCCTTGGATCATTGAGTTGTCAAGGTTTGGTGAGCCCAGATTGGGAAAAACGAGATTTTTATGTTTTAAGGGTTCTTATTAAGGAGGTTTTGGTTCATTTTGTAGTTGGAAGAAGAGGGGGAGAGAGAGAGAGAGAGAGAGAGAGGTGATCTTCCACCATGTTTGGACACCTCTCTCCACCATTCCACCATTTCACCACCTAAAACCCACCTTATTGTTTTAGTATCCCTTTATATTTAAGTCCATTACACCCATTTTCTCCATTTTTTGAGTGAATCTACAAATTTTTGGAGCTTTGTTGGGGGTTCTTGAAGATGTAGATGGAAGCTTTCATGGAGTTTGAAGAGATTTTGAAGGGGTTTTAGCTTGTAAGCTTAAATGGAGAACTTATGGAGCATTAATGAAGGATGCCTTTGGTAACCCCTTGTGGCCACCTTTGAAGGTGGGGGTTTCTCATCCTACATAAACTTTCTACCACCATTTTATCTATCCTTTTTTTTGGTATCATAATACGTGGTGTCCGGGTTAGCTTTAAGCGCAACTCGACTAATCCACGTTCGCGGTTCGTGGCTTCCGCTGACCAAGCATTATTTTGACACTGTCAGGGATCGAACTGGGGACCAAACTTAATCCACCCCTAAGACTTTACCAATGGCAACCTTATACTCCTTGGCTAAGAGGCTTGGTTAAGTAAAATCTATCCTTTGTATTTAAGACTCTATTTGGATTATTAGTAGTTTTGTTGTTAGATTACATAAGTAGAATGCACATAAATAAATGATGGTTTCTAGTAGATTAATATTAAATATTTTTACGAAATAAAAATGTTATTTTTTTTTAAAATAAAGGATGATTAAATATTTCAAAGTTTTGAAATATAAAAATTGGTATTGTTAAGAAAATGGCGTATTTTCTAGAAATTTAATGGTGAACATTTTATGAATTAAAATGTTGGCAAATGATGTTAAAATATTTGGTGAAATAATATTCCAAAGTTTCTTGCAAAAATGAAGATTTGATGAAAAATGGCCATTTGTTGAGTTTGAAAGAATGCAGTGTCCTTTGGGTATTGAAAATGCATTTTTGAAAAGTATTAGGAATTTCTAGAATGAAAAGCACATTTAACCCATTTAATAGGATTTTAGTATTTAAAATAGATCTTCTCATGTGTATAAACTTGTAGTATTTTGATAATAAATATGTGAACAAGTTTAAAGGAGGTTTGTTGGGTTTAAATAATAAATAAGAAAAGTAGAAATTCTAATCTTCAAAGTGTATGAAAAAGGGGTTAAAGGTGTGATGAATATAAAGTTGTAAGACCACATGTATTGATAAAAATGATATGGTATTTTCTTATAAAATTAGTTTTTAAGTGTAATTAGATTTCTTGAATACGAAAGTAAAGAAATGTCTAATTTGGATATGGTTAGTAACGGCTCTGGATAAGTTTTAATGGTTAAACATTGGGAAGTTGATGTGTGTAACTTAAAAGTATTTCGGGAAAATTAACACTTGTAAAAATGGTAATTTTACTTAAAGTGGAACATTTAAATGAAATAAAAATGTTGAAAATGGTGTTACAAAAATTAGTCATAAATCAATATGATTTGGAATAAAATCGAAGTTAAAGTGTAAAGGACATGAAAATATAATTTTCAAGTGTACCACAAGTTGGGGTGAAACCCCGGGTTTGGCTTCGGTCGGGTAAAAATGGGGAAGGAAGAAAAATGTGGACATTTTTAAAATGTTAAAAACATAAAAAGAACTCGGATAACACCAAGATAATTAAGGAGAGTCCGGAGCCCTAGGGTGAAAAACATGAAATCACTGCCCAGAGCTTATGGTGGCGTCATCGGCATTATGGAGCCTATTAAAGTACGCGGTTAATTAAAGATTCCAAGAAAAAGATTAAGGAATACAGAACATGTCAAGAAATGGGTTGTGTGGTAAAATGTATTAAGACAACCTAACTTGAATGAATTAATGAATGTTCCGATAAAGGATGAAATGGACAAGAAATTTGTAAATTGATTAATATACATAAAATAAAGGAAAGGGAATGTGCAGCGGTAAATGGGCGAGTTAAGCAACCTAAGAAGGTGTAATCCGTAATTGACACAAATGTGTGTTGTGAAAGGTTTTCAAGGTTAAATAAGTATATTCTAACACGGTGTTCGCGTGTGTTGAAAGATGTTATTTTCAATGAAAATAATAATGTGCATCGCTTTGAATGAAAAGGGTAATTTCGGTAAAGAAATGGTTTCGGTTAAACAAAGTTTTGTGATTTCAAGTATTAAATCGCGTGTGTTAAATATAGGGATAAATATCAAGTTAAAAAGAAGAAGTCTTTTATGAGATTAAGGTAAATTAACTGGGCTAAATAACATTTTCAGAAGTAAAACGATTATATGCATTAAGTATATATAAGTGTTATATATATGCAAGGTAGTTGCATGTGCATAGAGGTATAATGTGTAGAGTCTTTTTCTATCGTTCGTTTCTGTACTGCATTTTGTATATTTTCCACCAGGAATTGGTTCACACTTTCGTCTTTTTTAGTGTAAGTTAGGCGCGGGTTCGTATTTTGAGAGCAAATATTATGTTTAATTTTGCGTTAGCATCTCTGTACGCTTGAACTCTGGGGATGCTTCCCACGGGTCTCTCACGTAGTTTAATTTGAAATTTGAATCGCATACTAAGTAAGTAATATATTAATTAAAATAAAAACTAGATTAGCAACATTATATAGGCTGTTTATTGTACATCACACCTAATGCTTGAGCCAGACCGGGTTGACTATAGGTAACCCATAAATTCAGGTCGGGGCATTACAACAGATCTGTTAATGGTATTGTAATGCTACCATATCCCTGTATAAACCTTCTATAAAATCCTATTAGGACTAGAATGTCCCTCAGCCCTTTTAGTGTGAGTGGTATTGGACGGTTCTTCAAATCTTCTATCTTGTTAGGGTCAATTTATATCCCTTTATCACTGATGATGTGTCCCAGATATTCCACCGTGGGCTTAATAAAGGAACATTTTCTCATTTTGGCAAACAATGTATACGCTCGTAGACTTTGTAGGACTAATTGAAGATGCCTTTAATGGTCTTATGAATTCTTACTAAACACCAGTATATCATAAAAAAATATTAACACAAAATTTCTTAGAAAAGGCCTAAATACTTTATTCACGAGCCCTTGAAATGTGGCAGGTATATAGGTAAGCCCAAAGGGCATCACCCTGAACTCATAATGCCCATAATGAGTCCTAAAATCAGTCATCTCAATCTCTTCTTCCCTTATTATATTATAGTAATATCCAACTCTTAGATCTACATTGGAAAATACTTTGGCAGCATATAGTTCATCTAAGATTTCTGTAATAGTAAGTGTAGGGAATTTATCCTTGACAGTTGCTTCATTCAATTTCCTATAGTTAACAAAAAATCTCTAACTGCCATTTATTTTCTTTATAAGTAAGATGGCTGGTGCAAAGGAAGTGTGGTTGGGTTAAATAAGGCATGCATCTAACATTTATTATACCATTTTTTTAATTTCATTATCTTATAAGCATGGTACTCTATAGGTTCTTCGATTGGCGGGAATGGTTATTTATTTTAGGGTAGTGATCATGACTTGTTTTGGGGGTAAGTAATTTGGTTTCAGCAAACACATCATAAAATTGAGTTAATAAATGTTGTATAGGAGTGGGAAGAGTTAACCCATGTATTGGTTCCTTTTCTTCTGTTTTGATTGAAAATAGTTGTCCAATGAGCCCATGAGTATTCTTCTTAGGGAGTTTTTTTGGATGAATTTCCATTCAAAAGTTATAGACTAGCTTCTTAAGTGACTCCCCTCAGTACAACCTTCTTACCATTCCTCTTTAAGGTGATTTTTGGAGTTTCAAAATCAAAGTGAATATAATTTTACTCTTTCATCCAATCGATTCCCAGTATTATATCGTACCCTCTAATGTCCAGCAATCTCAAATCTATTATAAATATGTCCCTTGCATTGTCCACTGGAATCTAGAAGATTTTTCATTGCTATAAAATTTACCCACATTAGCAACTATTACACTCAGTAAGGTAGCTTGTTCAATGGCATTCCCACTTTATTAAGCAGTTTTAGGATTAATAAAATTATGGTTAATTCCTATATCAATCAACACTACGATGGGATTTTTTTAATAAAACCTTTGATCCTTATGGAGTTGTGAGAGACTGAACCAGATGAGGCGTTTATTGAAATTTTTATATATCCGTGGAGACCTACTTCTTCTTCTTCTTCTTCAGGGAAACTCTCTAGCTCTTGTATCTCCATAATCTCTTATTTTTCTTCAACTTTCATAACAAATATTATATTCCCCTTACAAGTGTGCTCAATCTTGAATACTTTATCACAATAGTAGCAAATACCATTCTCTGTTCTCTCTTTTACTTCAACATAGAGGATTTTTTCTCAGGTGTACTAGATGTTTTGGTTATCTTTTTAACTCTAATGTTGTTCTCACTCTAATTAACTATTGAAGATTTGTTGTTATTGTTTCCCTCCATGGTTATAAATGGAAATTTGACCATCTTGGGTGTTTATTTACTTCTCTTACTCACAACTTCCATTATGGCTTCTTTTAATATTTCTAGGCCAATGGTTTGTTTTAATGAGGATGGGTAGAACATTTTTACTCCATTCTTAATCTCCTCTCTCTACCCTCTTAAGAAAATTTGTACTAAATAATCTTCCTTTAATCCATATCCTTCAATTTGAGGCTTTAATTCCTCGAGTCTCTCCTAATAATATATGACAAACCCCACTTGTTGGAGTTTGTAGAATTTTTCTAGTAAGTTTTCATTGCCTGTGTTGAATCTGGTGTATAATGCCTATGCGAATGTGTTCTACTCCAGTTCCTCCTTTCCCTCTTAGGATTTCTTAAAACCAAATGTCTGCCTTCCCTTCTAAGAAAAGAGTAACCTAATAAACCTTATGTATCTCAGACATATAATGGTATGAAAATAATTTCCTACATTTCTTACCTGAATTTTAGGGTTTGTACCATCAAATTTGGCTTACCTTGTTTTGTTAAAAAACCTTAATTGGATGATCGGCTCCTTAATGAGTTATTATCTCCTTCATCATGGTTTGTTTCTACGGATCCTTGTTGTGTAATAGATGTGTTATCTCCTACCCCTTACTTGTTATTTGATTTTAACTATTTTTGATAACATAGTTCTAATATTTTCTTCGAATATATTCATGTTTATCTTTATCTGCTTCATTGTAGCTGGTAATTGCATTCCGATCTTGTGAAATCTATGAATTGTTTCCATCTTACTTCCTGACATATTCATGTAGTTCTTTATACCGTGTACCTTTCGCCATCCTCTCTAATGGAATTCAGGTCTCGAGTGACTCTGATAGCAATTTGTTATGCTTAATTTGAGAAATTAGGGCATAATAGAAGTATTTCAGAGACAAGTAATCTTGCAAACCAAATTTTTTTGTCAGAATAATTATGGTATTTGATTTGGGTGGAAACAAAACACAACTAAAAGCTTCAATCATTGAGGAAAAGTATTGTTTTAAAGGGGTTGGAATTGTCATGATTTAAAGAAATACATTGCTATTTGGGGTCTTTCTCAATTAGTGTTAAGAGGTCACTTGAAGGTTGTTAAAGTTAACTAGTTCTGTTACTTGTAAATAGGTGGTTGAAGTGAGTTAGTGGTCTGTTAGATGATAAATAGTGGAAGTTAGTTAGGGGTTTATTGGCTGGAGAAACATCGTAGACGCATATCTTCTTGTTAATACCACTTGTAATCTAGTATAAATGTAACTCCAACTCTATAATTGTGGGATTGGATGATAATTACAAATTGATTGATTTTCAATCACAAACTCTCTCTCAATTCTTCTTCTATTTTCTATGCTATCATCTTAGTTCACACTAAGAATATAACATTATTGGGATGTCAAGAACCCCTAGAACAATATATCGTATCTGAAAAGTTTGTTTACTTGCAGAATTTTTTCATAGGAAAATCATCTTATGGTTATGAGTATGTATTAATTGAGATCAATTTGAAGTGCAATATAATTCGTTCTATTAAAGATAGATCTTCTCTCTTTTATGGGTTGCAAGATAGGGATGTAATCCATTTGTAAAAAGAATTGTGGTATTTGATCCGGGTGGAAACAAAACAAAATTGAAAGCTTCAATCCTTTAGGACAACGATTGTTTTAAAGAGGTTGAAACTTTCATGATTTAAGGCAATACAATGTTGTTTTGTGTCCTTATCAGTTAGTGTTAAGAGGTCAGTTGAAGTTTGTTAGAGTCGGTTAGTTTTGTTACTTATATACATGTGGCTGAAGTTACTTAGTGGTCTATTAGATGACAAGTGGTGGAAGTTAGTTAGGGGTTTGTTAGTTGGAGAACCTGAAGCACACTATATAATTGACTCACTTGAGTCTGTACTATATAGGAGCTCAACTAGTTTGGAACGACGATAAAATTTCGGCACTACTCGTATTCCATTACAACTTCAAGTACACCAACAAAGATCAAAGTCATTAGGTAGAAAACCAACATACGAAACACCCTAGGATTGCTCACGTGCACATTTCATTTCACATGTGAGTGGTGTGTGTTAATTTGGATTAAAATTAATTTTCTACACCGATTAGGAATTTTTGGGAATTTTAAAAATATTTTTTGGAATTTTTAAACATTTAAAAATATATTTTTTAAGAATTAAAATTTAGGGTTTTAAAATGTTTGGGGTTTAATTTCATATATTAAAGTTCCTAAAACTCGTTTTGAGTAGAATCCAAAACCTACACATAATTTTTTGGGTAAAATGAGAAAAAAACACGCGTTTATATTCGAATGTCAGGCTGGCATGTGGTTATACATCATTGGATGATTATGTGTTTTTTGTCTTTCACATATACAAGTCTTACTTTCAACCGTTATATCAAAATCATCTAAGGTCTACATCTGTTTATTTGTGATCCCAGTGCATATGCTTTCAACCAATCAGTGTTAGACTTTGTGCGGTGCATTATAAGACCTTGGATTTAGACTTCGAATGCTCATTTAATCTTAGTCCTACTTTTTCCCCATCGTTTCAGATCCTTCCAAACATCCTATAAAAGGAGCATTTGTCTGAACATTTCAGAAATTTAGGAAGTCTGAGAGAAGAGAGAAAAAAAATAAGAGAGAGAAGAGAGGGAAAATAAGAGAGAAATAGAGTTTTTGTACAAAAACTCTTGAAAATTATTTTTAGAAAATTAGGTTTGAGAGTTAGGGTTTCTTGCTTCAAATATCCTCATAGTCTATACCTCTCTTTCAACAACTCAAGATTTCAGATTTCGTTTCTTATTAGAAACTTATAGATCCGATTCTGTGATACATTTTCACTTAAAATCTTAGGTTGTTGTGATTTCTTTTAGTAAGAAATCATTCTCTTGTGTTGGATACTATTTATATCATGTTTGTATTTTGTTCTATCCAACATCTCTAGTTTTTTGTCAAAACCGAATTTATGACTTACATAGTCTAGATCTGATAATTTTTCACTTTGAAATTTTTTTGCATAAATAATTTCTTAGGATCTCTGTTTTGAAAGATCCATATAAGAAATCAAATGTTAAACTATTTTTAAGAAAAGATTAAGTCTAAAATTCTGATGTGAGAAAATATACGTCTCATTCTTAGATATGTTGTATATTTGTAGGATTTGTATGCAATTAAGTGTGTGAGTGCACGCATGTGATTTTAGGCACAACACTCACAACACAATCACTCACCATTACTAAAGTGTTGGTTATGACTTTTGAGTTGATGTAAAGATAAAGGAGAAAGGGAGCAAAGCTAAATAACGGAGAAAGGACAACTTCAGAGCCTTAAATAATTCGAAAAATAACCAAGGACTGTAGGTATGTTTTTGGACATAGAATAGGTATGTTTGTATAATCTGTTGAATGCTTATAACCTTAAACTGTTTTAGTGGATTTTTTATTTTGCAGTGTAGAGACCTCGGTGGATGTTTCCCCAATTTGGGTGGGGTTTTACCACGTAAAAAATACCCGTCCCATGTGTGTGATTTTTAGTTTTCCATTACTACAATATGCCACACAGACTTAGGTTTAAACTAAAAACCTATTTCCAAGATTCTTAAGTAATTTGTTCTTATAAACTGTTATAATACATCTTGTGTTCAATTCAATATTTTTCTAAGAGTTTCTCCAAAAATTAGTTTGGAACTCATTGTGACACCCCGACTAATTAAATACCGGGTAGCTACTCCTTTATTAAATCAATACAAAATGCCAAGTTGGTCCAGTTAATAGCATCACTGTCGAAAACATTTTTAATCATTACTAACCACCTAGTATTTAAAAAGTGAGTTGTCCAATTTTAAATTAAATCTGATTAACATGCAATAAATGAAATATAGAAATATAACACAACCATTCACGATAAAGTCCAACTATAATGAATCAACAAATAAAGATGAGTCTAGAGGAAATACCCCTCACAACAATCCCAATATGAAAAGAAATGAAACAAGTCTACATCCTGAATTAATTACAAACCAAAGTCTGAATAACTGAAATATAAAATGAAATGTCTCTAAAGGAAATAGGCGACATTCCCTACAACTGATGAAATCTAAATATAGAGTCAAGGCCAATGAAGCGTCTACTAGCAAGGCCTTGTAACTTCCACAACAGCTATAGCTCGTCACCTGACTGGAAATACTATGCATGGTGTCCTTGTGGCTGGGCACCTAAAAATGGTTTTTACAAAAAGATAGATTTGAAAGCAAAAGGGTCAGAGCCCGAATGTGGAAAGTATTTTAAAAAACAGCAAGTGCTTTAATAACAATTAAAACAATGAATGCAAGATATATGTTAGGACGTGCTCTCACATGAAATACTCACCTCTCGTCAAACTGTGCACTCCTAACGTTCATGTACCCATTCATGTGTTATTTATCTAACTAAACCATCATAAGTTCTAACCCAACTACTCGATTCACAATATGAATTCCCAATGTTATTACTTAAATAGATAGCTTTACTTGAACTCGGATTCTCAATTATTACCATTACCGTTTACTGGAGGTTATCCCCTTATTTATCTTCTCAAGGAGTTACTATAAATGATTCTCATAAATAAACATCACAATTCCTTTTCATTCAACCGTATATTATTCACATCATAAATATACAATATAAGCACCCCGAGGCTAAGCTGCGGTGCACACATACTCTGCTACCCATCCCGGTACATCACGTACATAAGGATTACAAATTCCGAATCTCTCAGGAATTGTTAGAATAAGCACAACACACAAAAATGGAGGCGAAAATAATTCAACATATCCATGGGTCACGTACATACCTACGCTCCATAGTCAGCTGACTTAATAACTCACAATTAAGTCATTCCCTTGAACTATGTCCTCTAAATACCAAACTAAATCCGGGCACTCAAGGATTAGAAGGCCCTAAGCGAACGTAAACCTCCCGTGATAGCAAGTATGGTAGGTATGTCATACACATAAGATTATATACTAAGCATGCACACATCTTAGATATCTCAATATTAATAAAGGTATTTTCTACATCCTTATACCATTATTCCAATTGTATACATTTTAAGTCTTCCGATAATATATAAAGTAGACTATCGACACATCTCACGTCATAAATTCTTGTACTTAAAACCTATCTCAAAGGGGTTATTAAGTTTCCTATTATTCCCACGTGTTACATCATTATTCTTAAGGTCCTTACTTCTGCCTCAAATCTCAATTCATAAATTTATTCAAAATTACTCTTTTAATCCTAATATCATCTCACTCATCGAGCTTCATTAGCTTTTAGAATAATTCCTCAAATTAAATTCTAATTAAGGTTCACACTTTATAACCATACCTACTGGTCTTCCTTAAGTTTAAGGATATTCATAAGGTCTCCAATAATATTTTCCATGGGTCAACATCATTAAAATTTAACTAGGGGAAATTTTACTCTTTCTGGGAAGGTCGATCGATCGACCTTGACCTTCGATCGATCGATGGTGGTCGATCGATCGACTAATGAATGTCGATCGATCGAACGCACCAGGTAGGCTACGGACTGCTTCGTTTTGCAGTTTTCAATTCCTCTCAAAACACCATTAACAAGCATGAAACTCTAAGATAACGTTATAATATCATCATACAACCATCCTACAACATTGTTAACGTTCTAAAACCAATAATTCATCATCCAAGGGCTTTGTTTGGATCAAAACTTCATCAAGAATTCCAGTTTTCTATTTCTTTCAAGAACATTAATAAACTTCTTCTAAAATCCGTTTTTTGATCATCAATAGTTATATTTTGAATTCATAATTCGTCCAGAAAGTTTCTACTTGCAAATTCCTAACATAGTTCATAGTTTTAATCCTCAAATTCATGGGTCTAATCAATCTTCCAAGATAAATTTGATAATTATCCTAAACATGGAAAAGCATAGCATTGAATCAATTATAAATAAACCACTTGCCTCTAATCTTTCTCTGAATTTGATGTTGAATCTTGAAGGCTGAGTTGTTCTCTCTCTCTCTCTTTCTGCAGAATTCTCTTCTCTCTCTCTCTCTCTACAAGTTCTTCTCTAAGGATGATGACAATGGAGATGGGGTTGGTTTTTGGCAAGTTAGAACTATTTCTTAACTTCTCCCGTAGCCCATTAAGTCCCTTAGTGTAGTTAGTGGGTTTAGTGGATAAAGAATAAGTAAGATTTTTATTTCTAATTTTCGTGGGTTTTAATTCCCAAATTTCCGAAATTACCAAAATGCCCTTTTAAGTTACCGATATGGCCCAATAATGCCCCGGGACCCAAACTTAACCCCCGGCTAGTATTTTCTGACTATTTCGACCCTTCCGGACATGTTGGCGCACTCAAAATGACCATACGGTTAATAAAAATAAAATTCACTTTTTAATTAAATAATTACATTCTTGACGCGACTGTCACACGCGTCTCAACAAAATTTCCCAAATTGCCGTATTTCAATCTCGTGATAATTTCAATAGTTTCACTATTCGTATATTGCCATATGTACACATTATAATCAAATACTAACTCACATCTCGTTAATATTTTATCCGGATTAATTCTCAATTAATTCACATTTAATTCAATTAATCCCTTAAATAAATATCGATAAAAATGCGGGGTATTACATACTTCCCCCCTAATAACAGAATTTCGTCCCGAAATTCGGAACTAAAGAGTACCTGGTAAAAATAACTCTGGATAACGTTCGCGCATTTCATCCTCGTGCTCCCATGTGGACTCCTCGACATTATGATGCCGCCACTGAACACGCACTAACGGAACTATCTTTGACCACAGTTTCCGCTCACTTCGATCCAAAATAGCAATCGGCCCCTCCTCGTAGGAGCTATCGGGCTGTAGATCGATGTCCTCCAAAGCAATGTGAGAATGAGCCAAATCATCTCTAAGATATTTCCTTAGCGAGGAAATATGAAACACATCATGAATCCGATGCAAATGCTCCGATACCCCAAGTCTATATGCAACAGACCCAATCCGCTCGATGATAGGAAATGGTCCCACATATCTCGGTGCCAACTTCCCCTTCTTCCCAAATCGTATAATCCCCTTCATAGGAGATACTCTAAGTAAAACCTGATCCCCCACTTGGAACTCCCTGAAGAACCTCTTCGCATCAGAGTAGCTCTTCTGCCGATCCTGAGCTACCCGAATGCGACTCCGTATCAATTCTATCCTCGCCGAAGTATCCTGAATCACTTCCGGACCAAGTAGTTTGTTGTCCCCCACCTCCAACCAACATGCTGGGGAACGACAAGGTCTACCGTAAAATGCCTCAAATGGAGCCATACCAATGGTGAACTGGTAGGAGTTGTTGTAAGCAAACTCCACCAGTGGAAGATACTGCTCCCATCCACCCCCGAAGTCAATGATGCACATCCGCAACATGTCTTCCAACATCTGATTTGTACGCTCGGTTTGCCCATCGGTCTGCGGATGATAAGCCGTACTCAATCGCAATTCCGTGCCCATGGCCTCCTAAAAACTCTCCCAAAACCGTGAAACAAATATCTTGTCTCGGTCAGACACGATATTTAAGGGCACACCGTGAAGTCTCACTATCTCTACAATAAAGAGCTGGGCATATTGTCCCATAGTGTAGCCGGTCCTCACGGGTAGAAAATGAGCGACTTTTGTCAACCTGTCCACAATTACCCAAATGGAGTTGTGACCTCTCTGTGACGTAGGCAATCCCGTGATAAAGTCTATGGAGATGCTCTCCCACATCCACATCGGGACCTCTAATGGCTATAGAAGTCCTGTCGGTCTCTGATGGTCCACTTTTACCAGCTGACAAGTGGTGCATTTAGAAACAAACACGGTAATATCTCTCTTCATCCCGCTCCATCAATACTGACGTCTCATGTCCTGGTACATTTTTTCCCCACCGGGATGTACCACGAACCGTGAGCCGTGCGACTCTTCCATCACCTCGTGTCACAATTCCTCCCCTTCCGGAACTACCAGCCTCCCATTGAAGCGTAATCCCCCATCTGAGCTAATGGTGTAGGACTCGGCTCCCTCTGTTAATAATCGAACTATCTGCTCCTGACAGAAAGAGTCATCTGCTTGTGCCTTTACCACTCTCGTGACAATCTGTGGTGTAACAGTCATCACCGACATGAATGATCGGGCCACTACATCCTGGTGTCCCAACTCCTTCCACTTTGCCTTCCACACCCCTGCCACCTCATCTACTGGCCTACGGTTCAACGCGTCTGCTACCACGTTAGCCTTCCCCGGGTGATATTGGATATCAAACTGATAGTCCTTCACAAACTCAAGCCACCTTCGCTGTCGCATATTCAGCTCCTTCTGCATGAATAGGTACTGTAGGGACTTGTGGTTTGTGAACAATCGGAACTTCTCCCCCAAAAGATAATGTCTCCAAATCCGAAGGGCAAATACCACTGCCGCTAACTCCAAGTCATGGGTAGGGTAATTCTTCTCGTGAGGCTTAAGCTTACGGGAAGCATAAGCTATGGCCTGACTCTCCTACTCCAGTACACCTCCAAGTCCTTGTAAGGACACATCGGTGTAAACAAGATACTCAACTCCCGGTCTCGGCAATGCTAACACATGTGCTGAGGTTAACTTGTCCTTCAACTCATCGAATGCCAACTGACAGGCATCACTCCAAATGAACTGCACACCTTTACGAGTCAGATGTGTCATGGGACCCGCTATCTTGGAGAAACCCCGAATAAACCTCCTGTAGTATCCTGCTAAGCCCAAGAAACTACGGATCTCAGTCGGTGTCGTGGGTTGTCCCTACTCCCTCACCGTGGATACCTTCCCCGGATCAACAGATATCCCTGGGTCGGAAATAATATGCCTCAAAAACTGAACCTCCTTCAGCCAAAACCCGCACTTCTCATACTTTTCATACAGCTTGTTCTGACGTAGCGTCTGCAAAACCTGCCTCAAATGCTCAGCGTGCTCCTCCTCGGTCTGGGAGTAAACCAGAATATCATCAATGAAGACAATGACAAACTGATCTAGGAACCCTCTGAACACCCTATTCATCAAGTCCATAAACACGGCTGGAGCATTGGTCAAACCAAAAGGCATAACCCGAAACTCGTAGGAACCATATCTCGTTAAGAAAGCAGTCTTCGAGACGTCCTCCTCCCTGATTCGTAACTGATGGTAGCCAGATCGCAAATCAATCTTCGAGAAGAAAGAAGCTCCTCTCAGCTGGTCGAATAAGTCATCGATTCGGGGCAACGGATACTTATTCCGTATCGTGACCTTATTCAACTCCCGGTAATCCACACACAACCTCAACGATCCATCCCTCTTCTTCACGAACAACACAGGGGCACCCCACGGCGAAGTACTCCTCCGAATAAACCCCTGACCCAAAAACTGCTCAATCTAATCCCGTAACTCTCTCATCTCAGCTGGAGCCATACGATAAGGTGCGCGGGCAATAGGCCAAGTGCCCGGTGTCAAATCAATCACAAAATCTATCTCCCTACTCAGAGTAGGTGGCCAATGATAGATTCCCCAACAAGTGCTGACGGATCCTCCAAGTCAATCCATCTATTAATTTCTGAATCTTCTTCTCTTCCGTCGGTATCTCATCGGGTACAATGTTCAGCAAATTTGTGAATTCGGCCTCATACTCGGCCACAGTCTTACCCTCCTGTCTAAGGCTCATCAACTTCCTCCTCATTTCCATGTGAACAGCTGACGAAAAGTATTTGCGGTCGAACCGCACCCAGAACTCCTGTATAGAAAGAGTATCTCTCTCCTCTGCGGTGGTAATAGACTCCCACCACTGCAATGCAGAACCTACTAGCTTGAAAGTAGCTAGTATCTGCTTCTGAACCTCTGTGCACTCATACATCCTCAGGTGCCTCTGAATATCCTTCCTCCACTGACTAGATACCACGACATCGGAGCTACCTGCGAACTCCGGAGGGTGTGCTTTCTGAAAAGCATCACGAACGCGTTCCCAAGCAGACGGGAATTCATATGCCTGAACTGGCGCGGCTACCGGCGCCTGGGGTGGTGCCTGCTGTACAACGGCAAGAGCGGTATTTACCGCTTAGGCTACAATGGCTGCAACCTCAGCGGCATTCATAGTGCCCTGTACTGGAGCTGGTTGTGGCTCGGGCTGTGCATCCCTGGGAACTCGCTGCGCACGTCGTGGAGGCATCTGAAATGAGAATAAAGTTTATAAGTTCGCAGTTATAAACTTAAAATAGCTGAAGAGCGAAGCATACATAAAAGAATACAACAGTCCTAAAATATAGGGCTCTATATCAAAGAAAGCTCAGCGGAAACATAATAAGCCGTACAGATCCTAAAGGACACTAGAACCTGATGCTCTGATACCACCTGTGACACCCCGACTAATTAAATACCGGGTAGCTACTCCTTTATTAAATCAATACAAAATGCCAAGTTGGTCCAGTTAATAGCATCACTGTCGAAAACATTTTTAATGATTACTAACCACCTAGTATTTAAAAAGTGAGTTGTCCAATTTTAAATTAAATCTGATTAACATGCAATAAATGAAATATAGAAATATAACACAACCATTCACGATAAAGTCCAACTATAATGAATCAACAAATAAAGATGAGTCTAGAGGAAATACTCCTCACAACAATCCCAATATGAAAAGAAATGAAACAAGTCTACATCCTGAATTAATTACAAACCAAAGTCTGAATAACTGAAATATAAAATGAAATGTCTCTAAAGGAAATGGGCGACATTCCCTACAACTGATGAAATCTGAATATAGAGTCAAGGCCAATGAAGCGTCTACTAGCAAGGCCCTGTAACTTCCACAACAGCTATAGCTCGTCACCTGACCGGAAATACTATGCATGGTGTCCTTGTGGCTGGGCACCTAAAAATGGTTTTTACAAAAAGATAGATTTGAAAGCAAACGGGTCAGAGCCCGAATGTGGAGAGTATTTTAAAAAACAGCAAGTGCTTTAATAACAATTAAAACAATGAATGCAAGATATATGTTAGGACGTGCTCTCACATGAAATACTCACCTCTCATCAAACTGTGCACTCCTAACGTTCCTGTACCCATTCATGTGTTATTTATCTAACTAAACCATCATAAGTTCTAACCCAACTACTCGATTCACAATGTGAATTCCCAATGCTATTACTTAAATAGATAGCTTTACTTGAATTCGGATTCTCAATTATTAGCATTACCGTTTACTGGAGGTTATCCCCTTATTTATCTTCTCAAGGAGTTACTATAAATGATTCTCATAAATAAACATCACAATTCCTTTTCATTCAACCGTATATTATTCACATCATAAATATACAATATAAGCACCCCGAGGCTAAGCTGCGGTGCACACATACTCTGCTACCCATCCCGGTACATCACGTACATAAGGATTACAAATTCCGAATCTCTCAGGAATTGTTAGAATAAGCACAACACACAAAAATGGAGGCGAAAATAATTCAACATATCCATGGGTCACGTACATACCTACGCTCCATAGTCAGCTGACTTAATAACTCACAATTAAGTCATTCCCTTGAACTATGTCCTCTAAGTACCAAACTAAATCCGGGCACACAAGGATTAGAAGGCCCTAAGCGAACGTAAACCTCCCGTGATAGAAAGTATGGTAGGTATGTCATACACATAAGATTATATACTAAGCATGCACACATCTTAGATATCTCAATATTAATAAAGGTATTTTCTACATCCTTATACCATTATTCCAATTGTATACATTTTAAGTCTTCCGATAATATATAAAGTAGACTATCGACACATCTCACGTCATAAATTCTTGTACTTAAAACCTATCTCAAAGGGGTTATTAAGTTTCCTATTATTCCCACGTGTTACATCATTATTCTTAAGGTCCTTACTTCTGCCCCAAATCTCAATTCATCAATTTATTCAAAATTACTCTTTTAATCCTAATATCATCTCACTCATCGAGCTTCATTAGCTTTTAGAATAATTCCTCAAATTAAATTCTAATTAAGGTCCAAACTTTATAACCATACCTACTGGTCTTCCTTAAGTTTAAGGATATTCATAAGGTCTCCAATAATATTTTCCAAGGGTCAACATCATTAAAATTTAACTAGGGGAAATTTTACTCTTTCTGGGAAGGTCGATCGATCGACCTTGACCTTCGATCGATCGATGGTGGTCGATCGATCGACTGATAAATGTCGATCGATCGAACGCACCAGGTAGGCTACGGACTGCTTCGTTTTGCAGTTTTCAATTCCTCTCAAAACACCATTAACAAGCATGAAACTCTAAGATAACGTTATAATATCATCATACAACCATCCTACAACATTGTTAATGTTCTAAAACCAATAATTCATCATCCAAGGGCTTTGTTTGGATCAAAACTTCATCAAGAATTCCAGTTTTCTATTTCTTTCAAGAACATTAATAAACTTCTTCTAAAATCCGTTTTTTGATCATCAATAGTTATATTTTGAATTCATAATTCGTCCACAAAGTTTCTACTTGCAAATTCCTAACATAGTTCATAGTTTTAATCCTCAAATTCATGGGTCTAATCAATCTTCCAAGATAAATTTGATAATTATCCTAAACATGGAAAAGCATAGCATTGAATCAATTATAATTAAACCACTTGCCTCTAATCTTTCTCTGAATTTGATGTTGAATCTTGAAGGCTGAGTTGTTCTCTTTCTCTCTCTTTCTGCAGAATTCTCTTCTCTCTCTCTCTCTCTACAAGTTCTTCTCTAAGGATGATGACAATGGAGGTGGGGTTGGTTTTTTGCAAGTTAGAACTATTTCTTAACTTCTCCCGTAGCCCATTAAGTCCCTTAGTGTAGTTAGTGGGTTTAGTGGATAAAGAATAAGTCAGATTTTTATTTCTAATTTTCGTGGGTTTTAATTCCCAAATTTCAGAAATTACCAAAATGCCCTTTTAAGTTACCGGTATGGCCCAATAATGCCCCGGGCCAAAACTTAACCCCCGGCTAGTGTTTTCTGACTATTTCGACCCTTCCGGACACGTTGGCGCACTCAAAATGACCATACGGTTAATAGAAATAAAATTCACTTTTTAATTAAATAATTACATTCCTGACGCGACTGTCACACACGTCTCAACAAAATTTCCCAAATTGCCGTATTTCAATCTCGCGATAATTTCAATAGTTTCACTATTCGTATATTTCCATATGTACACATTATAATCAAATACTAACTCACATCTCGTTCATATTTTATCCGGATTAATTCTCAATTAATTCACATTTAATTCAATTAATCCCATAAATAAATATCGATAAAAATGCGGGGTATTACACTCATTTAACTTTTTAAACTATTGTTAAAATAAATTAGTGAGTGTTTTTCAATTGGTATCAGAGCTGAGTATTTTCTTTAAAACTTTTGATCCTGTACTATGAAATTGTTCAAAAATCTTTTATGGATGAAAAAATTTGAGCGTCTTGGAAATTTGTCCGGACCTCCCCTCTTTGATGGAACCAATTTCCCGTACTGAAAATGGATACTCTCATCCAACTAAGCCTATATCAGAAGGTAGTACTGAAAGGATTACAAAGTTCCTCAACGAGTTTACTAAATAAGAGAAACATGCCTCCTTAAGTAATAATAAAGAGAAAAATGATTTTTTTCATATCTGTTAATGAGCACGAATTCAAATGTATTGCGATTTGCTAAACATCTAAGGAAGCCTGGACACGTTGGTCACAACCCATGAAGGGGGTGAACGTATTACGGAAGCCCAAACTCATATGCTAATATAACAGTATAACACATTGCTTATGCATGAGACCGAGACCTTTGATGAATTCTAGTTTAGATTGACTGATATTGTTACAAAATTTCATGCAAATAATATAATGTATAATAGAAAATAAATTGTTTAAAAAATTCTAAGATTCCTTCCCCTTAAGTTTGACAACAAAAGTTATGCAACTAGGGAGATACACGATCCATACTTGATCCCTGAAATCCTCAGTAGCAAACTTAGGACTGTTGAAATGGAACTTGAATTTAAAAGGAATCTTTCCAATAATCAGAAAAGGCAATCTAGTTCATATGTTGACTCTGATGGGGAATGTGATTTGGAGACATTGGATAATCAAATATCCCTTATTTCAAAACAATTTAGGAAAATCTTGAAGTGTAGAAACAATACTGCTTCTAAACAAGGGAAGGACGAATATCGTAACCACTCCAATAACAAGCCTTATGAGAAGAATTATGACAAAAAAAATACTGAGACCAATCACAAACCTCAAAGAGACCTTAAAAACACTCAGTGTTTTAGATGTGGTAAAATGGGTCACTTAGCTACTAATTGTAGGGTTAAATCGACTAAGACTTCTAGATCACATATCAGTAAGACTTGGGATGATTCATTTGATTCTGAAGAAGATGAGCCTAAATCTTCCAACACTTTTGATCCTTGCATGTCCTTTTTTATCTAAAATAGTCTATTATAAATATATGTCTGCAAATAATGCTGAACCTGATGCTATCATGCATAGTATTGTTATGTCCTATAATGTCTTTCCTACTTCTGGTTTATCTTCTCTTTGCTTAGGTAATATTAATACTACTGATACTACTAGTAGTAGCTCTAGGACGATGTGTGTGAGTCAAAGTGAATGCATCAATGACGAATTGAATGTGTGTGTGAGTACAATGAATGACGCATTAGGGGACAACTCACACATCGCACTTAATGAATCTGATAATGATGATCTCCCTGACATTCACACACTTTACAATAAGACTCTTAGGAAGAGCACTAAACTAGAGAAGATAGTCAAGGACCTAATTAAAAAAATAAAAACCTTAAGCCTAATGGTGAAACATAACGCAAAGGACTATACTAATCAGTGTTTGGCCTAGGAAACCAAAGCTAAGTCTTTTATTGAAAAAATTAAAGAACTTTCTGAATCAAATGAAGTTTTGGAAAAGAAATATAAGGAAACTGTGATAGAATTGGAACAATCCAAAGAAAACGTTTCAACAGTGTTCAATTTTTTTTCTAAGTTTGAAAACAATTCTAATTGTTTTGAAGATTTTGTTGTTTGTAGCGAAACCAATTCTAAAGAAAAAATGGGTATAGGGTTTGATAAAAAAAACTAAGACACAAACTAAAACTTTTTAACGTGTGCAATTTATGTCTTCTGGAAAAGACCTGATGACTTATGTCCTGATTTTCAATCCTTGAAGAGAGATTTTGATAATAAATAAAAGAGGCCAGATAATCTGATTGAAAATCATCCAAAGCCAACTCTAGAATCTAAGCTAAGTATGTTTACCCCCTATTAGACAAGAAGATTCCTCATTTAAACCTATTGCAGTTAGACGTAAGACCAAAGTCCAAAGGATAGACAAACTTCTTTTCAAAGGTTTTCAAGCTGTGAAAAAAACGTATAGCTACCAATACTGTTCCTATTGTGATGTTTATGGACACTGTCTCGATGAATGTTTTAAAAAATGACTGTACAAACCCGTTTATAATTCAAAAATTTATAAAAACTTTAACTATTCTAGACAGAGAATGAATAACTACGTACTTCCTAAACAACCTAATAAAAACTCTAACTATAGGAATAGGAAGAAAAGATCTCATGCTAAGAAGAAATCTAAGAGAAAGAGTCATAGATCTGTTTCTAAACCAAAAGCTTAAAAAAAATTCAAAACTAGAGTTATATGTGTTAGAAAGGACGATATAATACCACAGTTGAAGTGTACCATTGTTGTAAGTGCTTTAAAAGACGAACACACCGCTTCTGGGTGGTACTTAAACTCTGGATGTTCCAAGCATATGACCAGAAACGATACTAAATTATCTGACAAAATTGACTTCTTAGGAGGGAAAATTTTGTTTGGGGATGGGGTATCAGATAATATCATAGGCAAAGGAACACTCTAAGAAAAAGGACTCCCCATTCTCCAAGATGTCCTATTACTGAAAGGTCTTAAAGCCAAGCTGTTAAGTATATCGAAATTTTATAACTCCAACCACACAGTCACTTTCTTAAAAACTGACCGTAAAATTTTAAATGAGAATGGTTATTGCATACTTGCACGTCACAGGTGCCCATATAACTTATACATAGTGAATTCGGGTAATACAAATTATAGGTTAACCAGACTTGATGACAATGAAATCTGGCATAATCGTTTGGATCACATTAATTACGATAATATATATTAAATGAGACTTTACACCATAAATGTTCTTTGACTGTATCAAATGAAATGAGTCCCCACAATCAACTTTGTTAGAGGGAGAAGGAATAAGCACCTTGGCATAATAAAGGCAAGCTAGCAAACTAGGTGTGCGATAAATGTTAATGTTTGTGAACAAAGAGTGGTTAATCTCTAAAGATCAAAGAATATAATCACCAAATGATAAACTCCCAATAAACTCTCTTGTCTAGAGAAAATTGGGCATTAACTTTGGAGAAGAAGTGATGATCCTCTTTAAAGGATATAAGAGAAAGTATTTATATAAGGGCAAGGTCATTCAAGAGACCTTTCACACATTAATGATCTGATCTCATTTAATGTTGAGAGTGTTGTGCAATTAATGCTAAAGATTAAGCATTAAATGCATGAGATATTATATTTTAGCGGCAACACTATTTGTGCTAGTGAGAGTCCCTTTGCATTGATTGAGATGTGACAGGTTGACACAGGTTTATTTTTTGATGACTAGTGGGGCTTTCCCTTAAATGAGCTAGTGGTTTATGGAATAATTTCACTGAAGTGCCACTTTTCTCAAATTCCTAAAATGTCAGGAAACATGGCGTTATAAAAGGTAGAGAACAGTGATATATGAGATGAGTTGTCTAATTTGTCGAATGTGGTCTTTCGAATGATGATTGTTCGAGAAATCGAAAATTTTCTATGAGAGATCAAAAGGACATCTTTGAATAGCTATTGGAAGTGAGGTCCCTCGAGCAAGGTCCCTCAGCTAATGGTGTCTCTAAAGGCTATTTATTGAGATCATTAAATAGAGGTTTTGCCCAACTGTCCTAAAGAGGTTTCTATTGTTTAACCAACATTGCCTAATTCTTAATCCTCCAAACCAAGTACCTGTGAGGTTTCTTAAATAAGGTTGTTCGATAGAGCACAAAATGTTCCTTTAATATCTCTCGATTGAGCTTGATCTTTGTGGAAGGTCCTTCGAGTGACCACGTTCCTTCTTTGAGGTATTTGATCGCATGATCTAGTTATGGGGATTCTTGTGAATGATCTCCTTCATAATGATCTCTTGTTATATCATTACTCTCGTGTTTTTATAAGATTAGTATTTCGATCAACATTGGTCTTGGACCTCCCCTTACATTTTCCCTTTAGTAGAGTTATTTATTTACCTGTAGAGAAATATTTGTACGAAACATCATCACCTCCCTTTGAACAACCTATAAACAGGGGTTATTTTAAACAAACAAACAAACAAATAATTATGAAATCAACAATTATTTGTATAAAGGTAGTAGTAAATAACAACACATGTATTTTCCCTTTGAGCGACCTGGAAACTTGATTATGAAGCTTTCTCAGAGATAAAATATTTTACAATAAACTTATTTATTTATGCTAGGGGAAATATAATGATTTTTGAAATCCCCCCCCCCCCCCAAAAAAAAAAAAAAACTACTTAGTTCCCCCCAAAAGAGAATCATGGAATCGTTCAACCCCCTAAGTTATGCATTGATCATTGAGCCGTCGTCTCACATTAAATGCACCTGCGATTCTTCCCCCCACCTTTATATGTGGTGCACAGGGGCCAGTGTGTGAGCACCACATGATCCACCTTGGTCATCATCAAATCAGAAACCATCATTGCACTTGTTGCAAACACACAATCATGTGCGCATAGGAATTCTTCCCCACTGTTTCAAATTTAACCATTTTCCCTTTATAAAAAGGGTTCTATTTCTTCCAGTCACTTTTACCTTAATGTTTTCTTTGCAAATATCCATTTTAGAGAGAGATAAAGAGTTCACTGCTTATCCTATCACTCAATATCATCAGGACCAATGGGCCAAATACCGTCATGCTCGTTTCTTCGAAGAGTCTGACCATTTCTGGTCCATGGCAGATACCCTCCCCAACCATTTGACTGCCAAGATAACCCCCCACTTGCTGAAAGAAAGTGAAGAGGTTGAGCACTAGGCCTATATCAAAGGTTCCGGTGTGGTTTGGTTTAGGATGAATGTGGGTATTTTCCCTACTCAAAAGTTGAATTTGAGTCCATCGATGGAGCTTGTGATGGCCCGGGTCCTTGGAAAGACTATATCCATGACAAGTATGCTGCTAAACTTTCCCAAGTGGGCTTATCATGAACTATGTGGTTTCGGAACCTAACTACAAGTATGTCCTCGACCTCACTCCGGGCCCAGCCAACTTTCCTGGTTCCGTAAGGCTATTATACATTAACCACTTTATCAAGCGATCAAGAGGTTTTCTCCAACAGAACTTAGGTTGAATGGCTAATCGATTAATTAATCACAGTTCAATTTGAGTGATGTTAATGACAGAATTCCTAATGAAATTCCTCCTCTGGCACCTAATGAGGAGGCCATTCTAAAGAAGAAGAAGAAGAAGAAGAAGAAGAAGAAGAAGAAGAAGAAGAAGAAGAAGAAGAAGAAGAAGAAGAAGAAGAATAAGAATAAGGGAGCCTCCACTTCAAATATTGTTGATGAGGCTGAGGATGCCCCTGAGACTTCCCACCCAGCTGTTGATGAGGATAAACCTCTTAGTATATCGACTGGAGTAGCTTTCAGAGCAAAGAAGAAACAACAAAAGAGGAAAAGGACCACTATTATTGGTCACCCCGAGGCTTCCCGTCCCGAGACAGAGGTTGATCCCACCCTTAAGAGCAAAGTAATAGAGCTTTTTGATGACTTTCTGAGTAAGTACGATTAAAGTTTAATGGCTGCTCGAGCTTTAAGAGAGGAACATATGGTTGCTCGGGGCCTGTCTTTTACTCCTCCAGCTAGTACAATTGGCCAAAAAAGAACTAGGTCAGAGGCAAGGTCCTCTCACACAACTGCAGGTAATATTGAAGAACAAGAAGGAGATATTAAGGAAGCACCTTTGATGCATCAATCGAGCAGGTTGCAAAGGATGTTTAGTATGGAGAAACCATCCTCTTATCTACTAGATTACACTATACTTGATGATTTTATTGATGAAAAGGTATTATTTGCACAAACTTGTATAGTATATGATTGCCCATACTTTCTTCGTCTCCTTCTTTATTTTCGTCTTCTTACCCCATTGATTATGATACATAGGTTAATGTCTATGTTGATACTCTTGTGACCAAACGAGAGCAGGCAGAGGATCCTCAAAATAGAAGAGACACAATACACCCATCATCATCAGTCTCAATAAGGTTCTCTCACACCACATCAAACATTAAAGCAATCAACCCCCGCATTAAAATAAACTCCCACATAGCGACATCCACTTTTCGAAGAACTATCAACTGTCGTGAAATACCTAAAGGTAATGGTTAATTTCCCCTTCATGGTAGGGGATGGTTTTCATCCGAGTGGGTCTATTAGTTCTGGTTACACCCCTAAATCCTCTCTCTTATACAAACAGGAATCTCTTGCCCAAGTTAGGCTAGAGCAAGGTGAAGATGAAGTGATGTGGCCTTTAGCTGCTGAGGTAGTCCATATCGTTAACCTTATGGATGAATTTGAGGCGTGATAAGTTTATCTTGAAAAGTTTTATAACTTAAATCTTCATTTATCTTTTTTATTATTTTACCTTGCTCTTTTTTTATAGCCTGTTCGAACTTCTGCTCTAATGAGAACTGCTACTTCTGCTGAGGGTGTACCTATCAACACTTACAGGGCCTTGATCATTATGCCTACTATGAATGAGAAAATATTAATGAACTTGTTTGGCCTTCTATTTTAGAGGGTGGAGATTCTACTAAGGTTAAGGAGGTTGAGGTTGTTGGAGATTCCACTATTGAACCTATTGTCGTGTGACCAACCTTCGCTGTGCCTCCTCAGAAAAAGGTATATACTAATTTTATTTAACCCACTTGATTTCCTTCTTTAGCCAAGTGTTTTCTAATACACTTGTTATTGAAAATCCTTTGATTATTTTACCAAGAAAAACTTGCCCAGAGTACTTGGTCGAGCAACCAAAGGTACTTCAAGTAAACTGGGACTTTAGCGACCATAAAGGCGAAACTTGCCCAGGGTATTTGGTCGAGCGACTAAAGGTACTTCAAGTAAAGTGGGACTTTAGCGACCAGAAAGCCCAAACTTTCCCAGAGTACTTGGTCAAACAACCAAAGGTGCTTCAAGTAATCTGGTATTTTAGCGTGCCCAAATTACTTTCTCGAGTAACCAAAGGTTCTTCAAGTAAACTGGGAATTTAGTGTGCCCATAGTACTTGGGCTAGTAACCAAAGGTGCTTCTAGTAAATTGGTACTTTAGCATTGCTAGATTACTTGGTTGAGCAACTAAAGGTGCTTCAAGTAAACTGGGACTTTAGCGTGCCCAGAGAACTTAATCGAGCAACCAAAGGTACTTCAAGTAAATTGGGACCTTAGCTTCCATAAAGGCTAAAATTTCTTTGCCAAAATTCTCTTTTCTGACTTCATTTGTTTTAACTTTTAGGTTATATCCGAGCATCCTGATATTCTAGATGAGCCTTCTTTGCATGTTGGTCAAGTTCTCTATGAGGGTGTTCGCAGGGTGGCAGTTATGAACCCCACTGCTATTAATGTTCTTGTGAATCAATCTACCCTTCCTTTTGGTTGTCCAAATGATGATGTACAATCTCGAGAAGCTGCACCTCTCTTGGAAGAGGAAGATATGTCATTTAACACATTGTTTCCCTCAGCCAATAACATCACTTTAAGGGTCCATCCTCTCGAGGCCTTTCCCCATATTAACGTAACCATGGTAATCCCCATATTAACGTAACCAATAGACTTAGAGGATTGATTATCATATCCTGATATTGCCAAAGGATTTTACACAATCATTGTCTCAGCAATGTTGCAAGCATAAAAGGACCCAATGGGCATGATGTTGACGGAAGATCCTCCATCCAGTAAGACACGGTTGAAGCTGCACTCGTTCACACTTGTTGTTACATAAAGTAGCCTATTGTGGGGGTATCTAATCAATCTATATGCCTCAAAAAAAGTGTCCTCTGATAGGAATCTCCTCAAAAACTTGTCCATCAGCCCTTCCCACCACAGTTTTGGAGCCATGTTCTTCTTTGCAATCTCTAAGATCGCTTGAGTAATCTCCAGTTTGAAACTCTCTGACAACCCCACTTGGTCAAAGTACCAATTAAAATTTTGTGAACGAGCTACCACGACACATTCCACCCACGGAGCAACATGATATTCTTCCATCTCATAGACCTCTTTGAAGTCTTTGTAGGCCGACTCATCATAAGCTATCACTGTATTAGCTATACCCAATGAGCAAGCTTTCAACTATCTGCTCAAATCATCAATTGGGCATGAGTCATCCTCCAGAGTTAGGTGAGCCATTTTTCTTCTAAAGAATCCTCAAAATTCTCCTTGAGGGACCTCTGCTCTTTCAACATATGATCTACTTCTTCATTATGAGTGCTGGCCATGTTAGCCCCATGTACCACCAATGGATTATCATTTATGCTAGCCTGGGGCAATTAAATGTCCCCTTTATTGATATGTGTGTTAATGAGAATTTTTAGTGAAAAACTTTTGCTAGTCAGGTGGCGAACCTTATTGTAGACTTGGAAGAACTTTGGATTACTTCTTTCTTCTTGTGTCACAGGCTCTGTGCTGAAAGTAATGATCCTACACACTTCATCACGAACCACGTAATCGTAGAGATCCTGAATTTGGTTCACTGTTCAAGGTAGTTTGGGTGGGTCATCTTTGTTATCGAACATTCTTTTGTTACCTCTTCCTCCTTGGCCATCATTTCTACCACATTGTCTGCTATTTCCACTATCAGTGTAATTCACTCACGGGGGGATTCCTCTCGCTAAGATAGTTGATGATCTCAGCATCAAACTTGGCAATGGTGGTGCTAGTAGAGGTTTTACCACTAAGGAAATATTCTTGGCTAATTTTTGGAATGCTGAAAACGTTACTTCTCTGGTTTCATCAATCAAGTGGAAGATATACTCCGGCAGCAAACCTTCTACACAAACTTGTAAGAGCTTACTCTCTCAAGTTTCCTCTCTCACATCCAGAGATCGTTTGTGGAATCTTCTAATATATGTCACCACATCTTCACCAGGCTTCTTATTTTCCCGTGTAAGCGGAGTTAGGTTATACTCATCCTCCTCCAAGAAGAACTTTTGGAAAAACTGGACTTGAAGCTCCTCCCAAGAGTCTACGCTGCCTGGCGCCAGATTGGAGTGGGCTCAAAGCGGTGCTTCCCAAAATGTAAAGTGGGGTTAAATAAATTAACCACCAACACTCTAGTAATTAAACCCACAGATTTGATCAAATATTGATTTGTGATTTATATAGTTTTACTACAATCCAGACCCTACATGGGTTGAGATATTATTGCACGCAATTTAATAAATTGCATATACTCTACGTTTGATAAATTACACTAGACAATACTATAGTAATGATTTAATTTGTTCATTTAAGATACCACCAAAGATATCGCAACAAGTGGCACCATAACTAGTGGAACACTTAGTTCCACAGAGTACATGACATGTGTCAAATCCCACTTGAGGCACTTTTACTATAAAAGAGGGTTCACCCCTCATTTGAAGGAGGATGACCTTGGGGGCAAAGTAAGGAGAGGAAATCTAACTCTTCTCCCCCACGAACCTCTTGAGCTCAGTCATGGATTTCGATAGTAACGAGTAAATTTTCATAGTTTTATTACGAGTTTTACATATATTATACGGTATATGGGTGTTTAGAGTCAGCTAGCCGGATTTGGCACCCCCCCCCCCCCCCCCCCCCCATGCACCAAAACCACCAAAAATTGAGTTTTTTAATGTATCGTACGGACCCACGAACTACGCAGACTTTAATTCCTCAAAAAGACAGATACGTAGGTGCATCAACGTTGCTCAAGTCTAAAACACGCTCAAAGCGGCACTTCCCCAAATCGGCACTCACATCTTACATTTGGCGACTCTACTAGGGAGATATTCATGATTCTGGTTGCATAACGCCTCATGCACTCACACGGAGAACTCAACAAGAGTGGAGAAGATGTCAAAGACATCCCATGTCAGATAATCATTCTGATACATCTCATTATTTAATCTTCTGTTATTACATGAAATGGCATGATGCATATTACTAAATCTTAACTGAAAAATATTATATACTCATTATTTCAATTTTTAGCCGAAATATGACTTCAACATCCATTTTCATAAATCAGTTACAGTGAATACACATCATGTGATATAATACCTTTATTTGTTCATAAATAATATAAAAGATGATTGACAACTATAATGATTTCTCATTAATAGGCCTAAGATATATACAAAAGATTGTGCTAGCTGTAGCTACAACAGCATTGATTTGAAAATATATCTCCAAAGATATGCCTTGGTACATGTCTAGAATCTTGACAATATTAAATGAATATATACACGCTTTTGTCAAAGATAGGAAAGAGTCACTGCTTCCAAAGGACTGTTTCCTTTAATTTTAAGTCATACCAAACTGAGTACATTATTTTTAGACGCATAAAATTAGACTATTGTTTACCTACGACAGATATGACATAGAGTCCTGTATTCTCAAAAGATTGAAAAAGTTCTTGAGGGAACCACACGTTTACATTAATGTATGCGTAGAGAATGGTCAAAGCTTTAAAAAAACTACATGCTACCATTACAGGTTCAAAATCCACTCATATAGGTCTTGTATCTGTTTTAAAAAGAAAATAAATTTGGTGACATATTCCATTCTCCTGCAGCATAAATCTGGGCAAATCCCACAGCCTTCGTCGGCCCACCTCTGATACACCTTTGGTTTTTGACCTGGGTCTCAATATATATATATATATATATATATATATATATATATATATATATATATATATATATATATATATATATATATATGAATATGGGTAAACCGATAATACAATAAATGATCCAGCCATGTAAAACCCTTACACAGTATTAAAATATGGACAAGTAGTTATACATGGCAGAAAATTTGATCACAACTATTTCCCTGTCAAGAAAACACGATGCGCCTTGGAGCAAAATCATTAGAGCTTCCTCTAACAAACCACGATTAATCTTATAAGTCTATGATCAATCCTTTTTGAATCATGACCGGCCATTTTCGAATAACTACCTCTGAGGAGCCATAACCCAAGGGACAATCTTGACCTCCGAGGAACAATCTTGACCTCTGAGGGAAATCGCTCCAAGAAACCAAGAAATAAATAAAACAGAGTAAAATCCTCGACCTTTGAACATCCTCGAACTCCAAATAGGTATCTTTGAAGAACCTTACCTAGGAACAGTTATTTCGAACAACCTTGTTCCTCCTTAGAACAATCTCCAATCTCTGAACATCTATCCCTGAGGACCTTGATCTTCAATGACGTTGGTGTTCAAGAAATCCTGATCTTGGGGGGCCTTGACCTCCGAGGAGTCTCAACCTGTGAGTACCTCGACCCACCTCAAAATAATTGAACTCGCCAAAATCAAAACCGTTTGGTTCCCCTTTTTATGGACCGAAGCACTCTTATGATTATTCGCATTTAAGTTTGAACTGATATAAATTTTAATATGTCAACATAAAATAAATGCCACACTTATAAAGTTGATATAATTTGAGAATAAATCTTTGTTGTTTGCTTATTGTGTACATCGATGCTTATTACTCGGGCTCACACAAACATTTCTTTATTGACACGAAAAAATCCCTTTAAATATTTAAACTCAAATAAATGCAAGTTTGGATTTGAGCAACTTCTATTTTGAGCCATGTTATTGTTTAAATTATGCCCGATGCACCTTATTTTGCCCGAGGCACATTATTGCTAAAAAAATTGTCCGAGGAACATTTTTGTTTAAAGTTTTGTCCGAGGCACATTATTGCTAAAATTTTTGGTCCGAGACACCTTATTGGTTAAATTTTTCCCGAGGCACCATGTTGCTTAAAATTTTGTCGGAAGCACCATGTAGCTTAAATTTTGGCTTGGCGCCTTATTGCTTAAATTTTTTTGCGAGTCACCATGTTGTTAAATTTTGCCACCGAGAAACAAAAGTACTTGTTATAACCGCGATCCACCTTATTCACTATTGTGATCATTTTTGCGATTAAACTTACTTCAAAGTATGATCTATTTGACATTATGATACTAATTACACGAAAGTTTAAATTTTGTAATTCTGATCTACCTCGATGCGGCTCTATGTGCCTACACATTGTGTTACTTCATATATGGTTGAAAAAATAAAGATTTATTAGTTTGCTCGCCTTTATAGCGGGGGCATGAGATAAAAATCTCACCACATAATATATATGCACTCTATCATTTTATGCTATAAAAATGCGATTGAAAAAGTATGAGCTACATATTTTTATCATATTAAACTCGTATCATGAAATTGCACAGAACAATATGTTTTACGATTCCTCGAGGCATGATTTTGAGTTTATTTTATTATATTGACATAAAATAAAGTAAAGGGGGAAAGATATACCCCACATGGTTATATATGGCATTATAATATGCCTCATAAGTTACTAATAGTTTTTGTGCCAGAATCAAAGATGATTTCTTATGCTTGCAGATATTGAATGGACATGATCAAATCAAGCTTGAGAAATTACATCAGGCCTTGCAGATGTCAAAGCCAAATGCTCAAGAGATTTGTTTAGATTGGGAACAAATACCCCGTGAAATGTATTTAAATTATTTCAACTCTTAGATGGTGTTATAACTAATAGCTATATTTTCTTTACTTTACTTTATCTTGAAGATAAGGGATAAAACAAAGTAAAAAGGGGGAAGATTATTGTATGATGTAATATTTAGTTAAATAGGAGCCCGAGTGATAAGCATGCTCCGATCTAGTCACATAATAGCCATCATTGTATAGGCATCACCAAAACAGACTCTGGACTTGTTCAACAGCCATCGGTTCCCTCACATATAGCACTGACTATATGATAATATTTTTAGCAAAGTGATAGGAGCAATCAAATTGCCCTCAAAACCTAGAGCATCGATACAGAGTTTTCATACAAACCTTACCAGTATAGTGGTAAGTCGTCCACGGCAGTGCATTATAGTTCTCACAATCCTTACTAGTATTTTGGTAAGTGCCCCCACATAGGTGCATTATAATTTTCACAAACCTTACCACTATTGTGGTAAGTTTCCCACAGAGGAGCATCATAGTTTTCGTGAACCTTACCAATATTGTGGTAAGTCGCCCACATAGGTGCATTATAGTTGTCGCAAACCTTACCAGTATTGTGGTAAGTTTCCCACAAAGGTGCATTATAGTTCTCACAAAACCTTACCAGAATTCTGGTAAGTCACCCACAAAGGTGCATTATAATTCTTACAAACCTTACTAGTATTGTGTTAAGTCGCGCACATTGGTGCATTATAGTTATCCCAAAACTTAAGAGTAAAGTGGTAAGTCACCCATAAAGGTGCATCATAGTTCTCAAAAACCTTACCAGTATTATGGTAAGTCGCCCACAGAGGTGTGTTATAGTTCTCGCAAACCTTACTAGTATTGTGGTAAGTCACCCACACCGGTGCATTATAGTTCTCACAAACCTTACTTGTATTGTGGTAAGTCTCCCACAATGGGGCATTATAGTTCTCTCAAACCATACAATTATTGTGGTAAGTCACCCACAGCAGTGCATTTTAGTTCTCACAAACCTTGCCAATATTGTGGTAAGACACCCAAAGTGGTGCATCATAGTTATGAGAAAGCTTGAACTAATTGGTCACAAAAGTCCTACATTACTAGGCACGCCCGACCCTTGCTTATGAGAGATTTAAATTCCTATACTACTAGGCATGCCTGACCCTCTTTTATGGGAGATTTGAAGTCCTATACTACTAGGTGCGCCTTACCCTCGCTTATGGGAGATTTAAAGTCCTATACTACTAGGCGCGCTTGACCCTCGCATATGGGAGATTTAAATTCCTATACTACTAGGTGCGCCTGACCCTCGCTTATGAGAGATTTAAAGTCCTATACTACTAGGCACGCCTAACCCTCACTTATGGAAGATTTAAAGTCATATACTACTAGGAGCACCTCACCCTCACTTATGGGAGATTTGAAGTCCTATCTACTAGGAACGCCTGATCCTCGTTTATGGGAGATTTAAAGTCTATTAGGAACGCCTGACCTTCATTATGGGATATTTAAAGTCCTGTACTACTAGGCGTGCCTGAACCTCTCTTGTGGGAGATTTAAAGTCCTATACTACTAGGCCCACTTGACCCTAATTTATGGGAGATTAAAGTCCTAATTTACTAGGCAGATCCTCATTTTTGGACATGATTATAGTCTCAATAAAGGACATTTATGGTTGATCGACTAGTAAAATTGGGCACACTTGCAAAATATGTTGGTTTATAAACCCCAGTTTTCTTGAAGCACAAATGGTTGCTCGGCCGAGTACTCTCGCCAAGTTTTGATCTTGTGATTATAAAATATCCACTATAAACCAACAAATTGGTTGCTTGCGCATGTACATCTGGCAAGTTTGCTATTCAAAATGTTTAAAACCACAATAAAATTATGGAGACAAAATGGGGGAAACCCTTAAAATACTCCTCAAAAAATGAAAATCAGAGGGAGCAAAGATAACCCTCAAACCTATATACAAATGATATATGCATATACATGCATGATAATGGACCAAACATGGTCATCTGATGATTTTCTATTTGAAACATCCAAAATGATTATATCATACACATAGTTGATATGTCTCAGTTGAAGCATCAACACAACAAGTATGCGTAAGCTGGGGCAAATGTAGAGTAGGGTTAAATAAATTAACCACTAACACTCTAGTAATCAACCCCGCATAGTTGATCAAATATTGATTTATGATTTATCAAGTCTTACTACAATCCAGACCCTACACGGGTTGAGATATTATTACACGCAATTTAATATATTGCATATACTCCGCATTTGATAAATTACACTAGACAATACTCTAGTAATAATTTAACTTGTTAATTTAAGATGCCACCACAGATATTGCAACAAGTGTCACGATAACAAGTTGGACACTTAGTTCCACAGAGTACATGATATGTGTCAAATCCAACTCGAGGCACTTTTTCTATAAAAATGGGGTTCCCGCTCATTTGAAGGAGGATGGTCTTGAGGGCAAAGTAAGGCGGGGAAATCTAACTCTTCTCCCCCACGAACCTCTTGAGCTCGATCACGGGTTTGATAGTGACGAGAGGATTTTCATAGTTTCATTACGAGTTTTTTGTGTATTATATGTATATGGGCATTTAGAGGTGGCTATACGTATTTGTCACCTCCCCGCGCACCAAAACCACCAAATCACCAAAAAATGAGTTTTTCGGCGTATCGTACGAACCCACGAACTGCGCAGACTTTGATTTCGCAAAAAGACAGATACATAAGTGAAACAACATTGCTCAAGTCTAAAACACGCTAAATCTTCAATCACGTCTTTCAATGTATATGCTTTCTCAATTAGAGATTTAGAAAACTCTCTTAACCTCAATTTTTATCATTGCAATGGGCACCAAGATTTTCAACAAATCTTTTCACATGTTCTTTGGGGTCCCCCCCCCCCCCCCTTTCCCGTATATTTCTCTAAGATAGGTGGGATGTACCCCACTAGGTAAGGTTCTTTATTGTACTCCTTCAACTACGGCATACAAAAATCATCGTATATTGAGGAGGCTTCTCCCCTAGCCATAGAAGCTGCCACCATCCTATTGAGCTTTTTCTTCATCTCCTCCATGCTAGGTGGAGGGCAGATGCTTTGTGCTGGAACTAAAACTAATGCAATGGCATAGGGTGTCACAACAGTTGTCTATTTTACTGGGCTTAAAAGAGGTTCCACAGTGGGTGATCCCATTGTTGATAAGTAGAGTTGTTCGTATAAGTCTTAACAGCTCATCTCGAGACAAAACGAGCCGTCAACACCGTGGATTAGCCAAATTTCTTTGCCATGTTATTGTTAGCCATTCTTCAAAAGAGAATGCCTCCCTAGTGGATTCGCCAAATTTAAGATGTGAGTTCTATAAATACAATTAGTATTTAACAAGACGTAACCCCTTATCAGAATAATGATTCGGGGCACAAAGAATAATACAATAAATGAGAACTGTAATTTCTGTAATATAACACTAAAAGTCTATATTAAATGAGCCTTTACACCATAAATGTTCTTTGACTATAATAAATGAAATGAGGCCCCACAATCAACTTGGTTAAAGTGAAAAGGAGCAAGCCCCTTGGCATAATAAAGGCAAGGAAGCAAACAGTTGTGCCATAAATGTCGATGTTCTTGAAAACAGAGTGGTTAAGATCTAGTCAAAGAATATAATAATCAAATGGAAAACTCATAATATATTCTCATGTCTAGAGAAAACTGGGCATCAATTTTGTAAAAGAAGTGATGATCCTCTTTAAAGGAGATACGTGAAAGTATTTATATGAGGGCAAGGTCATTTGAGCGACCTTGCCTGCATTAAATGATCTGATCTCATTTAATGATGAGAGTGCTATGAAATTAATGCTAAAGATAGAGCATTAAATGCATGAGATATTATATTTTAGCGGCAACACTATTTGTGCTATTGAGAGTCCCTTTGCATTAATTGTGTAAGGACACAAATTTCCAATTGAGTCCATGTATAGTGTTGGCTCAATTCTGGACAAAAACACTTATTCATAGGATAGTATGTAATTGTAATACTCTCAAGCCTATGAAGTGTTTGTTGAAGACGTAGCGGCAAAGAATATAAAGCTTCATCAATATGCCGATTTGTGTGCCTCGTTTCTACGTCATCAACCATAGTTCCATGCTCCCAAGGTATGAATGCAATATTATATATATACGAGCTTGGATCAAGTTTATTGGGTGTTAGGTTTAATAAAAACCGTGTTTTAAATTTTCAGAAAGAATTAAATAAAACTTTAAATAAATGTTTATAAAGTTTTCTAGGCTAAAAACGAATTTTTCAAACTTTCTGGTGGTTCGTTCGATATGTCGTTCGAACGAGTTTTTTCGTTCGAACCAGATGTCGTTCGAACAAGTTTTCCAACGAGTTCCCATTTTAGTCCACTGACATGTCGTTCGAATGAACCTAATGTTCGAACGAGATATCCAACGAGTTTCTAACGAGTCCATACTGGAGCGTCGTTAGAAATCTCGTTCGAACGAGATGCCAGGCGGGAACAGTTTTTGGCAGTTTTGCACCCACTTCCCCACTTAGTTTTTAACCAACTTTTTCAGACTTTATCATGTGCGGGAAGGACATTTTCCAACTTAACATTTCCATAACTTTTCCACAAGATTTTCATCTCTTAGAGAGAGTTTGAGAGCAAATTGTTTTAAGGAAAATGTTCCTGTTTTGAGTGAGATTTTTAAAGAAAAATTTCCATCACTCTAGTGTTTTACACCCAAATGAGTTTATTCCAAGTTCTTATATACATATCAATTTCTTGGAGTTTGGCACCGATTTTCTCTACACCGAATTGAAGAGAAGTTTTAGGTTTTGCTTCTACCTCCCACAAAGAAAGAAGAAGTGTTTTTGTGTTGTTTTACCCGCTTGGAGAAAGGCTTCATGTAGGGGTGACGGTGAACATATAAAGTCCTATCGGTGGATTCCGAGACCGCGGTGGTGTTCCGAGGTTATCCGCTAGGAAGAGGTGTCTACAAGAAGAAGCATCGGGGCTTGAGAGGGATCGAGTCGTGTGTTGTAAGTCTTTCTGTCTTGTACTTGTACTTCCGTATCTAGTAGATTAGTGGCTAGGGCCGTCCGAGTTTGTTTCCCATCTTGGGTTTTTCCTCGTACATCGCGGCGTAGTGTGATTGATTTATTTTATCTTGCATAAATAATGAAGAACGCATGCTTAGAATAATTCAAGATAAAATTCGGTTTAAATCATCACACTCATTTAATTTGGTGCTAAATTAAATATTGGATAAAGTTTATTTGATTCAAGTCATTTGCTAAAATTTGGTTTCGCCTAATTTGCTAATATTGATAAATATGACTTAGGCAAATTCTAGGACTTGGTTTAATTTTAATTTGTTTTAAGAAATTAAAATTTGTTGTTTTAAAGTTGAACCATCTCCTAACGCTTCCGCATCATCTCGAGTTTTTAGTTTAAAAGGAAATTAGTAGTTTGATTTTAATTGACATAATCAAAATACGGGGTTTTACAAATTGGTATCAGAGCTTTGATTCAGTAAAGCTCCGCGCCTTCAAATTGGTATCAGAGCCAAAAACGATAAATTATTTCGTTAAAGATCCTTAAATAATTTTTGGCTAAAATGGATTTTTCCCCATTTTCAAAATTTCCTATTTTTGATGGTTCAAACTACGCATATTGGAAAGCGCGTATGAGATCGGCACTAAAGTCTATCGACGAGAGAGTTTGGATGTCTATTGTTAACCGGTGGTCCCCACCAACTTATTTAGTTGAAAATGAACGTGTTTCCAAACCCGCCGATAGATGGACTGAAAATGAGTTTAAACTTGCTAATTTTAATTCCCGTGGTTTAAATGCCTTGTTTAGCGCTGTCACACAGGATGAATTCCGACGTATTATGACGTGTGAGACCGCTAAATAAGCTTGGGATATTTTATAATTAACTCATGAAGGAACTACTGTCGTTAAAGCTTCAAAACTCCAAAATCTCACCACTCAATTTGAAACTATCAAAATGAATGAAAAAGAAACTTTTGATGAATTTTATGCTAGACTTTCTGATATTGTTAATTCATCTTTTAACTTGGGAGAGAAAATACCTGACGACCGTGTTGTAAAGAAAATTTTAAGGTCCCTACCCGATAGATTTATTCCAAAAGTGACCATTTTAAATTCTTTACCCACTTTAGCCTCTATGAAATTAGAAGAGCTTGTAGGTGATTTACAAACCTATGAACTGGATATGTTTCCCTCTAAAACTGAAAAGAAAATCGAAAAGGGCGTTGCTTTAAAAGACCGAAAAGAGGTCAAACAAGTAGTATAGAGCGATAGTGATAGTGACTCGGAAGACATGGCTTTATTTGCTCGCAAATTTAGAAAATTTCTTAAAATTAACAAAGATAAATTTAAAAATGATTTTAAGAAATTTGAATCTTCTAAGCATGACAAGAACGAGAAGATTTCTAAAGCGGAGAACATTCCTAAAGCCAAAAAGATCCCTAAACCTAGTAATGAAAATTTAGATAGGGACGAGTCTAATAAGTGTTTTGGTTGTGAAGGTTATGGCCATAGGGCATTTGAGTGCCCCACTAAAATAAGAAAAGAGGGTAAGCGACCCATTTCATATAATGCGACCCTTAGTGATAGTGATAAGGAAGAGAAGCCCGATTCCCCCACTAAGAAAAATTTTGTGGTTTTTATGGCTAGTCATGTGAGTGATAGTGAGAACTCATCGATTGATGAAACCTTAACACATGACACTTCCAAAGTCATAGTTTATGATTCTCTTGTTTTTGATGATAGTGAGAGTGGAGAAGAAAGAGAGAGTGATAATGAAGAAGAGATTAATGTGAGTGAACTTCAAAATGCTTTTCCAGAACTTTATAAAGAATCTATTAAATTGAAAAGAGCTAATTTGAAGTTAGAAGCTAGTTTAAGAGAGAGTGTCAAGGTCGTTGATGAAAATACTTTAATAGAAGACCTTAGGACACGTGAGAGGACTCTTCGAGAGAAGCTAGAATATGTAGAAGGCGAAAGAGATAGCCTTAGGGGTTTAATGGAATCCTTGAAAAAGGATCTTCTTTCTTTTGAAGAGCGAAATGTTTTATTAGAGTCTAACATTTTAGAATTGCAAAATAAATTAAAAGACTCTAGTAATGTCAAATTTGATTTGGAGTGTCGTTCGGAAAAATTAGATAAAATATTAGGAACGGTCCAAATTAAAAATGACACTTGTGGTTTAGGCTTCAATACTTGTAATGAATCTACTCATAAAGCCAAGACCAATGTTTTAGGAGAATCTACTAGGAATGCATTTAAAGATCACCCTTTAAGTAAATCTTTTCGACATGTTTTTACTTGCACTCATTGTGGTCGAAAAGGTCATCTTAAGAAATTTTGTTTCGATCTTAAACAAATTTCTAGAAGGTCCCAACGTAAAGCAACCATGGTGTTTAAAATTCCTACACCCCAAGATAGTCATTCTTCATTAATTTGGGTTAGGAAATCCGACTTGATTGCCTTGCAAAATAGGGTTTATGATTCTCATTTGCTTTCACATGCTTCCTCCCTTGCTAAATCTAAAGGATGAATGTGTTAGTGTTTGCATACTTTAGCGTTTGTACTTAATGCTATATTCACATGCTAAATGTATGCTTGTTTAATCATTTTCTAGTCTATGCTCCATGTTTATCACATCCTAGATTTATGAGTTTTGTTTATCTTTTGTATTATATTTCCTTCATTGTGTTTGCATTAAATGAAAAATACAAAAAGATTTTTGTTTATCATTTGGCTTTTATCTCTTGATAATTTGAGCTTAATGAAAGATTCAAATGATTTATGTTTGTCTTTTGAGTATATACTTTTTATTTATGGTTAAAATATGTCAAAAACTCAAAAAGATTTTATTTTGTGTGTATTTTGGTTTGACACACTTTAAGTGGCATATACTTGTGTTTGAATCCCTCCTTTAACGCTCCCACGTGGCTAGAACTTTTGGTTTAGATTATCAATCCTTATTATGTTCTTTACCATATTTTATGGAGTAGTTGGATTTTGTGTTGTTTAAATGGATTCTATTTTTATATGCCTCTATACACACATGCACGAGCTCTTTTGAAATTTTAAACTTCATATGTATATTTAAGCTATGTGAGGTGTTCTCCTACCAATCTTGTCATCTACATATTTGTAACTTAGGAGGACTAGTGCATGTCAAAATCCGTTGCATGTGAGATTTGTGTGAAAAATGAAAACATGATAAATATAAATGTGCACGGGGAAGGGCTCCGAAAGGACTAAGTGATCCTTTGCGATTGTAAGCCACCGTTTTGAATGGACCTAAAAGAAATACGTGGTCAAAAGGCCTAAAAACAGAAAATATGGCATTAAAAGAAAATTAATTGCCAAGGCCTATGTTTGATTGATATATTCATTCAAATTTAATATAAATGCATATTGAGGGAGATTGGATGGTATATCAACGGTTTGCACAATGTCCGTTTATCCTAGTTGCGTATTTCATGTCATGACTCTATTGGTTTGTAGAATCATCAATATGCTAGGCTTGTATGCATTGTGTATGTTTGTTCATTGAGTTCAATCTATAATGTCACATGAGGTTATATTTAAATGTGATAAAGTTTGCAATCAAATGAGAACTCCGTGAATGTTTATTAAGTGTTTGGGTCTAAATTTCATTGTTGCTAGTTCACACCCCTACACTTACATTTCCATATGACACATTTTTTCCATACGAGTGTGCAAACTTATTGTATTTTGTGTTATATGTGTGTTTATATCTATATATATATATGCAAGTGCTTCTTTGGTATATTTCTAGTTTATATATATATGATATTTGTTTGTCTTTGCCTTGCTTTCTCGCCCATCCAAGCTTAAACTTCATTATTGGTATATATCTTGGATTGGTTATGCTTTTGCTGCTCATGTGCTTTAATGTCTTAACACTTTAATCTTCAACGTGTTTATTAGTTCTTTATCCTTTGCTTATTCCTGAACAAAAAGGGGGAGAAATGATAGGGGGAGAAATGGTATCTAATCCTATTATTATATCTAATCCTATTATTATCGTATCTTAGTTTGGGGGAGATTTATCTTAGGGGGAGACGTCTTTCTAAGTAGGTCATGTGTTTGATAAAGGGGAGAATTAATTTAGGGGGAGTAATTAATTAAAATTGCATTTAATACTTTTATATTCCCTATGCATTTGATGAGTTTGCTTAAGTGTGCAGGATTTCTTCTAAAGCGACATTGTTTAATGGCAAAGCGTTTGAACCTTGGGTTGAGTCAAGCTTGGGTGGGTTATGTTTTGAGTCTAGTGAGCTTTACGGCCCTTTAGGATTTTTTTTTGTTTGGTTTTTGTCCCGGAATAGCCAAAGGGGGAGATTTGTAAGGACACAAATTTCCAATTGAGTCCATGTATAGTGTTGGCTCAATTCCGGACAAAAACATTTATTCATAGGATAATATGTAATTGTAATACTCTCAAGCCTATGAAGTGTTTGTTGAAGATGTAGCGGCAAAGAATATAAAGCTTCATCAATATGCCGGTTTGCGTGCCTCGTTTCTACGTCATCAACCATAGTTCCATGCTCCCAAGGTATGAATGCAATATTATATATATAGGAGCTTGGAACAAGTTTATTGGGTTTTAGGTTTAATAAAAATCGTGTTTTAAATTTTTAGAAGGAATTAAATAAAACTTTAAATAAATGTTTATAAAGTTTTATAGGCTAAAAACAAAATTTTCAAACTTTCTGGTGGTTCGTTCGATATGTCGTTCGAACGAGTTTTTTCGTTCGAACCAGATGTCGTTCGAATGAGTTTTCCAACGAGTTCCCATTTTAGGCCACTGACATGTCGTTCGATATGTCGTTCGAACGAACCTTATGTTCGAACGAGATATCCAACGAGTTTTTAACGAGTCCATACTGGAGCGTCGTTAGAAATCTCGTTCGAACGAGATTTCGTTCGAACGAAATGTCGTTCGAACGAGATGCCAGGCGGGAACAGTTTTTTGGCAGTTTTTCACCCACTTCCCCACTTAGTTTTTAACCAACGTTTTTAGACTTTATCATGTGCGGGAAGGACATTTTCCAACTTAACATTTCCATAACTTTTCCACAAGATTTTCATCTCTTAGAGAGAGTTTGAGAGCAAATTGTTTTAAGGAAAATGTTCATGTTTTGAGTGAGATTTTTAAAGAAAAATTTCCATCACTCTAGTGTTTTACACCCAAATGAGTTTATTCCAAGTTCTTATATACATACCAATTTCTTGGAGTTTGGCACCGGTTTTATCTACACCGAATTGAAGAGAAGTTTTGGGTTTTGCTTCTACCTCCCACAAAGAAAGAAGAAGTGTTTTTATGTTGTTTTACCCGCTTGGAGAAAGGCTTCATGTACGGGTAACGGTGACCATATAAATCCCTATCGGTGGATTCCGAGACCGCGGTGGTGTTCCGAGGTTATCCGCTAGGAAGAGGTGTCTACAAGAAGAAGCATCGGGGCTTGAGAGGGATCGAGTCGTGTGTTGTAAGTCTTTCTGTCTTGTACTTGTAATTCCGTATCTAGTGGATTTGTGGCTAGGGCCGTCCAAAGTTGTTTCCCGTCTTGGGTTTTTCCTCGTACATCGCGGCGTAGTGTGATTGATTTATTTTATCTTGCATAAATAACGAAGAACGCATGCTTAGAATAATTCAAGATAAAATTCGGTTTAAATCATCACACTCATTTAATTTGGTGCTAAATTAAATATTGGGTAAAGTTTATTTGATTCAAGTCATTTGCTAAAATTTGGTTTCGCCTAATTTGCTAATATTGATAAATATGACTTAGGCAAATTCTAGGCCTTGGTTTAATTTTAATTTGTTTTAAGAAATTAAAATTTGTTGTTTTAAAGTTGAACCATCTCCTAACGCTTCCGCATCATCTCGAGTTTTTAGTTTAAAAGGAAATTAGTAGTTTGATTTTAATTGACATAATCAAAATACGGGGTTTTACAAATTGGTATCAGAGCTTTGATTCAGTAAAGCTCTGCGCCTTCAAATTGAGATGTGACAGGTTGACACAGGTTTATTTTGTGATGACTGATGGGAATTTCCCTTAAATGAGCTAGTGGTTCAAAAAATAATTTCACTCAAGTGCCACTTTCCTCAAATTCCTAAAATGTCAGGAAACATGGCGTCATAAAAGGTAGAGAACAGCGATATATGAGATGAGCTATCTAATCATTTGAATGTGGTCTTTCGAATGATGATTGCTCGAGCAACTTGAAATTTTCTATGAGAGATCAAAAGAACATCTTTGAATAGCTATTGGAAGTGAGATATTATATTTTGAAGGGAACATTGTTTGTTCTACTGAGAGTCCCTTTGAATTGATTAAGATGTGATAGGTTGACACAAAGGTTTTTTTTTTGATGTATGATGGGATGTTAACTTAAATGAGCTAGTTGTTTACGGAATAAACTCACTCGAGTGCCACTTTTCTCGAGTTCCTAAAATGTCAGGAAATGTAGCGTTATAAAAGGTAGCGAATACTGATATATGAGATGATCTATATAATCAACCAAATGAGGTATTTTTAATGATGGTTGTTCAAAAAACCTAAAATTATCTATGAGAGACCAAAAGGATATCTTTGAAAAAAATTCGGAAGTGACGTCCCTCGAGCGAGGTCACTCAACTAATGGTGTCTGAAGACGCTATTTATTGAGCTCATTGAACGGAGATTTTTCCCAAGTGTGCGAAAGAGGTTGATATTGCTTACCTAATGTTAACTTATTCCCAATCCTCTAAACCAAGTCCCTGTGAGGTTCTCTAAATAAGGTTATTCGATAGAACATGTTAGCTCTCCCATGTCCTGCCAGATATGGTCCTTCAAAGGTACCAGTCAACCTCGAAATTATTACAAAACAGCTTTATGTATTTTGATAATAAGAGATAATACATATAAATCATAACACTTATTACAAAACGTTCCTTCAATATCTTTCAATTGAGCTTGATATTTACGAAACGTCCTTCGAGTGACCACGTTCCTTCTTTGAGGTATTTGATATCGCGATCTAGTCGTGAGTCTTCTTGCGAATGATCTCATTTCGAATGATGTATTGTTCTATCATTACTCTCTTATTTGTACAAGATTAGTCTTTCAATCAACCTTGGTCTTGGATCTCTCCCCACAGAATGATAAGGTGACACCCTGCCTAATTAAATATTGGGTGATCAATCATTTATTAAATCAAATCAAAAAATCTAGTTGGTTCATTCTCAGCATCACTGTTGAAAAACAATTTCTTTATTAATTCACCTAGTAATTAATTAAGCTAGTGGAAAACCTTTTCCATTTTCAATTTATATAAATCCATTCCATAATACGGAATATTAATTTAGCAACATCACATCACAACTGAACTAAATGTAAGAGGAATAAATATGACTGGAATAAACTCTCCAGTTTAAATATATCATTACCACCAAATAAAATTGATATCCACGGTACTGACATAAATAATTACAAACTCTAGAATCCTAAGTGACATGCCCTAAATTAAAGTAAATACTACATATGTACTAATAAATATATTAGAAGCGCCTAAACAAAGTCTGCATCTCACTTAGAAGCTATAATCCGTCGAGACATCCATATTCTATGTCGGCATCACTGATACTGGACACCTGATGTACAAAATTCAACAGAGAAGAGAATATGCAAGGAAACGGGTCAGAGACCGATTGTAAAAGATTTTTAAAAATAGGAGTGAATAAATGCTACAGTTAACAATTATTGTATACATGTTAAATTCTTGATCTCTCTCTTGAGATTCTCACCACTCATCTAGTGTGCACACCTAACGTATCTCCAAATTATTCTAGTTACTATTCCCACTTTCACTAGATTGTAATACTGTGTCAACTAACCATGTTCCTTATCTTTCCCACGTATATCCTTCAGAATACATGTAATAAATACGTATTAATTCATTTATTAATATAATTAAATGTTCTCAAACTTAATTAATTTCAGATTCTACTATCTCTCATATCTACTTAAATCACACAGTAAATAATATCACAAGTATATATACACATTCAATCTATTATATATATACAATATTGCACCCCGAGACACAACTGCGGTGCATGCATACTCTACTATCTTGTCCCAGTATATCTCGTCATTATATAAAGGAGTGTTGGTTCGGTATATCCCTCGAACCACAAATATCAAAATACAAGTATTGGAGGTTAACATAGTCCTAAGCCTTTGGGCTACGCACATACCTATGCACCCAAATGACCGTTCAAAACCATTGTTTTCACTAATGGCAATCCAACCTAAGTCCTATGTTCTGAGACAACAAATAAAAAATCTCCCATAAGGCTCATTAGGATATGACTGCCCTAAATGTGCAAACCTCCCATCGATAGTAAGTAGGCTAGGTATGTCATGAACATAAATCATCAAGCAATAAGTATATACTCAACCTATTTAATAATAGGTACACACTCGACCTATGTCTCATATTAGGAATTCATCCTACCCCAAGTACCCGTTGTATTTCTCGAATACTACCCGTATTTATTAATTACGATTCAATGTCATTATCATATTTTATTATGTATTTATCACTCAGATAATTCCTTTCTCAATGAAATATATAATTTCTCAACATTATCCCAAGTCTCTCACTCTTTGTCAATGTACCAAAAATTATTCATAACCTACAGTAGGCCAAAATACAAATTTCCAAACTTTTCTCGGCTAAAACGGGATTTCTAAAATCTCATTATAAGTCCCTGAATTCTCATTCAAATGACATAGCATCTCGTTCGAACGACATCATGTCCCCTTCGAACGATTTCAAACGACTTCCCAGTTCGTTTGACGTTTCAGCAGTTCGTCCCCAACCTCAGTTTTCTGAGTTTTTCTCCATTTTCTTACACCCAAACCCGCATGGAATATATTCTAATGAATACCAATTATCCCAACATCATTTATACATGTTTATGGGTGATTATAACACATAAAAACATCTAATTCCTTAATTTCAAGAAGGGTTTTTATCTAAATCAATATAATCCTTAAATTCCTCAAAATTCTATATTCACCATTTATGTTCTTCATAAAATCCCAGAATATAATTTCATGATTTACAATTCAAATCATCAATCCGATAACCTTAACATGTGGATTTCTCAACTACATGCAATACCTATCCGATTAATTAATTTATTCATCATATCATGCCCAATATCACAATTCTCATGGGTGAATATTAATCCTATCTAACATGGATTTTGTACTCACTAATTGGAACAAGAATTACACTTGCCTTAATGTGTAGGTCTGATCCGTTGGAAAAGATATGTGTAGGATGTCCCCACCTCTTTTTTAGTGACTTTTTTGGTGGTGGTGCAAGGTGGTTGTCCCTTGGTTTGCTCTCAAAACCTCTTCCTCTCCTTGGAAAAACCTCTCACTATCCTCAAAGACATTTCCTTTGTTTTGGGGTGAATGAACTTAAGTTTTATAATCTCTTCACTTATATAATAAATCCCAATTTTCGTAGTTACTATTCACCTCCCAACTACAATGACCAAAATACCCCTCCAGGGTGTCCTTTTGGTTCCCAATTGCCCCGAGACCTAAATCAAACCCTCGGGTAGAATTTTCTGCTTATTCTGACCCTTCGGAACTCAACGGTGCACTCAAAATGACCACTCGGATGACATAAAAATAATTTACTTTTCTTTCCATTTAAATATTGTTCCGACACGACTCACACGCGCGTTCCGACTTAATTACCGTAATTATCGTATTCACACCTCGCGACAATATATAAAATCATAGTCATACGTCAAGTCATAATCATATATATTACTTTTAATCCCTAAGTAATATTCAACATAAAACACATATTACTTTATTCTCAATTAATATTTAAATCCGGATTAGTTCTTAATTATCGCACAATTAAGACTAATTAATTCAATTTTAAAAGTCATTAAAATACGGGGTGTTAAAATACCACCTGTGACACCCCGAGACATAGCAGCGGTGCATGCATACTCTACTATCTAGTCCCAGTACATCTCATCATTGCATAAAGGACTGTTGGTTCGGTATATCCCTCTAACCACAAATATCAAAATACAAGTTTTGGAGGCGAACAGAGTCCTAAGCCTTTGGGCTACGCACATACCTACGCACCCAAATGACCATTCAATACCACTTTTTTTACTAATAGAAATCCAACCTAAGTCCTATGTTCTGAGGGAAGAAGTTAAAAATCTCCCATAAGGCTCATCAGGATATGACTGCCCTCAACGCGCAAACCACCCGTCGATAGCAAGTAAGCGAGGTATGTCATACACATAAATAATCAAGCAATAGGTATATACTCAACCTATATAATAATAGGTACACACTCGACATATGTCTCATATTAGGAATTCATCCTACACTAAGTACCCGTTGTATTTCTCGAATACTACCCGTACTTGTTAATTACGATTCAATCTCATTATCATATTTTCTTATGTAGTTATCACTCACATAATTAATTTCTCAATGCAATATATAATTTCTCAACATTAACCCAAGTCTCTCACTCTTTGTTAATGTACCAAAAATTATTCAGAACCTATTATAGGCCAAAATACGAATTTCCAAAGTTTTCTCGGCTAAAATAGGATTTTTGAAATCCCGTAAGAAATCCCTGAATTCTCATTCAAATGACATAGCACTCGTTAGAACGACGTCATGTCTCGTTCGAACGATTTCAAACGACTTCCCAGTTCGTTTTGACGTTTCAACAGTTCGTCCCTAGCCTCAGTTTTCTGCGTTTTTCTCCATTTTCTTACACCCAAAACCACATGGAATATATTCTAACGAATCCCAATTATCCCAACATCATTTATAAATGTTTATAGGTGATTATAATACATAGAAAACATGTAATTCCTTAATTTCAAAAAGGGGTTTTATCTAAATCAATACAATCCTAAAAATCCTAAAAATTCTATATTCACCATTTATGTTCTTCATAAAAACCAGAATATAATTTCATGATTTACAATTAAAAAAATCAATCTGATAACCTCGACATGTGGATTTATCAACTACATGCAATACCTATCCCATGAATTAATTTATTCATCATTTTATGCCCAATTTCACAATTCTCATGGGTGAATATTAATCCTATCTAACATGGATATTATACTCACTAATTGGAACAAGAATTACACTTGCCTTAATGACTAGGTTTGAAACATTGGTGAACATATGTGTAGGATGTCCCCTCCTATTTTTCGGTGGTGGTGCAAGGTGGTTGTTCCTTGGTTTGCACTCAAAACCTCTTCCTCTACTTGGAAAAAACTCTCACTCTCCTCAAAGACATTTCCTTTGTTTTGGGGTGAATGAAACTAAGTTTCCTTTATTTTTGGGTGAATGAAACTAAGTTCTCTAATCTCTTCACTTATAAAATAAAACCCAATTTCGTAGTTATTATTCACCTCCCAAATAAAATGACCAAAATACCCCTCCAGGGTGTCCTTTTGGTTCCAAATTGACCCGAGACCTAAATCGAACCCCGAGTAGACTTTTCTGCCTATTTCGACCCTTCCAAACTCAACGGTGCACTCAAAACAACCATTTAGATGACATAAAAATAATTTACTTTTCATTCTATTTAAATATAGTCCCGACACGACTCACACGCGCATCCCGACTTAATTACCGTAATTGTCGTATTCACAACTCGCGATAATTTATAAAATCATAGTCATATGTAAAGTCATAATCATATATATTACTTTTAATCACTAATTAATATTCAACATAAATCACATATTACTTTATTCTCAAGTAATATTTAAATCCGAATTAATCTTTTATTAACCCACAATTAAGTCTTATTAATCCCATTTTAAAAGTCATTAAAATACGGGATGTTAAAATACCACCTGCGACACCCCGAGACACAGCAGCGGTGCATGCATACTCTGCTATCTAGTCCCAGTGCATCTCATCATTGTATAAAGGACTGTTGGTTCGGTATATCCCTCGAACCACAAATATCAAAACACAAGTATTGGAGGCGAATAGAGTCCTAAGCCTTTGAGATACGCACATACCTATGCACCCAAATGACCGTTCAATACCATTGTTTTCACTAAAGGCAATCGAACCTAAGTCCTATATTATGAGGCAAGAAGTTAAAAATCTCCTATAAGGCTTATCAAGATATGACTGCCCTCAACGTACAAACCTCCCGTCGATAGCAAGTAGGCGAGGTATGCCATACACATAAATCATCGAGCAATAGGTATATACTCAACCGATATAATAATAGGTACACACTCGACATATGTCTCATATTAGGAATTCATCCTACCCCAAGTACCCATTGTATTTCTCGAATACTAGCCATACTTGTTAATTACGATTCAATCTCATTATCGTATTTTATTATGTAGTTACCACTCACATAATTCCTTTCTCAATGCAATATATAATTTATCACATTAACCCAAGTCTCTCACTATTTGTTAATGTACCAAAAATTATTCAGAACCTACTGCAGGCCAAAATACAAATTTCCAAATTTTTCTCGGCTAAAATAGGATTTTTGAAATCTCATTAGAAGTCCTTGAATTATCGTTCAAATGACATAGCATCTTGTTCGAACGACATCATGTCTAGTTCGAATGATTTCAAATGACTTCCCAGTTTGTTCGATGTTTCAGTAGTTCGTTCCCAACCTCAGTTTTCTGCATTTTTCTCCATTTTCTTACACCCAAACCCACATGGAATATATTCTAATGAATCCCAATTATCCCAACATCATTTATACATGTTTATGGGTGATTATAACACATAGAAAACATCCAATTCCTTAATTTCAAGAAGGGTTTTTATCTAAATCAATATAGTCCTTAAAATTCTCAAAATTATATATTCACCATTTATATTCTTCATAAAAACTAGAATATAATTTCATGACTTACAATTCAAATCATCAATCTGATAACCTCAACATGTGGATTTCTCAAATACATGCAATACCTATCCCATTAATTAATTTATTCATCATTTCATGCCCAATTTCACAATTCTCATGAGTGAATATTAATCCTATCTAACATGGATATTATACTCACTAATTGGAACAGGAATTACACTTGCCTTAATGTGTAGGTCTGATCCTTGGGAGAAGATATGTGTAGGATGTTCCCTCCTCTTTTTCAGTCACTTTTCCGGTGGTGGCTCAAGGTGGTTGTCCCTTGGTTTGCCCTCAGACTCTCTTTCTATCCTTGGAAAAACCTCTCACTCTCCTCAAAGACCTTTGCTTTATTTTTGGGGGAATGAACCTAAGTTATCAAATATCTTCACTTATATAATAAGACCCAATTTTCGTAATTACTATTCACCTCCCAAATAAAATGACCAAAATACCCCTCTGGGGTGTCCTTTTGGTTCCCAATTGACCCGAGACCTAAATCAAACCCCCGGGTAGACTTTTCTACCTATTTCGACCATTTCGGACTCAACGGTGAACTCAAAATGACCATTCAGATGACATAAAAATAATTTACTTTTCATTCTATTTAAATATTATCCCGAAATGAGTCACACGCGTGTCCTGATTTAATTACCGTAATTGTCGTATTCACAACTCGCGATAATTTATATAATCATAATCATACGTAAAGTCATAATCATATATATTACTTTTAATCACTAAGTAATATTCAATGTAAATCACATATTACTTTATTCTCAAGTAATATTCAAATCCGGATTAATTTTTAATTATCCCACAATTAAGTCTAATTAATCCCATTTTAAAAGTCATTAAAATACGGGGTGTTACAGATAAGTACAAACTCATTGATTCTCAATCACAAACTCACTCCCAATTCCTATTATACATTGTTATCTTGTGTCCTTATCAATTAGCATTAAGAGGTCAATTGAAGGTTGTCAGAGTCAGTTAGTTTTGTTACATTTAAACAGGTAGTTGAAGTTATTTATTGGTATGTTAGATGACAAGTGATGAAAGTTAGTTTAGGGTTTGTTAGATGGAGAACCATCCTACCGTAGATCTTATTGTTAATATCACTTGTAATCTAGTATAAATTTAACTCCACCTATGTAATTGAGGGATTAAATGATAAATGCAAACAGATAGATTCTGAATCACAAACTCTCTCTCAATTTTTTTTTTCTATTTTCTATGTTGGTATCTTAGTTTAGACTAAGAATATGACATTTAGTATCGGAGTTGATTCTAACTTGGAGTCCACCTGAGAGAATAGCAGGGGGTATTCGATGGAAATATTTTCAACAAGCTTTCAAGAATCATACCTAAGAAAAAGGGACTAATTGACAATAATTTTCAAAAACAATTCAAAACTATATGGGGATATTTATAAAAAGTTGCCAACAAATTCAAGCAAGATGTAAACTTTTGGATATCCTTTTCAAGAAATGGGAAGATGAAGATATATGTTTGATGGGTGAAGTAGATAAGGAAAATAACTCGTCTATAAAGAACATGTATCTCATATGGAGCTCTAAGAAGAAGAGAGGGAAAAAGAATGTAGATGCTCTAAAAAAGAAAGAAATGAAGTTGTCATTAAGAAAATTCTCAATTTCACATATATAAAAATGAAAGGTGTAGAGTGCTCTTTTATACCACCACCTCCTCCTCGACACACCTGCATTCCTGCATTCCTTCTACCACAACCACCATCATAGCTTTAACATTTATCAAAACCTTTTTATCATATGATAACATCAAAAATCTATTTCCAAACTTATTTTGCCTTCATTATACTAATTGGGTGTTAAGGGATTCTAAAGAATTAGAATTGGGTTGGTTCTTGAAGAGTCTAGTGGTCTTGTTGGGATGCCAAGAACTTGGAGAACACAACATCATATATGAAAAGTTGGATTACTTGCAGAATTATTGCAAAGAAAAATCATCTTATGTTTACAAGGATGTACAAATCGAGATAAATTTGAAGTGCAATAGGATATATTCTATTAGAGATAGCTATTGCTCTATTTTATAGGTTGTAAGCTCAGGATGTAATCCATTTCACAGAAGAATTATGGTATCTGTTTCGGTAAAACACAACTGAAAGTTTCAAACCTTGAGGGCAAGGATTGTTTAAAAGGAGTGGGAATTATCATGATCCAAGGCAATACAAAGTTGTTTTGTGTCTTTCTCAATTAGTGTTAAGAGTTTAGTTGAGGATTATTACAGACGGTTAGTTATGTTACTTGTAAAGAGGTGGTTGAAGTTAATTCGTGGTCTATTAGATGACAAGTCGTGGAACTTAGCTAGGGGTTTGTTAGGTAGAGAATTATCCCAATCGTAGATCTTCTTGTTAATCCCATTTGCAATCTAGTATAAATGTAACTCCAGCTCTATAATTTAGGGAATTAATGATAAATACAAACTAATTGATTCTCATTCAAAAGATCTCTATCAATTCTTCTTCTATTTTCTATGTTGTTATCTTAGTTCACACTAAGAATATAACAGTTTCATCTTTAAGTTGTCTCACTAAAACTACGTCATCATATCAAAAGATCTTAATAATATGTTGTTCCTCCTTTATCATCAGGATGTTTTGTTATTATTATTATTTCTTTTCATTTCTTCGTTGGCATATGAATTTTTCTTGTTTTGTGGGTAATTGAGATGAGTTTTTTCAATGTGCATATAATATGTTGGTAAAAATTTGAATTTATTTTTAGATATTCATTAAAAAGAAATTGTTTATATACATGTTCAATATTGGAAATAAATAAAGTAAAGTAACACCGTATAAAGTATGTACTAAATAATTATAAAAAATAGTAACAATTAGGTTCGTGAAAATTCTTTTGGATTTCTTTGCATATCCTATTTATAATTCTTCTATTAATTAATATTCTAAATTTCTTCAAACACAATTTTTGTGCTAAAAAATATAAATTGATCATTTTAATTGATTAATTAGGAAAATATATAAATGCAGTGCTTGTTTCAACTGTGCTCTCCATTTCTTTAAACGGCTTCTACTGAATTAATTAGATCCATAATTAAATAATTCATTATTCTTTTATCTAGATTGGTTGATAGTACAGGTAGATCTTTGTGTTTATTCGTGACTCCATATCATGGGTTTGAAGTTGAACCACATGTTTATTATTGTTTTAGTCTTTATTGAATAAAGATTATATTGCTCCACCGTGGTGGCATCACTGAATACCTACCTTTCGTGTTACTCCTTTAAACTTTCCTTCTCATCCATTTTAATCTTTCATGATTGTAATACCCCGTACTTTTAAGAGTATTTTATTTTCACGTGTGCATTGATTTATTAATTTAATTTGGAAATTAAATAATGTTTGATAAATATTAATTAGCGAGTTTAGGATTAATATTTATGGTTAAAGTTATTTACTTGCGTGTAACAAGTAAATAGCGATGCAAATTATTAAATTGTCATCTAATGAGTGAAAAACGACGGATTATGTAATGTCTGTGCCCCGATTTTATCTTTTTCCTTGTAAAGTTGTAATTATGTATGAATAATGAAATATGATCATCGTTGTAGCCTACATACTTGTTGAATCGTGCTTATACTGGCACAAAGTTTGGACTAAGGAAAGCAGAGGACTTTCAAACGAGGGGTCAATCTCGTTTGAACGGGACATTCAAATAAGGTTTGAACAAGGCTTCTGACGACTTGGGTCTGATCCATTTATTACGCGTACTGATATCTCGTTACAACATCTCATTGGAAATGTCGTCTGAATGAATGACAATCTCATTCGAACGAGTCTCGAGGTCATTTAAACGACCGAAGATGAATTTAAAAATCTTATCCTTTTAATTTGTTGTGATGATGTGGGTCATCGGATTTGATGATGTGTTGACTTCTCAGTGGCCTAGATCAAAATGTGGGATAATATACTAGACTGACCTTGGCTTAAAGGGTTGGGTAGTGTATGGGCATTTGTGGAATTTGTCCCTTAGGGTTTTGGGGGTATTTAAGTGTAAGTTTGCCCATTCTAGGGAATTTTCAATAAGATTCCCCATCTCTCTCTAGCTCTTGGGAGCTTCTCCTCCACCAACCACCACACACCACCTTAACACCACCACCCCTCAATCCCAAACAACTATAGCTTCACCATATTATTCCATATTTAAGCCTTATAAACCTATGTACACCATTGTTGGGCTAAGGTGTTGTTTTTGGGGGTGAAGAAGAAGAAGAAGAAGAAGGAGGAGAAGAAGAAGGAGAAGAAGAAGAAGAAGGAGAAGAAGAAGAAGAAGAAGAAGAAGAAGAAGAAGAAGAAGAAGAAGAAGAAGAAGAAGAAGAAGAAGAAGAAGAAGAAGAAGAAGAAGGAGGAGAAGAAGGAGGAGAAGAAGGAGGAGAAGAAGGAGGAGAAGAAGAAGAAGAAGAAGAAGAAGAAGAAGAAGAAGAAGAAGAAGAAGAAGAAGAAGAAGAAGAAGGAGGAGGAGGAGAAGAAGGAGGAGAAGAAGGAGGAGAAGAAAGAGGAGGAGGAGGAGAAGAAGAAGAAGAAGAAGAAGAAGAAGAAGAAGAAGAAGAAGAAGAAGAAGAAGAAGAAGAAGAAATATAGAAGATTAATGGGATTTGAAGGGTGTTTTCTTACAGAATTCAAGGAGACAAACTTAGTGGATCTAGAAAACCTCTTTAAGACCACTTTAGGGGGAGGGAGGTTGCCATCTTATTCTACATTTCATCCACCATTGTTAAAGCTTCCCTTGAGGTGGGAAAACTCTACTCTTATATTAAGAACTCTATTTTGCATATTATTAGTCTTATTTCTAGAGTTTGTTAGAATAAAATCCATATAAGATTTAAGAAAATACTTTCTTATGGTTTTGTAAAAAAGAAGGTGATTTATGAAAGATCATAAGAGTTTCAAAAAAATGATATATTTCAAGAAATCTTGATATCTAAACATTTTATGGAATAAAATGTTTGAAATGATATTCCTCTTACTGAAAATATTTTATGAACAAATGTCTTAAGGTTTTCTTGTTAAATTTGGGATTTTTGTATAAATAGACATTTACTCAAGTTTTAAAGAAATAAAATGTCTTTTAGCTTAAAAAGCATGTTTATATCAATATTATGAAATTTATAGAATAAACCATATGTTAGGCCCATTTAATAGGATTTTTGGACTTAAAATCCATCTTCTAATGTACATAAACTTGTAGTATTTTTATGATGAACATATAAGTTTAATGAGGGTTTTAGTGGGTGAAATGATAATTTTACATAAAGAGGAACATTTTATAAATGTTGGAAAAGGTCTTACATAAAATGGTCCTATTTGAGAGGGATTTTTGGGATAAAATCAATGTGTGTGTATAAACAACATGAAATTACGATTTTAACGTCTAACACAAGTTGGGGTGAGACCTAGAGATTCGGCTTCGATCGGTAAAGGAAAGTTTGATAATGTGAACATCTAAAAAATATTGAAACACATTAATATGGACTCGAATAACACTGGGAATAATTAAGAAGGACCTAGAGTCCTAGGGTGAAATACCCTAAATCATTGGCCAGAGCACATGGTAGTATAGTCGGCGGTGTGGATACCGTTAAAGTATAAGAATATTTGAAGGTTTTAAGAAAACGATAATGAAAAGTGGAAGACATTAAGAAATGGCTTGTCTGGAAAATATGAGAAATGACAACCTAACTTGAATGAAATTAATAAATGTTCTAGTAATAAATAACGTGGACAATTAATGCAAGAAAATTGATTAATGTCCATGAAGTAAAAGGAATGGTAAAGTGAAGTGACTAAATGGATAATTAAGCAACCTAAAGAGGTTTAACCTACAATTAACACAAGAGTGTGTTTATGAAAGGCTTTCAAAGAAAATAAGTATTTTCTAACACGGTGCATGCGTGTGTTGAAAGGAGATTTTCAATGAAAATACTATGGTAAATTTGGTATGAGCAAAGGGATAATTTCGCTAACAGAAATGCTTTTTCTTAAATAAAGGGAAATTTTATAAAGTATTTAATCGGGTGCGTTAAATTAAGAAATAAATGTCAGGAAAAGTAAGACAGGATTTCTTATAAGATTAAGGCGAATTAATCAAAGTAAATAAAGTTTTTGGAATAAAAAATATTTCATGCATTAGAGTATATATATATATATATATATATATATATATATATGAGGTAGTTGCATGTTCACGTATATATAACGTGTTAGAGTCTCTTTTTTGTCATTCGAACCTATATCACACTGTTGTATTTTTCCCATTGGGCATTCGGATCACTCCCTCATCTTTGTTATGGCATGTTGGGTGTGGTTCCATATTTGTAGAGCATTGTACAAGAAAGCATTCTTCTTATTTTATGTTAATAGCTCTATATGCTTGGACTCCAAGGACGTTTCCTATAGGTCCCTCACGGGTCTTGAATTAAATGGACATCGCATGCTAAACAAGTGAAATGTTAATTAAATAAAACTGAATTAGTAACATTATGTAGGTTGTTTCATTTCACTTCACAGCTCATGCTTGGGTCGGATTAGATTGGCCACGAGTAACCCATAAATTTGAGCCAGGGCATTACAGATGGTGTTCAAGGCTCATTTCGGGAGTGACATGGTGAGGTCGATAGTGGATCTTTGGACGTCGGTGTTGGTTTTGGTCCGGTGATGCTAGATTGGTGACAATTTCAGTTTGTGTTCTCGATGGTGGAGTCAATGAGATTAATATGAGGGGTAGTTCATTGTCAATCGGAAAGTGACCAAGTAGTTGTCATTAATCGCTTTCGCACTTCTGATTTACAGATGTTAGTAATTTACGAGTGTATGTGAGAGCCGATAATGGCAACATCGCGGGTTTTAGTATGAGGTGCTTGTGTGTCAACCCTTGATGATGTGATAGGTCTATTAAGATGTTAGTAAAGCTAAATAACATCCATTGAGTTAGGAACATGAATTATGTGATGTTAAACGTGAAGATTGGGTGACTAGAGTGTCATGCCTAAGTGGTGTTACTTGTGATAAGAATTCATTAACTTCCTAGGTAAGATGCATACATGTAGTCAATGCCAATGGTGTGATTAGGAAAATTTAATCCTTGGGGTAGTATCATGTAGTAAGCACTTGACAATTTGGTAGTCATGTAGAACTGTGTCGGTCATCACTTAAGGATGTGTACTCAGCCATAGTTGATAGGATATTATCATTATAGGTAAGTGCCTTGGTAATTATCAATGGAAAGTTGTATCTCATAAGCTATGATGAGAGTGAAGGGCCATTCGTAGTAAGTGTGTTACATGTGTAATAATGATGAGTTGAAGTAATGTAAGAGTGAACCTTGGATAGTTTTCCATCATAGGGTTTTAGAGAATATGATGCAACTTTGAGGAATATGATCCCTAGTGATGTCGGTAATGTAGACCTAGAGGTTTATATGTTGTATACGACGTCCCAACTCCTGATAGAATCCTTAGTTGTATCAATCAGTGGGTTGATACGTAGTTTAGGGCATCAGCTATTTGAAAGAATGTTTTTAAACCTTTACTGGGTCTCGAGGAAAGAGTCGTAGGTTAGACCTATGCCAAAGTTTCAATCTAAAGGTAAATGATATTCTTATCTGAGTGCCATTGCCCGTCCTAGCGGTCTAAGTGATAACGGAATGCGAGGTAGTTTTAAAGTGTTTATGATTTAAAGGAGTCCTTGGAGTGTCCTTAAGACGTTTTGCACGTATTATGCTCGGGAATGGGAGTTATTTTGATGTGATGCCTTGATGTGTTCAATGATTGTAGTTCATCATGTGTAGGGACTTATAAGATAGTATTTGGGTGGGTATCCAACAGCCATGGAGACGAATTATGGGAAATAGGTAGACTGTACCTGAGGTGAGGAAATCATGAGAGATGAAATCTTGGCCAGTCCTTGGTGACAATTACATTGGTTATGCTCGGTGTCCTTTGGAAACTAGTTAAGTTCGGCGTCATGGAGTGCTAGTGTTCTAATGATGATAGTGTAGGGAATCATGTGATGATCCCAGGTTATTGGTCAAATTTTAAAGAGGCAAATAGTGTACATGCATAGTACTGTCATTCGAATTGTCACAAATGAGTGATGTGACGTTTCGGGAGAAATTGGAAGCTTGTGTCCTGATTGAGCGTAATGTCCCGTTGCCATAGGATGACTAGTATGGGGAGTGTAGTACTTGCTTTTAAGGAGCACTAGGAAATGCATTTGGGACTTAAATTGATGATGTCATGTTAGATACTTGAAAGTATAACCCCAGAAGGGATATCGAAACATGATTAGGATATCGACATATGTCGACAGTATAAGTTAGAATATCCCTAATAGGGAATAGACTAGTTCTTGACACGTCTTATAAAATCGGTATGGATTAGGAGATGTAGCCCCGTATGATACTTACTACCCTTAAAGTGATAATGTCGGCCGGTGTGGTCGTCACGTAAATCCAGTTTGGGTAAACCTTGGAGATAGGCGCAGTGATGACCTTGTGTCATTAGACATTATATTGGGGAGAATATTCATCTTCACTGGGCATGGCTTAAAGAGACATTTAGGACACGATCATTGTACGTTAATGTAGATAATGACCTAGATACATTAGGTTGGCCATGACATCACGCTTAATAGAGATACGAACAAGGTCAACATTAGTAAGGGCTTTAGGAATTCATCAATCGGAATGGTTCATGTCTATCAAGGATGTAAGGAAAAAGCCTTACCCCTAAGGAGGGAAGTCCAGCATCTGACCTCCCAAGGGATGATAGGTTTGTATATTGCTTTCGTCTTATGGTAATGAATGGTTTGTGATTCTATTCGTCACGGTTGGTGACTCGACCCAGGGTGTGTTAAAAATGTAGTATCCAGTGAGATCATTAAGGAGGATTCGCACACTTTAAAGCATGTGACATGGGTTCGTCCTTCGTAAACCATAGTCTATTGCATGCAAATGGGATTTTCTAAGAACGATTGTTTGTTCATTCTGATTCATTGTATTCTTTTAGATCCATTAGTTGAGGATTATATTCCTATGATTTCGATGGTTGAGGGCAGTGTCCTTTCAATTTCGATATCCTGGTATTGTTCCACATTGACGGTTTGGCCATAGCATGTCTTGACTCAGTATGAGTGCAAATGGACCAGGTGTGATCATTACAACTCAACAACTGGGTGTGCTCTTGTTTGAAATATTCCTTTATTTGCACAAGTTCTGTGTAAGTGTGGTTGCACTTTTCGCCACACGGTTTGCTCGTTGTATCCATTTTCCTTAAAACGAACGACCTTATTGATTGATCGACATGATAATTGGCAGCTCTGGTTTTAAAGAGCCAGGTGATGATTTGAGGTAATCATATAACATTAGAACTCAAGGAAATATATCGTCCAGTGTTGTTTTTCCACAATGGGTGGATTGGTGTAATACTCGTGTGAGTGTTCCATAGATAGATGCTTAGAATGATCCTAGGTTCATAGAAGGATATTGTGGAAGGCGTTAGTCAGATGCACGATTAATGACTTGATTGGTATTTATCTTTATAGAGCGGGTGATTAATTGGGTAAGGATAACATCAAGCTTAAGTGAAATTGAATGGTCAGGAAGATCCGGGTATTCGAGGGAACCAGATATGTACTTCAAGATCGAGATAATTTACGATGATGGTTAATTGTTATTTGTATGATATTTGCTCTCGGGTGAGTGTCGATCACTACAGAGTGTTGAACCGATAGAGGCACCAGTATGCTTGGGTGTTAGCAAAGAATCCTAAGGATTTGATTGTGCGTGATCATCGAGCAAGTGGAGTCTCGAGTACTGTTATTTAATTTTAATGGCCAGTTTTATAGTGAGCATTAGAAAATGTCGCATGTCGAGTCCTTTCGTGATAACCCCTTGGGAAAGGGTGTATGATGACTTTTGGTGATTAAGGATTTCGATGGCATAACCGTGAAAGATTCTTATGATTTAGAATAAGTTTTGAAAATCCTAGGAATTTGAGGGATTGATAGGTCAATAACGTTGAGGATGAAATTCCCTAAGGAGGGAATAATGTAATGCTCATGCCACGATTTTATCTCTTTCCTTATAAAGTTATAATTATGTATGAATAATGAAATTTGATCGTCATTGTAGCCTTCAAACTTTTCGAATCACAATTTTAATGATGCAAATTTTAGACCATGGAAAATTCGAATGAGGGGTCAATCTCGTTCGAACGGGACGTTCGAATGAGGCTTTTGACGACTTGGGTTCGATACATTCCTCATGCGTATTGATATCCTGTTACAACATCTCATTAGTAATGTGGTTCGTACGAATGAGAAATCTCGTTCGAATGAGGCTTAAGGCCGTTCAAATGAATGAAGGTGAATTTGAAAATATTATCCTTTTAATGTGCTATCACGATGTGGGTCATCGAATTTTATGACATGTTGGCTTCTCAGTGACCCAAATCAAAATGTGGGACAAAAGACTAGATTGCCCTTATCTTAAAGGGTTGGGTGTAGGGGAATTTGGAGAATTTATCCCTTAGGGTTTATTTAAGTGTAAGTTTTCCTATTCTAGAACATTTCTAATCAGATTTCCCCCTCTCACTAGCTCTTGGGAGCTTCTCCTCCACCAACAACCACACACCACCCTAACACCACCATCCCTCCACCTAAAATCACCATATTTTAACCATTTCATTCCATATTTAAGCCTTATAAACCCATCTACACCATTGTTGGGAAAAGTTACGAATTTTGAAGGTGTTATTGGGGGTTTTTGAAGATAAGTAGAAATATAAAAGATTAATGGGATTTGAAGGGGGTTTTCTTGGAGCATTCAAGGAGACAAGCTTAGTGGAGCTTGACAACCTCTTTAAGGTCACCTTAGGAGGTGGGAGATTGCCATCTTCTTCTACACTTCATCCACCATTATTGAAGCTTCCCTTGATGCGAGAAAACTCAACTCTTAGCTTAAGAACTCTATTTTGCATATTATTAGTCTTGTAGCCAGTGTTTGTTAGATTAGAATGCATGTAAGATTTAAGAAGGTAATTTCTCATGGTTTTGTGAAAAATAAAATCATTTATGAAAGATCACAAAATTTAAAAAAAAAATGATATATTTAAAGAAATCCTAATATCTAAACATTTTACGGAATAAAATGTTTGAAAGGATATTTCTCTTGTTGAAAATATTTTATGAACAAATATCTTAAGGTTTTCTTGTGAAAATTTGAATTTTTGTACAAATAGACATTTACTTGAGTTTTTAAGAAATAAAAATATCTTTTATCTTGAAAAGCATCCTCATCCTCATCATCATCCTTGCCTTAGTCCCATTCTTGAAAAGTATGTTTATGTCAATATTATGAAATTTCTAGAATGAACCATATGTTAGACCCATTTAAGAGGATTTTTGGACTTAAAATCCATCTTCTCATATACATAAACTTGTAGTATTTTGATGATGAACATATAAACAAGTTTAATAAGGGTTTTAGTAGGTAAAATGGTTATTTTATGTAAAAGGGAACATTTTTATAAATGTTAGAAAATGTTGTAAGGAGAAAATTTCCAATTGAGTCCATCTGTAAGTATTTGACTTATTTCCGGAACAAAACTTGTTTGAGTCATAGATAAATTTTATATTGTCACACTTCCCATCAAGTCTATGCCGTATGTGTTTATAAGACGTAGCGGCCAAGCTTCAAAGATTATATCATGTCGCATTTCATCTGTGCACGTTTCACATTTTTATTGCATTTCGATGTCTCAGGAATGAACACGTTATGTTTATGAAGTTCGAAATATGTTTTAAAGGCTGGATATTTTGTTTATAAATGTTTAAAATGATTTTAAAATGTTTTAACTTCATTTATTTTGAGATAAACATCGTTTAGAGTTGTGTAAAATCATACCTTTTTCAGTTGGATGGTTCAAACGACATGTGATGTGGTTCGAACAACATGTCACAGTCGCTAGAACGACATGCCGACTTAATTTTTTTTATTTATTTAAAGATTTTTTGTCTCAGAATTTCATAAGTCTGCGAAACCATATTCCAAAGAATAAATGACTTTATAAACTAATCAGTGTTGGGGAATTTTAGATACGCCATGTTTTGTCCCTAGGCATGGATTAAGGCGTGATCAACAACGGTCAACATTTTTTATGCCAAGGCGTAAAAAAATGTGTTTTTAAAGCTAAAACGCGCCTTAAAATGCATTTTTTTTTATTTTGTATTAGGATACAAAACAACGACATTTGGTATCCTTTTAAACAAAAAAAACTACTTAACCAATCGTCCAACCCTAATCGTTCTAAATATCTTTCAACACATAGCAGGAGAGCAAAAAAATGCGTTCTATCGAAACTCAAATCCCCGGTTTGCCGGAACTCAGCAGGAGATCACCGAACCAGGAACTCGAATCCCTTTCGTCTTTCGTCGGCACTCAGCAGGTAATCTTTCAATACGTTGGATTTGAGTTCATTGTTGTTTGTTACCTGTTTGGAATTGCTTACAAAAAAAACTTAAACAAACATTCTTTTGTTTGTTGATATCATTTTTCATTGTTTGTAAGTAAGAACTGTTATTATTTCAATATAACAAACAAACAATCTTAGTGATACACCTGCTATTGTTTGTAAATAATAATTGTTTTGTTTTCAATATGTTATATAAGTAAGAACTGTTTGGAATTTTTTACCTGTTTAGAATTTTTTTTAACATCTTTCAATACACATACACCTGTTTGGAATTTTTGTTATGAGTTTAGGATTTTTGTAACATCTTTCAATTTAGTGCAGCAGCATACACCTGTTTGGAATTTTTTTAACAACTTTCAATTATTTAGGGATAGTGAAACACATTCATCTGTTTGGAATTTTTTAGCATGGTATTTAATTTAGGGGCAATGAAATAATTTCAAGCAGTGGGATGGCATTTTTTGGCGTGGCATGGCATTTGAATATACTTACAGATTTTGAATTTTGATTGCATGTAATTGGGTGATAATATGATGAGGACTTACGAAGCATACATATAGAAAAAGGGGTCCCAATTGCAAATATTTGGACGTACTTTGAAGGTATGAACCATTTTAGTAATTTTAATAGCATTGTTATAATAAAACAAATATTAAAATATATTAAAAAATGCCTAAATGCCTTTTCACGCCTAAGGCGCACCTAGGCTTCTAAGGCCTAATGTTTGGCCTCCACACCTCGGTCATGCACCGTGTCTTTTAAAACCTTATTAGTAATCACTGAAAAACAATCTATCCAAAACAAAAACACATAAAAGAATAGCCTGTGTTAAGTGTGGGCACATGAATTGTGTGTATATCATCTCATTTAGAAGAGTTTATAGATTGTTACCTTTTCAGTTTTATAGACATCTTTCTTACATCCCAAACATTCCCAAACATATATATCTTATTCGCACAAACATATTTGATACTTTACTTGAAACTTGTTTCTGTTCAAAGATTAAGGTTAGTAGTAGAAGTTAGAATAATACAATCATGAAGACGATAATGAATAGTATGCGTGTATTTGAATAAGAAAATGATAATGAAGAGAAGTTCAAAAACTAGTTTCTTCAATCATGAAGAATAATACAACGTGTTACTAACAAAAATCATTGTACTTGCAACACCCAAACACTAGTAAAAACAATTTATTAAATTATCTTCCTAAGTCTAGTTAGATCTTGTGTTTATATTAATTCCTAGAGCACATAGGAAAAAAAACATACTCAAATATTAAATTTTAAAATTGATAAGTTGAACCCAACTATAAGACTGATACATCAATACCCACAAGAAGTTATATGAATCCTTTCTCAATAGCCTAACATAATGGTAACCCATATTTTTTGATAAAATGTAGACTATACTCACTATCAGATTCACATATCAACATTTACAATGAATGAATTATTATAAAGGATGATAATTTGCAATGCTCTCACTTCTATTATGAATAAAGTACTATTAAGGGTGATAGAGCCAAACAGAACGAGACCAACATTAGATATTTTCAATAATGAGACACAAGGTTTCGATGTTCTTCACTTCTGCATATTATAACTAAGCAAGTGGACTAGTTAGAGTTTTAATTAAATACTAACACATTTCTATAAATGATTTTCCTTTATATTTCTAGGTTATACTAGTTATTTGACTAATAATCCAGGAATTTTGTGTCAAAACCAAGATTCATATCAACGTGCTTATACAGTTTATAGATACTTTTAATGTTCACATACCATTTAATTATAAAAGTAAGACAAGTACTTTGAACTTAATTAATTTGGCCCGCAACATAAAATGTTTAACTTGAAGAGCTTTCTACTGATCCTGAAGGATAGAAAGTTCACATAGCATAATGGACTCACAATAGAAAGCTCAGCTAAATATAACCCCCAAACCATGTGATTAAAGTAGCTAAAATCTCTATGTATTATTACTAATACAACTCCCTTCTTCTATTACCAATGCCAAACCCCACTGCCATTATCAATTGGTGACCAAACGCTACAGTTTGAAGTTTAACATTTGGCATTTGGAAAATACAGAATTATAAAGTTTAGCATGTTCAAACAATTACCAAAGTGTAAATAATGACAACCACAAATACGTTATGAATGTCTTAAAATTACACCAGTAGTAACTCAAAAGAGCCATAACACTAAACACACACACACCAATTAATTTATTCTCATAGCTAATTTAGATAATACTAAGATACAGATAGAGTATATGGTATAAGGGAGAATCGAAAGAGATGCGCGGAGATATGGTCTTAACATCATCACCAATGAAAGTCTGGTATACAAAACAAATAGATAACTTTAAATAAATATAGCATATATTGTAATTAACTTTAACTTTTAACACTAAAATGAGCCCATACTAGTTAATTTCTTCAATTAGGAGCCAGATGAGAATTCGGTCACTTCCCACTAGAATTTTTTATGACACATGGGGTGCCTGTGCCTCTCCCCGGACCAATCGGTCACTATTTTGAGTTTTTACCTCTTAACGCTCACTTTTAACACCAAAACAAATCTATACTAGTAAATTTTGACAACTGGGAGCCCAGAGAGGACACGGTCACTTCCCACGGTCTATGCCTTTCCTTAGGCCACTTGGTCGCTGTTTTGAAATACCCCCTCCACGCACCTACTTTTCAAGCCAAAATGAGCCTATACTAGTAAATTTCAGCAATTGGGATCCCGGTGAGGATGCGATCACTTCCTATGGGTTACGTTCTTGACCCATGGGGTGTCCGTGCATCTCTTCGGTCCACTCGATTCCTATTTTGAGTTTTCGCCTCTTAACACTAACTTTTAACCCCAAAACAAGCTTATACTAGTTAATTTAGATAAGTGGATCCTGAAGAGGATGTTTCAACTTCCCATGGGTTACCTTTGTGCCCCATGGGGTGTATGTGCCTCTCCCAAGGGCATTTGGTCACTGTTTTGAATTCCCCCCCCCCCCCCTCCCTTTAAGGGCCATTTTAACCCCAAAACGAGCTTATACTAGTAAATTTCGACAATCGGGAGCCCGGAGAGGACATGGTCAGTTCCCACGGGTTACTTTTATGCCCCATAATGTATATATGCCACTTAATTCCAAATTTAATTTCAAAACAACATATATTAGTTAATTTTGACAATAGGGAGCCCAGGGAGAATATGATCACTTCCCACAGCTTATGCCACTCTCCGGCAACTTGGTCGCTGTTTTTAGTTTTTGCCCCTTAATGCCCACTTTTAATCACACGACGTGCCTATACTAGTTAATTTCAGCAACGGAGATCCCGGAGAGGACACACTCACTTCACACAAGTTATGTTTATGCCCTATGGGGTGTCTGTGCCCTCCCTAGGCCACTTGGTCATTGTATTGAATTCCTCTGCAGACTAATGCTCATTTTTAATGACAAAATGAGCCTATACTAGTCAAATTCCACAATCGGGAGCCCTGTGAGAATGCGATCACTTTCCACTGGTTATGTCTATGCCCCATGGGGTGTTCGTGCCTTTATCCGTGCCACTCGATCGCTGGAGTTAAGATTTAGAGTGTATTCCTACAGATAAGAAACTCATTAGTTACTTTAAAATGCAAAAGAAAGCTAGAAATAAAAGTATTGCTTCCAAGTACTATCAAGAGTACATAAATCTTCTGAGGAACTACTCTAGAAAAATAGTTACAACATTATATGATTGGGGGGAAGAGAGAATGAGTTGATGACAAAAAAGAGAGAGTGAGTTAGCTCATCTAATAAATTACTTACGAGTAGAACAAATGAAAACTCTCAAACTTCCAAAAAATGAACTCTTCTTGGCAGTAGTAAATTGAGGAAAATGATCACCAAATAGAAAACCACCCAATTTTCAAAGAATCACCACAATCAACAAGAATATAACTAAACACAACTCCACTCTTCATGAGACATCAAACACAATTGAACACTACAACAACAAACAACCATTTTAGCATTAAATAAAACTGTGTTAGTAAGGAACAAACTCAACAAAGTCAATGGGTAAGAAATTATGACATTCACAATAAACAGGTGGTGTGACCCAAATAATTCCACCACCGACCATATCACAAATAATAACAACATAAAAACTCATTGGATTAGTATCATAATCCTAACACCAATGATAATTCACATTGAGATTAAAACAACAACGTGGCAGTATAAGAAAATGAATAATATAGCGGTGAGAACATAAATTCTTCATATACCACCTCCTAGTTAACAAATAATGGTTCACATTAATCCAAAACATCTGCATAACGCCAAATAAAGTAATTGTACTATAAAATAAACCAATTTGTACAAAATTATCATCCAATGGCATAATAACTAACCAATCATCGAACCCCCGGATAACAAACTCAACAAAAAACATATGTAGTAAACAAATATTCCTCAATGAGGCAACATAAAAGTAGGCACCAATCATTATTTAAATTTGTAAGTGGGCATTATAAAAGCATAGCCAACAAGTAAAACAATTAAAATGAACTACCACTAGTAGTAATCCCTACGATCCACAAGTAGGAGTAAGTACTACACAAATTACTAGATTTAAAATAACGGTCAATCGACACAAATAAATTCTAAGTAGTTACAATATCTTATTAGGTTCTTATTTTAAGCATACACCAACAAATTGTATACAAAAGAAACAAAATCTTTGTAATACAAATTTTTTTACATAATTCGTTTCATCTATACACAAAATATTTACAATACAAAAATAGTAGAAGAATCAAATCCATATCCCGTAGGTATTACAATAAACTACAAAAAAGAGTACAATAGAATGATTCATATACGTAACAGTAATTAGTCTATAAATATAAAGTCAAAATTTGTCCAAAATTAATAAAGCTAATGAGAACCTAATGAGAACAAATTTCAGTACAAAATTAACATGTCATAGGAATCTAATAACAAATGAGTTTAAATAATATTGTAGAAAGAAATAATATTCAAAAGGAACAAATAATTTCAACTGAATTGGAGAAATAAATATGAAATATGTAAAGCAAAACTTCTACTATTATTGTTTTTCAAGAAAATTGCACATGTGGTTCTCTCCACTGCATCATCAGGGCTGGTTCCCTAAATATTTCACAATAAACAGATGGTGTGATCCAAATGACTCCACCACGAGCCCAATCACCAATAATTACAACATAAAAACTCTTTTGTTCAGTAGCTTTAGCAAATAGTGGTTCACATTAACACAAAACATTTTCATAAAGCCAAAGAAAGTATTTGTACTACAAAACAAACTAATTTTCATGAAATGACCATCCCGTGGCATAATAACCAACCATGCAGAGACCCCTCCAGACAACAAATTCAACAAGAAATATATACAGTCGACAAATATTTCTCAAAGTGGCAACATAAAAGTAGGCACCGATCATTATTTAAATCTGTAAGTGGGCATTATTAAAGTATTTGTACTATAGAACAAACTAAACAAAATGTTTGCAATACAAAAATATTTACATAATACGTTTCTTTTATACACAAAATGTTTGTAATAAAAAAATAGTAGAAGATTCAAATCCATGTCTAATAGGTATTATAATAAATTTAAAATATAGTACACCATAATGATAAATATAAGTAACTGTATTTAGTTTATAATTGTTTAGTCAAAATTTGAATTAATCCATACAACATTTTATCAAATTATACGTACAAAAACTTGAAATCATCACCTTTTTACCATTTGATTTCATTTACACAACACTATATCAAAGTGAATATCAACTATAAGCTATGAAAAGACCCACCAAACTAAACAAAATTGGTAATATTAGGATCACTATTCAAAACCCTAAATGACCATAAAACCAACAAAACTTAATCAAAATTTGACAAATATGATTAATAATTAACTACAGACCAATAAAAACTCACGCATCGATTACCTATAGAGACCAAATCTTCATTTTCAAATTGAATACCTCAATCTGGATTTCCAAATCTGTAAGAGGCTGAAATTGATTACCCCAAATCATTTCTAAATTAATTTTGTGAGATAACTATGAAGTGTGTGTGTGTGTGTGTGTGTGTGTGTGTGTGTGTGTGCGTGAGAGAGAGAGAGAGAGAGAAACAAGGAGTACTTGGCCACAATCCAAACTGGAGGATACCAGAATCGAAGGGTGATTTTATGTCGTGAGAATGAGGAGTCTTTGGTGTGATTTTGGGTGAAAAGTGTGGATATCGATTTTGGACTTTGGAGACTACGTCAGGACAAAAATATTTCGTTTTAGATGGGGGAAATAGTCCGCCAATTACACGCGTCTATATGTTTTGGAAGAAAAAAACTATCATGAATGCTATACTAAGTACATATGCATTTAGATTTTTATTAAAACCAATCATAATAGATATAACTAATATATGCTTGTTATATTTAAACTGTCATGTAAATCAATACTAGTATATATTTAATGATGGTTTATAAATAATATGTCATTTAAATAATAGTATTATAGTTTTAATGACATTTTTAGACTGTCTTAAAGTCATTTTTACAAATGTCATAATAGGGTATTTTTTTGTAGTGATAATAAGTATTTTCTAACATGGTACTTGCTTGTGTTGAAAGGTGATTTTCAATGAAAATACTAAGGTAAATTTAGTATGAGCAAAGGGATAATTTCGGGGATAGAAATGCTTTTCTTTAAATACATGAAATTTGTTTAAAGTATTTAATTGAGTGAGTTAAATAAAGAAATAAATGTCAAGTTAAGTAAGACGGGGTTTCTTATAAGATTAAGGTGAATTAATCGGAGTAAATAACATTTTTGGAATAAAAATGATTTCATGCATTAGAGAGTGTGTGTGTGTATATATATATATATATATATATATATAAGATAATTACATGTGCACGTAGATATAACGTGTTAGAGTCTCTTTTCTGCCCTTCGATTCTATATGTATTGTTGTATTTTTTTCACTAGGCATTCGTCTCACTCCCTCGTCTTTATTATGACTAGTTGGATGTGGTTTCATATTTGAGAGCATTGTTCAGGTAATTATTCTTTTTAGTTTAAGGTAGTAGCTCTATATGCTTGGATTTTGGGGACGCTTCCCACGAGTCCCTCATGTAGCTTGACTTAAATGGAAATCGCATGCTAAATAGTGAAATTTTAATTAAATAAAACTGGACTAGCAACATTATGCAGGTTATTAATTTCACTTCACACCTAATACTCGGGTCTGACCGGATTGACCATGGGTAACCCATAAATTTGGGTCGAGGCATTACAGATTATTATATTATCGTTATAATGGATTTAAATGGTTTATGGGTGACGCGTATTGTACACACATGTCGGGCCCGATTAATGATATGGTGGAACATTGTTAGTTCGGTGCTTTGGATGATCTTTTGAGTACACCAGTGATCTGGAATGGGTAAATAGTCTAGAATAGGTATCTGAGAGGTATAGTTGTGTTCCGATGTCTTTTTAGAGATAGTATGGCCCGTATAGGGGTATGGTCATTTTTTATCCTCAGGGATACACCTAAATGAGAAATTAGGGATTTTAATTGAGGTATTTAAGGTTTAATTAGGTGGATCATAAACTCATTTTATCTTCTACTTAGTGGGGCTTAAGGGAGAGATCAAAGAGAAGAGAGAAGAGAAAAAAAAGAGAATGAAATCTTGGAGAAGAGAGAAGTAACCACATCTAGAATCAATTCATCTATATGTGACGAGCTTCAGATTTGAATCCATCAAGGCACGTGTTTACTTACTTTAGATTTGCAATTTTCTATAGTTAATTATGTTCATAGTTAATTAGTAATTAATCTGGAAATTTAAGATGAAATTATGGGCATTAATTAAGAGTAATCGGTTTGTTTTTAACCTATGATCATGATTAAGGGTGTGCCTAGGTTGGTCGGTTCATTGTTTAGCCTTTAAGCCGAACTGACTTTATTAATTTTCTAATATTTTGAACTGAAACCGAACCGCAGGATCGGTTCAGTTTGACCGTCGATTTTTGACAAGGCTGATACTGACAAGGCCGGTTCGATTTAATCAATTTTGACGGGGATGGTATTTATAAAAATTCATTTTATTTTAATCATTTGCCATTTAAATTCAACTAACCCTATTTTATTTATATGCAAAAAATTTAAAAATGATTCAAAAGTGTCATATATTATGTGTTATATATATTATACATATTATATAATAATTATAGGAGAGGTTCCGCTCGGTTCTACCCGGGCCCTATGTGGTCCAAATCGAAAACCAAAACCAAAATTATCAGTTTGTATCCTGCTTAAGCCGAACCGACCCGACCTTAAAAATAAATTGGCTCAAAATAATTAGTTCAGTTCGATTTAATCGGTTCGACAGTTTGGTCGATTTTTTTGCACACCCCTAATCATGATTGAGGATTAATAAGGGAGAAATTCATGATTCAAATCTAGGAATATGAATATAAACATAAAGAACACTGATAAAGTGTTATATCAATAAATTTCAAAAATTGATTAATTTTAGATTGAGTAAATTTAATTAATGATTAGGAATCCTCTAGATTTAATATTGGATTTGGGTTTAGATCGGGCTTAAAATACTTTCTGGGACTCAATTTATGATTTTGGAAGTCTTAAGGACCTCCATTGATTGGTTTGGGAGGTGAAAATTGAGGTTAAAGACCAATGGATACCCAGGAAATAGGTTCGTTTACTGGGGAAGAAAATCGGTTCACTTGGCTGAACCGATTTGTCTATCAGTGAACCGGTTTGGTTTGATGATTTGTCCCGATTTTTATTGTGTGTTATTTTCATCTATTACCATTGTAACAAATTGGCATAAGAGATTCTATGGTATATTGGGATTTCCCTGGAACATTATCAGGGGTTGGTACGTGTTTTAGGCCATCTGTTAGATGGGTTCGAGTGAGATGAACCGGATTTCAATTGGGTGAACACTTAAATGGAAAATCAGGAAGTCGGTTCGGACCATGGAATTGGTAGACCTGTATGTTGTGGGATTTTCATACGAAGTCAGTCTGTGTGTGATTGTTTGTGTATTTATTTGGGACATAACTACTTGGTAGTGCTATCGTAGAAGGTTGCATGTAGTGGGCAGTCCACCCTAAAGTTGACCAATAGGTATAGAAGGTTGCGTGTAGTGGGAAGTCCACCCTATAATTGACCAATAAGTATTAGATTAATTCCCCAGGTCATATTACTGTTGCATGGTCACTATCCATGTGTGAGGATAGGTATTGGTTTGGAGACTGGTTGGCTAATATGTGGTATGATTCCAATCCCCGTACGTATGGTTATGACCGCCTCTATTTGTTTGTGCTTACGCTTTAGGTTCGGTGGTGAGGTTCCGATTGAATGTCCCAGTTATGGTGCGTGGTATACCTAGAGCCCGATAACACAATACGGATGCATTCGCGAGGACCTGCTCTGGGAATGCGGTATATACGTAAATAGAAAGTGATATATATGTATATGTATATGGGATAGTGTGTGAATATATATATATATATATATCATGTGTGTATCTATGTAATACTCATAAAAATATACCTAGTAAAGGTAGTACATATTAGCTAATGGTGACTATTAGCAGGTTGGGCTATGTTAGCGATTATTTTCCTAGTTAGAATGGGTACCACGATTAGGATAATAATATGAATTCGTTAGGTACGTACTATAGACGGGAGGTGAGGAAATGTCTCATGTGAGTGCGACTTGAAAGTTAATTATGAAGGTAATACATTTCACTTTTATAGTTAAAGATTTAAAATACTTGCAAATATTTTCAAATGTTTTCCGTCTTTAACCCGCTAGCAAACATATTTTTGAAAACCTCAGGTATTCAGCAGCAGGGATCGTAAGGTTAGTCTCTCATCATGAAGTTTTGAGCAGTAGCTATGGATGATGCAGTATTTGATTGTACCTGCCTCAATTCATTCTATCTAGATATTATTTAGTTTTAGTATTTCCTTTTCGGGGTGTTGCCCGTAGATGGATATGCCTTTTTTTTGTCAGATATTTCTTATTACTCTTCAGTAGTTTGTTACATTGATATTATTTTTGGTAACCGATGGTTTATTCGGTTTACTCTATTTATGATTATTCTCTTATCAGTTCTATTATCATTTTATTTGGTCCATATTTATGTGGGTTATAATTATATATTTTTTCCACAATAATGGTAAGAATTAAATCACTATGATTCCCGTTTAATTTTAATACTTGATCAACCAGTATTAGAATAGGTGGGGTGTCACATTTGGTATCAAGGCATCAGGTTCTAGTGTCCTTAGGATTTGTGTGGACTTACGATGTTGTCAGTGTTGCATTCCTTTGATTAAGAGACCTATGTTTAGGAATGTTATTTCCTATTGCGCATTTTCATTCTTCTATTAATTTTAAATATTCAAGTGGAATATTATGCAATTTCGGTTTGGTTTCAAATGCCAAACACTATGAGAGGGAGACCAACAAAGGTAGTAGGAAAGGCCGTTGAAAGGGAGGCTCAGCAGGAGCTATAGGTCTTCCATCGGATTATGACCGCAACAGAGATCAGAACTATAGTAGCACAAGTAATTAATACTATCATGAGAGCCATGGCGCAGAACCTGCCTTAGGTTCAGCCACAACCACCAGTGGTAGTATCGGTACAGACTCACACGCTGTCGTTCGTCTGGAATCGAGTTAAGAAATCCTTTTCAAAATTCTATCCATCGGAGTTTCAGGGGAGTGCGACTATGGTTCCAACGAGCCAATGGAAGACGAATATCCAGAGTAATCTTGGTATAGTTGAGTGCAACGACACTCACAACCAAGTACTAGATACTTTTAAGCTACTTGGGGGAGCTTTGCAGTGGTGGGAGTTGGTCACCATGTCAGACGAGAGATATTCTATGATGATTCAAAAGTTTTGGGTGCGTTTTGATCGCAAGTTCTTTTCGTCAGTTGTGCAAATGGATATGATGTGGAGATTTTTGTATCTCACGCGGGAGGGACGGATAGTGGCCAAGTATGAGGATGAGTTCACTCGCCTGGAAAACTTTGGGCCAAATAAGATGAACACGGATGAGAAGAGAATTTTGAAGTTTATGTACAAGCTCACATGGAGGATCCGTCAGCATCTGTTAGGTAACCCGATGTTAAGGACTTACACTAATGTTGTTAACACTGCATTGCTACACTTCCAGAACTATCTCTTCCATCTAATGGGAGCAAAGAGGATATGAGAGTCGAGCTAATAGGGAAAGACTGGTGGAGGTGGTGCCAGTGGGGTGCCATAATAGTAGTTCCACCTTAGTAAGGGAGATTATAGTTTGGGCATGTCTATAACGTTCATGGTCTAGTTTTACCACCAGCACTGCTAGTAGTTGATGGTATGTTTCCTACTCACGGGCACATGGAGCGAGTATTATTTGACATGGGAGAATCACTCTTTTATAAGCACTAGATTTGTGTGGGAGACAAGTTTAGGGGATACAATATCTGATATAATTATGACCATAGATTCACCCTTGGGTAGTGGGGCTCTCATTCATTCCATTTGCAGGGGAGTAAGTGCAAACAGTGTGAGGTTATGTTTAGTAGAGTATTTACTAATTTTGGAGATGTACAAGTATGACATTATATTGAGGATGGACTGACTGTGACATATACAGCAATGGTGGAATATTATAGTAGGACTATCGTGTTTGATATTTCAGGGCAGGATATATTTCTTATGGTGATGCCTTATCCTGAAGGGGTCGAGCACGCATTTATATTACATTGAGGATCAGACTTCAGAGGGTATTATCATCTCGTTAGATTCGATCCCTATGGTTACGGACTTTGCCGAAGTATTTAAGGAGATACCGTGATTACATCTGAGTTGGGATATTGAGTTTATGATTGGCACATCGTTGAGGACTTGGTCGTAGTGCATGCATTGTATCATATGTCTCCATTAGAGATGCGGGAGCTGAGAGATCATATTAAACATCTTTTGGGGCAGGGTTTTATTTATAGGAATACCTCACCTTGGGGTGCTCCAGTACTATTTGTGAAGAAGAAATATGGGTGGGGGTCATGTATCGACTATCGAGAGTTAAAATAGGTAAATATTCGGAACAGGTATCCGTTATCGCACATTATTGACTTGTTCGATCAGCTCATAGGAGTATACTACTTATCAAATATTAATTTGAGATTAGGGTACCATCAGTTACATATCAGGGATCAGGATGTCCTTAAGACCGCATTTTTTATGAGATACAAGTCTTACGAGTTTAGGGTTATGCCTTTTGGGCTAACCAACATACCTGTAATTTTTATGGCACTCATGAACCAAGTGTTCAGGGATTTCTTAGATCAGTTTATCATTGAATTCATAGATGACATCTTAGTTTATTATCGGATAGAGGGCGAGCACATAGAGCATTTGTGAATGGTTCTTCAGACTTTACGGGACCATTACTTGTATACCAAGTTTGATAAGTGTGGATTCTGGTTGTGGGAGGTGCAGTTCTTGGGTTATATAGTCTTCGAGAGGGGGATTTTAGTGAATCCGAGTAAGGTATCAGAAGTGAAGGAGTGGGGCCAGCCCACGACACTGACAAAAGTTCATAGTTTTATGTGATTAGTATGTTACAATCGTCAATTTATCATTGGATTTTTGAAGATTGTGGGTCCCTTGATGAATTTGACTCGTAAGGACGTACATTTTATTTTGGATTATCATTGTTAGTTAGTTTTTGATGATCTAAAGGACAAGTTGACTTCAGCACCAGTGCTCGCATTGTCTAGGGGATGAGTGGAGTACTTTGTTTTACCAGTGCATCCTTACAGGGACATGGGGAGTTCTACAGCTGGAGAAGCGTGCTATAGCTTTTGCATCTCACAAGTTAAATCCCCATGAAAATAACGGTCCCACGCATGACTTGGAGTTAGCATCGGTTTTTTTTCCTTGAGAATTTGGAGGCATAATTTATTAGGGGAGAGATTTTAATTATTCACAGACCACAAGTCACTGTAGTATCTCTTCATCCAGAAGGATTTTAATATGAGGCAGTGTAGATGGATTGAATTCATGAAAGACTACTATCTACATTCAGTACCTCCTAGGAAAGACTAACGTGGTGGCAGGTGCATTGAGCCAAAATCATATGGGGAAGTTGGCTACAGTTTAGAAGGTGAAGTGGGATGAGCTTCGTCAGGAGGAGGAAGTAGTCAGGGGTTATATGGGAGTTATCCACAATATCCTAGATAGAATTATGACCCCTCTATGACGTTAAAAACCCCATAATAAAATCCATCGATGTACTCTCCTATTTCCACACCAAAATCTCAAATGGTTGTAAAATTGTGACTAGTCTCTGATGATCAACCTTCACCATCTAATAAGTGGTGCACTTGAAGAAAAACTCTGTTATGTCTTACTTCATACCAGTCCACTAATACTACCTCCACATATTCAGGTACATCTTGTCCCCTCCTGGATGAATCAAGAATTGTGACCCTCGTGACTCCTCTATAACTATGCGTTGTAGGTTCTCATCATTCGGGATAAACAACCTCCCATTGAAGCATAATCCACCTTCAGAACTGACTGAGTAGGACTCTGCTCCGTCGACCAATAACTATTGCACTGTCTCCTAGTAAGAAGGACCTCCTTTTTGTGCCTTTCCAACCCTTAAAATAATCTCAGGTGTGACGGTTGTTTGACTAAGGTAGCTCATTTTTTACCTGTTCGGCTGGACTACAAGACATTGGAGAGATAGTCAGACTACACGGAGTATCGCTCAACATTGATTTGGATCGAGATAAGATTTTTTTGTTCCACTTATGATAGAGTTTTCAGGAGGTGATGGGGATAAAGTTACATTTGAGCACGGCATATCTCCCGCGGACCGATGAGCAGATGGAGAGGGTGAATTAGATTTTGTATGATATGCCGAGGATGTGTATTTTGGACTTTAAGGGTAGCTGGGGGCAGTACCTACTCTTGGTGGATTTTGCATGTAATAACTCATCCCAATTTATTATTGGCATGGCACCTTTTGTGGCTTTATACATGAGACATTGTCGTTTTCCCTCGTGTTGGTTAGAGGTGGAAAACAACAAGCTTCTTGGGCCGAACGCAATTCACGATACCAAGAATCGTATTCGGGTAACTCAGGGCCGTTAGAAGAGTTATGCCAATGCGGATCAGAGATTCTTGGAGTTTGATGTGTATGATTAGGTATTATCACGGATATAATCCATGAAGGGAGTGATGTGGTTCGGGAAGAAGGGGAAGATGACACCTAGATAGTTTGAGGTATCTTAGGGATGACTTGGCTTATCGAAATATAGCATAAGAGGAGATAGACTTCGAGCTAAATATTACTTATGAGGAGAGACCTGTTGCCATTTTGGTTCATAGCAAGCGAAAACTTTGGTCAAAGTTGGTGCCATTGGTACGTGTGAAGTGGAACATCACAATGCCCCTGAATCAACTTGGGAGCACGAGGAAAACATGCGGGAAAAATATCCCGAGATCTTCGTGGTAGGTACATTTTGAGATGAAATTCCATTATTAAGGGGAGAATGTAATACCCCATACTTTTGAGAGTATTTTAGTTTCACGTGTGCATTGATTTATTAATTTAATTAGGAAATTAAATTGGGTTCGATAAATATTTATTAGCGAGTTTATGATTAATATTTATGATTAAAATTATTTTATTGCATATAATAAGTCAATAGTGATGCGAATTATTAAATTGTTGTTTAATGAGTGAAAAGTGACAGATTATTTTCTTGTCGTTTGAGATTTAAAACGATGGATTTAAATGGTTTATGGGTGATGCGTAGTGTACCCACGTGTTGGGTTCGGTTAATAATATGGTTGAACATTTTTTGTTCGGTGACTCAAATGGTCTTTTTGAGTGAACCGATGATCCAAAATGGGTTGAAATAGTCTAGAATATGTACCCAGGGGTTATAGTTTGGTTCCGAGGGCTTTTTAGACATAGAATGGCCCCTATACGGGTATGATTGTCTTTTTACCCTTAGGGCTAGATCTAAATACGAAATTAGGGATTTTAATTGAGGTATTTAAGGTATAATAGGGTGTATGGAAGCCTCATTTTAGCCTTTGCTTAGTGGTTATTAAGGGAGAGATCAAAGAGAAGAGAAAAAAGAAGAAAAAGCTAAGGAAAGATTGGAGAAGAGAGAAAGAACCATCTCCAGAATCAATTCATCTATACATATCAAGATTAGGATTTGAGTACATCATGACAAGTGTTTACTTGCTTTAGATTTGAAATTTTCTGCAGTTAATATGTTCATAGTTAATTAGTAGTTATTTTTGGAAATTTAAGATGAAATTATGGGGATTAATTGAGAGCAACTGGTTTGTGTTTGACCTATGATCATGATTGAGAATTAATAAGAGAGAAATTAGTGATTTAAATTTTGGAATATGAATATGAACATGAAGAACATTGATAAAGTGTTAACTCAATGAATTTTAAAGATTGGTTAATTCTAGATTGAGTTAATTGAATTAATGATTAGGAATCCTTGAGATTTAATGTTGGATTCGGACTTAGATCGGGCTTTAAATACTTTTGAGATGGTTTCTTGTGTATTGGTTTGGAACATACCTACTTTGTAGTGCCATTGTAGGAGGTTGCGTGTGATGGGCAATCCACCCTGAAATTGACTAGCAGGTGTTGGATTGATTCCCCAGGTCATATTACTGTTGTATGCCCACAATCTATGTGTGAGGATATGTATTGGTTTGTAGGGCGGTTGGGTGCGATGTGGTATGGTTGCGACTCCTGAACTTATATTTATGATCGCCTTTATTTGTTTGTGTTTAAGCTTTTGGTTCGGTGGTGAGATTCCGACTTGGTAGCCTAATTCTGGTATGTGGTATACCTGGAGTCCAATAGCACACGAGGGATGCATTCACGAGGTCCTGCTCTGGGGATGAGGTATATACGTATATAGCGAGTGATATATATGTATGTGTATATGATATAATGTGTGAATATTTATTTGTTGCATGTGTGTAGCTATGTAATACTTACAGAAATATACGGTAGTACATATTAGCTAATGGTGACTATTAGAGGAATGGGCTATGTTAGCGGTTATTATCCTAGTTAGACTAGTTAGCATGATTATGATAATAAAATGAATCCATTAGATGCACACTGTAGATGAGAGGTGAGAAAAGGTCTCATGTGAATACGATTGGAAAATTAATTATGAATGTACACTACTACAAAAATGGTCATTTATGTCAGTCAAAATCTGACATAAATGACCATTTATGTCAATTTTAAAAATTTTCAAAACTGACATATAAAGCCCTGGCATAAATGTTTGTAAAACTGACATAAATAAGATAACATTTATCTCAGTTTTTAAAAACACACATAAAAACTACAATTTCACCATGTTTTTAATTACATTTTCAAGAAAAATTGGCATAAATAACATCACATTTATGCCAGTTTTAGTAATTTTATGAAAGTTTTATCAAAGCTGACATAAATGTTGATATAAAAATAAAAAAAATTACTTTATCAATAAACAATTATTATTTGAGGTTAAATCCTTGTAAATAGATAATAAATAGTCAAACAACATTCAAATAGTCTAAGTTAAAAAAAATCACATATAACTTTAAATATACAATATTCATCAAAGAAATTCACATTGCGCCTCAAATAAACAAAGTGTTGATTTAAAAAACGAAATGGACAGAGTCTCCTTTGTTTATTGGACTATCCACCCAAGGGGTAACAACCAATTCAACAAAATGTAAAATTGAAATACATGGCAACTTTTTAAGAATTCTCCTACAAAAAAGGTAGTTGCGGCCATCTTTAAATTAACACTTGGCAGTGCTCGGCCCCTTTTCACTTGGCAGTGCTCGGTCAGTTTTCACTTGGCAGTGCTTGGTTTTGCTGCTGCTAATCTGATTTAAGTCATTGGGTTGCTGGTTCATTTGATTTCACTTGGTTGTGCTTGGTTTTCGTCCTTGTCACCAACTTATGGAGTGCAATGAAATAGAGAACGGATTAACAAAAGCTTGTTATATAGGCTTATGGGAACTATAATATCTCAATATAATCAAAAGATTCAAATTTTAATCATAAACTCAATCCAATAAGGCATACATTTATTTTTGGAAGTGTAGAGACAAACAGTTTGATGAGGTAGCAATAGCCATTGCAGTGATGACACACGTGCCATAAAAGAGAAATAAAAGGAGAATGTCCTCTGCCTCTACATAAACACCAGTGTATGCTCCAAGTTGTTGCTTCATACCCTCAATCTGATCCCTCACAATTGATGAAGCTCTGAACTTAGCAAACTTAGTGAACTCAAAGCGACATTTGGAGGCTTAAAGAGAGAATACATTCCTGGCCATGGAGTTGATTCCTTTAGACAAAGATTATAAAACGTGGAATCAATGGAGGCAATTATTGAAGCAATGCAACTTGATGTAAATTAATGAAACTTGATGTGATAGATCAAACCTAAGAATCATGCTGAATGTATCCACTAAAATGTGATAGCACTGCAATAGACATAACAAATTATAACACCAATCTACAAACCATCTTTTACTGTTGTATGAATTATTAAAACAGCACATTATAGTTGTGTAATTGACATCTTGATGATTAGTCTTAATTGGAATCACTAAAATAACTCATTTTAAGATTTTGGTCCAATGTCTTACCATCATATTTCAAACCTACAGTCCAACGCATTTGAATAAATTCTCACATGTAGTGTAGAGCTATTTCAAAAAAAATGAACCACTAACTACAATCGTGAGCCTAAATCGACTACAACGCATTTGGATCTCTCATAATAAGAGATGTACCATCAACCTAACAGCAAATAATTAAAACAAAAAAGTTGGAGCAATTATTTTTTGACATTGAATATTTACCTAAGGTTGACTTATAGTGTCCTCCTTACAATTAAAAGGTGCTCAGAACACTGAAAAACAAACCGAGGTTACAACGAAATGATAATGATCAGTACGTTTCGATAGAGAGTTGTCCATTAACCTTATCATCTATCAATAACAAAAAATAGAGGACAAACCTGTGCAACAGATTCCTCAAAACCTGTTGCTCCATTTATCTGACTTGAGAAGAAAAGACTTGAATTTTCTCCATCATTAGAGACCTAAAACAGTAATGAGCAGGTAATAATGGAAGTTGTCTATAATTGTACGGGGGCGATAATAATTAACTGATGCGGACACATCCACACGGGGCACATGTATAGATGCCACAGAAAGCAGTAAGGTTGGGATGATCAGGACACATCACAAAGATAATTGCAGTACATGATTTAAGAAGTTCAAGATAAAATCAATAATGCAAAGTGAAATAGCTAAACAGTAACAACCAAAAATCAATGGCCCAATAGACAAAATTTAAAGAAATACAAGTGTATGAGACATCCATACACTTTTGTAGACTTGAATTATTCTTAACCCCAAGCACATGTTACATGGTATGGTCACAAAAACATGAAAATTTTGAAAACCTACCAAGCTTCCATACAGGTCTTAGACTCCTGTATAACACAATACATGTATGGAACAGTGTATTTGAAAAATAATTTTATACTCATTACACTAAACTAAATAATGTAATGCATGAACTAACTTCACAAAATAAAAATCAGTAACTAAAACTATATATATATATATATATATATATATATATATATATATATATATATATATATATATATAACGTAAACCTTAATTCATTAGCAATGCAAGCTTCCCAACTCTGTCAGCTCTACCTGCCCACCTTTATATGCCAACTCAGTACTTTCCTGATGATAATAATAAGACATAATTTTGAAGTATGAAATACTAAAACACCATAACACAACATATTATCAAGGACCAAATACCTCAATGAGCAAAAACAGTGCCATTGTGTTTAACTGGCCTATGAGGAATTGATTACATCTTAAACTTCTAAGCCTTGTATCTTACTAGTTTGGGAGGCACGCAACTGTTATTCTGAATAAGCATCTTCTTGAGACCATAAAACACATAAGTGTTGTCACGCTCCATTCATCCAATCTTATGCACGTACATTTCAACATTCTCGATCATGTCTTAATTTGTTACATGTGTAGGTATATCAATCTCACGTCCATCTACATCGGTATATTTAGAAAGTGTGAAAGCTTAGAATTTTTAGCCATACTAATATGTTCACATAACAAAAACCAAGCATAAATTCCAAATCAGTTTATAAGCATACTAAAATGCTCAAAGATATTTCACCATCGTACGACTTCGCTACTAATTTTATATAACAATTCAGCAACTTATTAACCACTAATCAGTACAAAGAGTAATAAGATATAAAAAGATATTTATTTTTAAAAATATAATTTGCAAGTATTCTATTTAGTCTTAAGCAATATCCAAACCTCATATATCCCCGAACCTTAACAATATCCAAAGCCAGTAAAATACGTGAAAAGAAAAATAAAAAAAATTCAAAAAAATTCAAGGCATAATAGGAGCACAATATCAGGTAATATGTATAAAAATTCAGCTCAATCCAAATAGGAAAAATTCAAGTTTGCGAAAGAAAACAATAACAAAATAATTTTGTTTTACTTTCACATACTGAACTGAACTAAGTGTTACTTTCACATACTGAACTGAGTGAAAGAAAACAATATTAGTGTTACTTTCACATACTGAACTGAGTGTTGCAAAACAAAAGACACAATACATTTTCATTGGTGCTGCTGCTATTAGACTCAAATCCGTGGCATTCATAAATCCGTGTCATTCATGAAACATACATTCGTTGGTGCTGCTACTATTAGTGTTCTTTTTGGATTGTGGATTATGGAACTGTACATTTTTGCAACACTCAGTTTAAGGAGTCTTTAAATCCAGTTCAGTATAAGATAATGAAAAAATGAACCCAAGAATGCAAAAAATGTACAGTTTAAGGAATAAACCAAAGTCCTATTGGGAACATACCTTAACAACAGTGGCTAGCAGAGCATCTATCTTGAAAGAACGCTTCTTCGTAAACTCTAAATTTCCTCTATCAATACACCTTCTGTACTAATTATTAAGAAGTCTAGTCCTATATATTTTTCACCCAGTTGTTAAAGCTAAGAAATCAGCTATAACTATTCATAAGATTAAAGAGGAAGATGATAATTGGGTGACTAGTCAAGATGACATTAAAGAAACATTTCTAGCCCATTTTCAAGAGAGATAGCAGGCTTCCAATACTTCAGGTCAAGAGGATATTTTAGATGTTATACCAATTATTGTATCTAAGGATCTAAATGCGCATCTCAATAGAGTTCCTAAAGAGGAAGAAATTTTCAATGCAGTGGTCAATTTGAATAGAGGTAGTAGCCCAGGTCCTGGTGGTTTTAGATATAGTTTCTATGTGAAGTGTTGGGAGACTATTAAAAATGATCTTTATCTAGCCATTCAATCATTTTTTCTTAGGGCTCAAATTCCTAAAAGTTGGACTAGCACTTCTATTGTTTTAATTACAAAAATTGCTAATCCCAGCCTTTGTTCTCTGTGTAGGCCCCATTAGTCTCAGCAATTTTAATATGAAAATCATTTCAAAAATTTTGAATGATAGGTTTTCTAGTTATCCTCCAATCATAGCTTCTATTACCCAAACTGGATTCATTAAGAGTAGGAATATATAGGATAATATTTCGCTTGTTCATGAGATGACTTGTATGCTCAATCAAAAGTGTTATGGCTCTAGTGTTCTCAACAAATTAGATATGTAACAAGCTTATAAAAAGGTTGATTGGATGTTTCTCATCAAAGTCCTGAGAAGATTTGGGTTTTGCAAGGGATTTATAGATTACATTTGGAGAATTATATCTTCAAATTGGTTCATAATCATTATAAATGGTAGACCAACTGGTTTCTTTCCTTCTTACAGGAGATTAAAGCAAGGAGATCCACGTATCCCTTCCTTACTTGTCCTGATGGCAGAGGTTCTGAGTAGAAGGTTACAATACCAAATTTTATCCAAGAAAGCATGTCCTTTCCCTCATCGTTCAAATTCGTCTCTTGTTACTAATCTTTATTTTGTAGATGATACTATCATTTTCATTAATGAAGGTAAAAGAAGTATGAATGCTTTTATGAAATTCTAGAGTTCTTATGAACAATCTTCTGGATAGCATATAAACAGGAGAAAAAGCTCTTTCTCAATCAATCTTAAAGCCCCTATGGTTAGAAGAAATTTTAGTGCTCAATGCCATGGTCTCAACTACATGGATCTTCTAATTAAATATATAGGATGCCCTTTTTTCAAAGGGAAAACGATAATTAGAGATTATTTTGATGTCATTTCAAACATTAGAGCGAAGCTTAAAGGGTGGAAGTTTATATTCTTATCAGTAGCTAGTAGAATTATTTTGATTAAACATGTCATGGCCTCTATTACTATATATACTTTAGCTTCTTTAAATCCTCGTAAAGCTATTTTTCAAACGTTCAATCAGATATTTTGCAGATTCTTTTGGGGGTCAAATGATCAAGGGGTCATAAACATTCTTGGGTTAGCTGGATTTCCATATGCAGACTTGTCGATGAGGGTAGTTTATGGATTTCTGATTTGAGTTCTGTAAGTAAGGCTTTTGGTCTGAAGCTGGCTTGGAGATTTCATAATTCTGAAGGTATTTAGGCCTCATTCATGAGGAAGAAATACAAGTCTTTGTCTAAGCTAAATCAATCAGTGGTTTACAAGAGAATTAAACAAGAAGATGAATCTTTACAAGAAAACTCAACTTTCATTGATAATCAAATGATCTGGAAACCTTCAAGATTAGGGGAATTCTCTCTAAATTGTGTAGTTTCTATTTGTTCTCCTCCTCAAATTAAAATCTTTATCTTTTCGATCAGATGCCTCCAATAATATCTGTTTTTTCGTGAAATTACTTCATAATGCTCTTCCCTTAGATCCAAATTTAAAATCTCTATAAATTCTCAATGTTTCAAGATGTTTTTTTTGCCTTAAATAGGAAGAATCATTCAATCATTTGTTCCTTAATAGTCCAATTTCAAAGGAAGTTTGGAAGTATTTTAACAATACTTTTGATATTTTCCTTACTGTTTCTTATATTCATTTTGTCCTTAGGCCTTGGTGGATTATTAAATCCAATAACGACTATCTCAAATTCTTCCTAAAAATCTTGTCTATGACCATTTTGTGGGAATTGGGGAAAGCTAGATATAAGTCATGCTTTGAAGGAACTCCAATGGATTCTAAAAACATCATAAAAAACATTGTGTATAGTGTATTAGAGAAGGCTACTTCGTTGAAGTTTGTGAGTCCTATTTCGGTGATGTATCATTCTAAAAACATCATAAAAACATTGTGTACAGTGTATTAGAGAAGGCTACTTCGTTGAAGTTTGTGAGTCCTATTTTGGTGATGTATCAGTAGGTGATTGAGCTGTTTAGCACTAAGGTAAATCCTAAGATTCCTTTTTTCTCAATTACCAGATGTATTCCACCTCCTAGTGGTTATACTAAACTCAATGTTGATGGATCAAGTAGAGGTAATCCAAGAGATAGTGGTATAGGGTTTATCATTAGAGGATCTAATAGTTGTTTGATTCAAGCTCAACATGTACTCATTGGTCATTCTGCAAGTCTGAAAGTTAAATTGATAGTTATTCTTAGAGGAGTCGAAGCTTGTATGGGAATTGGTTTTAATTTCCTCCTTATTGAAACTGACTCATTAACATCATTGAAGATGATTCAAGGTAGATCGAAGGTTCCTTGGCTCTATAAAAGAATTATTCAGGAGATTACCAGTCTATTCAATTCTAACTAGATCAAAATTCAGCATATTTGGAGGCAAAATAATTCAGTTGTAGATGGCCTAGTATCAATTGCTTCAAAGTCTAAATCATCTAAGATTTTCTCTAATTTCCTTTATTTACCAAAGATGATCAGAGGTTTTATTAAATTAGATATATATGGTTTGCCAATTGTTAGATTTTTTGGTTTCTTTGCTTATGTTCAATTTGCTTGTAAGGTCACTTTAGAGAGGTTATTTCTCCATTATATAATAAAATAGGGCTTTGTGCCTTTCCCGAGAAAAAAAAATACTACCCATAAAGTGATGTAATCAATTCATCATCATACTACGTAGTATTGGATCTGTGTTTTGTAGTCTATATCATTATACTAGAAAATTATCTTATTAATTTCCATAAATTTATATATATGTCCTTATATATATGCGACACTAAGGATTCTACCAATAGCATCTCGTTCGAGCTTCATTTGTTAGTTCAGAGGAGTCTCCTATCCACAACGAACATCATAATACACAAATAAGTGGGGCGGTATCTATGCATTACACCATTACATAACCCATACCAATCTGTAACATATGGATTCGAACATCAACACTTATCCTCCATAAGTGGCGTTGTCACGTAGTACCTAAAATATAACCTACACAATGCCTATCCCACTTGTGCTGACGTGTGCTACGGTCCCGAATGTGCGTAACCCCAACCGATAGGATAGTCCACGAACATAGGTATGTCCACATGAAATATAAATACATATTACCATATTTAAGGGTAATTACTCCATAATTACCCCCCCCCCCCGGCCCTGTTGCGCTGCAATGAATATTCGTAATTATTCTTACCTAATAACTAACCATCACGTAATTTATTGACTTATTTTTCTTAATAAAATACAATTAACCATCTAGTTAATTATTTAAGTCCCCTTCTTTCAAATAATAATTTAAACCATCTAGTTAATTCCTTTCGGAAATTACCCAATAAATTACCGCTTAGTTATCTGATAAGGGTTTTCTGTAAACATTATACGTTAGTGATTTACCATATTGGAAATTATTAAATTTCTTTCCTTTATAAATTATGATCAACCATCCAGTAAATTTAATTTCTAGACCAATTAGTAACACCACTAATCTATTTTTAATAAATTCTATTATTTTCTGTTCATAGTCCCCCAAGTCATATGGTCATCAAAAATTTCTCCAGATACAACCCTAGGCCCCACCTTCAAATTTCCCAAAGGCCGAACTGCATTTCTCTTTGGCCAAACCAGTTCGCCACTGACGGCTGCTTGGGTCTAGTAAAAAAAACAATGACGAAAATCGCAATCTTCAACCCAACCTTGAATCTAATGGCTTACCGTAGCGGTGGCAATTCGTGTGCATCGTGTCGTGTCCGGGTCGTGTCATTTCGGGGTCGTGTTAAGTATTAGTCAACCCTAACCCGACCCATTTAACTAATCGTGTCATATGAGCAAACACTAACCCGACCTATTTATTATCGTGTCGTGTTCGGGTTGATCCGCATAACCCATTAAGTAAAATATAAAATAATTTTTTTCTTATCTCTTAACCAATCATACCACTCATAGGCCTACAATAACTTAAATTTAATTAATTTCAACTTCTTGCAACGCATAAATAATTTGTCATCCAATTCTCCATGAATTTTATAGAATGTCTATCAAGATATATAACTTATGTAATATAATCTCCATAAAATACGACTTGAACGGGTTTATTCGTGTCAGTTTTGAGTTAAACGTGTTTGACACTAACCCAACTCATTTATTATTCGTGTTGGCGGGTCGTGTCATATTCGGGTTCGTGTCAAGAAATCGTCAGCCCTAACCCGCTAACTTCGTGTCGAGTTCGTGTCGGCTTATCGTGTCGGCTTATCGTGTCGTGTCAAAAATTGACACCCCTAGCTTACCGTAAGATAATTATAAAATAGGTCCTCGTGAGTTAATTCACCCTCTTAGGATAACTTATTTTGTATTTTAATATCCTATTCAAGTCCCAAATCCCAAGATTCCAAGTTATTGATGTATTCATACCAAATCAGGTTTATATCTATAAATCCCCTAAGTTCTACCGTATGCAAGGGTTGTAACTAACACAAATATCATATCTTTAACATGGATGAAAGTTGTAACACCCCGTGCAAAACACGAGGCACTACTACAATTAAAACTAAACTAAATCCTTGACAAACACCCCTTTCTCGCGTGAGGCGGGGGGAGGAAGGCGGACGGTGGAAATCAAGGGCATAAGCATGGCAGGGTTTCGAAAGGGGTATTGTGAGGGATTTGTGATGTGGGGAAAGTGAAAAAAGGGAGAAGGTTTGGAAGGGGTTTGTGTCTTCTCTCATTTTCCATGTCATATGTCTCCCCTTATGACATGGCATAATGTGACACCATTAGATCGCATTAGGAGAGCAATCCACACCCGTTGGATCATTTTACTATTCAAACACCCCTCTTCCATATATATATATAGTAGGGCTGCTATATATATACTAGCATATTGCCCATGCCTGAAGGCACGAAAAAAAAATCCATATATTAAGTCATGTATAATTAAAGACGATAAGAACAAAACATAATAGTAATGAAACATGGTCTATATAGTCTCCAAACAGTGGGAAATAATCTCAAAAAGGGGAAATGAACTACATACAACAATGAAAAAAGGAACTATTGACTTTAAAGTCAATTTCGATCCCTCAAACAGCGCCAAAAATAACTCGAAATGTAGTTGGCTAGGCACAAACGATAAGAATCCATAGAATATTCAACTCAGATGTTTGAACAAACATAATCATATATGAAAATGGTTTCTCACTCTATCCACCAACCCAAAATCATTGGAACAAATTTCGATTCGAATCTATAGAAAACATCATATATAATATTTGGAAACAATAGTTATTGGTAGGCAAATACTCTCATGCTTTATTTCCTTCTGTATGGCCTCATATTTGGCCAAGATATCAGTATGAGCCTTCTACATCTTCACAACTTTGTGTTTGGTAATGCAAAAACTAACTCGTGAGGATTTATGGCATTGACAACGCTTATCCTTGTAAACTTATTGGTATTGTCGGTTAAGCTAATAATAGTGTCGTCCTTATCAATGACATTGTTACGCATGTTGTTCACCTGATTGTGGAGAATGGTATTGTCCTCAATCAACCACACAATTTTTAAGTAGCCATAAATGAAACATTGGATTTCCAACTTCTTCGCATGGTAAAAGCTTAAAGGATTCAGTTATATTATTAATACAACACCCACATGCATAGAGTTAAATTTTAATTAAATCTACCAAACCAATCAGGGGTGTGGTACATATACCTCAAATGGAAATTTGGATTCATATTGATATGCTAAACAGGCATAAAACTACCTAACACTGACATTCTTCCACCGCGAAGCACATCGACCACTGATACAAAAATAAAATAAAGATGCAAATCTAGAATAAAACTAAAGTCTCAATATATCTATAACTTCAGCAAACTTTGAACTTGGCATCAATCATTTCGTAATGTCAAGTATTATAAGAAGCCCATATAGGCAAAAACTTAAATTTAAACCCCAAATTTAGTATCACGAGACTAATTTTAAAACTCTAAAAACTAATTAAAACAACTAACAAATTAGATGGTTGATGACAAACCTTGTGGTTGAAAACTCTGAGGTTGGGGGAGTAAATGGTGATCGATGAAAATGTCTTCGAGTGACGTCGGTGCCAACCACATAGGCATTTCTCGAAACACCTATAATGAAGTTACAAAAATGTCAAATTTTGAACGTATATTAATTCAAAAGTCTAAAGAAAGTATCCCATTTGTATTTCATGTAAAACCATCATAAGGATTCATATTTTCATCTCTTTCATTGTTTTCTTCTAAAAACATATGGATCCAACAATAAGAAATGCCAAAAAAGGGATAAATTAACAAATTTACCCAACCCAAACAGATACAAAAAAGGATAAATTAACGCATTGAGTTGTAAATCAAAAACTTACATCGAGTGCCAAATGAAAGAGGAACTTGATAATGTTGTGAGAAGATGGAACTTGATAATGTTGTGCATCCTTAGTTAATTTAGGAAATTAAAGAGTAAGCATGGTTGACCTGATTTTAATAACGGTACAATTAAACTAAGAACCTTGAGCATACATAAATTAATAATAAACACATTTAATAAGTACAATTTAGTCTCGATGTATATGACCAGAGACACAATGTATAATTTTCAATACTTATTTCATCAGGCATAAACTAAGAGACACAATGTATAATTTTCAATACTTATTTCATCAGGCATAAACTATTTGTGAGTTCAGTAAAGTATATTTAAACAGTATTTATGAGGAAACATGGACTTTGTTTTAGTGTAACACTTACGGGTGATGTCTATAGTAACAATTAACGAATAATTGACATAAAAGAATATAACATCTATACTAAAAATATTGAACACACACACGGACATACACACATATACACTAAAATTAATTCCAATCTAGAACATCATACACACTAAAATTAATTACTAAAATTAATTACAGTCTAGAACATCATACACACTAAAATTAATTACAATCTAGAACACTGAACACAGAAGGATCTGAACATCAAGGCACACACAAACACATATACACAAATATAATCAACAAATCGCAATCTAGACAAACAAATTCTTGCAAATCCATATATATATACAATTTTGGGCAATCCAGATATCTACATAAATTTAAATCCAAAAATAATAACAAAATTAAGAACAAATCAAACAAAAATTAAAACTCAAACTGATAAACCCTAGAACTTTAAGACAAATCTTGTACCTGCGTATGGAGCTTTGTCGGGCCGAAGGTGGAACTCTATAGAGGGAATAAAGCGAGAGAGCTGCACAGGAGAGAGAGAAATACTTGTGTGAGCGAGAGAGAGTGAATTGTACGAGTTGTAGAGATCTACATGTGAGAGAGCCGAGAAAGAATTTTGAGGAGCTTTGGAGCGGGGGAAGGGAAAAAAAAGCTCCCGCTTATTTTTTCCATTTATCTCAGTTTTTACTTAAAGGCTAAAATAATTAACATTATATTTATGTCATTTATATATAAATATGAAATAAATAATTTGTTTTTTATCTCAATTTTATTTAAATTGAAATAAAAATTTACCTTTAAAGTCAAATTGACATAAATAAATATTATTTATGTCAATTTACATTTGTCTAGCATAACGTCAATTTATAAATTGACATAAATGATGTTTTTTCTTGTAGTGGTAATACACTGTACTTCTACATTTAAAGAATTTAAATACTTGCAATTATTTTTAAATGTTTTGGGGCCTTGACCCGCTGGCAAACATATTTTTGAAAACCCCAGTTATTCAGCAGTAGGAACCGCAGGGTTAGTCTCTCATCATGCCATTACGATTAGTAGCTAAGGATAATGCGATATTTGACTGTAGCCGCCTCAGTTCACTCTATCTAGATAGGATTTAGTTTCAGTATTTACTTTGGGGCGTGTGGCCCGTAGATGGATAGGAATTTACTTTTATGTTAGATATTTTATATTACTTCCTAGCAGTTTGTTACACTGATATTATTCGATTTACGCTATTTATGATTATTCGCTTATTAGTTCAGTTGTCATTTTAATTGGTGCATGTTTATGTGGGTTATAATTATATATCTGTTTCGACAGTGATGTTAAGAATGAAATCATAATGATTCCCATTTAATTTTAATAAAGGATCGTTCAACCTGTAATAGAATAGGCGGGGTGTCACAGTGACTATCCCCAAAATATTTTCTTTATAGGGATTCAAAGCTCCATGTAGTATAAATAATTTATGTTTGCAGGTAACTGAATAGGCTAAAAATGATTCGAGGGTATAGACTATGGCAAACACCGCTACATTTGTATATAAAGAGATTTTCTTAATTTCTTTTGTTCAGAATATAACTATTTTTGTAGATGTAACTTAAACAAAATGGGTTAGTAAAGGAAAGCTAACTAAAAAGGTTTTTATCTTTGTTTCTTTTTAAAAATTTTGTGAGTGTAATTTTAGTGGGGTAATCGCAGATGAGGATGTTGAGTCTTTTTACGGACTATACCCCTAGCTTTTCGTATTCTATGGCTGACAATTTTTTACACGATAACCCGTTTACGGTAATAACTCGAATGACCCAAACATGACCTGCTTAACTTGTATAGATTTAAGAATACCCAAAACTTATACTAAAATCAAAATTAACACGACCCAAAAATGACACGACTAACCCGAATTGCCACCCCTAGCATTTGTAATGGGTTTTTTTTCTTATTTATTCATCTTCGTGTGTAGGTATGTCATGTTACATTTTATTAACAACAAATGAAAATGAAAACAATATACATTTGTATGGGTAACTTGGACGTTGTTACACTTTTTGTACATAAAAATGGTTTTTTACTTCTCACCCCACATTTTATACCGATATTTATGTTGCCGTCCAACATATATGGATTTAAATTAGGAAACATTAACCATGAGCACCTATAACTTTCCATTATCTCATTTTTTCCCATTAAATTTTGGTAGTATTAGACCTTAATTTGCGGTGGTCTGATGCGAAATCATGTATAATGATGTTTACTTGGGTTTTTTCATATTTCTTACCTGGATTTTTTTTCCTTTGAATTTATCTTTATTTGTGTATCTAAATTAAGTGTGGACTAAGTGGATGATTACAATCTTAGGTTTCATAGTAGGGCTAGTTGGCATGGAGATGTATTAGGAAATGCTAAAACTTACATTCATAGGGGTGGTTGTGTAAAGGATATCTAAGATGTTCACTCCAATGACATTTCAGTGCATAAAATGTTAGACATTGTGTAATACCCCGTATTTTTATGACTTTCAAATTTTGGGGAATTTATTAAATTTAATTAGAGATATTAATTTAATATTAATCCAAAAAATCATTTAAATACTTACTAGCGTGATGAGAGTTAGTAATTATTAGAATTTTGCTGTAAATTACTTTATGGGTAAAGTAAGATGTGTAATTGAATTTAGTAAAAATTATCACGAGAATCTAATTTGATAATTTTGAAAAAATTTCGGGACGCACCTGTGTCGTGTCGGGATTAAATTTGAATTATTAAAAGTGAATAAATTATAAGTCATCCGTATGGTCATTTTGAGTGCGTCAATGTGCTCGGAAGGGTCGAAATAGTCAAAATAATGTACCCGGGGGTTTATTTGGGTCTCGGGGCATTTTAGACATTTTGTATTTTTGGGCATGAAAACCCACGAATTTTCTAAGGTTATATCAGATGGTAAGAGTTTTCTTCTAGGGTTAGAATAACCAAAAACCAAAAACGGCCATTGAAGAGGAAGGGGAGAAGCTTTCCAAGGAGGTTTAGGCCAAGAACTCTGCCGTTTGCACCGCCATCGCCGCCAAATTTTAGATCGCGCAATGAGGATCACAACCACACCAATATTTTCCACAAGTCTGAGCCAAATATCTCCAGGCAAGTATCTATCTTGCTCTATTTTAGTCAATGCTTCAATGATATTAGTCTAGGGTTGATTAGGACTAGTTTTTGTGAAAGAAAGTATATATTGGAGACTCGGATTCGCATGTTGTAGAGGTAAAAGATGTATTCTGGAAATCTAATTCATATGTAGAGGTTGAACCACGAAATTCCATTGAGTTAGGAGTAGAAAATCTGGGAAAAGAATGGGAAGAACTAAGTTAAAGAAAATATTAGGGTTCTTGTTATTTTTATGGATTTTGTCCCTTTTAATTCGTTATAATTGATAAAAACTCGCATGTCTTACGTAGAATATTAATTATTTGGGGATATAACACTTGTAGTATTATTTGTTGGGAGTTTGGGAATCAAATATGATGATTTGAATGATTTTGGAATAGCATTCCCATAACTGGTAATTCTCAAGTTTTGCCATAACTGCTTGATCGATCGATCGAGCCCCTGCCATAGATCGATCGACCCCGCTTGGAAAACTCATAATCCCCCTTTTAAGTAGGTTATTCCAACTTATATGAATAGTAATCCTTGGACATTATTGTTAGAACATTTTGGAATATAAAGAAGATCAGTAGGGCTTTATAAAAATGGAACCTTTAATGTAAGACGAAATTAACATTAACGGAGGTGTTTTACACTTAAGGAATAATGGGAGCGTGTGTTTAAAGGGTGAAACCCGTAAGGAAGTTACGTCGTAAAGTAAAAGAGTACCTACTGAAATTACTTAGGAAGATATGATTCTAGGAGTGTTACGAAGTAAGTTTGGAATAATCCCATAACTAAGAATAAAAGAGACGAACCGTTATACAAGATAATCTAGTAATGTGTACTAAGAATGAATGTCATAAGTATGGGTCGTGGGTGCACCTAAATTAGAAATGGGAATGATAATATACATATATGACTGTGTTTGTGCATATACTATATACGTGTAAAAATCATGCCCGCGCTACTTGCTATCACTGAGGTTACCGTGCCGGGACAGCCTTATCTCGATGGGACCTTTATGTGGGATATTGACTTGTACCCTAGAACATAGGAATCCTTAGTACAGGCTATCGGATAGATAGTCAGACGGTCCTAAGAGACGTGAGGGTATGTGCTGACCTCTTAGTGACTTGGAACTATGCTTCGCCTCAATTTGTATGTGTTTTGTGTTAATACAGTTCGAGAGTGATTCCGAACTAGTATTTCCCTTAGTATGAGTGATATGGGGACTTGATAGCAGAGTATGCCAGCACCGTAAGTTTATGTGGGGTGCCGGTTGTAGATATATATATATATATATATATATATATATATAGAGAGAGAGAGAGAGAGAGAATTTAAATTGGGAAACTTTCTACTGTGATTAAAAGTAGTTGAGTAATGAATTAATATTCCAAAATTTATAAGTGTGTGAAAAGTTTGAGGCAATACTGAGAAATTTTATAATAAAATGAGATTTATGTGAAAACTTTTCTTTCAGAGATTAATTATCTTAGCACTAATAATTGTCGGCATGAAACCTTATGAGGATTTTAAAAAAAGATAAACTGTTGGGATTAATAGCGCGGTAGGTGTGCACATTAGAATAGAGGTGAGAATTTCTCAAGAGAGTGTCGCATACTAATATGATTGTTGCATTAGCCGGTAAGCATTTTAAATACTTGCTAAACTAATTTTTAAAATGTTTTACAATCGGGCTCTGACCCATTTCCTTTTATCTCTTCTCTTGTATATATATATATATACATATATATATATATATATATATATATATATATATATATATATATATATATATATATATATATGTATATATATGTATATATTACAGGTGCCCAGCCACAAGGGCGTCATGCATAGGATCCTTTGAAGGAACGTGTTGCAGCTTAGGTGGGAGTTGCAGGCCTCTTGCTTAGACGACCTCATTATTGATTCCACTTCTAGTTGTATTTTATCCAGTTGGGCATGTGTCGCCCTTTTTCCTTATTCAATTGGTTTTATTAGAGATTGTGATTCGTTTACTTTCAGTATTTATACTTTGGGATTTGTTACTGTCAGGATGTTTTCCTTTGAAGTTTTAAAGTTGGAATTGGTATTTGAATGCTTAAATTGCTTGGATTGTCTTTTCCAGTCTAGTATTGCGTAACTCTTAAACTATGATTTATGGAAGGTTTTTATTATTGGGTTTAAATTAAATATGGAACTAATGTTTTAAAATGGTTTTGTCACTTAGCTTAATTATTTAGGGTGCTTAATTTGAAAAAGTTATTTTGCGACAGTGATGCTAAGAATGAACCAACCGTTCACCTTGGTTATAATTTAATAAAGGACTGATCATCCGGTATTTAATTAGGCGGGGTGTCACAGGTGGTATCAGAGCATCAGGTTCTAGTGTCCTTTAGGATCTGTACGGCTTATTTCTCTTTCAGCTTAACATTCTTGCTATAGAGCCCTAAGTTCTAGGATTTTTGTATTCTTGCTTTTACGCTTACGTCTTCAGCTATTTGAGATTTGATAATAACTGTAGACTAATAAATTTCTTTACGTTTCAGATGCCTCCGAGACGCGCACCCAAGGAGAGACGTGCCCAGGCCGAGCAGCCAGTAGCTCCAGTTCAGGGAACGATGAACGCAACAGAGGTAGCCGCTATGGTTGCTCAGGCGGTGAATGCCGCATTAGCAGTAGTGCAGCAGGCTCCACCCCAGGTTCAGGTAGTGGTGCCAGTACCGGCGCAGCTTCCTTCTGCATGAGAGCGAGTTAGGGATGCTTTCCAGAAGGCGCATCCCCCAGAGTTTGCGGGTAGTTCAGATATCATTGTAGCCAGTCAATGGAAGAAGGATATTTAGAGGCATCTGTGCATGTACGAGTGCACTGACGTGCAGAAACAACTGTTGGTTTCCTTCAAGCTAGTGGGAGATGTTTTGTAGTGGTGGGAATCCACCACTACCTTGGAGGAGAGGGACATTATCACTATTCAGTCATTTTGGGCGCGGTTTGACCACAAATACTTTCCATCCGCTGTACATACTGAGATGAGGCGAAAGTTGCTAAATCTGAAATAGGAGAATACGATTGTTGTTGAGTACGAGGAGGAGTTCACTAGACTTCTCACTATAGTGCCAGATGAGGCACCCACTGAGGGGAAGAAGATACTGTTGTTTGTGGACGGGTTGGCCTGGAGGATCCGCAAACACCTCATAGGCAATATGTCACTGAGTACCTACACAGATGTACTCAATGTTGCTTTGTTACACTGCCAGGATCATCGCTTCCATCTGCAGGGAAGAAAGTGAGCAGGAGAGTCCAGTCAGAAGGGCAGGACAGGGGGTAGTGGTACTAATGGAACACCGACATCTCAGGGGCAGACTTGTCAGCATGAGCAAAGTTCCCATTAGGGGGACCCTGCCAAGCGTTTCCGATCAGGTGACTCCAGGCAAGGATTTGGGGGATTTAGGTAGGGCCAGCAGGGTCAGTCTAATCAGTAGGGCCAGCAGGGCCAACATCATCAACCACAAGGTCAGCAGCAGGGCTAGCAAGGCCAACAACATTTTTAGCAGGGCCAACAGGGCCAATGGTGGGGAGGTAACGTCCAGTAGGGACGTAATCAGTAGGGACAGAGGGGAGGAAATTTCAGGGGCCGATGCTTCGGATGTGGTAAAAATGGCCATAGGCGCCATGATTGTCCAGAGGGAGATCAGGCCCCACAGCAGCAGGGTGCCCGTAATGAACCACATAGGCCACTTTTTCCAGCCACCCTCCCAGCACCAGCCCTACCAGCTATTCCAGCAGCTCTAGTGCAGCAGGGGCAGTTACAGTACGGATGTGTCTATAACGTCCACCATGCAGTAACTCCTCAGGCACCACCTGCGATTGAGGGTACGTTTCCTATCCATGGTACTATGGGTCGGATTTTATTTGATACTGGGGCGACACACTATTTTATAGCTACTCATTTTGCGAAGGCCTTAGGGTTATTAACCACAACAGAGAGCACTGTGACATGCGTATACTCACCACTGGGAAATGGATCATTAATTTTCTTTATATGTCGAGGTGTGGGAGTAGAGATTGGAAGCTTAATCTTACCAGTAGACATGTTAGTCTTAGATATGCATGAGCATGATGTTATTATTGGCATGGATTGGCTCGCAGCATACAGAGCCATGATAGATTGTTTCGGTGGGAGTATTGTCTTTGCCATTCCGGGGCAGGAGATGTTTCTAGTGATGATGCCTCACCTAAAGGGAGGCTCTTCTGCTCATTTGTATTACATAAAGGAGGAAACCTCTAAGGAGGTCGTGATTCCCTTAGACTCGATCCCAGTTGTTTGTGAGTATTCTGATGTATTTCAGGAGATACTAGGCCTACCCCCCAGTCGAGAGATAGATTTTGTCATAGATTTGTTACCTAATACTCGATCGATAGCACGCACTCCATACAGTATGGCTCCGGCAGAAATGAGAGAGTTACGAGATCAGATTGAGCATCTGTTAGGTCAGGGATTCATTCGTAGGAGTACCTCACCTTGGGGCGCTCCAGTTTTGTTTGTGAATAAGAGAGATGGTTCACTTAGGCTATGCGTGGACTACCGGGAGCTGAACAAGGTCACGATACGAAACAAATATTTGTTGCCTCGAATCGATGCTCTATTTGACCAGCTGAGGTGAGAAACTTTCTTTCGCAGATAGATTTTAGGTTAGGATACCATCAGCTATGGATTAGGGAGCATGATGTTTCGAAGACTGCTGTCTTGACAAGATATGGGTCCTATTAGTTCGGAGTGATGCCATTTGGACTCACAAATGCTTCATCCGTATTCATGGACTTGATGAACCGAGTGTTCAGAGAGTTTCTGGATCAGTTTGTCATCATCTTTATAGATGCATCCTGATAAATTCACACACTAACGAAGAGCATGTTGAGCACTTGAGGCAGGTTCTTCAGACTCTACGAGAGCATCAGTTGAATGCTAAGTACGAGAAGTGCGGATTCTAGTTACGAAAAGTGCAATTCTTGGGACATATTGTTTCTGAACTGGGGATAGCAATTGACCCGAGTAAAGTATCAGCAGTGAGGGAGTGGGGATAGCCCACGACACCGACGGAAGTGTGTAGTTTCTTGGGGTTAGCCGGGTACTACAGGAGATTCATCCGAGGGTTCTCTAAGATAGCGAGTCCATTGATGAACCAGACTCGCAAGGGGGTACCATATGTTTGGAACGATGCTTGTCAATTGGCTTTCGATGAGCTGAAAGATAAGCTAACTTCGGCACTAGTTCTTTCTTTACCCAAGCTGGGCGTGGAGTATCTGGTTTACACCGACGCCTCCTTACGGGGACTCGGGGGAGTACTTCAGCAGGAGGAGAAGGCTATAGGTTTTGCCTCCCGTAAGCTTAAGCCACACGAGAGAAATTACCCCACTCATGACCTAGAGTTGAAAAACGTTGCTAATGTCGTTTAATACAAAAATTAAATTGTATAAGCAACTCCGAGATGTTTGTTGAAGAAACCCTTTTCTTTTGAAAATAAAAATGATAAACAACAAGATGTGTTTACAAAAACTTATGTACGAGAATAACCAAGACTTTGTAATCAGTTTTTAAAACTAAGATAGTTTCAAAAATTCAGCACACTATAGAATGAGATGAGGAGATGAAGATAATCAGAACACACTATTTTTAACGTGGTAAAACCTCTCCCAATAGAGGAAACATCCACGGTGACTTCTAAGTCACGAAAGTAAAAATCCACTAAAAACAAATAGCAGTTACAAACAATACAACATACATGCACACAACTCAGCATATTCTAAGTTTAGGAATATACCCCACTTGGTGTCCTTCTAACTTTTTGTAGATCTGATTGTTGATGATGTTCTTCCAGTTTGATAACTTCCTTTGCTTTATCTTTCCTTGCGTCGACTCAATAATCTTTGATCTTATACCCAACACTTTCAGTGTGGTAGTGTGTCAAGTGTTTGTGATGTGATTTCTAAACACATGCATGAACTCACACACACTTAGTTTTTACATACAGTCCTAGAAAATTACATATAAAGACTATATGCTGTGATTTTCTTTTCTTTCTTTCTTACAGAACTTAAAACCTTTTTGACCTTTTAATCTATCCCAGATTCCACGAATATCTTGCTTCAAAATCGGTCAAGATCTTAATCAATCTCAGTTTTAAAAAATATTTTCGAGATCGAAAATCTCCAAGTGAGAATCCAACTAGGTCAAGGTTTTGTTTCGTAAGAACAGAAAACAGAAAACATTTTAGAGATCTAAATCAGCAAAGATTTTCTTAAAATGAGAAACAAATATGCAGATCTAGTGATATGTGACATGCAAAGTGTAGATCTAAGATTTCTATGATAAAGAAATACAGATCTCACCAAAAAATGTCTAAGTTGGTAACAAGATCATAGATCAAGAGGTTACAGCTACAAACGATCAAACCAGTAACACCAATCTCTCTCAAACACTCAAGGTTATGTTTGGGGTTTTGAATATACGAAGGTTTGAAGATGGTTTGAAGTTGTTTAGGGTTAGGGTTAGGGTTTCTCTAACTCAGTTCCCTTTCTCTCTCTTCTCTCTTTTCTTTTCTCTCTTCTCTCTTTTTTTCTCTCAATTTGGATGACTGCCAAAAGTTCCAAAAGGTTGAGAATAAGAGGGTTTATATAGGAGCCAAGGAAGGTTCTGGATTTCTGATCGAAATCAAAGGTTGAGATTCAGTCTTCCTTATATTGACTTGATCCAAGGGTGGTAGAACAGCGGTGGTTAAACAGAAGGTGATTGGTCCAAGGTGATAGCACATGGATGGACTTAAAACACATGCAGGCCATAGATTAGGTATGATCTAACAATCCATAATACACCAGGCAGCCCTCTCACAAAACAAACACAAAATGAGATAACAGGAAGATGACAAGTGTTGGCATTCCATTGGTTGGCAACGCGCGTCCTAAAATAATTACAGGCAACACCCTGAAGTCTCTGGCGCATTGATATTCTACCCAATCAAACATTTTAATGAAAAACAAAGTTTTCATAATGGCATTTTAACCCCACAAAGTTTATAAAAACACTTTTATTTAAAAAATCATTATTTTAAAAATGTTTAAAAAATTCCCAAAAATTATTAAAACAACATTTTAAGGGGAATTTAACACACAATGAATTATGAACAATATATTCACATGTATGCACTTCTAATGTGTGTAGTGTGATTCAATTTATACCTTGTTTGGATCATTGAAGAGGATTAGAGAGAATAATTCTGAGGTTCTTTGGATTCTAGGTTAGACAACCAATTTTGTCACTATTTCCAAATTAGTTGAACACTTATACAATATAGACTTAAGTAAGTCAAAGGTATAAGGTGCTTCAATCTCCCCCTTTGGAAATATGAGATAAAATCTCCTTTGAGTTAGCTTAAACTCTTAGGGAACAAAAAAAATAAAACCTAGTCCTATACAAAAGATACTATCTACCCATATCCTAGAAAGTCAAAAGTTACATAACTCAACTATTTACAAATTTGTACACTAGAAGATGGTAGAAAATCAGTAGAAGAGGTTCCTGCAAATATGCACACTAAGATCAAGCAGTTTAGATGAAATGTGAACAAAACATTGAACCCTTAAGACTCAAATTGCTCCCCCATTTTGTCTCAAATGGACAAAGGGAAAAAATTTAAGCTCTTAAGAGATTAATCAGCACATACCATACCTATAGAATTACGCAAATACCGAAATTTGTTATAGTCTAGAGGTTTAGTGAACATGTCTGCAAGTTGCAGATTAGTAGGCAGGTAATGGATTTCTAACTCCTTAGTCTCAACAAGTTCGCGTATAAAGTGATGTCTTATTTTAATATGCTTAGTTCGCGAGTGTTGAACCGGGTTTTTAGATATGTTAATAGCGCTTTGAATGTCACAATACAATTGTAACTGACCTTCCTTAATCCCATAGTCGCTTAACATTTGTTTTATCCATAACAATTGAGCACATCAACTTCCTACTGCTATATATTCGGACTCAGCCGTAGATAAAGATGTGCAATTCTGTTTTTTGCTACTCCATCCTACTAAATTATTGCCGACATAATAACAGACACCTGATGTAATTTTACTGTCATCAGTACAACCGGCCCAATCAGCATCAGTATACCCTATGATGGTGCTGCAGGTATCATTAGTGTACCTAAGTCCAAGATTAAGAGTGCCCTTTATGTACTTTATTATACGTTTTACACAAGATAAATGGCTCTCTTTAGGGTTATTCTGGTAATGAGCACACAGACATACAACATACATTATATCTGGTCGTGAGGCAGTTAGATAGAGTAGGCTACCAATCATACTACGATAAAGTGTGGAATCAACTGACTTCCCATTTTCATCTTTACATAATTTAACAGTAGTACTCATGGGCATTTTGGCAACTTTAGCATTATCTAAACCAAATTTCTTAACAAGATCTAAGGCATACTTGGTTTGAGAGACAAATAATCCATCAAAATTTTGTTTCACTTGAAATCCTAAGAAAAGCTGTAGCTCCCCCATAAGGGACATGTGAAACTCCTTATGCATAATAGCAGAAAAGGATTTAACTTCAAATGTTGAAGTAGACCCAAAGATGATGTCGTCTACATAGACTTGGGCTATAATAATGTGTTTGTCAAAATCTTTGACAAAGAGGGTCTGGTCATTTCCTCCTCTCTTAAAACCCTTATCCAACAAAAAGTTGGATTGGCGTTCATACCAAGCTCTAGGAGCTTGTTTTAAGCCATACAAAGCCTTTTTTAAACGAAAGACATGGTCTGGGTATTTTGGGTCAATGAACCCTTTGGGTTGTTCTACATACGTCTCTTCGGATAGAATTCCACTGAGGAAGGCAGACTTGACATCCATTTGATAAAGTGTAAATTTTAAGTGACATGCTATGGCGAAAAGAAGTCGAACAGATTCAAGACGAGTGACTGGGGCAAATGTCTCGCTAAAATCTATCCCTTCTATTTGTGAGTAACCTTGAGCAACTAGTCTAGCTTTGTTTCTAAGGATTACCCCATTTTCGTCAGATTTGTTCTTAAAGATCCAACGTGTGCCAATAACATTTTTGTTTTGAGGCCGCGGTACAAGATACCAGACATCGTGAATGACAAATTGTAAAAGTTCTTCCTGCATTGCAGAAATCCAGTTTGTGTCATTCAATGCTTAATTAACATTTTTCGGTTCCACAAGGGAGACGAAACATGCATAACTAGCATAATTTCTTAACTGGGATCTAGTACGAACAGGCTCATTGGGATTACCGACCACGTTGTCAATGGGATGATCTTTAAAGACCCAGTCAGGTACTTCTGGACTCTCAATAGGTAATGAGTCATCTATTTCTGGTGAATCATTTTTGAAATCATTTTCAGATTCAACCACAATAGGTGATTCAGATATCTTATTTTCAACAATAGTGTCGCTTACAATTACATTTATCGACTCCATAAGGGTCTTAGTACGCAGATTGTATATACGATAAGCATTACTGTTTGGAGAGTAACCTAAAAATATTCCTTTATCACCACGTGTCTCGAATTTAGACAAATGTTCTCTGTCTTTACAGACATAACACTGACTTTCGAAAGTTCTTAGATATTTCAGATTAGGCTTCTTACCGTACCACAACTCATAAGGAGTTTGTTTAGTGTTTTTCCTAAGGTAAACTCGATTAATGATATGACATGCGGTTCTAATAGATTCTACCCAAAAGTACTTAGGTAGAGATTTGGCATGCAATATGACACGTGCCATCTCTTGAAGAGTTCGGTTTTTCCTTTCGGCAACACCGTTCTGCTGAGGAGTCTTAGGGGCACTGAATTCGTGTTTATAACTGTTGTAGTCACAATATTCAACTATTCTCGTGTCTATGAACTCTCCCCCTCTATCGCTACGAATGCGATTGACTTGTGTATCCTTCTCATTTTCAATTCTTAGTAAAATTTTCAAAAATTTTTGAGACGTGTCAGATTTATGTTTCAAGAAGGCAACCCAAGTGAATTGTGTAAAATCATCAACCATGACTAAGATATAACTGTGTTTACAAAGACTAACAGTTCTAGAGGGACCAATAAGGTCCATATGGATGAGATCTAAAGGTCTAGAGGTGAGAATGTCTTTAACTTTTTTATGCGAAGTCTTAACAATTTTTCCTTCCTGGCAATGACCACAAACAACACTGGAAATAGGTTTAATTTTAGGAATTCCTCTAACAATCTCTTGACTAGACAATCTACCAAGGATATCATAACTTAGGTGACCCATACGATTATGCCAGATTTCGTTGTCATCCATTCTGACAATGTTACAAGTTTCAGAACTATTTTTGACAGTATAACAGTTGTCAGGAGTTCTAAATCCGGTAATAATGCATTCACCTTTATCATTTAGAATTTTGCAATTGTTCTTTGAAAAGGTAACTGTATGGTCTGAGTCACAAAATTGTGATATACTTAGGAGGTTGGCTTTAAGGCCTTTAACTAAAAGTACATTTTCCAAAATAGGCATTCCCTCTTCTTTTAGGATTCCTTTACCTATGATCTGGGATGAAACTCCGTCACCAAAAACTACTTTACCTCCAGCAAATCTGGTTTTGTTTAAGAGTTTGGTTTCATCTCCTGTCATATGTTTGGAGCATCCTGAATCTAAGTACCAACCAGATGAAGTGTGTTCAGCCTTAAAGGTAGTAATAACAATGTTACACTTCATTTGGGGTGCAAGATCATCTTTTCTAACCAAAATAGCTCTAGTTTTAATTTTGCGCATGTTTGCTCTCATTTGATAAAATTTTTGAGAAGAAGCTTTTTGTCGAAAAACATTTGGAGCAACAAACTGATTTTTGTGGAAAAGTTGAGCTTTTGGTTTAGGAAAGTTTATGGGAGCCTTCCTCTTAAATGAACTCTTAGTTTTGGTCTTTCTATTCCTGTAGTTAGAGTTCTTGTCAGGTTGTCTTGGAAGGACATAATGGTTACGATTTTTCCTAGAATAGTTAAAGTTCTTGTAAACAGGAGTGTTGTACACAGGGGTGTTTAGACGCCTAGAATAACAACCTTCAAAAGAATGACCATAAACGTCACAGTAGGAGCAATATTGATTGCTAGAGGGATGTAATTCCTTAGGGAAACTTCTAAAGATGGGTTTAACAGGATTCTGTTCAAAAGTCTTATTCCTAGGAGGTATGGTCCTAAAGGTAGATTCAGCCTTTCTGATCAAAGGACAGACGTATTTAGTCTCAAGTGTACTGTCAGCCTTAGAGTTACTAGACTCTCCAATGTCTTTCTGTTGTTGCTTTTGATCATATTCCTTTTTAATAAAATGAAAATCTGGACATGTTTCGATTGGTCTTTTGCCCCCAGACAGAAACTTAATAGGTTCAAGATTTTTAGTTTGTGGATTATTCTTAGGGCAGAATCCAATACCGGTTCTATCATCAGAATTGGTCTTGGAGTCAACAACAAATCCAGTGAAACAATTTGAATTGTTTTCAAACTTAGAAATTTTTTTGAAAACAGTTGCTGTCTTTGTTTTTGCTTCCTCCAGTTCTAATAATGTTCCCTTGTATTTCATTTCCAGGGTTTCATTAGTTTTGGTCAACTCTTTTAATTTTTGATCAAAAGTTTCAATTTCAGATTGATGTGTCAGACACTGGTTAGTGTACTCTTCGGCATTCAGCTTCACAATAAGACTTAGATCATCTAATTTCTTAGTCATGTCTCTAATAGTCTTCTCCAGTCTAGTTCTTTTTTAAAGAGTTTTAGCATACAAAGTATGAATATCTGGGAGGTCATATGTGTCTGAGTCGCTAAGAGAAGTGTGTACTGTGACCCCTAACGATTCAGTTTTAGTACTCACGCACCCATTTACATCGTCGTTATCGAGATCACTTTGACTCACACACACGGAACTAGAGCTAGCAACATTTTCAGATAACAAGGCATCTAGGCCAGTCAAAGCAGTATTCACAAAAGCAGGAGTAGAAGTATCATTATCACACACAGGCATATCATCATTGTAAATGATCTTAGCAAAAAAGGACATGCAAGGGTCAAGTACTTTTGATGACTCAAGTTCCTCTTCATCAGAGTCACTTGAATCATCCCAAGTTTTACAGACATTGGCTCTACTGTGTGTGTTGGTTTTATTCAGATTAACTCTGCAATCGTGAGCAATGTGACCTAGTTTTCCACATCTAAAACATTCAATCTTTTGAAGATCTCTGTTAGATCTGAAGTTGTTGTCCTTAGGATGTTTGTCAAGACCTCTCTCATGAGGTTTGGGATTAGACACAGTTGGATAATTAGGCTTGCCTTGTTTAGATGCCTGTTTGTTTCTAAATTTAACAATTTTCTTAAATTGTTTGGACATTAGGGCAATCTGATTATCTAGTTTGTCTATATCACACTCCTCATCAGAGTCACAGTTTGTCAAATTAGTCTCATGTTTAGATATCTTAGAGGAAAAACTCAAGTTAGAGTTGGGCTGTTTTCTTTGAGACTGATTTAATTGTTTCTTAAAGTCTAATTCCATTTCCACAGTTCTAAGTTTGCTACTGAGTAACTCAGGGGTGAGGTTTTGATCACTCATCGCCTCAATAGCATACCTCTTGCTGTCAAACTTTTGTGGTAATGATCTTAGGATTTTAGAAACAATCTCATTCCTATCATATGTTATACCATTAGCATGCAACTTAGTAACTATATCAGTTAGGTTCATGTAAAAGTCGTCAAAAGACTCAGAGTCAGACATAATTAAAGAGTTGTACTGCTGGGTAAGCATTTGAGTTTTAGCAGCTTTAACTCTGGAGTCTCCTTCATGGGCAGTGATTAATGTGTCCCAAGCTTCCTTAGAAGTGGCACAAGATGAGATTCTCTTGAACTCATACTCATTAATATACATAAAGATGGCATTCTTGCCTTTATTGTTATTGCGAGAAATTGTTTTCTCTTCTTGGGTAAACTCACTTAAGATTTTCTTTACCCTCTCATCACTTCCTTCAGTGGCTGGTTTAGTAGGATAAGTATATCCATTTTCAATAATGTCCCAGACATCATCTCCTAAAGTCCCTTGGATGAAGGCAACCATTCTTACTTTCCAGTAAGCAAAGTTGTTTCCATCGAAGAGTGGAGGTCTGGACAGATTACCAAACCTTTCATTCTTCTCGTCCATAGTTAGGATTTTCAGAAAACAATTTCAGAAACACAAGATCCTTTTTGAAATAAAAGTTTACAGGGCTCTGATACCAATTGAAAAACGTTGCTAATGCCGTTTAATACAAAAATTAAACTGTATAAGCAACTCCGAGATGTTTGTTGAAGAAACCCTTTTCTTTTGAAAATAAAAATGATAAACAACAAGATGTGTTTACAAAAACTTATGTACGAGAATAACCAAGACTTTGTAATCAGTTTTTAAAACTAAGATAGTTTCAAAAATTCAGCACACTATAGAATGAGATGAGGAGATGAAGATAATCAGAACACACTATTTTTAACGTGGTAAAACCTCTCCCAATAGAGGAAACATCCACGGTGACTTCTAAGTCACGAAAGTAAAAATCCACTAAAAACAAATAGCAGTTACAAACAATACAACATACATGCACACAACTCAGCATATTCTAAGTTTAGGAATATACCCCACTTGGTGTCCTTCTAACTTTTTGTAGATCTGATTGTTGATGATGTTCTTCCAGTTTGATAACTTCCTTTGCTTTATCTTTCCTTGCGTCGACTCAATAATCTTTGATCTTATACCCAACACTTTCAGTGTGGTAGTGTGCCAAGTGTTTGTGATGTGATTTCTAAACACATGCATGAACTCACACACACTTAGTTTTTACAGACAGTCCTAGAAAATTACATATAAAGACTATATGCTGTGATTTTCTTTTCTTTCTTTCTTACAGAACTTAAAACCTTTTTGACCTTTTAATCTATCCCAGATTCCACAGATATCTTGCTTCAAAATCGGTCAAGATCTTAATCAATCTCAGTTTTAAAAAATATTTTCGAGATCGAAAATCTCCAAGTGAGAATCCAACTAGGTCAAGGTTTTGTTTCGTAAGAACAGAAAACAGAAAACATTTTAGAGATCTAAATCAGCAAAGATTTTCTTAAAATGAGAAACAAATATGCAGATCTAGTGATATGTGACATTCAAAGTGTAGATCTAAGATTTCTATTATAAAGAAATACAGATCTCACCAAAAAATGTCTAAGTTGGTAACAAGATCATAGATCAAGAGGTTACAGCTACAAACGATCAAACCAGTAACACCAATCTCTCTCAAACACTCAAGGTTGTGTTTGGGGTTTTGAATATACGAAGGTTTGAAGATGGTTTGAAGTTGTTTAGGGTTAGGGTTAGGGTTTCTCTAACTCAGTTCCCTTTCTCTCTCTTCTCTCTTTTCTTTTCTCTCTTCTCTCTTTTTTTCTCTCAATTTGGATGACTGCCAAAAGTTCCAAAAGGTTGAGAATAAGAGGGTTTATATAGGAGCCAAGGAAGGTTCTGAATTTCTGATCGAAATCAAAGGTTGAGATTCAGTCTTCCTTATATTGACTTGATCCAAGGGTGGTAGAACAGCGGTGGTTAAACAGAAGGTGATTGGTCCAAGGTAATAGCACATGGATGGACTTAAAACACATGCAGGCCATAGATTAGGTATGATCTAACGATCCATAATACACCAGGCAGTCCTCTCACAAAACAAACACAAAATGAGATAACAGGAAGATGACAAGTGTTGGCATTCCATTGGCTGGCAACGCGTGTCCTAAAATAATTACAGGCAACACCCTGAAGTCTCTGGCGCATTGATATTCTACCCAATCAAACATTTTAATGAAAAACAAAGTTTTCATAATGGCATTTTAACCCCACAAAGTTTATAAAAACTCTTTTATTTAAGAAATCATTATTTTAAAAATGTTTAAAAAATTCCCAAAAATTATTAAAACAACATTTTAAGGGGAATTTAACACACAATGAATTATGAACAATATATACACATATATGCACTTCTAATGTGTGTAGTGTGATTCAATTTATACCTTGTTTGGATCATTGAAGAGGATTAGAGAGAATAATTCTGAGGTTCTTTGGATTCTAGGTTAGACAACCAATTTTGTCACTATTTCCAAATTAGTTGAACACTTATACAATATAGACTTAAGTAAGTCAAAGGTATAAGGTGCTTCAAGAGTTAGCAGCGATCGCCTTTGCTTTGAGGATATGGAGACATTATTTATTGGGGGAGAAGTTTCGCTTGTTCACAGACCATAAGTCACTGTAGTACCTATTCACTCAGCGAGAGCTACATATGCGTCAGCGCAGGTGGATAGAGTGTGTGAAAGACTATCAGTTCGACATACAGTACCATCCGGGGAAGGCCAACGTAGTTGCTGATACGTTGAGCCGTAGATCGGTAGATGACGTAGTAGATGTCTGGAGAGCAAAGTGGAAAGAGTTGGGTCACCAAGATGCGGTAGCCCGTTCCTTCATATCTATCATGACAGTTGTAAGGACACAAATTTCCATTTGATTCCTTAGTAGTTTTGGCTCAATTCCGGACAAAAATGTTTGAGTCGTAGGATAGAGTAAATTGATCATCCTCCAAGCCTATGATGTGTTTAGTTGAAGACGTAGCGGCAAAGAGTATAAAGCTTCATCAAAATTTCGTGTTTATGTGCCTTGTTTCTACGTCATCACAGTGGTTCCATGCTCCCAAGGAATGAATGCATTTTACATATATGATGCGTTCTAAATAAAGCTTCTGATTCAAGTACAAATCTATCGCAACAAGTAATATCTGGTAAGTACGGAATCGTGATCCACAGGGATTGAAACACTCCTAAGAGAACAGGATTGGGGTAAAGGGATTCTCTAAACGTCACAAAAGTTAAAGTGTAAAAGATGATTTAATAGTTTGGAAAAGTGATTTAGAGTAATCTCTAAACTAACATACTATTGATGATCAGTTGATTAATTAATAATTACGGAACTATGAAAAGAACTAAGATAAGCTTGAGTTCAAGAAATTAAAGGGATCGAGGATCATTCTCCCACCTCGGATTCACAAAGAAGGGGATTATAGGGCTTGGTTGATATTAATTCTAATCGAGCATAAGTAATCAAGTTCAAACATCAACCATGTAGAGACTAAACTCAACAATGGAGGATTAGGGGTTAGTTAGTTATTGCTAGATGGGTTGGGTTTGTAGTAAAGCTTCAAACACTAACCCTTGCATGACAAGAGAAGTTAAGAAACTATGATACTCCAAAACCAACACATGAAGTTCCATTAGAACAATTATAAACCAAACCCTAAATATGAAGTTCAAGCATCCAAGGTGGGATTATGATCCCCAATCATAAGTCTAGCTACTCATAATTGAAACTAAACTACACATGCTAGTTAACAACATAGTTAAGTTAGTTATCTAGTTTAAACACAAACCAATACAAGGGATGGAATTAAATGCAAATTAAAGCTAGTAGAACAAGTAGAGAAGAAGTAAATGAACCTTTCTTGCATTAATAACCACAATTCAACTAGTAATCAAAGCTTTACAAGTTGGTGAAAACCATAAATGAACTTGACCTAGGAGAGAGAAGAGAGTGTTTTTCTATATCCCCAAAATCTAACAAAAGTAATCTATATCCAAAAAAAAGGAAAAACAAGGGATAAATCCCCCCAAAAATCCAACCAAAATGGCAAACTAGTAATAAGAAGAAAGCTGGAAATGCAGGGCCGAATCGATTCGGTGCCAAATCCGAATCGATTCGAAAGTGTAGAGATTTTTCCCCTGTATGAAACCGAATCGATTCGGCATTAATCGCGAATCGATTCGGGCCTGCTGGAGAAGGAAAGTTGCCTATATTGGCATTATTTTTCCCGTGCTTCACCGAAACTTCCGTAACTTCTTCGTTCGAGGTCGGATTCAAGCACCGTCAGAGGCCACGCGAAGATAAGAAGAAGGTCTACAACTTCCGTGAAGAAATTGAGATCAAAACCCGAGTGCTGAAATTACCAAAATGCCCCCGATTGTGCAAGTACCAACGGAACTTTTCCGGATCAAAACCAAACTTCCCAAAATGCATTCATGAGACCTATAAAAGCTCAATAAAGACACATACAAAGTATATATGATGAATTCAGGGGTTAGTCAATAAATGAGTATAAGAATCGGGAAATACATGCACGGGAACGCTAGAATGTACAAATTAACGGGGTATAAAATACAATAAAAGTGACGAATCACACCCCTTAACTTATACATTGCTAGTCCCGAGCAATGAAGTATGAAGAAACAAGGGCCAACAACGCAACCAAAATAGAAGAAATATGTACAACAAAGGAAAATGCCACTCTCGCGGGCGCACGATTGCATTTAGCGTATGCAATAAGCCGTTTTAAACCCCTAGGTGGCCCTAGGGGACGAGTGAGGTTTCGTGAGGGTTTCCAGGGATGACACCCACAAACATCAAATCAACTCATACTATGATACGAAAAAATCCAATGCGTAGCTCAACAAATATCTAAGAAGCACAATTTATCAACAAAGTGAACGAAGCTCACACAAAAGACGGCAATTATCGGCATTAAACAAATAACTTCAATAAAAATCGAAACCATGGAAATGAGAAATAAGCGGACACATGTGGTAATTTAGATTTGGCAAAACTTTCAAAATCCATATAAAAGCTAAGGCATGCATACTCAAGTTCTCTCCGGTTGTTACACTCAACAAAAGAAACACTTAGAAATGGGATGTAACACACACGGGACATGCGGGCATAAAGAGTAATTGTAAAGGGAAACTAGGCCACACACATGTCATCAATGAAGAACGCAATATAAAAGTGAAAAGTACAATCTCATGAAAGGATACCGCATATTAACCAAGAGAAAAGCATTTAAACAAATTATCGCTAATGTTCGACCCTTGAATCACATCACCCTAGGATCAACTAGGACTTTTGGGGGTATAGAATTTAGGCTAGGTTAGGGTTAGGAAAAGAAAGGGATATGTGTAGGATCAAAGGAGATTCGGGAATAACGCGCGGGATAATGGATTTAATGGGCCATTTAGGAATCGAAATCAAATTCCACAAGTAATGTATTCATGAGAGTGAGACTTTGATATTCATGCACATGGTGAAATGGGAAACAACTAGGACCCATTTTATTCGATACTTATTCTTTTCTTTTCCTTTTCTTTTCTTCTCTTTTTTTTTTTTTTTTTGACCACTCATAGCTTGATTGCAATCCATATAAACAACATCATTCAATCCCGGGAACAATCCCTATTCAAGGTACGAGAGGAGTAAATAAGGGTTTAGGACTCCAATGTGGAGTTGGACAAGGGATTTGGGGTTGAAATGAAAGGAATAATAAGGCTCAAGGGGGTTGACTAGGGGAAACATTTAAGGGTAAGGTCAAGGTCATATGGGTTAAACAACAACAAGGGCCTATAATCCTTTCCTATAGTTTCATGTGATTCGCGGAACTCAACACCATTGAAAATCATGCTCAAGTGATAAATCAGTTAGTATGCAATCAAATGAAAAGAAAATGAGATTGACAACGAGTTCATTGACAAGAAAGAGATAGAGTGGGTGTATACGCTCACAAATGATGATAAGTCTCAATTTTCACTTTTGTAAGGGTATAGCATGCGCCTTAGAATAACGAATTTGAAACACTTTAAACCAAATCATAAATAATTATTTGTGTATATGCTCAAAGCTTCACAGTTTAATTTTATGATGTTATTCACAATACAAACAATAACGGGCAAAAGGGTAATAAATCAATGACTCAAAGCAAGCATGATTCATATCTATACAATAGGATATGTCGATCATATAAGTAATCACAGTAGATATGAGAGAGAGAAAGAAAAACAATTTTTTTTTTATTTTTTTTATTTTTTTATATATATAAATAAATAAAAAAAAACTAACATGATAACCGGCATAACAATGGTAATCCATACCCCCTAACTTGAATGAAACATTGTCCCCAATGTTAGTAGGGATAAAAAGGGAAAAGGGGTTAGAAAATAGTCACCCCGAAAGGAGTAACTCGAGAAACGCGCAACGGCATGCATGTTACATGTTAGTACCAAAAACAATAATATATACAAAAGAGATATACACAAGAACAAATATGAAACTGAAAATGAGTAACTTCATTAATAATCACGAGTTGTGTACATGGGGAACAAAAACCAAAATTAGAAAATACAGTCAATGTACTCTCTCTTCCCCACACCGAAACACAACTTAAAAAGTTACAAACTAAAAATGAAAATAAGAACCATAATAGTCAGCAGCAGCGAAAACGGGGTGACAGCGGCCTACATATCGTCCGGATGGCGGCTCGAGGACTCGGGCGCGGAGGGGTAACGAGGGGCATAAGGGTCATGAAGATACGGAGGCATAGGAGCCTCGCCCCCGCGTAGGTGTGAAAATAGGTCCATTTGCGCCCGAGTAATCATCGAGATATCGCGCTCGTAAGCGCCCCGATACGCGGTAAAATCATCTTGGAACGAAGAAAAGCTCAAGATGTAAGTGCCCCGAAACTCGAAAAAATCCGCCTGTAACTCATCCATCCGCACCTTGAGATACGTAATGGGGTCAACAGTAGATGGGGCAGGAGGTGGGACTGGATGAGGCACATCCGGAATGTCCAGCATAGGGGCATCGGGGGCATCAAGGGCACGCTTCTTCCTCCTCTCCCAATAGTCTTTCCCCAAGCTTTTAGCAATGGTCTTAACATTAAACACCTTGGGCAGCCTAGGTATTTTTTCGTTGCCCAAAACCTCACACCCGACATCCCTACAAATCCGGGAAATCAGACGCGCGAAAGGAAGAGTTGTGGTTCCCTTCTCGCTATAGGCAGCGTTCACGATTTGATGCAGTATGAGGGCGGGAAGACTGATGACCATGTCATCCGTTAAGAGACTATATAAAAAGAGGGCCTGCTTGTAGCGGAGGACAGCCTTGGTCTGAGTCGGAATAATGGAATTGACGGTGATGAGATGGAGGATACGATGAACATCGGGCATGCCCGAAGTGGGGAAAGTTTCCCCCGCCCAAATCTTGTCGGGTGCAAGACGCGCAATGAGTTGGTGTTGTGGAAGCTGAGGCGCATCTTCAAGGACCGGGTAATGATATAGCTTGGGGTTAGAAGCCCCGCTAAGGTGTGTAGCCAAGATGGGCTTAGAAACAGTGATCCGCCTCCCTCTCACATACGCTTCATACGCGCCGCCGCGCACAGATACCAGAGAAGCATAGAAACGGCGCACGTGGTCCTCGTTGACCTCACTTCTCATGGCCAGATGGGCCTCCCAATTGAATTTAGCCAAATATCGCCTCACAGAAACCGGCATCTCCTCTAAAATCACCTCCTTCTCAATAGCGATCGGGTGACTGGTTTTGAACATGGCCCGGTACCACTCCATCTCTTCCTTGGAACAAAAAGAGTCAAAACCAGCCCCTCCCCATCCAGTAACCACATAGGAGGCTGGCTTGGTGATCTAAGGAACCTACAAAACATTAATTCAATACACACACGATAAGTGCGATGCATAAAATCAAAGTGATCGTAAAATTTGGGGAAACTAGGTTCGGAAGGTGCGCGTTGGGAAAATTGGTCGTGTAGACGTAACCGACGCACACCACACTCAAACAAAGACAATTCAACAGGAATGTGCGATAAAAGGTGCGAAGATAAAGCATTAGCGCATAAAATCTTCACATGGGCATTTTATCGAACACTTAGTGTGCAATGTATAGAGAGTAGGGTGAAAATAACATGTTTAATGTGAAACAACCCCAACAAATACAACTGAATCATCAAAGCAACATAAACAAGTTGTATTTGTTGGATTCATACCACAAACAATGAGAAAATATGGAGCAATTGGCAGAAAATGTGAATTTTTATAATACCCCAATTAACCCTACTTTCTACACCAAGAACACTAAATAAGAATTGAAATTAATTTAAGTGGATTGAAATAGCTACCTTGGATGAGGATGCCTTGGATGAGGAAGCCATGAGGTTAAAAAATATTGGAGGAATGGAATGGCAAGGGAGAGGGAGAGTTCGCAGGCAAGGGAGAAGAGAGAATGAGAAGATGATCCAAAACAAATTAAGGAATTTTAAGTAAACAGGGGGACCGAATCGATTCGGTAGTTAAACCGAATCGATTCGCAAATCTCGAGTTCAACACTGGAAGGGGACGAATCGATTCGGTAGTTAACCGAAATGATTCGCTTATAGAGACCTGACACTTTTGGTTTACCAAATCGATTCGGTAGAATTGCTAATCGATTCGCAAACCCTTAATTGGCTATTGGAAGGGGAACGAATCGATTCGGTGGTTAACCGAATCGATTCGGCTGCTGGGATCCAAGTTTCTGCTTTGCTGAAACACCATTTTTTCGAGGGTGGCTGGATTGGGCTGCTAATGGGTGGATTTTTGGACCCTAAAGATGGAGTTTAATATGTACAAAGGGTCCGGGACAAAAATTTTGCACCCCACACATGCCGGGGGATGCTCAGCAGAAAAAATTACAATTCCGAAGTCCTATAGAGCCCCGTAAACGGGGTCGGACAATGGAATCATGTCCGAACATGGGTCAAATGGTTCTAGGAAGGGCTTGAGACGCTGACCATTGACCTTCAACAACTTCCCATCAAATGGGTTCTCAATTTCAATTGCACCGTGATGATGGACGGTCTTAACGACAAACGGACCCGTCCACCTAGACCTTAGCTTACCCGAGAACAAATGTAACCTAGAGTCGTATAAGAGAACCTTTTGAAGAGGGTGAAATGTTTTACGGGGTATGTTCTTGTCGCGCCTCTCTTTCACCCTTTGCTTATAGATTCTCGCGCTCTCGTACGAATCATTCCGGAGTTCTTCCAACTCATTGAGTTGGAGCATTCGCTTCTTTCCAGCCTTGCCTAGATCAAAATTCAATTCTTTTATCGCCCAATAGGCCTTGTGCTTGATTTCAACTAGTAAATGACATGGTTTGCTGTACACAAGTCTAAAGGGCGACATACCCAAGGAAGTCTTGTAGGCCGTACGATATGCCCATAATGCGTCAGGAAGCCGAAGAGACCAATCCTTGCGGTCGGGATTGACCGTCTTCTCTAGGATGTGCTTTATCTCTCGATTGGCCAATTCAGCTTGGCCATTTGTTTGCGGGTGGTAGGTAGTTCCAACTTTATGAGTTACCCCATACTTTCGCATAAGATTAGCAAACGGAGAATTACAAAAATGAGTTCCGTTATCGCTTATGATCGCCTTCGGAGTTCCGAAACGCGAAAGCATGTGTTCCTTAAGGAACTTCAACACCACCCAATGATCATTGGTTTTGGACGCAATGGCCTCTACCCACTTTGATATATAATCTACAACCACAAGGATGTAAAGGTTAACAAAAGACGGCGGGAATGGGCCCATGAAATCAATTCCCCAACAGTCAAAGACTTTAATTTCTAGAATGGGGGACATTGGCATCATGCTTTGACGGGTTATAGCACCTAATTTCTGGCAACGATCACACGAAACGCAGAATTCGTGTGCATCCTTAAAACGTGTGGGCTAATAAAGCCCGCATTGCAAGATTTTTACGGCGGTTTTCTTGGAAGAAAAATGGCCCCCACATGCCTCCGTGTGGGAGAAATGAATTATGCTCTCATACTTATCATCCAGGACACATTTCCGGATGATCTGGTCGGGGCAATACTTGAACAGATACGGATCATCGAAAAATAACCTCCGCACCCAACTAAAGAATTTCCTCTTCTCTTGAGGGATCCAATGAGATGGAATTCAACCCGTCACGAGGTAGTTCACGATATCAGCGAATCACGGCAGAGAGGAAGTGGAGAACAACTGTTCATCCGGAAAGAATTCAACAATGGGGAGTTGGTCCTTGGGTGCCTCAAATGTTAAACGCGACAAGTGATCCGCGACAACATTTTCTATTCCTTTTTTTTATCTTTAATAGTTAAATTAAACTCTTGGAGTAAGAGCACACACCTAATTAAGCGCGGCTTGGCATCCTTCTTAGACAGAAGGTATTTGAGTGCCGCATGATCCGTAAAACAAACTATGGGGGATCCTATGAGGTATGCCCGAAATTTATCCAAAGCGTAGACAACCGCTAATAACTCTTTCTCGGTGGTTGAGTAGTTCAACTGAGCACCGTTAAGAGTTCGACTTGCATAGTAAATGGCATGGGGTTTCTTGTCACTTCTCTGTCCTAAAACAGCCCCAATCGCGAAGTCGCTAGCGTCACACATCAATTCGAAGGGTAGGGTCCAATCAAGAGCTTGAATTATGGGAGCGGTGGTAAGCATACTTTTCAAAGTCTCAAAAGCTGCTTGACACTCATCTCTCCAATCGAAAGGGGTTTCCTTGGAGAGGAGACTACACAAGGGTCTAGCAATCGAGCTAAAGTCTTTTATGAAACGACGATAAAATCCTGCATGTCCAAGGAAAGACCTTACATCTTTCAGAGATTTAGGGGCGGGTAAGTTGGCAATGACCTCAACCTTTGCCTTATCTACCTCAATACCATCTGAGGAGACGATGTGACCTAAGACAATACCCTTAGTGGCCATAAAATGGAACTTCTCCCAGTTTAACACGAGCTTTTTCTCGACACATCTAGACAAAACCTTCTCTAGCATGGAAAGACAATGGTCATAGGAGTTGCCAAAGACGCTGAAATCGTCCATGAACACCTCTAGACCACGTTCTACCATATCACTAAACATGCTCAACATGCACCTTTGGAACGTAACAGGCGCATTACATAACCCGAAGGACATCCTTTTGTAAGCAAATGTCCCAAAAGGGCATGTGAAGGTAGTTTTGTCCTGATCCTTGAGATCAAGTTCGATTTGGTTGTAACCCGAGTACCCATCGAGAAAACAATAGTAAAGATGGTCGGACACGCGTTCCAACATTTGGTCAATGAATGGAAGGGGAAAATGATCCTTCAATGTCATTGCATTAAGTTTTCTATAGTCGATGCACACACGCCACCCAGTGGTGGTGCGTTTAGTGATCAATTCCCCTTTCATGTTTTCTACAACGGTGACACCTAATTTCTTTGGAACTACGTGAATTGGACTGACCCATTTGCTATCGGATATCGGATATATGATATCAGCATCTAAAAGCTTAATTACCTCCGCCCTCACAACTTCCTTCATCACCGGATTCAATCTCCTTTGCATCTCACGAGAGGGTCTTGCATCCTCTTCAAGAGTAATTTTGTGAGTGCAAATTAAGGGACTTATTCCCTTCAAATCTGCTATAGTCCACCCAAACGCACCCTTGTATCTTCTTAACAAGTCTATCAGCCTTTGTTCTTCACCCGCCTCGAGGCTTGATGAGACAACAACGGGATATGTCTCATTTTCGCCTAAATAAGCATATTTTAACTCGGAAGGCAATTGCTTTAATTCAAGTTTGGGGAATCGCACATCCGAGGGAACTTCATACGAATCACGAGGGGGTAAGTCCTCAAAAACACTACACAAATTAACATCATCAACTCTCTCATCCTCATCTAACAACAAGCTCGTGAACTTGACCTCTTCATCATAAGGAGAATAGCTATTCTCCAAGTAAATCGGGTTCACAAGACATCCCTCTAAGGGTTCCGAAAAAAATGTAGCATCAAAATGCTCCTGTACCACCTCCTCTAAAAAGTCCACTTCATGGACCTCATCATCATAATCTCCCACTTGGTTCGAAACATTGAAGATGTTCATTTCCAAGGTCATATTCCCAAATGTCAGGTTCATTTGGCCATTCCTAGTATTAATTAATGCATTGGAAGTGGCTAGGAAAGGACGACCAAGGATAATGGGGGTAGTTCTACTGCTAGGAGAAGTAGGATGGGTGTCAAGCACCACAAAGTCCACAGGAAAATAGAATTTGTCAACTTGTATTATGACATCTTCTACTACACCCCTCGGAACCTTAACGGAGCGATCCGCTAATTGGAGGGTTATTTTCGTGGGCTTGAGGTCCCCTAGATCGAGCTGTTCATAGACATGGTAAGGTAACAAATTGACACTTGCTCCTAGGTCTAGCAAAGCATGCTCAATTTTAAAGTCCCCTATCACACACGAAATGGTGGGACATCCGGGATCTTTATATTTGGGTGGTAATTCAGATTGAATTATTGAGCTAATGTTTTCGGCCAATAAGGCTTTCTTCCTTACAAACAATTTCTGCTTAACAGTAATTAAGTCCTTTAAGAACTTAGCATAAGCGGGGACTTGCTTGATTGCATCCAAAAGAGGGATGATAATTTTGACTTGTTTGAACATTTCAAGTATGTCAGCGTTATTAACATTCCCCTTTTGCGACAGGAGCCTTTGAGGGTAAGGTACGGGGCTAGGAAGCTTCGAAATCACATCCGACTCTAACGGGGCTTTCCCCTCTCTCTGCCTTAAGGAGACATCTTCGACCTCTAATGGGTCGGGCGAAACCTCCTTAACGACGGCGGGGACACTAGGAGGGGTGGGCTTATCAATGACTTTCCCTCTCCTTAGAACGGTCACAGCCTTTTCACTATCAGGAGGGGGATTCGAAGTGTCAGTGACACTATTTTGCCCCATGGCCTTTTGAGGTTGGGAAGGGAATTTTCCCTTCTCTTGGATACTCAAAGCCGAAGTCAACTTGGAGATTTCCTTTTCAAGCCTAGAATTCGTGTCTTGTTGAGAGGTTATGAAAGATTGAAGAGTCTCTTCGAGGCTCCTCTTGTTCGGGTGAGCATACAATGGTATAACTGGAGGAGGTGGTCCCTGAGGGGGACCTTGCATTTGAGCTTGGGGTGGAGGAACTTGATTATATGGTTGCTAAAAATTATGAGGTGGGGGAAGATTTTGATAATTCGGGGGAGGTGGATTTTGAGAATGTTGGGGCTGCCCATAGGAGAAACCCGGATGGTTTCTCCACGAAGGATTATAGCCCTCACCTAAAGGAGTCATGTACTGTTTCTTGTAAGTGGCCATCGCGTTGGCTTGATCGTGAAGCATCACTTTATATGCCGGGATTATTGGACAATCCCTCGTTGAGTGATCGTCAACATCGCAAATGGTGCAAGACTCCTCTACATGTGAGGGAGAAGGATGGGATGGTTCCCGAGCTTTGGCATCCATTGCCTCAATACGCTTAGAAAGTTGGGATACTCTTAATGACATATCATCTCCTTCGGCAAGGTGATATATCCCATGGCTAGAGGAAGGTGGATTGGATGACCGGGCATTGGTTTTGCTAGGGTCTGAAGTGTCCCACGCTTGGGTGGTCTCAGAACAATATTTGAAATGTGCCCACGCATCATCAGGATCTAAACCAAAAAACTCGCCGGAGCACATTGTCTCTACCATTTGTTTTGCATTGAGGGTAAGCCCATTGTGGAAAAACGAGATTAATCTCCACTTTTTGAACCCGTGATGTGGGCACTTATGAATTACCTCATTAAATCTCTCCCAACATCTCTCGAATGATTCACCTTCGGCTTGAGCGAAGGTTTGGATTTGACCCTTTAAAGAGTTGGTGCGATGAGTAGGAAAGAATTTCTTCAAAAATTGCGCTTGCATTTCGCGCCAACTCCCGATGGAATTAGGAGCCAAGGACCAAAGCCAAGTTTTGGCTTTGTCCTTCAAGGAAAATGGGAAGAGTTTGAGACGTGTGACATCTGGAGGACAGTTTTGATCGCTAAAAGTAGCGCACACTTCCTCAAACTCTCAAACATGAAGGTACGGTTGTTCACTTTCCATAACATGGAAAGTAGGAAGCAATTGGATCATTCCATTACGAAAATGGAATTGTGCGGCATTGTAGGGAAAAATGATACAAGACGGAGAGGTGGTCCTCTCCGGTTGCAAATAATCACGCATGGTCCTATACGGGGGTTCGGGTACAACCCCCTGACTACCGTGCTCACTAACATTGTCGGCCATGGTTGTGGGATCGGAGTGAGCCCAGGTATACGAAGAAGACGAGACCGAACTAGAACAAGAAATTGTGGGTAAAGGTCTCCAATAATCCGAGGGTTCACTAGATGATGGTTCACGAATAGGATTCAAATTGCTACTACTCGAGTCTTGCATTTACGGAATTTTGGATTGATTTTTTTTTTGGAAACCGTGATGTCACGGTGACCACAGGGAACGATAGTGTAAAGAGAATTTCTAAACCCTAAGATAGTTGCCAATCCCCGGCAACGGCGCCAAAAACTTGATGCGTTCTAAATAAAGCTTGTGATTCAAGTGCAAATCTATCGCAACAAGTAATATCTGGTAAGTACGGAATCGTGATCCACAGGGATTGAAACACTCCTAAGAGAACAGGATTGGGGTAAAGGGATTCTCTAAACGTCACAAAAGTTAAAGTGTAAAAGATGATTTAATAGTTTGGAAAAGTGATTGAGAGTAATCTCTAAACTAACATACTATTGATGATCAGTTGATTAATTAATAATTACGGAACTATGAAAAGAATTAAGATAAGCTTGAGTTCAAGAAATTAAAGGGATCGAGGATCATTCTCCCACCTCGGATTCACAAAGAAGGGGATTATATGGCTTGGTTGATATTAATTCTAATCGAGCATAACTAATCAAGTCCGAACATCAACCATGTAGAGACTAAACTCAACAATGGAGGATAGGGGTTACTTAGTTATTGCTAGATGGGTTGGGTTTGTAGTAAAGCTTCAAACACTAACCCTTGCATGACAAGAGAAGTTAAGAAACTATGATACTCCAAAACCAACACATGAAGTTCCATTAGAACAATTATAAACCAAACCCTAAATATGAAGTTCAAGCATCCAAGGTGGGATCATGATCCCCAATCATAAGTCTAGCTACTCATAATTGAAACTAAACTACACATGCTAGTTAACAACATAGTTAAGTTAGTAATCTAGTTTAAACACAAACCAATACAAGGGATGGAATTAAATGCAAATTAAAGCTAGTAGAACAAGTAGAGAAGAAGTAAATGAACCTTTCTTGCATTAATAACCACAATTCAACTAGTAATCAAAGCTTTACAAGTTGGTGAAAATCATAAATGAACTTGACCTAGGAGAGAGAAGAGAGTGTTTTTCTATATCCCCAAAATCTAACAAAAGTAATCTATATCCAAAAAAAAGGAAAAACAAGGGATAAATCCCCCCAAAAATCCAACCAAAATGGCAAACTAGTAATAAGAAGAAAGATGGAAATGCAGTGTCGAATCGATTCGGTGCCACATCCGAATCGATTCGGAAGTGTAGAGATTTTTCCCCTGTATAAAAACCGAATCAATTCGGCATTAATCGCGAATCGATTCGGGCCTGCTGGAGAAGGAAAGTTGCCTATATTGGCATTATTTCTCTCATGCTTCACCGAAACTTCCGTAACTTCTTCGTTCAAGGTCGGATTCAAGCACCGTCGGAGGCCACGCGAAGATAAGAATAGGGTCTACAACTTTCGTGAAGAAATCGGGATCAAAACCCGAGTACTAAAATTACCAAAATGCCCCCGATTGTGCAAGTGCCAACGAAACTTTTCCGGATCAAAACCAAACTTCCCAAAATGCATTTCCGAGACCTATAAAAGCTCAATAAAGACACAGACAAAGTATATATGATGAATTCAGGGGTTAGTCAATAAATGAGTATAAGAACCGGGAAATACATGCACGGGAACGCTAGAATGTACAAATTAACGGGGTATAAAATACAATAAAAGTGACGAATCAATATATATATAGGATCTTGGAACAAGTTTATTGGGTGTTAGGTTTTAAAATTGTATTTTGTTTTCAGAAAGATTTCTATTAAAACTTTTATATAAAGTATATAAAGTTTCTGGGCTAAAAAATGAAATTTTTGTAACTTTCTGTAAGTTCATTCGAAGTGTCATTAGAACGAGATTGCCGTTCAAACCACAAGTCATTCAACGAGCTTTCCCATTGGACACTAGAACTTCGTTCGAAATGTCGTTCGAACGAGATGGTTGTTCGAACGAGATTTCCAACGAGATTTCTAACGAGTTCACACTGGAACTTCGTCAGAAGCCTCGTTCGAACGAGATGTCGTTCGAACGAGATTTCAGGCGGGAAATTTTTTTGGCAGTTTTCAGCAGTTTTACCCCCACTAACTTTTTGCTGAATATCTATGTGCGGGAACAACTTTTTCCAAGATAACTTTTTCATACACAACCATCTCCAAGAGAGAGTTTGAGATAAAAATTGATTAAGGAATAAGTTCATGAGTTTGAGTGTTCATTTTATAAAGAAAAATTCTTTAAACACTTAGTTACACCCATATTTGTTTCTTCCAAGTTCATAAATACATATACTTAGAATTTTAGCACCGGTTTGTCTCTACATTTGTTTGAAGAGAAGTTTGGGTTTTCTTCTAAATCCCTCAAAGAATAAGAAGAATTATTTGGTTACGGCTTTCTCATATGGTGAAAGGCATCATGTGTGGTTGACGGTGTACCTATTGTCCGATCAATGGTTCCGAGATCGCGGTGGAGCTCCGTGGTTATCCGCTAGGCAGAGATGGTTACAAGAAGATGCGTCAAGGCTTGAGAGGGTTCGAGTCGAGGAAGTAAGTCATCTATCTTGTAAATGTAAATTTCGTACTTAGTGGATTTGAGGCTAGGGTCGTCCGAGGTTGTTTCCCGTTGTGGATCTTTCCTCGTACATCGCGGCATTGTGTGATTGATTTACTTTTATCTTGCATAATAACTTAGAACGCATGCTTAGGATAATTTAAGATAAAATTGGTTTTAATTGTCACACTTAATTTAATTTGGTGCTAATTAAATTTGGGTAATGTTTATTTAATTCAATTCTATTATTAAAATTGGTTTGGCCTAATTTGGAATTATTGATAAATATGACTTAGGCAAATTCTAGGACTTGGATTAATTATGTTTAAGTGAAATTAAATAAGTATGTGTGTTTAATTTTATTTCACTTTGGTTTTATTTTAATTTTTGAAGAAATTAAAATTTGGTTAAGTTGTTTTAATTGAACCATCACCTTTACACTTCCACATATATATTTTTCACAAGGAAATTGATTTCAAAGTATAAAAAGACTTTTGATATTCAGATAAGGGGGCTTTCAAATTGGTATCAAATCCAAAATGATAATTTACTTCGTTAAAGATCCTTTAACTATTTTTGGCTAAAATGGGATTTTCCCCATTTTCAAATTTTTTTATTTTCGATGGTTCTTATTAAGCGTATTGGAAAGAGCGTATGAAATCGGCACTTAAATCTATCAAAAAAAGGGTTTGGTTGTCTGTAGTTAACGGGTGGTCTCCACCAACTCATTTAGTAGAAAATGAACGTGTTCCCAAATCGGCCGATAGATGGAGTGAGGGTGAATTTAAACTTTCAAACTTTAATTCCTGTGGTTAAAACGCCTTGTTTAGCGCTGTCACACCGGATGAATTCCGACGCATTATAACGTGTGAGACCGCTAAAGAAGCGTGGGATATTTTATAACTCACTCACGAAGGTACAAGTATCATTAAAGCTTCGAAACTCCAAAACCTCACCACTCAATTTAAAACTATCAAAATGAACGATAAAGAAACTTCTGATGAATTCTATGCTAGACTTTCAGATATTGTTAATTCATCTTTTAATTTGGGAGAGAAAATCCAACAACCGAGTAGTAAAGAAAATTTTAAGGTCCCTACCCGATAGATTTATTCCAAAAGTGACCGTGTTAAATTCTTTACCAACTTTAGCCTCTACGAAATTAGAAGAGCTTGTAGGTGATTTACAAACATATGAACTGGACATGTTTCCCTTAAAAACTGAAAAGAAAATAGAAAAGGGCATTGCTTTAAAAGCCCGAAAAGAGGATAAACAAGTAGTAGAGAGCGAGAGTGATAGTGATTCGGAAGATATGACCTTGTTTGCTAGGAAATTTCTAAAGTTTTTTAAAATTAACAAAGATAAATTTAAAAGTGACTTTAAAAAATTTGAAACTTCTAAGCATGACAAAGCCGAGAGGATCCCTAAAACTATTGATGAAAATTTAAATAGGGACGAGTCAAATAGGTGTTTTGGTTGTGAGGGTTATGGCCATAGGGCTTCTGAGTGCCCCACTAAACTAAGGAGAGAGGGTAAGCGACCCATTTCATATAATGCGACCCTTAGTGATAGTGATAAGGAAGAGGGACCCGATTCCCCCACTAAGCCCAACTTTGTGGCTTTTATGGCTAGTCATGTGAGTGATACTGAGAACTCATCTATAGATGAAAATTTATCACATGAGACTTCCAAGGTCATAGTTTATGATTCCCTTATTTTTTATGATAGTGAGAGTGGAGAAGAAAGAGAGAGTGAAAATGAAGAAGAGGTTAATGTGAGTGAACTCCAAAATGCTTTTCAAGAATTATATAAAGAATCAATTAAATTAAAAAGAGATAATCTGAAGTTAGAAGCTAGTTTGAAAGAACGTGTCAAGGTCGTTGATAATAGTGTGTTGGTTGAAGACCTTAGGACACGAGAGAGAGCTCTTCGCGAGAAGGTTGAATATGTAGAAGGCAAGAGAGATAGACTTAGAGGTTTAGTGGAATCCTTGAAAAAGGAGCTTCTCGAGTTCGAAGAGAGAAATGTTTTATTAGAGTCCAACATCCTAGAATTAGAAAATAAATTAAAATACTCTAGTAACGTCAAATTTGATTTGGAGTGTCGTTCGAAAAAATTAGATAAAATATTAGAAACGGTCCAAATTAAAAATGACACTTGTGGTTTAGGCTTCGATACTTGTAGTGAATCAACTCATAAAGAAAAAACTAATGTTTTAGGATAATCCACTAGGAAAGCTTTTAAAGATCACTCCTTAGGTAAATATTTTCGCTATGAGTTTAGGTGTTCACATTGTGGTCGAAAAGGTCATCTTAGAAATTTTTTTTTCGATCTTAAAAGAGGTCCTAGAAAATTCCAAAGTAAGGCAACCGAGGTAGCCAAGATTCCTACACCCCGAGATCGTCACTCTTCATTAGTTTGGGTTAGGAGATCCGACTTGGTATCTTTACAAGATTGGGTATTTGATTCTCATTTACTTTCACATGCTTCCTCCCTTGCAAAATCTAAAGGTTGAATGTGTTAGTTTTATTTGCATACCTTAGCTTTTGTATTTCATGCTATATTCACATGCTAATTGTATGCTTGTTTAATCATTTTCTAGTCTATGCTCCATGCTTTATCATATGCTAGAATTATGATTTTTGTTTATCTTTTGTATTATATTTCCTTCATTTTGTTTGCATTAAATGAAAAATACAAAAAGATTTTTGGTTTATCATTTGTGTTTTACTTGTTTAGTAATTTAGGCTTAATGAAAAATACAAAAACTCAAAAAGATTTTATTTTGTGCGTATTTTAGTTTGACACACTTTAAGTGGCATACATATGTGTTAGAATTCCATCTTTTACGCTCCCATGTGGCTAGAACTTTTGGTTTAGATTGTCAATCCTTATTATATTCTTTACTATGCTTACATGGAGTAGTTGGATGTTGCGTTGCTTAAATGGATTCTATTTTTATATGCCTCCATTCACACATGCACGAGCTCATTTGAACATTTAACTTCATATATATATTTGAGCTTTGTGAGATGTTCTCCTACCAATCTTATCATCTATATATTTGTGACCTATGAGGACTAGTGCATGTCAAAATCCGTTGCACGTGAGATTTGTGAGAACTAAAAATGATAAATATAAATGTGCACGGGGAAGGGCTCCGAAAGGATTTATTGTCCTTTGCGAATAGTAAGCCACCGTTTGTTTGGACCTAAAAGAAATACGTGGTCCAAAGGACTAAAAGAGTATATGGCATTAAAAAGAAAAATATTTGCCAAGGCCTATTTTGATTGATATATTCATCAAAAATTAATATAAATGTTTATTAAGGGAGATTGGATGGTATATCAACGGTTTGCACAATGTCCGTTTATCCTAGTTGCATTTTCAATGTCATGACTCTATTGGTTTGTAGAATCATCAACATGCTAGGCTTGTATGCATTATGTATGTTTGTTCATTGAGTTCAATCTATATTGTCACATGAGTTTATATTCAAATGTGATGACGTTAGCAATCAATTGAGAACTCCGTGAACATGTTTAAATGATTGGGTCTAAATTTAATTGTTACTTGTTCACACCCCAACACTTCCGTTCGAGTGTGAAAGACTCCTATTATATTTTATGTGTGTCATTTTTGTTCATTTTGTTTTTTTAAGGGGTCTTTCTATCGACTAGAAGAGGAATTCGTTGACTTCTCGGCCAGAGGAAAGTTTACTTTATGAGTAGCTCATCCGGAAGGTTCGAAATCCCCAGGAAAGAGGAACGAATTCGTCTAACGTCGTAGCTTATAGGGATCTTGATTCAATCTCCAAGCGGGGCTCCTTCGTAGTTCTGGGGGCATCTTCCGCGGTGAAGAAAGAAGCAATACGGAGAAGAAGAAATTCTTTATTGATAGGAAAGCTGAAATGTGTGTGTGTGTGTGTGTATATATATATATATATATATATATATATATATATATATATATATATATATATATATGAGGTCATTTCATGTGTACGTGGATATAGCGTGCTAGATTCTCTTTTCTTCCGTTCGATTCTATACTGCATTATTGTATTTCCAACTGGGCATTTGACTCATTCCATCTTCTTTGTTACGACAGGTTGTGTGTAGTTTCATAATTTTAAGAGTGTTGTATAAGTAAGTATCTTTTTTATTTCATGTTAGTAGCTCTGAATGCTCGGACTCCGGGGACGCTTGCTACGGGTCCCACATGTAGCTTGATATGAATCGAAATTGTGTGCTAAACAAGTTAAAAGTTAGTTAAATAGAACTGGACTAGCAACATTATTTAGGTTATCTCATTACACTTCATACCTAACATTCAGGTCGGACCGGGTTGACCCGCGAATAACCCATAAATTTGGGTTGGGGCAGTACAGTTATGTAGTAATGGTAAGAAACCATCCATGGCACTAAGTTTTAACATTGCTTAGTAGTTATCATTGAGCTTAAAACCTGATGCCTTTGCAGTCATCTCATTGGCCTCTTAATTTAGAAATTTGGGAATGTAATTCAATGTGACTTCATCGAATTTAGATATTAAATTTAAAGCCACTTGGTCGTATAAAGTTAAACCATCATGAACACATTTATATTCACGAGTTAACTGTCCTGTGACAACTGGGATTTACTAAAACCCTTTATTACTGAAGCATTACGACTTCGAAGGATTTGTAGGCCCATTATTACAACCTCATACTCTATTTGGTTGTTGGAACATGTGTTTTCTTCCAACCTATATGCAAGTTTGGTTTTGATATGATCAATATATTAAATGAATACTCATATACCTGACATTATTTTAGTCCTCAAACCATCAAACCATAGTTTCTAAGGTCTTATAGATACACAACCTATCTCATATTCCCCATTTGATTCATTTTCAAAAGGGTGATCTTCTAGAAAATCAACCAATGCGTGTCCCTTTATTACCTTTTGAGGCACATAATGCAGGAAAAATTAAGATAAAACCAATACCCATTTGCCAATCATATTTCTTAGGATAGTCCTTGTCAACATATATTTTATTAAATTAAACTTCGAAATGACAAAAACCTCTCTTAGTAGTAAATTTTATCTTAATTTCATAGCACTAAAGTACAAAGTTAAACATAGTTTTTCTTCCACATAATACCTAACTTCACAATCATTTATAAACCAACTAAGGTAATAAATAACTTGTTCTTTGCAATTCTCACAATTTTAAGCCAATAATAATCTAATGTATGCCTTAGAGGGTGAAATGTATAACTTCAGCTGCGTGTCTTCCCTTGGAGGTGACAAAACGGGTGGATTGACTAGGTATCTCTTGAGTTCTTGGAAAACTTTCTCATGCTCCCCTTTCCAATCCAGTTCCTCTTGGTCTTTTAGGTTCAAAAAAGGAGAAAATACTTTAGTTTTTTCTACTTCGTTAGATATAAATCTTCAAAGGAAATTTACTTGTCCCAAAAACCTTTGCAATTAATTTTTTTTCTTGGGGGTTGTTCTCTCTTTTATATCGCTAGCCTTGTTTTGATCAAATTAGATTCCTTTTGGGTGCACCAAATATCCTAGGAAATTTCCTATATAAACTCCAAAGGTACAATTTAGAAGATTCATTTTAAGTTGATAAAGTCTTATTCTTTTGAAAGAATTTTTTAGGTTTGTTATATGATCATTTATTGATATTAACATCAAAATTATGTCATCAAATATAACATTCCAAAAAGGTGCCAATGATGTCATAGAAGATGATATTAATTCCCCTTTAGTAAGTGGCCCTTGCATTCATTAGACCAAATGACATTTGTATCCATTCGAAGGTTCCCAAATAGCCAAGGCACCTAAAAATAGTTTTATTCGCATATTCCTCAGTTATGTATATTTAGTTATAACTAGAATGACCATCTATCATTGACACGATTGCATGACCAACTGATCTATCAACCAATAAATCCACTACTAGCATTGGATATCCATCCTTTGGAGTAGCTGCATTTAAATTTCTAACATCAATGTTGATTCTCAATTTTTCATTTTTCTTAACTACTAGCACTATAATAGATATCCACTCAACATACCTAGATGTTCGAATGAATCCATCCTTCAAAATCCTCTCCATTTATTCTTTTATTTTGTCTATGACATTTGGAGTCATTTATATTGATATTTGCTTGATAGGTTTATACCCTGCTTGATTGGTAGTTTGTGCTCCACTCTATCTAAACTAAGTAATTAATCATATTACTAAGTAAAACAGTCCTTATACTGGTGTTAAAGGCCTATAATCAATTTTCGGTCTTCTTTGCTTAGGTTAGCACTGATGTAGGTGATTGTTTTATTTTGTTCGGTTCCCTAATTGATTTCTATCAAGGGATATGGTTGATTCACCACAAGTTCTTCACATTCTATTGGCAAACTTGACAATTCACCAATGTCTTGTGGAAATTCATTCCCTACTTCTTTTTCAAAGACATAGTCAATCCAATTTATTCTAGTGCTTAACTACAAATCTCTAATCTTATACTAAACCATGGCCAAGATTTCATTGGATTGTTGAATGTCAATGGGTATACTATTCATTAAACAACTATTTTTTTTCTTCAGTTGGCCCCATCAGGTGAAAAACTAACTCATTCCAACCTTAATTTGGGGCTTTTACTCTTGACGCCTCTAGCACCAAATCCTCTGCCTTCATTGACCCCACATTTTCCTGATAGAGACCTGCTTTAACACAGTTGGGAACTTGTATGAAAGGGAAATGTATCAACCTCTACTTCCTCCATAAGTCCATCTTCCTTCATCAAAAGTAATTTATGATGCATAGAAGAAGGAATGCATTTGTTAGAATGAATCTAATCCGTACAAAATAAAACATTGAAACTTGGTTTGTCTTCAGTGATAAAGAAATTAGTTCTGAATTTTTTGGTGCTAACTGCAATGTCAATTGATAGTAAACCTTTGGTAGAATTTTTATTTTCAACAAACATTGAGATAATTATTTGAGTCCTAACCAATTTAGTATTTTGTTTATTTATTTTGGAAAACATGTAAAATGTCATTATGTTAACAATAACACCATTATCTACAAATATTTTATTGATCAAAATCCCATGTATCCATGACTTAATAAATAATGATTTAATATCGTTAGTCATATTCTTAGTGGGCTCTTTCAATCCATATACAACATCAAGAGAAGAAACAAAAAAGATGAAATTATCTATCCTTAACTCACCTCCATGACATGTACCTCCGGACCTTCTTGTGCTTCGAACCTCTTTGGGAGGATTACAACCATATTGATTAGCATTTACTAAGTTAGGGAACCAAGCTGGATAAACTACTTATACTCAAATTCTTGCTCAGGAACTATATCATCTACTTTCATCATTTCATCTTTTTCTTCTCCATTGGAATAACTCTCTTTAGATAAACCATTCCCATCTACACTCATGTCCTACTCCAGTTATTTGAGACGTTCCACCAACAAGTCTAAAGAGGAATTGCTTACTTCTACTTTTCTGCTGAATGTTGGATTTGGCTTTGATGATGATAAGAGGAACCTTCAAATCCATTGGTATGCACAATATTAGATGCAGCCAACCAGACCATGTACTTTTCTTGGATCCTTATTTATTAAGTAAGATAGATCACCACTTATGATTCCCTCTTCTTTGACAAAGGCTACTGAACCGCATGGCACATACTAGGTGTAACGCCCCGTCCTGGATTTGGGTTACCGTTGGAATAACCCCACCCAAGTCAAGGTGTTAAGGGGGTAACTTCAATTCATTTTTTTATTAGGAAAAACATTTGCCTCATTATGCTAAAAAAAGTATACAAAAATTTTATTATAAAAAGGTGACCACTTATCATGGGAATTATGTTCATTTAACAATTTACTCAAGAAAATGTTCATCGCAATTAACCATCAAATAAATAAATAAATAAATGTCCTGTATTATTTCATCATAAAGTTCAAATTCAGATTACAGTCCAATATTTTAAATCATAGTGAAATAACATGATAAAGTTTCAAAGGATAAAGTGCGTCACAAAGCTCTAACGCCGAATAGTACCCTCAACAGCCTTACCGCTGTCCTTTCCCGAAACTCCACCTGACGCACCAGGGGGGTGGGGGGTTACAAAAAGGGTATGAGCAAAATACCCCGCAGGGTGGGAGATACTAAGAAATAATTTTTATAAACAAAATACTATACATATACGATGTATTTTAGTATTTCTGAAAATATTAAGCTTCTTTTTACATTTTAATGCACCTACATGCAATGCACTCGGGCTACGAGCCCAAACTCACACTTAACATTTTCAGTGTCCCATGCTAGGGATATGATCAATTCCAACTATATTATCCACATAATTATTAATGAATTCTTCTTCACTCATTATTTTAAGTTTCATGAATTTTATTCATTCATTACTTAACATTATCTTTGGTATTTTTCCAACATACACTCATGGACTTCGTGGCCTCACACCACCGGTCTTCGCCGACATATGCTACCGCAGTTGGTCTGGGGTCTTTCACTACTAAAGACATCATGCCCTCCTTAATTATTTTCTCCGACGTCATCCGAATATATTTTATATTTCCATATGTTAAATGATTCTCTATGTTCACAATTAACTCATCCGGTGTTATTTTCCTCCATTTCATTAATGTTAGTTAATTCCTATTATGCTGAGGAGGCCACTAATATCAACATTGGGTCACTAACATACTAATTTTCTATTCTTTACTTTATTTCATTAAAAAATATTTCCTTACAGTTACATTACATCAAAAGTATCTTCATAGCATTTTGTATCTATTTTCATAAATGAAGAATTCCATTTTTGGTAGTTTCCCACTTATTTACCGAATCTGCCACTAAGGCATTTTCATTATATATTCACTTTTTAAAATGGGTTATTAGTATAATAATACTTCTTTGTACTATAAGGTTCCTATAACATTTTTACCTATTCCAATGATGATTTGACAACTAAAATTACAACTTTTAATGAGTGTTAAACAATGAAGATTAATAGGGCTTTCTTCCATATTTCACCATTTAAGCTAACTTTTTAACAAGACTAAAAAGTGGGTTATTTCTAATCAATTCTTAAAACATGCTTAAATTAGTTTATTTCACATTAATCAGCTTAAATAGGAAGAGTAAAGATTACTACATGGTTTAATATATGAAAAGGGCTTACATAAGAAAACCCACTAAATACAACCTATATGTTCATATTCATGTAGTATCACATTTTCATCGCTTTTCTTGCAAATCTTAAGCTATAAACATGTATTTGAACTAATATCAACATTCTGAAGTTTTCCAAGTCATTGCTAGTTCATATTTTCAACATAAAATGAAATTAGTCTTTATCACACTAGAAAATAAACAAGATTAACTTTACCCACCATGAATACTACTTTCAACACATGGGTTTAAGCTTGTAAAACACGAGTTGTGAGTAGAACCCTACTTGTTAATGGAGAGTGAGTTGTAGAGATGAATAAGATGTAGACAAACCCTCCAAAGTTCCACCAAAAAGCTCTTAAACAATCCTCCTTTGAGCTTCAAAGACCTTCCTCAAGAACTTCCACTTGTTGTCCCAACTTTGGTAGGGACTTTAATGGGGTTTTAAGGCCTTTGAAGTGGTGTTTGTGTGGTGAGAAAAATAAAGGGGAGTGGAGCTACGAATTTAGAGGGATGTTTTCCTTACTAGATGATTAGTCACGATTATTGCATTAAAACACCATTTATTTGCACATTCTAGCATTCCCGTACACGTTATTCCCGGAATTTATGCTCACTTATTTGATAACCCCTAATTTTATCATATATATGTTATTTACGGTTTATTTAAGTTTTTATAAGTGTCTGGAATGCATGTCGTGAAGTTTGGTTGAATCCCGGGAAAGTTCCGTTGAAAGTTGCAAAGTTGGGGGCAATTCAGGAAATTCATCATTTGAGTTTTGATCCTCTACTCTTCATGGATGTTGGAGCTCTTTAAGTCATCTTCACGTGGCCTTGGACTAGAACGAATATGTTACAAAACTTTATTCGGAGCATGCACCTTAGTCATCCATAGTAGCCCCTACATCTAGGTGGAATCATGTCCGAATCGATTCGGTTTGGTCAAGTGTTGCATTTCTCCTTTACAAATTGATTCGAATCTTATCCGAATTGATTCGTTCCTATTTCCTGTTAATTACAAGTTTTACATGTGAGATATTTTGGGGGTTTTAACCCTTTGTTTCCCTTTTGTAAAGATCTGTTTTTATACTTGGAATGTTTCCAATTTCAAAAAATCACTCTTCTCTCTCCTACACCAAGTTCATTTATGGTATTTCCTTACATGTAAAGAATTGATTACATTCAAGCTAGTTGGTTTTAATGCAAACTTTGTTCAACTACTTCTTCCTTACTTACTTTATTATATTTAACTTGCATTTATAGCTATCTCTTATATTGGTATGTGTTTTACTAGATGACTTACTTAGTTATGTTGTTCTTTTGTATGCTTAGCTTAGTTTCTATCATAAGTATCTATTCCTATGGTTGGTGATCATGATCCTACCTTTCATAATTGAACTTCATATTTAGGTTTTGGTTTATAATTGTTCTAATGGAACTTCATGTGTTGGTATTGGAGTATCTTATATTCTTAACTTCCATTGTCTTTCAAGAGGAGTGTTTGATGCTTTATTACAACCCCAACCCATCTAGTGCCATAGATACATAACCCCAAATCGTCCATTGTTGAGTTTAGTCTGTACGTGATTGATGCTAGAACTTAATTAGTTATGATCGATTAGAATTAATTTAAACCAAGTTCCATCATCCTCATAGAGAATCCAAGATGATAGAATGATCCTCAATCCTCTTTATCTCTCGTATCTTCATAGTTACCCGTTCTCCTTTAATTTAATGTGTATTAGGATAGAGGTTAACCAATCTCACCACTTCAAATGACAAATCATCTTTTACATTTTATCATTGGGACGTTTATAGAGTTTCATATAACCTATCTCCATTCTCTTATGAGAGTTCAATCCCTGAGGAGTATGATTTTGGACTTTCACGGATACTACTTGTTGTGATAGATTTGCACTTGAATCACACATTATTTATGGAGCATCAAGTTTTGGCACAGGAACCATAAAAAACTTGATGCTCTATAAATATTCTGTGATTTAAGTGCAATTCTTCGCAACTAGTAGTAGTTAGGTAAGTCCAGAATCGTATTTCTTAGGGATTGAACTCCCATAAGAGGACGAAGATAGGTTATATGAAACTATCTAAATGTCACAAAGATAAAATGTAAAGTATTATTTGTTGTTTGAAGTGGTGAGATTCATTAACTGCTATCCTGACATGCGTTAAATTAAAGGAGAACGGGTCAACTATGAAGATACGAGACATGAAGGGTGATGAGGATCATTCTCCCACCTCGGATTCTCTAAGAGGATGATGGAACTTGCTTTAAATTAATTCTAATCGATCACGACTAATTAATTCTGAACATCAACCATGTAGAGACTAAACTCAACAATGGACGATTATGGGTTAATTAGCTATGGCGCTAGATGGGTTGGGGTTGTAGTAAAGCATCAAACACTCCCCTTGTAAGACAATGGAGGTTAAGAAACTAGGATACTCCAATACCAACACATGAAGTTCCATTAGAACAATTATAATCCAAACCCGAAATATGAAGTTCAAGCATCCAAGTTGGGATCATGATCCCCAACCATAAGACTAGCTACTCATGATAGAAACTAAGCTAAGAATACAAGAGAACACCATAACTGAGCAAGTCATTTTCTTAAACACAAACCAATACCCGAGATAGCTATAAATGCAAGTTAAATCTAATGAAGTAAGTAAGGAAGAAGTAGTTCCACAAAACTTGAATTAAAACTAACTAACTTGAATGTAATCAATGCTTTACATGTAAGGAAATACCACCAATGAACTTGACCCGGGAGAGAGAAGACGGAGTTTCTAAAATTGGAAACTTTCTAACTATAAAAAATGATCTTTACAAAAGGGAAACAAATGGTTCCCCCCCCCCCCCCCCCCCCCCCAAAAAAAAAAAAATATATATCGGATGGCAAACTTGTAATTAACAAGAAAAACGATCGAATCGATTTGACCGAGATTCGAATTGATTTGCAAAGGAAAATGCAACACTGCACCCCAGATCGATTCGACTGGGGCACCGAATCAATTTGGACCTACTTCCACCTAGATCCAGGGGCTACTATGGATGACTAAGGTGCATGCTCCAAATAAAGTTTCGTAACTTCTTCGTTATATTTTGAATTATTGTATTGTCGAAGGCCATGAGAAGATGACTCGAAGATCTCGAACTTTCATGAAGTGTTCGGGATCATAACCCAAATTTTGGATTTACTAAATTGCCCCTGACTTTTTGACTTTAAATAAAACTTTCATGGGATTCAACCATACCTCATGACATGCATTCTCTACACCTATAAAAGCTCAAATAAATCGCGCACAACATATATATGATAAAATTAGGGATTAGCCAATAAGTGGTCATAGGTTACGGGAATAATGTGTACGGGAATGCTATAATGCACAAATAAAAGCGGTTTAATGCAATAATCGTGACTAATCACACCCCCTAACTTACACATTGCTAGTCCCGAGCAATGAAGTATGAAGAAACAGAGCCACGAAAATAACCACAACAGATGAAATATGTACAAAGAAGAAAAATGTGACTTTCGTGGGTGCGCAATTGAATTTAGCGTACACATCGATCGATCAACTCCAACCGTCAATCCATCGATAGTCCTTGATTCATCATCTTCTCCCTTATGGAGTTTGTATCTCCAAATCAACAAGGTATAGAGCATCTAAATAAAACCCACAAAATAGAATAAAAGAATCCACTAATCTCAAATCTTCAAATTACATACAATCAAAAGTCTCTCGAAATAATACAACTATCTATCTCAAAATAAAATACATCACCAATGCTCTATATAACAAAATAAATACAAATCTTCTCATTTTATTCTCGAATATTCTTCACAATATAACCAAGATAAAATCAATCTCCAATTAGTCCATAGTGACCCAAATCCACGCTACCCTTCCACTAAAAGAAAATATGGGGAAGTACACAATACGACAGGATTGATGCTCAACTAATATTAGCGGTGAATAAAGCGTAACAATACGAGTACGAATATTCAAATGAAATACAAATCTCATAAGCATTTTTATCAATATAATTTCTCAGCAACACATTAACCACGTCACCAGGCCTCACCATACCGCCCAATACTTTATCAAGTAGCCGGAATAGGAATCTTGGCGAGTGCCCAACCTCGATGCCATATTAAAATCTCATGACAACAAGTAGGCAACAACCCGGATATTTTAAATGGGAATTTTTAAATTAATTTTGGAAATCGGAGACAAATGAAATTTTGAATTTTATAAATTTTATAATTTAAAATGTTGACTTTTATATTTGAAAAATAATTTTTCATACGGAATTGGAATTGGAATCGGAATTAAAATGGAGTTTTAATTGAATTTTTGTTATATAGAAGAGTCCTCAAAACATAAAACTCTCGAGTCCTCAAAATATAACTCCCTAGCAAAAAAATAATATTTTTGAAATTCGACCGTCCGATCGAGCTGAATTTTTTACAGCAGTCCTATCTACCTGTTCGCTACAATATACTAAAATTTCAAGCGATTCTGACAATCCAATCGTCCGTAATGATTTTTCGAGTGTTTGTATTTGATTAGGACTCTAATTCTTTTTGGTGTATAAACATAAAGTGACGAGTTTAGGTCTTTTAAAATACATTTTAGCCTTATAAAAAATCAGAAACCTCTCATCCTCTTCATTTTCTTCAACCTCCAAACCCTAGCCCCATTATACATAACTTTCAACTCAAGTTTTGTCAAGATTAACCGGATTTTCTCAAGACGCGAAAAGAATGAATCATTGTTAATTTTTTTAGAGGAATACACATTCAAGATCAGATTTCTAAACCAACTTTTATTCAGGCATGAATACTTTATTCCTTTTCTTTCGTATTATGCGTTTTAAGTGTCACCTAAACCCTTAATCATGTATTTTTTTTATTAAGATTAATTAACAATCTAATTAGAGAAAGTGGACACATAAAACTTGGGGCTATTTTTATGAAATCTCTCAATATGAATAATATTCACAACCCTAGGGTACGTAGGATTTATGAGTGAATTTTAGGTTTTATTGGTGTAGGTTACATGTAAAAAAATCCTAGTTTTGAAATAAATGGATTTGGGGGCGTATAACTCATGTAATTTTGTGTAGAGATGATGAAATTGGAATTTTATTATTTTAATAATGAAATCCATGTGTTAATTGATTAAAGATAATTAAATGGGATTATTGGGTGTTTATGACGATTTCATAATTAAATTAAAATTTAATTGGAATTGGACTTTTATGCGTAGTTTTGCAAGATGATTATTGCTTATTGTGTGATTTATATTATTGCCTTTGGGATAACGGATTTTGGGTATTGTTGCACTCCCGATATTTTAGGTTTTCCTCTAGGTATAGGACTAGTGGGTAGGCATTTAGATTATTTACGCCTTCTAGGTATAGGACTAGTGAGGGTAGATTATCGCATTTTTATCATTTTGGGAGTGGGCTGATTTTTTATACTTTATCATCGTTGCGCTAGCCTAGGCATGGGACTAGGTAGATATTTAAAATAGAAATTCATCCTATACATAGTGTAGGACGTATTGATAACTTGGGGACCTTTAGGTATAGGACTAAAGGGTATTTTGAGGATCTCACATCGATTAAAAGGGTGGGGTAATTTATAAATTGTGAAATTGAGAATTAATGCCAAAGATAAAAATGGGTATTAAAATTTGTGACGACATAATGTGTCGGCGCCGACAGTTTAAACGGGTCAGAGGATGATTTATGTCGTGTCGTGTGGGGAACCTTGTCAGATGTCAGTGCCGGCAGTTTAAACGGATCAGAGGACGATTGATAAGGGGAAGTGTGACACTTTGGTGGATTATCACCCAGGATGGGAGGACCGTCATAATAAAAAGTGAGAACAATAATAAAATGGGCTAATTAAATAAAATTAGCATCGTGGTACTTGGGAATTTAAAATCATATTGTTGTGCCTTTTTAAATGGGGATCTCTTCGGGCAGTTAGTGATTATATTTATCGCATTTAATTATCTGGTTAAATTTTAAATAATCTACTGTGATATTTATTGCGTATAATGCTACTGTCTGGATTCAAGGATTCGATTTGAGGGGAGCAGTGTGTATTTATGCTCGAGGCTCTGACCTCTGGCGTTGATTAATATTTCCAGGTTTTAGTGCTGGAGTTATTGCACAGGATTTTTAGAGATTATCTTGGAGGCGCAGCCAAAGTATTTTAGTTGAGCTTAGTAGTGTAGGCTAGTTTTTCATTCCTTCGCATTTGTAATGAGACTCAGTTTATGATTTTGGTGGGCCATTCGGTTCCACAGTTGTACGGTTTTATTCAGATACTCTTAGTAGAATTTTATTCAGTTTTATATTAATAAAAGATTGGATTTATTTTGAGTTTAGCATGGAGATAGATCTTTTATCGCTTAGTTGGATGGCTTATCTTTTGGGATTAATCATCATTATCTTGTGGATTAAATTTTTATATGTCTCATATTTGTCTCATGCTAAGAATGGTATTTTATGTAGTTCACGCGCGGCATAATTTTGGTGGCGGTCGACGCCAGAATTAGGCGGGGTGTGACAGATGGTATCAGAGCATGGTCTTAGGTCTCGTAGGTTATGAGTCCATTTAGCTTCCGAGTTACCGATCTTTTATTCCCTTTGTTGAAAGTGTACTCCCTAAGATAGTGAGTCTAGAATACGTGTTAGCAGTGTTTGGAGATAGTTTGTCGATGAGGAGGATGTGGTAAGCATTGATGATTAGAAGTAATAATCTTGTTGGTAGGAAAATTATTAGTGATTTTTGGAGTTGAGGATTTTGTAAGCACAGACGATAGGCGTTGCGAGTATTGATTTTGGTAATAGGAGTACTTTAGCATTCAGATGATATGGAGTTTTGTGTTAATTGAGGTTAGAATTAGTGAGCTCTATGTGAGTATCTTTAGAGATGATTTTTTTAGATGAGAAGTTATTTTGGATGTTGTTAGTATAGATGTAATTCTTGTTTGTATTGATTTTGGGCAATGTGAAGAAATTTGAGGACTTTAGTGTGTGGGATGACTTTTGGAGATAGAATCGAGTGTTGATTCACAAGAGCGCGTGGTACGCCGTTATATATATATATATATATATATATATATATATATATATATATATATATATATATATATATATATTGTATTTTCGATCGTTGGATTTCGAACGGGTAGGATTGGGTCAATGGGCGCTCAGCCGTGGTAGCAATGGGTAGGCATATGCGAGCCTTATATTATTTTCCGCGTATATGCTTTGTCAAATTTTGAGGGAGAAATTTCTTGTTAGTGGGGAAGTATGCAATAACCGGGATTTTTTATATGGAAATTTTTAAATTAATTTTGGAAATTGGAGAAAAATGAAATTTTGGATTTAATAATTTAAAATGTTGACTTTTATATTTGAAAAATAAATTTTCAAACGGAATTGGAATCGGAATCGGAATTAAAATGGAGTTTTAATTGAATTTTTATTATATAGAAGTGTCCTCAAAACATAAAACTCTCGAGTCCTCAAAACATAAAACTCTCTAGGAAAAAAATAATATTTTTGAAATCTGATCGTTCGATCGAGCTGAATTTTTCACAGCAGTCATGTCTCGATGTTCGCTACAACATACTAAAATTTCAAGCGATTCTGAGAGTCCGATCGTCCGTTATGATTTTTTGAGTGTTTGTATTTGATTAGGACTCTAATTCTTTTTCATATATAAACATAAAGTGACGAAATTAGGTCTTTTAAAACACATTTTAGCCTTCTCAAAAATCAGAAATCTCTCATCCTCTTCATCTTCTTCAACCTCCAAACCCTATCCCAATTATACCTAACTTTCAACTCAAGTTTTATTAAGATTAACCAGATTTTCCTGCAAGGACATATTTTTAATAAGTCTGTCACAATTAATTATGTCGTATACCACTACAAGTCGTCGAAGAATTGTGAAGATTGCATCTACAAAAGAGGGATCCGAATTACCAGTTGTCTTCAACATTCAAGCCCAACAATATGAACTTTGGTAAGATATTGTTTTAAAGTTTCATTTACATTTCATATTAAGAGTGTTGGGATATTTTTAAAGAAGGTTTTAAAAAGCTTTTATATAAAAATATTTTTAAAGAGGTTTTATATCTGTTTGTGAAAAACTGCTTTAGCAGAAAACGTACCTCGGTTTCGATGCCAAGGTCGTTCAAGAGAGATATCAATCTCGTTCGAATGACAATGGGAAGTCGCGCGTAGTCGTTCAAATGACACGCGATCTCGTTCGCGCGAGATGTCATTTCGTTCGAGCGAGATTACTTTATAGGATGATATGTCTGAATTCGTCCTTATCTTTGATCGACTCAAATTTCCTATAAAAAGGAATGTCATCCTTTGATTTTAGACGTGGAGAACAGTTTCAGAATGAAAGAGTCTTATTATTTTGAAACTTTTGTGTATCTGCTCAGATTTAATTCAATACCTTTTGGCAGAAAGTTTTTCTCCAATAATTTTAAGAGTTCAAATGTTTTGTTTTTAATTCACAAAATCCCAATTACTTTTATGTGAATTATTTTGTGGAACCCAAGAACATATTTTGTTCCTGTTCATACTTTGTGGGAAAACTCTACAACCGACATCTGCGTGATAGTGTGGAGGGAGTCCTTATAAAGTTCACATCTTGTGGAGAAGCCGTTTTTCTTCTTCATTGCTGCCATCCTGGAAAGGGAAAATTCCAGCCGCAATTTGTGAGGAATCCTCTCTCTTGTTCATTGCTGCCCTCCTGGAAGGGGAAAGTTCCAGCTGAGACATCGGAACCAACACCTGCGGGTATTTCGTATGTCACCTTATTTCATTGTAATCCGTGTAAGCTGTTTTCTTACAAAATTATAGTGAAATAAAAGGTTTTGCCCCTTTGGGAGACTTTTCCTGAAATTATTTGTTTTATCCTGCATGCTTTATTTTATTGGATAAATCATCTAGATTCATGTTTTAGGGTTTAACTAAAATTTGGGAATAATTAAAATTGGATTTTATTTGAGAAGTCGCAATATTTCCACTGTGGCGATTCTACAAATTGGTATCAGAGCGGGTTACGCTAATTTATCGCGTGATCCTGATTTTTCAAGGATTTTTTTTTATACAATTTGACTTCTCACGTCGTCAAATCGCTAGTTATGCATTTTGATATATTTTTTACAGCGTTGTGACATGTACTTTTTGTATAGATTTTTGTTTTTAAAATTTTTTGAAAAATCCAAAAAGATTTTTGTATTTTATTTACAGCATTTATGGATGATCACTTAGGATGACCGAGTCACAACATCATTCCACTTTTTTCATGTGACTATTTGATAGAGTTTTGAGACAATAGGTCAATTCATCCATGTGCTTTATAATGTTTGGAGTCATTAAGATATAATTAAGTGTTACTTCCTACATGTTTGACTCATGTTTCCTTTATTGCACACATGCACGGATTTATTTTATTATTGTGCTTGTCTTATCACATGTTGGTTGGGTGTTTTCACTTCAATCCTATCCTTTAAAACAAACCAAGCGCGATAAACTTGATAAGGAAATTGTGTGTACAAGAACCGTTTTGTGAGTTTGTGTGCTTTGTTTGAAAACGGGGAAGGGCTGCGAAAGGTTCATTTTGCCTTTGCGAATACTAAGCCACCGTTAAATTGGACCTAAAAAATGGAGGAATTTTATTATCCGGGGTCCAAAGAGGTTTAAAAGAGCCCGAAAAAATTTAAAGGCAATAAAAAGAAATTCATGCCAGTTATGGGCCATTTAGGTTTTTGCACCAATTCTCCAAAGTTTGAGAATTTAGATTACCTCTAAAAAGAAAATATATATGAGGGAGTTTGGTTGGAGAATTAAAACGGGTTCGCACGTCCTTGAAAATCTTGAAAAAGCGCTAAATAGTTTTGGACGTTATTGGTGTGGAAATCATGTGACTTTGATTTGTTCATTTGTATAAGACGATGTCATTTAAATTCAACAAATTTTTACACATACGGATACTTTTGTTGTTCATTCGTTAGGGGTACACATATGCATCGTGCACATATGATTGATTGAGTTTATTTACCTATCGAATGTGTTCACACCCATTCATTAAGTTTCCATGACTTGGTTGTTTGAGTTTAAAATCCATGGTGTGATTTTTGTATCATATGTTTCAAAGTGGTATCTTATTTTTGTATGAAAATTTTGAAAAATCAAAAATTGTTTGTGGATGTTTTTGGGACATACATTTCCATGCGCGTAGCTTGATCTTTGTTTGCTATGCATTTTGTCATGACACTCCATGTTTTGATTTTTTCTTCTTATCTGTCTATTTGGGGACATCATAAAAAGGGGAGAAAGAATTATCATGTTATGGGGGAGTTTTTGCATTTTGGGAGAGATTTCATTATTAATGCTTTATTCCTATATCATTTCAAACTCGATGCGTCATGAAGGTTTTTGCTTTATCTCATGTGTGTAGGTACGAAGATTGAAGATCATGATGTTGCACACCCTGATGAGAAAAGCTTTGAGAGTTTTGATGTTAAAGAAAAAGTCTGAGAACTTGAAAATTTTACCTTTTCAGTTTTGAGATTCATGGGAGGGTAGATTTGTATAGGCATTTTAGTTTTTGATAATTCGGAAGTTTTTATATATGTACCGGCATAGACATAGGGGGAGATTTATAAGGACATATTTTTAATAAGTCCGCCACAATTAATTATGTCGTATACCGCTACAAGTCGTCGAAGAATTGTGAAGATTGCATCTACAAAACGCGAATCCGAATTACCACTTGTCTTCAACATTCAAGCCCAACAATATGAACTTTGGTAAGATATTGTTTTAAAGTTTCATTTACATTTCATATTAAGAGTGTTGGGATATTTTTAAAGAAGGTTTTAAAAAACTTTTATATAAAAATATTTTTAAAGAGGTTTTAAATCTGTTTGTGAAAAACTGCTTCAGCAGTAAACATACCTCGGTTTCGACGCCAAGGTCGTTCAAGAGAGATATGAATCTCGTTCGAATGACAATGGGAAGTCGCGCCTAGTCGTTCGAATGACACGCGATATCGTTCGCGCGAGATGTCATTTCGTTCGAGCGAGATTACTTTATAGGATGATATGTCTGAATTCGTCCTTATCTTTGACCGACTCAAATTTCCTATAAAAACGAATGTCAGCCTTTGCTTTTAGACGTGGAGAACAGTTTCAGAATGAAAGAGTCTTATTATTTTTAAACTTTTGTGTATCTGCTCAGATTTAATTCAATACCTTTTGGCAGAAAGTTTTTCTCCAATAATTTTAAGAGTTCAAATGTTTTGTTTTTAATTCACAAAATCCCAATTACTTTTATGTGAATTATTTTGTGGAACCCAAGAACATATTTCGTTCCTGTTCATACTTTGTGGGAAAACTCTACAATCCACAGTTACATGCTAATGTGGAGGGAGTCCTTATAAAGTTCACATCTTGTGGTGAAGCCGTTTTTCTTCTTCATTGCTGCCCTCCTGGAAAGGGAAAATTCCAGCCGCAATTTGTGAGGAATCCTCTCTCTTGTTCATTGCTGCCCTCCTGGAAGGGGAAAGTTCCAGCTCAGAAATCGGAACCAACACATGCGGGTATTTCGTATGTCACCTTATTTCATTGTAATCCGTGTAAGCTGTTTTCTTACAAAATTATAGTGAAATAAAAGGTTTTGCCCCTTTGGGAGACTTTTCCTGAAATTATTTGTTTTATCCTGCATGCTTTATTTTATTGGATAAATCATCTAGATTCATGTTTTAGGGTTTAACTAAAATTTGGGAATAATTAAAATTGGATTTTATTTGAGAAGTCGCAATATTTCCACTATGGCGATTCTACAAATTGGTATCAGAGCGGGTTACGCTAATTTATCACGTGATCCTGATTTTTCAAGGATTTTTTTTTATACAATTTGACTTCTCACGTCGTCAAATCACTAGTTATGCATTTTGATATATTTTTTACAGCGTTGTGACATGTACTTTTTGTATAGATTTTTGTTTTTAAAATTTTTTGAAAAATCCAAAAAGATTTTTATATTTTATTTACAGCATTTATGGATGATCACTTAGGATGACCGAGTCACAACATCATTCCACTTTTTCCATGTGACTATTTGATAGAGTTTTGAGACAATAGGTCAATTCATCCATGTGCTTTATAATGTTTGGAGTCATTAAGATATAATTAAGTGTTACTTCCTACATGTTTGACTCATGTTTCCTTTATTGCACACATGCACGGATTTGTTTGATTATTGTGCTTGTCTTATCACATGTTGGTTGGGTGTTTTCACTTCAATCCTATCCTTTAAAACAAACCAAGCGCGATAAACTTGATAAGGAAATTGTGTGTACAAGAACCGTTTTGTGAGTTTGTGTGCTTTGTTTGAAAATGGGGAAGGGCTGCGAAAGGTTCATTTTGCCTTTGCGAATACTAAGCCACCGTTAAATTGGACCTAAAAATGGAGGAATTTTATTATCCGGGGTCCAAAGAGGTTTAAAAGAGCTCGAAAAAATTTAAAGGCAATAAAAAGAAATTCATGCCAATTATGGGCCATTTAGGTTTTTGCACCAATTCTCCAAAGTTTGAGAATTTAGATTACCTCTAAAAAGAAAATATATATGAGGGAGTTTGGTTGGAGAATTAAAACGGGTTCGCACGTCCTTGAAAATCTTGAAAAAGCGCGAAATAGTTTTGGACGTTATTGGTGTGGAAATCATGTGACTTTTATTTGTTGATTTGTATAAGACGATGTCATTTAAATTCAACAAATTTTTACACATACGGATACTTTTGATGTTCATTCGTTAGGGGTACACATATGCATCGTGCACATATGATTGATTGAGTTTATTTACCTATCGAATGTGTTCACACCCATTCATTAAGTTTCCATGACTTGGTTGTTTGAGTTTAAAATCCATGGTGTGATTTTTTTATCATATGTTTCAAAGTGGTATCTTATTTTTGTATGAAAATTTTGAAAAATCAAAAATAGTTTGTGGATGTTTTTGGGACATACCTTTCCATGCGCGTAGCTTGATCTTTGTTTGCTATGCATTTTGTCATGACACTCCATGTTTTGATTTTTTCTTCTTATCTGTCTATTTGGGGACATCATAAAAAGGGGGAGAAAGAATTATCATGTTATGGGGGAGTTTTTGCATTTTGGGAGAGATTTCATTATTAATGCTTTATTCCTATATCATTTCAAACTCGATGCGTCATGAAGGTTTTTGCTTTATCTCATGTGTGTAGGTACGAAGATTGAAGATCATGATGTTGCACACCCTGATGAGAAAAGCTTTGAGAGTTTTGATGTTAAAGAAAAAGTCTGAGAACTTGCAAATTTTACCTTTTCAATTTTGAGATTCATGGGAGGGTAGATTTGTATAGGCATTTTAGTTTTTGATAATTCGGAAGTTTTTATATATGTACCGGCATAGACATAGGGGGAGATTTGTAAGGACATATTTTTAATAAGTCCGCCACAATTAATTATGTCGTATACCGCTACAAGTCGTCGAAGAATTGTGAAGATTGCATCTACAAAACGCGAATCTGAATTACCACTTGTCTTCAACATTCAAGCCCAACAATATGAACTTTGGTGAGATATTGTTTTAAAGTTTCATTTACATTTCATATTAAGAGTGTTGGGATATTTTTAAAGAAGGTTTTAAAAAACTTTTATATAAAAATGTTTTTAAAGAGGTTTTAAATTTGTTTGTGAAAAACTGCTTCAGCAGTAAACGTACCTTAGTTTCGACGCCAAGGTCGTTCAAGAGAGATATCAATCTCGTTCGAATGACAATGGGAAGTCGCGCCTAGTCGTTCGAATGACACGCGATCTCGTTCGCGCGAGATGTCATTTCGTTCGAGCGAGATTACTTTATAGGATGATATGTCTGAATTCGTCCTTATCTTTGACCGACTCAAATTTCCTATAAAAACGAATGTCAGCCTTTGATTTTAGACGTGGAGAACAGTTTCAGAATGAAAGAGTCTTATTATTTTGAAACTTTTGTGTATCTGCTCAGATTTAATTCAATACCTTTTGGCAGAAAGTTTTTCTCCAATAATTTTAAGAGTTCAAATGTTTTGTTTTTAATTCACAAAATCCCAATTACTTTTATGTGAATTATTTTGTGGAACCCAAGAACATATTTTGTTCCTGTTCATACTTTATGGGAAAACTCTACAATCGACAGTTACGTGCTAATGTGGAGGGAGTCCTTATAAAGTTCACATCTTGTGGTGAAGCCGTTTTTCTTCTTCATTGCTGCCCTCCTGGAAAGGGAAAATTCCAGCCGCAATTTGTGAGGAATCCTCTCTCTTGTTCATTGCTGCCCTCCTGGAAGGGGAAAGTTCCAACTGAGACATCGGAACCAACACCTGCGGGTATTTCGTATGTCACCTTATTTCATTGTAATCCGTGTAAGCTGTTTTCTTACAAAATTATAGTGAAATAAAAGGTTTAGCCCCTTTGGGAGACTTTTCCTGAAATTATTTGTTTTATCCTGCATGCTTTATTTTATTGGATAAATCATCTAGATTCATGTTTTAGGGTTTCACTAAAATTTGGGAATAATTAAAATTGGATTTTATTTGAGAAGTCGCAATATTTTCGCTGTAGTGATTCTACATTTCCCAAGACGCATCACGAACGAATTTTTGTCAATTTTTTTGAGAGGAATACACATTCAAGATCAGATTTCTAAACCTATTTTTATTCAGGCATGAATACTTTATTCCTTTCCTTTAGTATTATGCGTTTTAAGTGTCACCTGAACCCTTAATCATGTATTTTTTATTAAAATTAATTAGCAATCTAATTAGTGAAAGTGGACACATAAAACTTGAGGCTATTTTTATGAAATCTTTTAATATGACTAATATTCAGAATCCTGGGGTACAACGCTTCGATCTCATTCTAGAGATATATACAACGCTTGGTCGTATGGTCATGATCTCTATGGAACTCGTAATATTTGGACTTATCCCTTTTTTCGGGGCCATCCTCATTTTCTACAACCAATTTAATTCCTCGTTGTTTTTTATCTCCTCCAGAATGTGGTTGATATCCACCTTTAAAGGAGTATAATTCCCATACTTCTTCAACTGTTCTAGAGTTTTCTTGCCTTTCGACTGCTTATTACGCCCATTATGCTTTTGGTCTTTCCTCTCAGTTTTAATTGTAGCTTTCGCCTCTGCTTTCACGTTAGTATTCTTCTTCGCATCCATGGCCTCTTCGGCATTCATGATCTTAGCTGCCTTTGCCATCAGTTCTTCCATGATCTTGGGGGATCTTTGGCCAGTGTATAGTACAACTTATTGGGTAACGGACCACTCATCAGAGCTGTAATAGCTGTCTTCTCCTTGTAGTTGATTACCTCAAGTTTCTCGTTATTAAAACGAGTGATATAATCCATAGTGCTCTCTCCTATTTTCTGCCTTACACTCAGTAGATGTGCTACTCTCTTTACTAGATTTGCTCCAAAATAGAAATTCCCTATGAAGAGCTTTGCCAGCTGATGGAATGTAGAGATCTTCCCCCGAGGAAGGTTGTTATACCATATTTGGGCTGACCTAGTGATAGTTCCCAAAAATGCTTTGCACCGCATCTCATTAGGAACGGCGTAGATATCAGCGGCAACTTAGTACTGCTATATATGAAAGATGGGATCAGTTTTTCCATCGTACTTAGGCCTTACTACAGGAGATTTAAATTTTTATGGTGTGCAAAAATCCACAATTGCCTGGACAAAGGGTGATCCATTGATGAAAGTTCTTCGGAGAGGGTTCTTGGCCTTAGCCATTTCCCCTAACTTGTCCTCCAACCTTTGAATGGAGCCCTTCTATGCGTTGTTTCCAGCCTCGGACCTATTTATCCGAGCAACAGATCGCGCTGAATTGTCCTCTTGGGACCTTGCATTACGAGTTATTGGTCGTGATTGGGCAGAACCTTCCCGTAGATCATCTGGTCGTTGAGAATTTCTTGACGCAATCCTAGGAGGGTTTATTTTCCTCCTAGGGACCAAACGGTCCAAAGGAGAGGCTCTGCTCAACCTCGCCAGAGCACTTGTTCGTTTTGGGGCTAGAGTAACATTTTGTTGAGAATCTGTAGCTCTTATAGAAGAGGTCCGGCCAGGCTGATAAGAGAGATCATTGGTCCCCTCAGTATGATGAGACCCGATACGTCGGGACCGAGAATCATCTGGAAATAGCGTACGTCTGGTTCTTGAAGACGGCAAATGGGTGGGTCTCTGGACGCTTCGTTGACCTGACTGGGCAGGTGCACCATTCCGAACGGTCTGAATGAGTTGACGCATAGTCTCTTGCATATATGTTTGCCCCTGGGCTAAACTGGCTACCATGCCAGTGAGATCCTCAAGAGTTAATGGAGAAGATGGATTGGGGGGAACCCGGTCATTGTTCCTGTTACTAGACTCTGGGATTTTAGCCATATGCGATGAATATGTTAAAGAAAACGCTACGTATAGTCGTTCCCACAGACGATGCCAATCTGTTGATTAAAAAACTAGATTTAACTTAATTAATTCATCACAGATAAATATGAAATAAAAAATAAGACAAAGGATTTTTAAAGTGGTTCAGCCTTATGAAAATGGCCTACGTTCACTATTTTGTATTGCTGGATGTTTTTGCCTAAATCTTGATCATAATTGCTAATTATTAATTACTCGGTTATGGAGGGTGTTATAATGTATTTATAGCCTTGGGGTTGTCAGTATGAATAGACGATATGCCATTATTTAATAGACATATACATTTGTATAATAAGAATGTTCATTACACTACACCAAATCTGCCCATTTGTCAAGGTCATTGACCTTGACAAATTCACCTTGTCAAGGTCAATGACCGTGACATTTCGAGGCGAGACAACTTTTTTTGTCACGGTCGTGTCACGGTCATTGACCTTGACACAAAACTCGCGTTTTGTGTCACGGTCGTGTCGCGGTCAATGACCGTGACACGTTTGTCACGGTTTATAACCGTGACAAAGCCGTGACCCTGTTTAAAAAAATTGTCACGGTCATTGACCATGACACGCCCGTGTCAATTTTGTCACGGACGTGTCACGGTCAATGACCGTGACAATTCTGGGCAGAATTAAAAAAAAACTGTTGGGCAGTATGGCCACAGCCACTGCCCAGCAGTATATTTGTACCTGTTATAGCAACGTTGTACCTGTTCCAAACATCATATATCCGAACAAACTAAAGATAATGCAAATATATATTCAAATAAGAAACTATTTAAAAAGAAACAACATCACCATCATTTTATCTCAAATCTACAAACTATTTACATGGAAAAGAGATTTTGTACCGCGACGCTCGGAAACACCTCCTTATCCTTCCCTTCTCGTCCGAATAGCCACATAAGTATAGAGCATATGTGTCCTACCCTTAGGGCCACTCCCTGTCCCCTGAATTAAAATAAAGTAAAATTAGTATCCGCCCCTCAAATATAGATAAATATAAATCGTAATTGAAATCGAAATCAAAATTGACATATAAATATAAATACATTACCTATAATGTCACTCAAACAGCTAACTTGAGCTCATATGACACCTCCTTCCAACTAATGTACCCCGGGCAATCGTGTCAATTATAATTCTCTTCATATCTAAACACTAAGAAATACCATAATCCTATGGAGGTATGCGTTGCAAATTCCTTCCAACCGTTGTGTAGCCAAAAATCAGCAGTTGAAGTTGTCAACTCCACCTTTGAATGGGGTATGGAAAGTGGTGGGGTATGGAAAGTGGAATTGACAACTTCAACCGGTGATGTTTGGCTACATAACGGTTGGGAGGAATTTGCAGAGCATCGCTCCATAGGATTATGGCATTTCTTAGTGTTCGGATAGACGAAGAGATTCAGTATCCTCTCCACAAATAGGACACCCCAAATAACTATGTACTAATCACCTATTAAAGGTAAGAAGCGTATATTCATGGATTAGTATAAACAAAACTTAGATGTAGTTGGAATATTTATGTATTAATCTCCTCTCCACACACGCACACTACACAAGAGTGAAAATGATAAAGTGCAGATCAAGTAAAAGCATTAAAAATGGATGTTTCGGTACAAATTGAAATAATTATTACAAATTGAAAAATTGTTTCAAATTCGGGTTATCATCAAAAATGGATTGATATTCGGTAGGAGCAGCCAAGTCATCCACACTACTATTTAGACGCCTTGGCGCGTATTGGACAATTGACCACGGCTCGTTGTTGATATACTCCGAGTAAAACACTTGCTTAACCTTTTGAAATGCACAAACAAACGGCTCATCGCTCACGTGGTCGTTGCTCTTCAACTTGGACAAGTCAACCATGATCAAATTGGTGACAGGATCAACTTTAGAAGCATTTTTATCCTCAACTCTTACCCATTCACAGTAAAATACAACCTCTTTGAAACTTATATAATCCAATTCAAATATATTTTGGATTACACCGTAGTAAGTCATTTCAGCTTCAACGAGGTTTTTATCTTTTGCGCTCGCTCGAAAGAAAGTAAGAGCCTTGTATGAAATTCCCGAGTTCTGTACATTTGTACTTTCCTCGTACACTTTAGCGCCGAAAATGTAACCGTTCAATCGATATTTTTTGTACTCTTGTGCCACGAACAAGGGTCCATTGGTTAGACGAGCAAGCCTTGATGTCGCATCACCCATCTTTAGGAGCTGAGAATATAGATAAATTAATTATATTAGTGGTAAAATTTGAGTGTAATGTAACGTTATATAACGACTATTTTCATTGTAATTACCTCTTGTGTCAACCATAGCCTAAATTCGCTGTCTGATTGTACCACTGTTTTTCGTCTTTTATTGTTCTCACAGGCTTCATATTTACTGCATATTACAAAATTAATCATGTATAAAATAATCTAAAATAATGTTAAACATTATAATATTCGAAACTTACTTTTTCCATTCTTCGACATCTTCATGTGTGTCAAATAGATAACGAGCTACTTGTTCATGTTGCAAACTCGTTAATTTCACTCGTTTTCCCATCACATTACCACCATCATCGAGGAATTCATCAGTGTCATCAACGCTGGTAGAGTCAGTCATATATTCCCGAGTATATATTGATGACTCCACGGTGATGTATTCCTCTGCAATATATCGCGTATTCTTGACGTAATCTTTAAAAACTTCCATCAATCTTTCAAACGGATACATCCACCGATATCTAACTGGACCACAAAGAAGTGCCTCTTCGCATAGGTGTATCAACAAGTGAACACTTATGTCAAAGAATGCTGGGGGAAAGTACTTCTCCAATACACAAATCGCTTCGTTCACAGCCAATTTTGCGGCCACTATGTGTTCTCGATTCACTACCTTCTCACACAAGAGGGAGAAGGTAATACTAATTTGCATAATAGCCCTACGCAAATCCTTGTGCTTGGAGAAATAGTGCTTAAACAATAGAGGAACCAATTGCATGATCACATGCCAATCGTGGGACTTACACTTATGTAAATCATGAGTAGCATAATTCACAATCCTTTGCAAGCTGGACGAAAAAGTAGATGGGCCCTTCAAATTATATATTGTGTCTAGAAGCACCTTCCTTTCCTCACTCGTCAAAGTAAACGCACCAGGGGGAATTATTGTCCTTCCCCTACTATCTTCTTTCAACCATAGTTGTGGTTTAAGTTTTAACGTTTTAAGGTCTTTTCGTGCATTTTCTCCATCCTTCGAATGACTCCCCCCAAGGCAAGTACCCACAATATGTTCAGCGAAGTTCTTCTCTGCATGCATCACATCCAATACATGGCGCACCGGGTTTTTCTTCCAATAAGGAAAGTCAAATAAAATTGACCTCCGAGACCATGCCTTTCTTATCTCAGTTTCATTCCCAGTTGGGGTCTTCTTATGCTTGACATTCTTAAATTTGGGATTCTTACCTGGCATATTTGGGCCACATTCAGAAGATTTACTTTCAATTTCTGAACCCGAAAGTTGTCTCGGCGGTAGCCTATGTTCAACTACGCCCAATAAAAAATTGGAAGCTTTCTCAAATCTGAAACTATGAGCTGGGGGTAAAAACCTCTTGTGGCAATGGTATACATTTTTTAAGCTGGAGGATAGACGAAGAGATTCAGTCTCCTCTCCACAAATAGGACACCCCAAATAACCATGTACTACACATCCGGATAATGTCCCATAAGCTGGAAAATCATGAATTGCCCACATCAACATAGCTTTCAGCGTAAACTCTTCTTTTCTAAAAGAGTCAAATGATGGCACACCCTCTTCCCACAACTCATTTAATTCTTCTACCAAAGGAGCCAGGTAGATATCAATGTCTTCACTTGGTGCCTTTGGCCCAGGTATCAATAAAGCCATCATCGAAAATTCAAGTCTCATACACTGTGAAGGAGGGAGGTTGAGTGGGGCTAGGATCACTGGCCATACACTCTGATTGGTGCTTAGATTTCCAAATGGATTGAAACCATCTGTTGATATAGCCAAACGAATGTTGCGTTGTTCTCGAGAAAAATCGGGATACTCATAATTCATCCTCCGCCAGGCAGTAGAATCAATAGGATGACGCATGATATTACCCCCTACTTCTGCCCTAGCATGCCAAGTCATTGCCTCTGCAATCCATGGTACTGTGAAAAATCGCTTTAATCTAGGCCCAACGGGAAAATATTTCAATACTTTTTTAGGCACTTTTGAGCTTGTGCCTTCCTTACTAGTAGATTGGACACATCTAGGTTCATCGCATACCGGACAACAATCGAGATTTTCATACCCCTTTCGGTATAGTATGCAGTCATACACACTATATTTAATTTCAAGTCTAAGGGTTATTCGAGAGATCTCATTACAGGGGTAATGACTCTCGAACGGGTCTAAGGGTTATTGAATGCATACGCATAAGAACTAGAATGCTAGTATATATGCGCACTATATTTAATTTCAAGTATGTTTCATATAATGGGTTAATTCAAATACAAAAATAAATTCATGGGATAATTCAAATACAAAAATAAATTCATGGGATAATTCAAATACAAAAATAAATTCATGTATTGACCACATACACACACACACACACTATCTAAGCTGTTCTATAGGTATAAAAACAATTATTATCCAATTATTATCCAACTATTATCTATTATTTATTTTGAATGTAAATAATATTCAAAACCCCACCCACCCCCACCCCCTCAGATTAATTCAAGACATAAGACCCTAAAGGGAATCCTATATGCAACAAGATTCTAGTTAGTAAAGAAGACATAACAGAATATGGTGGAATCCACTACACTACAAAACCATTTAATAATATTTAAAAAATTCAAAACCATTTAATAATATTTAAGCACTAAAATTAATTTAATTTAATTTAACCTAGGAATTAATCAGATATTTTTATCCTATGTTTACTAATGCTAAAATTATGAAAAATGACACCACCCCCTCCCCCACCCTGCCCCACCCCGCCCCACCCCCTGCCCCCCTCCACCACCCCCTCCCCCAAAACAAACCACCACACACACACACACACCGCACCCCACCCCACCCCACCCCCTGCCCCCTCCACCACCCCTACCCCACCCTGCCCCACCCCGCCCCACCCCCTGCCACCCCTTCACCACCCCCTCCCCCACCCTGCCCCACCCCACCCCCTCCCCCACCCTGCCCCACACCACCCCGCCCCACCCTGCCCCACCCCCCACACACGCACACACATACACACAGATATATATACACACACACACATAAATATACAGACAAATATATATATAAATGGAAGAGAGAGAGAGAGAGAAATTGGACCTGAGAGAGAGAGAGGGAGGGAACGGTGGGAGGGAAAAAAGAAGGGGGAAAGGGTTTTTACTGGAAAAGTTGTCACGGTCGTGTCAAGGTCATTGACCGTGACGCGAATTGTCACGGTCATTGACCGTGACAAGCCCGTGACAATTCAATTTGTCACGGGCTTGTCACGGTCAATGACCGTGACAATTCGTTGTCACGGTCGTGTCAAGGTCAATGACCGTGACATAAAACGCGTGTTTTTTTGTCACGGTCAATGACCTTGACAAGGCTGGCCGGCTGAAAGGTGACAATTTGCCCATTTTGGTGTAGTGATTAAATCCGATGTTCGTTGAATGTGAAATTGTCGCTTGATCTTCCTGGACAGATGCTCGGCACGTTAAGTTTCTCGGCACGCTAAATAGCTCAAGGTGATGAGTAGCTCGGTGCTGCGAGTTGATCGGTGAGTATAAGCATTTGCCACGTAAGATGACACATGTCTTCATATAATTAGTCCACATCAGCTGACTAATTTTCGTATCAAAAAAGTAAATGTGAAGCAAAAAAGTAACACAGTGGCATTAATCAAACTGAAAATCACTTAGGTGCCAAAAAACAACAAGAATCAAGTTCTTGATAGGTCATTACAAATAAATGTCTTAGTGAATATGTTGACATATGATTATCAACTAAGAAAATTCAAAAACGCTGTCAAAATTGACATCAAAATAGTAATTGAACCTCATATTAACAATCTCATTGACTTTAAAGCATAAGCTGATTATGTTCCTCATTGAGATTAAATTGACCAAACAGTGTTTTCTCTGAAGGTTGAGTATGTTCCTTCAATATATCATAAGATCATCTCCAAATCATTCTTGCATTTTGATCTATAAAAATGGAAGGGTTTTGCTCCAACGGTTAAGTAGTCCAACTACTGCCATGCTTTTGTTTATATGAGAGTTGTTGCGTGAGTGTATTGTATAACGCCCAAAAATAATAGTTGGATGGTTTAATTAAATTAAAATAGAAATAAATACCTTCTCACAACATTTCAATTGACGCGCAACACTTTAATTGTCATGCAAAACCTCTTTGTTGGTTCAGAAAATGAGAATAAAGATTATTTTTATACTTATTTTTATTTTGGTTGTTTGGAACATTTTTATTTGGTATTAGAGGTGGTCTGAGAACAAACCATGCAGTAAATAGTTTTCTACTAGATGTAAAGTTCAAATGATCTATTAAAAACATTATGAAAAGGTAGTAGGTGCATGAGTTTTCGATACAATATTATATCCCGGGTAACAGCGGAAAGAAGAGGTTGAACTACACAGAGGCAACCTCAGTTGCATACTCAGACTACAATAGTTCCTCATACCAAGGATAAGCCCAAATGCAACAGCTCCACAACACTCTACTGAGTCCTCGGGAAAAACAATATTCATCCTAAAGAGCATGATCCCCAGATTCATCAAAAATCTTTATTTGAGTTTAGGTATATAGTTTATTCATATGGAAGATGAGGATTATTTGAAGATATAAGGAGGAATTTAGTCTTTAGGAGCACACGGTAAGCTATCGAAAATGAATTTGGGGCTTCAAATAATGAAAGATTTGGGCGTTCCATTTTCAATCTGGACAAATAATTCAATTTTGAATGGTAAACAAAATCAATTCGAAAATACCTGATGCAATCAAAGATTGGCATCTTTGGTCTCGTGCAACACTTCCGGTAAATATGTATTCTAGAACATTATGCTCCTCAAATATCCACAAGTACTGCCTCACTGCATCACCAGTACCTTAGAAACCAATTAAACTGGATGTAATGGCAGAACTTCAAGAACTTAGTCAAGAGAGGAATAGTATAAAGGTATAGAGAGGTGTGTGTGAGAGGCGCATACACAGACTTTTCAGTATCATAAATAAGATTTTTATACCTTTATATGAAAAATGATGATTTTTAAGATTCAATAGGTTTCAACATAAAAAGTATATATCTCAGGCATAACTTTGTAACAAAATAAATTAGTAGGACATTTTTCAACTTTCTCCTTTGTTAAGTGATGCAATTTTCTCAAGCCTAAGGGGGCAGCGGAATACTATAATATGTCACTGCGTAATTGTTCTTTATTTGTAGAAACACAATTCCTTTACTTTAAAGCATTGGATTATAAACTACCTAGAACCAATTTGGATTCTCTGGACTCTGCTGGGTAGAGAGAACTTTAATAAATCCCTCTGTTGTATGTAAAAATTATACTCTCATGTGGACCAATGATGAATGTACACATGTCCTCCAACATGGCCAATCAACCTACTTGATCGATAACAGAGACAATTAGTTGTCCAGAAGACTCACCAAGTTCAGAAGGCCAACCAACAGGAATACCAATAGTTACTCAAATGTGATGCCAACCAACACTGAATTCTAAGAATTTTCTTTATTTAGACAGATGTAAATGCCTTGCAATATATAGGCGTTCCATCTTTAGGTTTTGTAACCACTCTAAATACAAACTACTACCTCAGCTCAAGGGACAAATCGAATCACTCATATGCACATCATACTGAGCTACTATAAACCCTACTGAATAAAAACAACAATGGGTGTAGGCTATTTTACAGCTAAACCACTCTAAAACCTTGTCTCTTGTGTGTGTGGTTTGAGTTACTTAACTTATTTTTATCTATGATTATAAATTTGGATCTAGTCCATTTTTAGACATCAATATATTGGTGTCGTATGTGAAAATGTTTGTCTGTCATCGTTCTCTACAATTTGTTTCGTTTCTTTGCCTTTAAAGAAATGAATGGTCCTAAAAATAGCGCTCGAAATGAGACTTACAACGAATTCTGCTCACCCTGGCTAGAGGACAAGAAGCTATGCAGGAGTTTGTCAAGCAGTTGGCTCGCACTATGCAAGCTAAGCCCTTCAACTCTTAAAGGGATATGCAACCACCATCATCTAGACATGAAAGGAGTTATAATTCTCATTTTTCTCATTACAAGTCATATAGTCCTGGTGCAACTTCTTCATTTCAGTTAATGGATTACTATGATGGTGGATCTTTTTTCGAAAGAATACCAAGTTTCTTAGAAAGGCTAAGTAGGGAGTCTTCTTTTGATTACCTAGGCCCCCGAGTAACTAGAGGCATCATAAGGAGAAGGAATATTGTCATGAATACAAAGAAGGGTCAATAAGATATAAAGCAAGTATGAAGGTCTCTGTGCATGCCGAGTAGACCTCTGAGGAGGAGAGTTTAGCACATAGACACAGTAAAGCTGTTAGATCTATCTCGTCTAAGTCTAGTCCAGAAGAACATTCCTGAAAGGGATCCATACAAAGATTGGAAGATCGGCTAGGTGAAATGGTCAAGATAAAGAATCAATTACAAAGGAGTTTCATCAAAGGATCACCTTTCATCCAGTCAATTATGGAATACCCCACACCCTCCATGTTTAATCCACCAGTGGTTACTCCGAAGTATGACGAAAAAACTGATCCAGACTTACATATAGAGCAATATCAAGCTGCTATCGACATCTACTCGGTGCTTGATGAGATGAGGTGTAGAGCTTTCTCTAGTTCCATCACAGTACTAGCCCAAATTTGGTATAATAATCTCCCAAGAGGTAAAATCTTTAATTTTCATCAATTAAATGAATTTTTCACTGATAACTTTTATTTTGGGGCTAAGTCGATCAAGAATGTCACACATCTCTTGATTGTGTGAAAAAATCCATGAGAAGACACTAGAGAATATATTACTCTTTTTAACAATGAAAAACTACAAGTGGTGGACTATGAGGAGAAAATAGCAATTGTAGTACTTATGAGTGGGTTGCTTGCTAAAGATCTTTACTATGCTTTAACAAAGAATCCACCCAAAACCATGACAGAGCTAATGGCTAAAGATAGAAAAATAATGAATGTTGAGGAAGTTATGGCAGCCAAGGAAACTCCTGACACCAAGGGTGAGGGAAAAATAATTCTAATTCTTTCAAAAAAGATCAGAAAGATAAGAAGTTGGATCGGATCAAGAAGTATGATGAATATACCCCGCTCAATAAGGGTGTTCATCATATCCTAGAAGAGATCAAAGGAAATAGGGAACTAAATTGGCCTAGGAAGTTGAAGACACCCCCTCCCCTAACAAGAGGGATAAATCCAAATACTATGATTTCCAAAGGGATCATGGGCACAACACCAATATCTTCATTGTGCTAAAGAATGAGATTGAAAATCTTATTCGACGATGAAAGTTGAGCAATTTTTTTTATTGTAATGGCAATAGAAATAATCGAAAGAGGACTGGATCTTCAGACCAAGCAAAAGATGACAATAAAAGAGCAAGAAATGATGATATTTAAGAATATCTAGACTTGTCAAAGAAGCCTAATGAGCCAGAAGTGGAGGACGACATGATATCCTTTGGATGCCATGTTATTACAGGCAGTGATGTCGGGGGAGGATGTGCCATAGCATAAAGAAAAGCTTATTTGAATGAAGTCAAATCCTGCCCAACTATCAGACAGATTTATATGGATAAATCCAGTGATAGTCAGCCATGGAAAGTCAATAGAGACAGGCTAGTAATTGGATTCTCCAAAAATGATCTGAGTGGGGTCATTTACCCTTATGACGATTCATTAGTTATCACATGCAGAGTTCATCATGGAAGAGTTATAAGGATCTTGGTTGATAATGGGACCTCAGTTGATGTAATGTCAACTGCTTCGACAGCCTAGGGCTGAAGTTCAAGAAGCTGAAATCGTACCATAGACCTCTCATTGGATTCGCAGGAGAGAAAGTATACCTATTAGGAACCATCAAGCTAGAAGTCTTGGTCGGTACTTGGCTGGTGAGCAGGAGAGAAAGAATTTATTCCTTTGTCTTGGATAAAATGTCCCGTCACCCTACAATATCATCCTGGGAAGAGTGGGAGTCAACTGATTAGAGGTTCTGCAATCTATAGTGCACCAATGCATGAAACTTCCAGTAACTTATGGAGTCGGCATAGTAAATGGCAGTCAAAAAGATGCCAGGGAATGTTATTATAAATTGGCTGACCAACATGAGATGTAACAAAAGAGAAAAACTAATTTCCACATTGACACTCTAGATCTCTGGGAAGAAGAAATGCTGGTAAAGGGGCAAGTTATGTAAGAAACAGAAGTTGTTATGTTGGATGATGAAATTATAGAAAGAACCACCTAGATTGGTTCTAGTTTATCTCCTTCTCTCAAACAGGAATTAATTATGTTCAGTAGAGAAAGGAAAAATGTTTTCACTTGGAGCTATAAAGATATGCCGAGAATTGATTAGAACTTCATGTGACATGAGCTTAATATTTATCTAGTCTCCAAGCCGATCAAGCAAAGGTTAAGAGTCTCCAGTCCCGAGAAGAATATGGAAATATAGGAGGAATTAGAGAAACTAAAATGGCTACAGTTTATTGTAGATGTCAAGTACCCCAGTTGGTTGGCTAATATGGTGGTCGTAAAAAAGAAAAATGATAAATTATGTATGTGTGTAGACTTTACAGATCTCAACAAGGCATGTCCAAAAGATCATTTCCCTTTACCAATGATTGATCAATTAGTCGATGCTACAGCAAGCCATGAATTACTTAGTTTTATGGATGCTTATTCTGTATATAAATAGATTAAGATAAAGATTGAAGATAAGGAAAGAACTTCCTTCATTACCAGCTAAGAAACTTACTGTTACAATGTTATGCCATTTTTATTGAATAACGCTGGAGCTACCAATTATAGATTAGTGAACAAGGTTTTTGAGGATCAGATTGGCAAAAACATGGAAGTCTACGTAGATGACAATATCACCAAGAGAAAACATGTTAACGACCACATTGCGGACTTATCTCAAACCATTGAGCAATTAGAAAATCACCAGATGAAGTTCAACCCAACCAAGTGCACCTTCGGAGTACAGAAAGGGATGTTCCTAGGGTATATTATCAATCAGAGGGGAATAGAAGCAAACCCTAACAATATTAAAGATTTGCTTAAAATGTCGTCCCTGACAAACAAGAAAGAAGTTCAAAAGCTCACAGGAAGAGTAGATGCCTTGAACCGTTTTATCTCCCGAGCAACTAATAAGTGTCTTCCATACTTCAAGGTGATTAGAAAGACCTTTGAGTAAAATGATGAATGTGGGAAGGACTTCCTGGAGATGAAGAAGTACTTGGTTACTCTCCCACTCCTTTCCCGACCAGTTCTGGGAGAAAAACTTTATTTATACTTAGTTATTTCAGAGTCATCTATTAGTTCAGCTTTGGTCCGATTGGACGGTGGAATCCAAAGGCCAGTATATTACACTAGTAAGGCTTTCTGAGGAGAAAAAGTCAGGTATCTACACTTGGAGAAGTTAGCCCTAGCTCTTATTGAAGATTTTAAGAGGATGAGGCCATATTCCAAGCCCACACCATTGTTATCTACATTGATTTGCCTTTGTGACAAGCACTGCACAAACCAAAAAAGTCTAGAAGGATATTATCTTGGGCATTTGAATCAGGAAAATATGAAATTGTTTATAAACCCAGAGTTACAATCAAAGGCCAAGCAGTGGCAAACTTTATTATTTAATTCGCATATGCAGATGAGTAACATAATCCACGTTTTCCAATCGAGCATGCTTTTATGGAAGAGATCTTAGCTAAAAAAAACATAGATTATGGCCGATCAACTGTAACACCCCGTATTTTTGTACATTTAATATTTAATTAATTCGGGAATTTTGAATTACTTGTGTGTGGTAATTTTAATTGAATTAATTATGGCAATATATATATATTTAAATATTAATCGGGGAGTGAATGGTTAATGTTTAGGGAAATTTATTTACTAAGTGAATAGTAACAATTTAATTACATCATTTCGGGTATTAATGACAAGGTATGCACTTATCCCAGCCGGGAGTCGGTATAGACTAAATGGGGTGTGAGATAAGGATTTTTATAAATTAATTCGGATGTCAATTCTGACTGCGCGGTTGAGTCCGGATGGGTCGAGATAGTCAGAAAAGAGTACCCGGGGGTAGTAATTGGGTCTCGGGATATTTTTGGGCATAGCCGGGCCCACACGGGGTGAGTTGGGCCACTTTAATTAAGCCCATTAGGTGAAAAACGGGATTAAGGGTTTTTAACCTAATGGGGAGATTAGGAAATCAGCAGCCATCACAAATCTAAGCCTAGGGCTTGAGAGGGAAATTGGGGGAAAGCTTAGCAAAAGCCAAATTGAGGATTTTGGAGCCAAATCGAGGGACTACGCCAACGGAATCAGACACTACGAACACTTTCAGGCAAGTGGTTAACTGTTTTGATTCTTAAAGCATGATAATCAATTCATATCATAGTGATGTGGGTATGAAAATTCGTTTTTGGGTGTAAATGGGTACAAAATGGGTTTTTGTTTTTGAAATACTTGAATGAGTTTCAAAGTAAGATTTAGATGGGTGATTGATATCTGAATATGTATTTATGATTTGAACGAGAAATCCAGAACATAAAAGAGTGGAAATCGAATCTGGAAATTGGGATTTAAAACAGATAATTGAATTTTATGGAGGGAGACCCATTTCGAAAATTATGAGATAATTAGAGGGGTTGATTATATTAATGATCTCTATGATGTATAGGATGTGGATTAACCATGTGTAGATGATGGGATGATGTAATTAGAGGTAAATGATGATTTAAAAACCTTGAAATTCGTTAATGGTGGAAAACAGGGGGAAAGAAGAGCTGTAACGAAGGGGTCGATCGATCGATCGGGGGCATCGATCGATCGACGATGGGAAATTCTGGGCAGTTCGGCCTTGGGTGAAGTATAAGGGGGAATTAATTATAAAGTAATTTCCATACATTTATTTAGTGATAAATAAATATGAAACAAATATTCCTAGCAATTATTGGAGAAAGTAATTGGGACTAGGATGAAATTATGTGGGGCATTTAACGAATGGATTTGAGAGATTCTTATTCCAAAAATAGTGAGGTACGGATCAAGTGAGTGATTCCGGGTATATTGGTCATGCGACCCCAAGGTAGTGAATTAAGTTTGGAGATAAACTAAATAATTAGTTTGGAGTCGGAACATTGACTCGGGAAATGTTGAGGTACGAGCCAAGTGAGAGAGTCCGGGGATAATGGTTGGGTGACACCAAGTTATTAAATTAAAAAGAGTGATAATTAATTTAATAAGAGTCGGATTGTAGACTCGGGTAATATTAAATTAAAAAGAGTGATAATTAATTTAATAAGAGTCGGATTGTAGACTCGGGTAATATTAAATTAATAAGAGTGATAATTAATTTAATAAGAGTCGGATTGTAGACTCGGGTAGTATTAAATTAATAAGTGTATTATTTAATTTAATTAGAGTCGGTTTGTAGACTCGGGTAGGATTAAATTAACAGGGGTGTTAATTAATTTAATTAAAGTCGGTTTATAGACTCGGGTATGATTTAAATTAATGGGTGGGATAATTAGTTTAATCATAATTGGATTGTAGAATCGTGAAGGGTACTTATTAATTAATGTGATAATTAATTATATTAGAGTCGGACCATAGACTCGGGAAGAGGATAAGTTATTAAGTGAGAATTAATTACATTGAGTCGGGCCATAGGCTCAGGAAATTACAGGCAGTGTATGGGATGTTGAGTACATGGAAAGCCGGGGTTATTAATATATATATATATACGGTGTAGTGATAGTATATATATATACGTGTATGTATTGTGTGTGACATTAAATTACAGGCAGTGTACGAGATTTTGAGTACATGGTAAAGCCGGGGTTTATATTATATATATATATACGGTGTCGTGATAGTATATATACACGTGTATTTATTGTGCGTGATACTAAATATCAGTGATTAGATGTTTATTAAATTTATATACTCTAATGCTATCAAGGGAGGTTGCGCGATGTGGGTGAATCCCCTAGCTTGAGGAGTAGGGCGAGTATATCCCCAGGTCATAGCGTCCGGTATATATGGGTGAGGGATTTATCTCACTTTCAGGGAAGGAATATGACCGCCTCCACTTCGTTTATATTTTGGTCCAAGTTGGTGAGCGATTCTAACTTGGGGAAACTAGGTTTTGTGAGCACACCTAGTGAGATAGCATTCTAGAGGGAATCATCCGGTGAGGGTATACTCGGAAGGATGGATACACGTATTATTTATGTGTGGATGTTAGTAAATGTACGTATAATATGGTAGTAAATATTATATGTAGGTAATAATACAGTGCGTGATGTATTTACCTTATATAACTCGGGTTACAGTTATATGCTGTTAATTAATGAGAATTTAATTAAGTTAATTATTGGTGGAAATAATACAGTGTGTGATGTATGTACTTTATATAACTTGCGACACGGTTATATGCTATTATTTAAGAGGAATTAATTAAGTTAATTGTGAAATAACTTATAATTCAAGAATCATTATACTCGGGTTAGAGTAGTATGGCAAGGGAAGGTTATACCAGAACTAGTTGGACGGGGTAGTACAACTAGGTGGGGTTAAGATAACCGTTAGTTGTGCACTATAGTGGAGGGGTGAGAATGTCCACAAGGGAGTGCGACACTAACTTCAATATGAAGCGCATTCATGCATTTTAAATTACTGCAGTTAATTCACTTGTTAAATATTTTCAAAATATTTTGGGTTCTAACCCTTGCTATAAAACTATTTTCAAAACCTTTTAGGTGTCCAGCCACAGGGACGCCAGGATTGATATTCTATTCCAGGGACACGGAGCTGCGGCATATGTGGATGCTAGCAGGAGTTTGGATTAGACGCATCATTCATTCATTCCTAGAGTAGGAATCTTGTATTAGTCTCAGTTTTATTTAGGGCTTGTCGCCCAGACTTCTCGGTACAGTTTTCAGGTGTAATTCATTCAGGTGTTGAATTATTGTATTGGATTATTTATTTGGTGGCCGGTGATTTATTCGGCAAGTTGTGTATATATGATTCAGTTTATTTTCATTCAGTTGTGTGAATGGTTTATATTTTTATTCCGCATGTATTGTTTTGTTTAATTAAAAAGTTAAAATTGGCACCAGTTTTTGGAATACTAGGTGGTTAGTAAGTTTTAAAAAGTTTTCGACAATGATGCTAAGGATGATCCAAATGGGATTCCAGTTTTAATTCGGTATAGGACTGATCACCCGGTATTTTATTAGGCGGGGTGTCACATCAACCTGATCCATCGGCTGCTCAAGAAAAATTGCACTAAAGCAAGAAGGTGTCCAAGCATGGAGTACCGGTAGAATAAGAGTTCTCTGATGATGTTCCAACTTGGCAGTTATTTGTAGATGGATCATCATATTCTAATGAAAGTGGAGCAGGCCTCATCATCAACACTTCAGATAATTTTGACGTGGAATATGATCTGAAATTCTAATTCAATGCTTCCAACAATGAGGCTGAATATGAAGCTTTGATCACAGGACTAGAATTGGCTTCATCGTTGGGTGCCTCCTAAGTATTAGTAGATAGTGATTCTCAACTGATTGTTAATCAAATGTAGCTAATTTATGTTGTTAAAGGGGAGATTATGATGAAATATCATCAAAAGGAAAGTATAGTCATTTCATTTATCACCTCAGTCAAAATAGTGAGAATTCCTACACTTAACAATGCCCGAGCAAATGCTCTTGCTCGGTTTGCTTCAATAACTCCAATAGAACTCAAACGAACAATACCGGTGGATATTCTTTCCCATAGAAGCATTGATGGGATGGAAATCAATGTCATATCTGTGGAGTGAGGTCCCTCATGGATGGACCCCATTAGAGAGCACATTGAAAGAGGAATATTGTCAACTGACCAATAGGAATCCAATAAGATAAGGTACAAAGTAGCCAGTTATGTGTTAGAAATAGGTATCATGTACATGCGAGGATATATTATTTTCTACTTTGTTGTGTTCATCCGGATGAAGGGAATGATTTGATAAAAGAGGTGCATGAAGGCTCATTTAGGGCACACACATCTGGGGGGCTCTAAGACAGAGGATAGCAATGTAGGGTTACTACTGGCCGATGATGAAAGCAAATTGTATTGCTTTCCCTAAAAAGTGTGATAAATGAAAAATGTTTGCTACCATTCACAGAAGACCAGGAGCAAGCCTAACACCCATCACATATCCATTGCCTTTCGTTATATGGGGAATTGACTTGGTCAGGCCATTGTCGACCACCAAAGGAAGATTCAAGTACTTGGTTGTAGTTGTTGATTATTTTACCAAATGGGTAGAGGCCAAGCCCCTAGTTGGTATGCCCTATTAGAGAGTGATCCAGTTCATATGGAAGCAGATCATATGTAAATATAGCATGCCCTATGCTTTCATTATTGACCATGGAACTCAATTTAATAATGAAGAATTCGAAGAGTATTGTATTCGATCAGGCTCCAAAAACTTCACTCAGCACCTGGGCATCCACAATGCAATGGACAGACAGAAATCACCAACAAAACCTTGCTAGATGGGTTGAAGAAAAGGTCAGATGAGGCTAAGGGCAACTGGATTAATAAACTTCGCAGTGTCCTTTGGGCATACAGAACTACTCCCAGAACGGTAACAGGAGAAACTCCCTACATGCTAGCTTTTGGGACTGAAGCAGTAGTAAATGTGGAGATAGGTATGCCAACTCATAGGGTATTGAACTTTAATTCACCCAAGAGTGACCTCGTGAGGCGAATAGATCTGGATATAATAGAAAAAGTCCAAAAGGATGCTACTATTCAGATAGATGCCTATCAATAAAGGACACCAAGTTTTTATAATCGAAGGGTCAAGTCGACCAACCTGAAGCAATGAGATTTGGTACTTGAGAAAGTAATCCAAAATAATAACAGGCTAGAGCCTAATTATCATGGTCCATACCATATCTCAATGATTATCTTACCAGGAACTCATTGATTGGAGACTTTGGAAGGGAAAGAATTCAAGAATCCTTGGAATGCAGACCATCTGCACAAGTATTGTCAGTAATTCAGTTTGAAAATTATGTCCTTAATGTAATTGCTTATTCAAATTAACAAAATTTTAGCTTTTCTCCATCCATCTTGTGTTTTGTTTTTCGAAGTATGGTGGCTACACACCTTAACAAGAATTAATATGAGTAATTTTACTTTTCAAAAAGTTCCTCGTTGAAAGGTGCATGATTCAAACTTTTCCAACTTTAGAAAAGTTTTCAATCCAACTTCATAAAAGCTTTCAATAATTTCCTCACCGATAGGTGCATGGTTCAAAATTTTCCTACTTTAGAAAAGTTTTCAAAAACTTCCTCGCTGACAGAGCATGGTTTACACTTTTCCAAACTTTTTCAACTTCAAAAAAGTTTTTAGAAAATCCCTCGCCGATAGATCATGGTTCAAACTTTTCCAAACTTCTCCAACTTCAGAAAAGTTAAAATAGTTGTATGATTTGTCCTCGACAAGTCTCGAACAAGAAGTCAGTAAAATTTCTTAATTGGAAGTTTTACCCAATCAGGTTCAAATATTGGAATAATTATACATTCCTAATACACTTGGTCCCCACTGATAGCTAATGCTATAATTTAATACAATACAGCTATTTGCATTTTTATCTAAGTGCATTAGTTAAATCTAAGGTCGTATACATGATTTAAACATGAATCGGATATTAAATATTTGAGCAGGTTATTTAGTTTACAAGTCGATTAACTAATCTTTATAAAGTTTACCTAGTCGGTAAAAGGATTAATAACAACCATAAGCTTGAATAAAGATAATTTAATCAAAAATGACTTCGTTTCATTGATCAAAGGTATTATAATATCAATAATTGATCAAAATACAGGACAAGGAATATAAATTTATTCTGCTGGATGCTTTCCTTGTGCCTTATCCATCCCAACAGGAGGATCATCAAGAGTATGTGGAGAGTTGCTTGTGTTGAAATCCCTTAACATTTGTTAATTGTTGTTGGTCGGCCTATCAAACAAATGAGGAAGGAGAACTATCTCACACTCATTATGAAGTCCATAATCCTCTAAAAATTTAGTTATCAGGCATTAGGTAATGAGTTAGGAGAAATCCACGTTGTGTCCAATTTGAATGGAGACTTGTCACAATCCAAGAAACTTGGGTCATTCCCATGCCACAAGTTGCCGTTCTGATCATACTTCAGCAAATTAGCAAATTGGTCCATCCCCATTTATAGCCTTCACAATTACTTTGAGTAAGATGATCATCCATGTGGGCTAAGGCCTTATTCTAAACCGCCATCCAAACTTCCATGGGTTATTTGTGGAATTAGAATGTTAACCTTTCCACCTGATTTTGAAGTTTCTTAAGGGCACTGTCTTTGGCTTTCAGCTGGGCAACTTGGTCGGTAAGAGTTTTCTTAGTTCTTTCTTCTTCAATAGTTGGTCGAACACCTATCCTCTGCCTAAAAGTTTGCCCAAATTTAGTCTTTGTCTTCTGCAACGCTTCCAATTCTTTCGATGGTCTTGTATTTTTATTCTCTATAAAGGAAGCATCTTCTTCGGGACCAGTGGCAGATAAGTTCTTCAAAATGTCAAGTTCATTTCTCAAGGCAGTATTTTCTTTCTTCAGCATCGCAGTAATTGATCGAGCACTTTCCAAAATCTTGTTTCAAAGACAGTTCTCTCTTGTCCAAGACATAAGTGATGTCTTTTAATTTTTGGTCATATCCCCATCCTTCACTTAATTCATTATACTTGGCTTCATAATCAGCATGGAGTAATGCTTTGGACCGTTTGTGATCTTCTTGCAGTTACTCAATTATTTCATAATATGTAGCATTATTAGCAATAGCCTTGTCCAATAAGTAATGAAGATGGATATATAACTCCTTGACTTGGTCGGATGCATCTAGGTCGAGCAACCCAGTTAAGTATTTTTTAGAATTGGGAACATAACCAGCTTCCAAAAGATTTCTACTTCGTCTGAGCATGTTAGATTCACTAAAAATTATGCCCACTTCCTAGTATCAAACTGGAAAATCATAAATAGATGAGTTTGTGGGACAAATCCAGAAGGTCAGACAATAGAAGCAATAAACAACACAATTTAATCTAAAATCAAAAACGATGGAAAAAACTAAAGAAGAAAATGGCACCAAACGATCGCACAGAAAATCTTGAAAGCAAAGAGAGTGAAAAGGTTCAGAAGGTTTTAGGTAGAAAGAAAGGACGGGAACTTCATACCTATTTATAGGTTGCCTCGATAAATGGAAATGAAATGATTAACTGAACGAACCGTATAGCTATCGCCAGCTGCACGCTTTATAAAATGTCAAAAGACGACTGTGCCCTTTGGCGGTTCAAAAAGGGTCAAATTATTTACAAAAGTTCCATCATCAAACAGCGCTAATTTTTACAAGTATGGGAGATCAGTTACCGACCAAACACTCAAACAGTACACCGAGCATCTTCCTAGGCTAAATACTCCATACTTTCATACAAGCATCAATCATGGAGCATTGGGAGCTTTTGTTGCATGTAAAAATTATATTTCCACGTGGACAAATAATGAATGTACACATGTCCTCTAACGTGGATGCCCATCCTACTTGATCAGTATCAGAGACACTTAGTCAGCCAAAAGGCCAACCAACATGAATACCAATGATTATTCTGATGGAATGCCAACCATCACTGAATTCTAAGAGTTTTCTTTATTGTACATAGATGTAAACGCCTGGCAATATAAAGGCATTCCATCTCTAGGGTTTGTATTCCATTATAAATATAAACTACTCCCTCAGCTCAAGGGATAACTCGAATCACTCATATGCACACCATACTGAGCTATTGTAAACCCTACTGAATAAAAACAACATTGGGCATAGGTTATTTTATAGCCGAACCACTCTAAAACCTTGTATCTTGTGTCTATGGTTTGAGTTACTTATCTTATTTTTATGTGTGATTATAAATTTGGAGTTAGTCCATTTTTAAACATCAACGCCCTAATTCTTGTAACCGCCCATGTTACTTTCATAAGCCCATGAAAGGTGGATATTAAGAGATGCTGAATTAAATTGTGTGAGAACATTAATCTTTTATATGTCGTTCAAGAAGTTGCTAATGGATATATCAATCAACCTATAATTTGCTCCCAATGGAACAACTAGGTTTGCCCTCTATTTCATTAGAGGGTAAAGACGTATCCCAGCTCCACTTCCAAGCATAATTCCCAGTACACTCTGCAAAATATTATCTCAATTCAGATTACAGGTATTCAATCCTCCAGATTAATTAAATGTGGCACAACAGGTTCACGTCTAATAGGCGTGTCCTAGCTCCACATCCAAGTATAATATGAGTCAATTATATAATGGTGAAATGATATAGAACTTACCAACACTTTCGATGAATCCATAAACAAATTGGTATCTTTGGTCTTGTGCAGATACATATTTTCTCTAAAACATCATCCAACAAATTAAACAACTCGCGTCAATCAGTAGATCGCGCAAGAGGGAACTTGAAAAAATAAAAAAAAAATCAATATTGTGATGAAATAATAACGTAACATATTAAAACCTTTTAAATTAGCGTAAAATTTGTAAGGACATATTTTCATAGGTCCGTTATCAATTTATTATGTCATATACCGCTACACCGTCGAAGAGCATTCAAGAGACATCTACATCAAAGACGGATCCGAATTACTCAAGTTCTTCATCATGCAAGACTCCGCGAAGTTAACTTTAGTTAGTTTATGTTTTAAATACCTTAACTTTTCACTTAGAGCTTTTGGGATATTTTTTACAAAATATTTTTCTAAAGATTTTATTTTCGGACACCTTTTCGTAGAAAAATCATAACTAATTCATAAAAAATTAGAATGATACGAAACTGGCGGCCACACGTTCGTACCTAAATTTTCTACAGGAACACTTGGAATATCGCTTGATAGGTCGTTAGAACGACCTGCAATTGTCGTTCAAACAACATAGTATGTCGTTAGATGTCGTTCGAACGACTTTTGTCCTTCATTTGAGCGATTCGCTGATCTCGTTCGAACGAGCTCTGTTTTCGAGGCGGCGTGATTTTCTATAAAATCTCATTATTTGGTTCTGTTTTCATTAAGAAGTCACAGCATTTTGACGAACAGAAAAACTGCTAAAGCATAATCATTTTTGGCTTCTTCTTTTAGGGTTTAATCCCTCTTTGTTTTCAATTCACAAAACTCCCATATGCTTTAGTGAATTATTTTGGTGTTGAAGAACACACCTTGCTACTGTTTATCTTTGTGGGGAGAACTCTACAACCGGACAGTTGCATGTTATTGTGGAGAGAGTCCTTATAAAGTTCACTCTTGTGGAGAAGCCGTTTTCTTCTTCATTGCTGACCACCTGGAGTTCCTGCGGGAGATTCCAGTCGTAACTTGTGGAGGAGCCGTCTTCTTCTTCACTGCTTCCCTCCTGGAAAGGGAAAGTTCCAGCCGAGACATCGAAATTGACACATGCGGGTATTTTGTATGTCACCCTATTTCATTGTAATCCGTGTAAGCCGTTTTCTTACAAATTATAGTGAAATAAAAGGTTTTGCCCCTTTGGGGGATTTTTCCTGAAATTTTTTGTTTTATCCTGCATGTTTTATTTTATTGGATAAATCATCTAGATGCATGTTTTAGGGTTTAACTAAAATTTGGGATTAATTAAAATTAGATTTTATTTGAGAAGTCGCAATATTTCCGCTGTAGCGAATCTACAAATTGGTATCAGAGCCTGTGCACTAAGTTATTGTGTTTTGATCCTGATTTTTTCACAAAAATGGCTTTTGATGGTTTTGATGATCTTCGATGTCAAATTTTTTAAAAAGTTAATTGGAAAATTCACACGAACTCTTGTTTTAAATCTTCTGTTGAAAACGAATCTGAGAGGTGTCCTTGTTGTGAGGGTGTTGGTCACACGTTAGATGAATGTACCAAAAATTTAAAGAAGAAATTGAATAAACCGATTTCTCATGTTTCTACCCTTAGTGATAGTGATTCAGAAGAAGAAGTCTTTTATGCTTCTAGGCGAGAGCTTACCATCCGTGTGATTAGTGATGAGAGTGAGGGTGAAAAGAGTGAGGAGGAAGAAGAAGAATTGAGTGAGTTGCAAGTTGCCTACAATAATTTGTATTTTGAATGTTTAAGGACAAAAAAGGCAAACTTGAAACTTGAATCTCAATTGAAAGAGTATGCCTTAAAAAATAATGATGTTTTAGTTGAAGAACTTAGGGCACGTGAGAAAATTTTGAAAGAGAAGCTTGAGTATGTTGAGGGTGAGAAAGATAGTCTTAGAGGGTTGATGGAGACTATGAAAAAGGAGCTTTTAGAGTTTGAGGATTCTAGACGTGTACTTGAATCTAGGATAGGTGAACTTGAGGTGAAATTGAAAGATTCAAGTAAAGTGAAATTTGATTTAGAGTCTAGGTCTGAAAAACTTGATAAGATTTTAGGCACCGTCGAGATAAAAAAGGATAGGGGTGGGATTGGTCTTGAAAAACATGTTGCACCCATTCCCACACGTGTGAGAGAGCCTCATAGGATTGTTAAGAAAGAGACACCTAAGGTTGTTAGGAAAGAGGCCCGTAAGAACATCGTTAGAGAACCTCCTAGGATCATTAGGAGAGACCCACCTAGGAAAATTCGGAGAGAGCAACCGAGAAATTTGAGGAGAGGGCCACCTCTAGGTAACACACACCGCCCGATTTACACTTGCACACATTGCGGTAGGCAAGGTCATCGTAGGCGATTTTGTTACAAGCTTTTAAATGAACCTAGGAAGGTTAATAGAAGAATAAATTCGATTCCCCACACCCCCACACCTCGTTAAACATCGATTTGGGTCAGGAAAATCGGATTTAGAGGCTTATGGTTTACGTTTCCACGATTCCCGTTTGCTTGCACGTGGTTCACCCTATGTGAAATCTTTTGGTTGATTATGTTGGATGTTTGACATACACTAGCGACGCATCATGTTATACTCTTTCTAGTGTTATGACTCACTTTGATGTAGCGCACATTGGTATATTTGTTGCATTTGTGTGTTTCGCTACTGATTTAGCACTGTTTTGGATCTGTTTGCCCCTTTCAGGTACTGTTTTCACAAAATTTTTGCACTGGGCAAAACTGTATGATTTTTTGGGAATATTGGGAATTTTTTATTTTCTCGTTCGAGCGAGATGTATTATCGTTTGAGCGACATCTCTATCTCGCGCGAAGTCGCATCTCGCGACATGTCCATGTCGTTCGAGTGACAGAGCGATATCGTTTGAGCGACCTGTCTAAAAATTCTATTTTTGCTTCCCTTCTGATTCCAGTACCCGATGTTCATATGCTTAGATATTTGGTACTGATGGGTTTGCTTCTGGTCGTTTATATGAAGTTATTCTTGGTATCCATGCTTAATTGATAACACTGCATTACTCATTTATCACATATGCGTTCATTGTGGATTCTCTTGTGTGATTACTATTTGCTAGCACAGGATGTTGTGCATATCGATATTATATGCCTATTGTTGGTTGTATCATTTTGTAGTTATATTTTTTTTCTGTTTGAAAATTTTGAAAAAAAAATACAAAAAGATTTTATTTTGATAAAATTTTAAAAAATCCAAAAAGATTTTTGTATTTTGTCTACACCGTTTATCGATAGACACTTGGATGACCGAGTCACAATTTCATTCCATTTATCCATGTGACTATTTGATAGTGTTTTGAGACAATAGGTCAATTCATCCATGTGCTTTATAATATTTGGAGTCATTAAGATGTAATTAAGTGTTGCTTCTTACATGTTTCACTCATAGTTTCCTTTATTGCACACATGCACGGATTTGTTTGATTATTGTTCTTAACTTATCACATGTTGGTTGGGTGTTTTCATCTCAATCATGTCCTTAAAACGAACCAAGTGCAATAATACGAGAGTAATAAAAGTAGTGCATGTAAAAACCATTGCCGTGAGGAATAAATTGTTTAGTTTGAAAAAATGATGAGTGAACACGGGAAAGGGCTGCGAGTGAATAATAATCACGTCGTGAAAGCCACCGTTTGAAAAGAGCCCACACAAAAAAATTAAGGCTATAAAAAGATGAAATATGCCAAAAATTTGGGCCAATAGGTTTTCTCTAAGTTGAGAATTTAGTACCTCTTCAGATATAAAGAATTGCATTATTATATATGAGGGAGTTTTGGATTGATATATCAATGGGTTTGCGCGTCCTTTGAAAAGTTCTCGAAACGGCACTAAATAGTTTTGGACGTTATTGGTGTGGAAATCATTTAGACTTTGATTTGTTGATTTGATTAAGACGATGTCATTTAAATTCAACAATTTTTACACCTAAGGATTCTTTTGATGTTCATTCGTTAGGGGTACATGTATGCATCGTGCACATATGATTGGTTGAGTTTATTTACCTATCGAATGTGTTCACACCCATTCATTACGTTTCCATGACTTGGTTGTTTGAGTTTAAATCCATGGTGTGATTTTTTTGTATCCTATTTTTGTATGAAAAATTTGAAAAATAAAAAATAGTTTGTGAATGTTTTTGGGATACTCCTTTGTATGCGCGTTAATTGATTCATATTTGCTATACAATTTTATCGTGACACTCCATGTTTTGATTGTTTCTTCTTATCTGTCTATTTGGGGACATCATAAAAAGGGGGAGAAAGAATTATCAGTTAAGGGAGAGTTCTTGCATTATGGGGGAGATTTGATTTATTAATTCTTTATTCTTATATCATTTCAAACTCGATGCGTGACGAAGGTATTTTGCTTTATCTCATGTGTGTAGGTACAAAGACTGAAGATTATGATGTTGCACACCCTGATGAGAAAAGCTTTGAGATTTGATGAAGATTTTTGAAGAACAATTTGGGATCTTGCAAATTTATTCATGGGAGGGTAGATTTGTATAGGTATTTTGGTTTTTTGATAATTCAGATTTTTGTATGTATGTACCGACATAGACATAGGGGGAGATTTGTAAGGACATATTTTCATAGGTCCGTTATCAATTTATTATGTCATATACCGCTACACCGTCGAAGAGCATTCAAGAGACATCTACATCAAAGACGGATCCGAATTACTCAAGTTCTTCATCATTCAAAACTCCGCGAAGTTAACTTTGGTAAGGTTATGTTATAAATACCTTAACTTTTCACTTAGAGCTTTTGGGATATTTTTTACAAAATATTTTTCTAAAGATTTTGTTTTCGGACACCTTTTCATAGAAAAATCATAACTAATTCATAAAAAATCAGAATGATAAGAAACTGGCGGCCACGCGTTCGTATCAAAATTTTCTACAGGCTAGCATGGAATCTCGCTTGATAGGTCATTCGAACGACCTGCAATTGTCGTTTATGTCGTTCGAATGACTTTTGTCCTTCGTTCGAGCGACTAGATGATCTCGTTCGAACGAGCTCTGTTTTTGAGGCGGTGCGATTTTCTATAAAATCTCATTATTTGGTACCGTTTTCATTAAGAAGTCACAGCGTTTTGACGAACAGAAAAACTGCAAAAGTGAAATCCTTTTTGGCTTCTTCTTTTAGGATTTAATCCCTCTTGTTTTCAATTTACAAAACTCCCATATGCTTTAGTGAATTGTTTTGGTGTTGAAGAACACACCTAGCTACTGTTTATCTTTGTGGGGAGAACTCTACAACCTAACAGTTGCATGCTATTGTGGAGGGAGTCCTTGTAATACCCCGTAAGTTTTATGACTTTTAAAATGGGTTATATTTTAAATTAATGGATTAATTGAATTTTATTATAAATTAATTCATTTGGGTTTTATCCGGACTGTGGATATTAAAATGGATGATTCTGAATATTACTTAAAGATATTTAGGTAATATATGAATGTGATGTCATTGATATGACGGTGTGATATAAAATCGATAATTTGAATTTTTAGTCAGACGCGGTATGGGACGTGTCGGGACTAATTTATTAAACTAAAAAGGAAATTTATTTTCTATCGACCTTATAGTTATTTCGACTGCGTCGTTGCATCCGGAAGGTTCAAAATAGTCAGAAAAGTCTATTTAGATGTTAATTTTGAGTCTCGGGTCATTTGGAAATGAAAGGACAACCCAAAAGGGCATTTTGGTCATTTTTTTAGGGGGGGTGAATAGTGATTTCGGGTTTTTGTCTTATTATAAGTATTGGTAGATTAAGTGTACATGGGTTATACATCTCCTCTTCACAAATTAGAGAAGTCATCTTCCTAGAGAGAGAAAAAGGGTGCTTGGGAAGGGAAAAGCCTACTTGGGAAGGAGAAGAACAAGAACCAAGGTTCACCACCACCAACCACCATCGGAGTTTGACCGGAGAAGGGACAACCAACTGAAACATACTACACCAAAGGATCAGACCTTCAGTAAAGGCAAGTGTTTGATAATTGCAACTTAAGTTCGTATATTGTCCATGTTAGAATAATTATGAAAAGAGATGATTTTCTTGTTTGGAAGACATAATGGAGTTGTTATATGGATTTATAGAAACTGAAATAATATAGGAAGTAAACTTATATTGTAGGATGATAATAATCCATGAAATGATCATGAATATGTTGAAGAAAAATCTGAAAAACCATTGAAGTGTTCTTGAAGTTAATATGTTGATGATTTTCTGGAAATAAGGAGAGAAACATGTTTTTAATCCAATCCCTTGATGATTCTAAGATGTTTAGAGTATTGGAAATCATTCATATATGTTGATATATCATGTAGAAATAATTATAACTCATTTTGGAGGTAAATATGAAGGTTTGAATGAGTAAAAAAGGTGAAACCCGTAGTTGCAGAAAATGCAGAAAACCAGGCTTGGACCTGAGGGGCCGATCGATCGACCTCTGCCTTCGATCGATCGACCTCCCCAGAATATGTAAAGTTATTTCTTTTTAAATGTTTATTCTTATCCCAAACCTTTTGTGGATCGTTGGTGATTATTTATTGAATATTATGGGACTTAGAAAATATCAATAAACCCTTGATAAGATTTGAATTACATTGATTTGTATTCAAGTGATTAAAATGATGAAAATTATATTGAATGGAATTTCGGTTGCTAGATTCATTTGTTAAATTCCAAATGGGGATGTAAGAGGATTTAAGATAGGACCAGTAGGGATGATTTAATATAACACCTGGGTATCCTTAAGTTTACAAGAGGGTTTAATCCTAAGTGAAAGAATATGTGTTTATAAGAGATTTGAAACTATCGGTTTTAACCTTAATTAAACGGAGAACTAAATTCGTAGTAATTCGGGAGAAATGATGTTATCGACCAGTAGGATATTAGTGACTTCTTACTGAATATATGTTGAGGAAAAACCTATTTGAATCTTGTGTATTGAGTGAGGGTAGCCTTAGGGTTACAATTTGAACATCAAGGACTGAGTTTAAGCTCATTATTGATTTCGCAAGGACGGAGTGTAATACAAGAGCGTAGTGGTATGTCTCCTGAATAGATATGGGAGTTTAGAACACATTTGGTTGAAACAGGGTATGAGTTTATCCCGATCGCGTATTTGAAGTTGACGGACCTCCACGTTCGACAAAGTTAAGTAGTAGTGTATTGGAGGGGTTCTTTGTCTGGATTTCACTTTGCGAGACGCTCCGCGCATGAACCTTAACGACGTCGGGAGTGGAGAGATGTTATAGGATGCGAGGATAATTAAATTATGAAGTAAAGATATGATATTTTAATACGTGGAATTTAAAGAGATATAATGCTATGTATAATCTAAGGTTAATGTGAGTACCTTGTTGTTAGTATATTATAGGTATGATAATACCTATTTGATTGATTTATGATTATGTGTATGACATACCTAGCTTACTTGCTATCGGTGGGAGGTTTACGCGTGAGGGCAGTCATATCCTGATGAATCAATGGGATCTTTGATTTGTCGCTCGAGAACATAGGTCTATGAAAGACTTATCGGGGAGTTGATAACTCCGCTGACTATGGGTACGTAGGTATGTGCGTGACCCATGGATACGAGAACTATGTTCGCCTCCAATTTGTTTGTTGATGTTTGTGGTTCGAGGAATCCTTACCGAACCTTTAGTCCCCTATTCGGCGACTAGCGATATTGGGAAATGATAGCAGAGTAATGGATTGCACCGCAGCTGTGACTCGGGATGCCGTATTATATATCAATATATATATATAATGGATGAAATGAACGAATGGATATTTATTATGGTTAAATCTATCTACGGTGATAATTGTAGATAACGGTGAATAGAGAAAGATAATGGAATTAAGTTAATGAATGTTTATTCTTAAAGAATTGAAAAGCTTAATTCATATTAATGAGAAATGATTCATGTTAATGAGAAACTAATCATATAAAGTAGAAATGTAAATGAGTAATAATGTGACGTATGGTATGGGACATACGGGGATTATGATATGGGAATGGAATTATATTATGGAATTGGTAGAGGAACCATTAACTAGGAAGTTAATAGGAAACGTTAAGTGTGCACTCTAGTTGAGAGGTGAGAATAACAAGTTAGAGTTGGATCTAACATGTACATAATAAATGCTTTATTACACTTGTAAAATACTTGTTGTTTTAAAAATCATTTACACATTCAGGCTCTGACCCGTTTCCTTGCATATTTTCTTTTCTATTGTATCTCCTATATCAGGTGTCCAGCAGCAGGGATGCCAACCTTAGTTGATTGTGACGAGCTATGAAGCTATGAGTTTTGCTTAGACGCCTATCATCTTTTTGATTCACAGTATTCTTAGTTAGGGCATGTCGCCCAAAGGATTCAGTTATCTTTTCTATCGGGGTTAAATACTATTGTATTCAGGTCTTTTTAATACATTTAATATTGTTGGGATTACTGTAATGGATTAATATTATTTGGGGATGTTTATTCCAATTGCATTTAAATTCTTTTGTGTTATCAATTTGGTTATCAGTGTTGTAGAATAAAATGTGTTGTGTTATTCTTAAATTGTAAATGGGTTTTGTTGAATTAAAAACTTGGAAAGTTTTTAACACCAGCTTAATTGGGTATTGGGTGAGTTGTAAATGTTTTCGACAGTGATGCTAAGAATGAGCCAACTGTATATTCTATTTTAATTTGGTATGGGACTGGCCACCCGGTATTTAATTAGGCGGGGTGTTACAGGTGGTATCAGAGCATCATGTTCTAGTGTCCTTTAGGGTCTGTACGGCTTACTGTGTTTTCAGCTTAGCGTTCTTTAATGTAGAGCCCTATGTTTAGGATTGTTGATTTCTTTGGTAAGATTCCATATATATTAGTGAATCTTATTTACGTTCGAACGGGTTCGTCCGAGAAGTATGGCAGATGAGGGCCATTGGATGGATATCGGAGATCGTACTTAGGAGGTTACGAAGTATACTCGAGTATGATGACCGTAGTCGAGGTCACCCCTATTATGGAAAAATTGAGGAGGGTCATCAGTAGAAGTTCTTGAAATGCGGGAATTGTGTGTGTTACCTAACGAAGGCAATATATTGAAAGGCTTGGGCATATAGTGGAGTGTGGTTAACTAGAACTTAAAATATGGGGTCAAATTTTGTTGACTCATCGGAGAAAAGTTATAATAGTGGGATTCAATAACCACCACCCGTAAATGAGGGTATGTTTCCTATCTAAGGAATTATGAGGCGTATTGATTTTAGTAGAGATTAATATTGTGGGGGCTAAAAGGGTTGCTAAACTTAGCCTATAGCATCATTATCTACGTAGACTCACTGAGGGGTGTGGGACACCTATAAAATTACATGTTATCACGTGGGTTTGATTTTTATCATGGGATTACTTACCCTGGGCATGTCCGAGCGTGATGTGACTATCGGCGTGCATTGACTTGGGGTATGTGAGAGCATATGTACTACTACTATCCTGCATCTTGTCTTCTATAAGAGAGTAGATGCGTAGACTCTATTTGAAATCAATAAAACCTAAATTTTTTTTGTTTAAATCGATGTACCTGATATTTTTTTTTTCCGATAAACCAAATTTTTATATACTATTGACTAAGGATCTTAGGAGTTTCGATGACCGACTACTTTAGGAAGTAGTGTATCGGGGTGGTTCCTTGTTTGGATTTCGCTTGCGAGACACCCTACGCATGAAACTAATAACCGTTGGGAGTCAAAATAAGTTAGGTCTTTAGGATATGAGTTTATAACCTTTGCAAAAAAAAAATTATATTGAAAGTTGTATGATAGGGTGTATGGGCGCCCTGGATGGTTGGATTGTAGTAGTTTTCAAAATTGTGAAGTTGTAACTTGAGGATTTATTTGTTTATTAAGTGAGGATCATTTTTCCAAACGTTGTCACGAGGATGTAGGGAAGATTGGGTAAAATTTATATTTGATTCAGTTGAAACTATATGGTGAGGTTAGGCGTATAACATCGTTAGGGATTTTCGTTAATATACTGTATGGGCGGTACGTCTTAGATTTCTTGCGATGTGAAATTTATACTCGGAGTTGACCTTACCGGTATGACTTATATTCCTGAATTTCGGAACGAAATTCTGTTATAAGGGGGAAAGTATGTAATACCCCGTAAGTTTTATGACTTTTAAAATGGGTTATATTTTAAATTAATGGATTAATTGAATTTTATTATAAATTAATTCATTTGGGTTTTGTTCGGACTGTGGATATTAAAATGGATGATTCTGAATATTACTTAAAGATATTTAGGTAATATATGAAAGTGATGTCATTGATATGACGGTGTGATATAAAAACGATAATTTGAATTTTTAGTCAGACGCGGTATGGGACGTGTCGGGACTAATTTATTAAATTAAAAAGGAAATTTATTTTCTATCGACCTTATAGTCATTTCGACTGCGTCGTTGCGTCCGGAAGGTTCAAAATAGTTAGAAAAGTCTATTTGGATGTTAATTTTGAGTCTCGGGTCATTTGGAAATGAAAGGACAACCCAAAAGGGCATTTTGGTCATTTTTTTAGGGGGGATGAATAGTGATTTCGGGTTTTTGTCTTATTATAAGTATTGGTAGATTAAGTGTACGTGGGTTATACATCTCCTCTTCACAAATTAGAGAAGTCATCTTCCTAGAGAGAGAAAAAGGGTGCTTGGGAAGGGAAAATCCTACTTGGGAAGGAGAAGAACAAGAACCAAGGTTCACCACCACCAACCACCCAACGGAGTTTGACCGGAGAAGGGACAACCAACTGAAACATACTACACCAAAGGATCAGACCTTTAGTAAAGGCAAGTGTTTGATAATTGCAACTTAAGTTCGTATATTGTCCATGTTAGAATAATTATGAAAAGAGATGATTTTCTTGTTTGGAAGACATAATGGAGTTGTTATATGGATTTATAGAAACTGAAATAATATAGGAAGTAAAGTTATATTGTAGGATGATAATAATCCATGAAATGATCATGAATATGTTGAAGAAAAATCTGAAAAACCATTGAAGTGTTCTTCAAGTTAATATGTTGATGATTTTCTGGAAATAAGGAGAGAAACATGTTTTTAATCCAATCCCTTGATGATTCTAGGATGTTTAGAGTATTGGAAATCGTTCATATATGTTGATATATCATGTAGAAATAATTATAACTCATTTTGGAGGTAAATATGAAGGTTTGAATGAGTAAAAATGGTGAAACCCGTAGTTGCAGAAAATGCAAAAAACCAGGCTTGGACCTGAGGGATCGATCGATCGACCCCTGCCTTCGATCGATCGACCTCCCCAGAATATGTAAAGTTGTTTCTTTTTAAATGTTGATTCTTATCCCAAACCTTTTGTGGATCTTTGGTGATTATTAATTGAATATTATGGGACTTAGAAAATATCAATAAACCCTTGATAAGATTTGAATTACATTGATTTGGATTCAAGTGATTAAAATGATGAAAAATATATTGAATGGAATTTCAGTTGCTAGATTCGTTTGTTAAATTCCAAATGGGGATGTATGAGGATTTAAGATAGGACCAGTAGGGATGATTTAATATAACACCTGGGTATCCTTAAGTTTACAAGAGGGTTTAATCCTAAGTGAAAGAATATGTGTTTATAAGAGATTTGAAACTATCGGTTTTGACCTTAATTAAAAGGAGAACTAAATTCGTAGTAATTCGGGAGAAATGATGTTATGGACCAGTAGGATATTAGTGACTTCTTACTAAATATATGTTGAGGAAAAACCTATTTGAATCTTGTGTATTGAGTGAGGGTAGCCTTAGGGTTACAATTTCAACATCAAGGACTGAGTTGAAGCTCATTATTGATTTCGCAAGGACGGAGTGTAATACAAGAGCGTAGTGGAATGTCTCCTGGATAGATATGGGAGTTTAGAACACATTTGGTTAAAAGAGGGTATGAGGTTATCCCGATCGCGTATTTGAAGTTGACGGACCTCCACGTTCGACAAAGTTAAGTAGTAGTGTATTGGAGGAGTTCCTTGTCTGGATTTCGCTTTGGGAGACGCTCCGCGCATGAACCTTAACAACGTCGGGAGTGGAGAGATGTTATAGGGTGCGAGGATAATTAAATTATGAAGTAAAGATATGATATTTTAATACGTGGAATTTAAAGAGATATAATGCTACGTATAATCTAAGGTTAATGTGAGTACCTTGTTGTTAGTATATTATAGGTATGATAATACCTATTTGATTGATTTATGATTATCTGTATGACATACCTAGCTTACTTGCTATCGGTGGGAGGTTTACGCGTGAGGGCAGTCATATCCTGATGAATCCATGGGATCTTTGGTTTGTCGCTCGAGAACATAGGTCTATGAAAGACTTATCGGGGAGTTGATAACTCCGCTGACTATGGGTACGTAGGTATGTACATGACCCATGGATACGAGAACTATGTTCGCCTCCAATTTATTTGTTGATGTTTGTGGTTCGAGGAATCCTTACCGAACCTTTAGTCCCCTATTCGGCGACCAGCGATATTGGGACATGATAACAGAGTAATGCATTGCACCACAGCTGTGACTCGGGGTGCCGTATTATATATGAATATATATATAATGGATGAAATGAACGAATGGATATTTATTATGGTTAAATCTATCTACGGTGATAATTGTAGATAACGGTGAATAGAGAAAGATAATGGAATTAAGTTAATGAATGTTTATTCTTAAAGAATTGAAAAGATTAATTCATATTAATGAGAAATGATTCATGTTAATGAGAAACTAATCATATAAAGGAGAAATATAAATGAGTAATAATGTGACGTATGGTATGGGACATACGGGGATTATGATATGGGAATGAAATTATATTATGGAATTGGTAGAGGAACCATTAACTAGGAAGTTAATAGGAAACGTTAAGTGTGCACTCTAGTTGAGAGGTGAGAATAACAAGTGAGAGTTGGATCTAACATGTACATAATAAATGTTTTATTGCACTTGTTAAATACTTGCTGTTTTAAAAATCATTTACACATTCGGGCTCTGACCCGTTTCCTTGCATATTTTCTTTTCTATTGTATCTCCTATATCAGGTGTCCAGCAGCAGGGACGCCAACCTTAGTTGATTGTGACGAGCTATGAAGCTATGGAGTTTTGCTTAGACGCCTACCATCTTTTTGATTCACAGTATTCTTAGTTAGGGCATGTTGCCCAAAGGATTCAGTTATCTTTTCTATCGGGGTTAAATACTATTGTATTCAGGTCTTTTTAATACATTTAATATTGTTGGGATTACTGTAATGAATTAATATTATTTGGGGATGTTTATTCCAATTGCATTTAAATTCTTTTGTGTTATCTATTTGGTTATCAGTGTTGTAGAATAAAATGTGTTGTGTTATTCTTAAATTATAAATGGGTTTTGTTGAATTAAAAATTTGGAAAGTTTTTAACACCAGCTTAATTGGGTATTGGGTGAGTTGTAAATGTTTTCGATAGTGATGCTAAGAATGAGCCAACTGTATATTCTGTTTTAATTTGGTATGGGACTAGCCACCCGGTATTTAATTAGGCGGGGTGTTACAGGTGGTATCAGAGCATCAGGTTCTAGTGTCCTTTAGGGTCTGTACGGCTTACTGTGTTTTCAGCTTAGCGTTCTTTGATGTAGAGCCCTATGTTTAGGATTGTTGATTTCTTTGGTAAGATTCCATATATATTAGTGAATCTTATTTACGTTCGAACGGGTTCGTCCGAGAAGTATGGCAGATGAGGGCCATTGGATGGATAGCGGAGATCGTACTTAGGAGGTTACGAAGTATACTCGAGTATGATGACCGTAGTCGAGGTCACCCCTATTATGGAAAAATTGAGGAGGGTCATCAGTAGAAGTTCTTGAAATGCGGGAATTGTGTGTGTTACCTAACGAAGGCAATATATTGAAAGGCTTGGGCATACAGTGGAGTGTGGTTAACTAGAACTTAAAATTTGGGGTAAAATTTTATTGACTCATCGGATAAAAGTTATAATAGTGGGATTCAATAACCACCACCCAGAAATGAGGGTATTTTTCCTATCTAAGGAATTATGAGGCGTATTGATTTTAGTAGCGATTAATATTGTGGGGGCTAAAAGGGTTGCTAAACTTAGCCTATAGCATCGTTATTTACGTAGACTCACTAAGGGGTGTGGGACACCTATAAAATTACATGTTATCACGTGGGTTTGATTTTTATCATGGGATTACTTACCCTGGGCATGTTCGAGCGTGATGTGACTATCGGCGTGCATTGACTTGTGGTATATGAGAGCATATGTACTACTGATATCCTGCATCTTGTCTTCTATAAGAGAGTAAATGCGTAGACTCTATTTGAAATCAATAAAAGCTAAAAAAAATTTGTTTAAATCGATGAACCTGATTTTTTTTTTTTTCGATAAACCAAATTTTTATATACTATTGACTAAGGACCTTAGGAGTTTCGATGACCGACTACTTTAGGAAGTAGTGTATCGGGGTGGTTCCTTGTTTGGATTTCGCTTGCGAGACACCCCACGCATGAAACTAATAACCGTTGGGAGTCGAAATAAGTTAGGTCTTTAGGATATGAGTTTATAACCTTTGCAAAAAAAAAATTATATTGAAAGTTGTATGATAGGGTGTATGGGCGCCCTGGATGGTTGGATTGTAGTAGTTTTCAAAATTGTGAAGTTGTAACTTGAGGATTTATTTGTTTAATAAGTGAGGATCATTTTTCCAAACGTTGTCACGAGGATGGTATAGGGAAGATTGGGTAAAATTTATATTTGATTCAGTTGAAACTATATGGTGAGGTTGGGCGTATAACATCGATATGGATTTTCGTTAATGTACTGTATGGGCGGTACGTCTTAGATTTCTTGCGATGTGAGATTTATACTCGGAGTTGACCTTACCGGTATGACTTATATTCCTGAATTTCAGGACGAAATTATGTTATAAGACGGAGAGTATGTAATACCCCGTAAGTTTTATGACTTTTAAAATGGGTTATATTTTAAATTAATGGATTAATTGAATTTTATTATAAATTAATTCATTTGGGTTTTATCCGGACTGTGGATATTAAAATGGATGATTCTGAATATTACTTAAAGATACTTAGGTAATATATGAATGTGATGTCATTGATATGACGGTGTGATATAAAATCGGTAATTTGAATTTTTAGTCAGACGCGGTATGGGACGTGTCAGGACTAATTTATTAAATTAAAAAGGAAATTTATTTTCTATCGACCTTATAGTCATTTCGACTGCGTCGTTGCATCCGGAAGGTTCAAACTAGTCAAAAAAGTCTATTTGGATGTTAATTTTGAGTCTCGGGTCATTTGGAAATGAAAGGACAACCCAAAAGGGCATTTTGGTCATTTTTTTAGGGGGGATGAATAGTGATTTCGGGTTTTGTCTTATTATAAGTATTGGTAGATTAAGTGTACGTGGGTTATACATCTCCCCTTCACAAATTAGAGAAGTCATCTTCCTAGAGAGAGAAAAAGGGTGCTTGGGAAGGGAAAAGCCTACTTGGGAAGGAGAAGAACAAGAACCAAGGTTCACCACCACCAACCACCACCGGAGTTTGACCGGAGAAGGGACAACCAACTGAAATATACTACACCAAAGGATCAGACCTTCAGTAAAGGCAAGTGTTTGATAATTTCAACTTAAGTTCGTATATTTTCCATGTTAGAATAATTATGAAAAGAGATGATTTTCTTGTTTGGAAGACATAATGGAGTTGTTATATGGATTTATAGAAACTGAAATAACATAGGAAGTAAACTTATATTGTAGGATGATAATAATCCACGAAATGATCATGAATATGTTGAAGAAAAATCTGAAAAACCATTGAAGTGTTCTTCAAGTTAATATGTTGATGATTTTCTGGAAATAAGGAGAGAAACATGTTTTTAATCCAATCCCTTGATGATTCTAGGATGTTTAGAGTATTGGAAATTGTTCATATATGTTGATATATCATGTAGAAATAATTATAACTCATTTTGGAGGTAAATATGAAGGTTTGAATGAGTAAAAATGGTGAAACCCGTAGTTGCAGAAAATGCAAAAAACCAGGCTTGGACCTGAGGGATCGATCGATCGACCCCTGCCTTCGATCGATCGACCTCCCCAGAATATGTAAAGTTGTTTCTTTTTAAATGTTGATTCTTATTCCAAACCTTTTGTGTATCTTTGGTGATTATTAATTGAATATTATGGGACCTAGAAAATATCAATAAACCCTTGATAAGATTTGAATTACATTGATTTGGATTCAAGTGATTAAAATGATGAAAATTATATTGAATGGAATTTCGGTTGCTAGATTCATTTGTTAAATTCCAAATGGGGATGTATGAGTATTTAAGATAGGACCAGTAGGGATGATTTAATATAACACCTGGGTATCCTTAAGTTTACAAGAGGGTTTAATCTTAAGTGAAAGAATATGTGTTTATAAGAGATTTGAAACTATCGGTCTTAACCTTAATTAAAAGGAGAACTAAATTCGTAGTAATTCGGGAGAAATGATGTTATGGACCAGTAGGATATTAGTGACTTCTTACTGAATATATGTTGAGGAAAAACCTATTTGAATCTTGTGTATTGAGTGAGGGTAGCCTTAGGGTTACAATTTGAACATCAAGGACTGAGTTTAAGCTCATTATTGATTTCGCAAGGACTGAATGTAATACAATAGCGTAGTGGTATGTCTCCTGGATAGAGATGGGAGTTTAGAACACATTTGGTTGAAAGAGGGTATGAGGTTATCCCGATCGCGTATTTGAAGTTGACGGACCTCCACGTTCGACAAAGTTAAGTTGTAGTGTATTGGAGGGGTTCCTTGTCTGGATTTCGCTTTGCGAGACGCTCCGCGCATGAACCTTAACAATGTCGGGAGTGGAGAGATGTTATAGGATGCGAGGATAATTAAATTATGAAGTAAAGATATGATATTTTAATACGTGGAATTTAAAGAGATATAATGCTACGTATAATCTAAGGTTAATGTGAGTACCTTGTTGTTAGTATATTATAGGTATGATAATACCTATTTGATTGATTTATGATTATCTGTATGACATACCTAGCTTACTTACTATCGGTGGGAGGTTTACGCGTGAGGGAAGTCATATCCTGATGAATCCATGGGATCTTTGGTTTGTCGCTCGAGAACATAGGTCTATGAAAGACTTATCGGGGAGTTGATAACTCCGCTGACTATGGGTACGTAGGTATGTACGTGACCCATGGATACGAGAACTATGTTCGCCTCCAATTTGTTTGTTGATGTTTGTGGTTCGAGGAATCCTTACTGAACGTTTAGTCCCCTATTCGGCGACCAGCGATATTGGGACATGATAACAGAGTAATGCATTGCACCACAGCTGTGACTCGGGGTGCCGTATTATATATGAATATATATATAATGGATGAAATGAACGAATGGATATTTATTATGGTTAAATCTATCTACGGTGATAATTGTAGATAACGGTGAATAGAGAAAGATAATGGAATTAAGTTAATGAATGCTTATTCTTAAAGAATTGAAAAGATTAATTCATATTAATGAGAAATGATTCATGTTAATGAGAAACTAATCATATAAAGGAGAAATATAAATGAGTAATAATGTGACGTATGGTATGGGACATACGGGGATTATGATATGGGAATGAAATTATATTATGGAATTGGTAGAGGAACCATTAACTAGGAAGTTAATAGGAAACGTTAAGTGTGCACTCTAGTTGAGAGGTGAGAATAACAAGTGAGAGTTGGATCTAACATGTACATAATAAATGCTTTATTGCACTTGTTAAATACTTGCTGTTTTAAAAATCATTTACACATTCGGGCTCTGACCCGTTTCCTTGCATATTTTCTTTTCTATTGTATCTCCTATATCAGGTGTCCAGCAGCAGGGACGCCAACCTTAGTTGATTGTGACGAGCTATGAAGCTATGGAGTTTTGCTTAGACGCCTACCATCTTTTTGATTCACAGTATTCTTAGTTAGGGCATGTCGCCCAAAGGATTCAGTTATCTTTTCTATCGGGGTTAAATACTATTGTATTCAGGTCTTTTTAATACATTTAATATTGTTGGGATTACTGTAATGGATTAATATTATTTGGGGATGTTTATTCCAATTGCATTTAAATTATTTTGTGTTATCTATTTGGTTATCAGTGTTGTAGAATAAAATGTGTTGTGTTATTCTTAAATTATAAATGGGTTTTGTTGAATTAAAAATTTGGAAAGTTTTTAACACCAGCTTAATTGGGTATTGGGTGAGTTGTAAATGTTTTCGACAGTGATGCTAAGAATGAGCCAACTGTATATTCTGTTTTAATTTGGTATGGGACTAGCCACCCGGTATTTAATTAGGCGGGGTGTTACGGTCCTTATAAAGTTCACTCTTGTGGAGATGCCGTTTTCTTCTTCATTGCTGACCACCTGGAGTTCCTACGGTAGATTCCAGCTGTAACTTATGGAGGAGCTGTCTTCTTCTTCACTGCTGCCATCCTGGAAAGGGAAAGTTCCAGCCGAGACATCGAAACCGACACCTGCGGGTATTTCGTATGTCACCCTATTTCATTGTAATCCGTGTAATCCGTTTTCTTACAAATTATAGTGAAATAAAAGGTTTTGTCCCTTTGGGGGATTTTTCCTGAAATTGTTTGTTTTATAATGTTTGCTTTATTTTATTGGATAAATCATCTAGATGCATGTTTTAGGGTTTAACTAAAATTTGGGATTAATTAAAATTGGATTTTATTTGAGAAGTCGCAATATTTCCGTTGTAGCGATTCTACAAAATTCTAGGGTTGAATTGTTGAAAGCATTCACTGATTAATTTTTCATTTTCATCAATACAGTTCCAATAAGATCATATACATGTATGAGTGTTGGTGTGTGTGTGTGTGTGTGTGTGTGTGTGTGTGTAGAGAGAGAGAGAGCGAGAAATGGCCTTGTGATAATCTTCTGAATGTACGACCAAGGCATGGAGGGGTGGAGAGTGAGAGGTCATAAATGGCTTATAAGGCTTATAAGCCCCAAGCAACTCCAAACAACACTATATTTATATTATATACATATACAAATACAAAAGAGAAAAGTAGATATTTTTAAATTGCAAACAGGCCAATGTTTCCTTAAGCTAAGTATTCATTACTAGTCATAAACATGAAGGGAGATCCAGTTGCATCGATTGAAGAATAAAATCATGTAAGATAAACAAACAGGGGGAGAAGGCATGAGATAATGAACTTTTTGTTTCCAATATACAACCTTTAGAAAACATATGGAATACAATTTGTATAGAAAACAAATAGAATCACACCATAATAAAGTTAAGATCCTCTTGAGCAATATTCTACTGAGAAACTTATTTAATCGCAACAAAGTTTTCATTCTCTATATCCAACCCCTTGTACACTTGACAATATGTTCATTTCCCAATCTTATTTTCAAGAATCTTCAACAAATTCAAAATGCATGTCTAGAATGAGAATTTCTTGCCCAAGCTAAACCCTTGCTAATAAGTAAAATTTTGAACTCTAATCTAACTCTCTAATCCAAGTAACTATAGAAATTAAATCTTAATTGTCTAGAGTCTAGACAATTACCACGATTATCAGTTAATAAACATGTTAAAACTCATATTCACTAAGCCACATAATTAAATGCAATCTTAAGTGAGTTAATTGAGTTGAGAAAAGTATTAAAAATGTAGCTTTACTTGACAATTATATATTTTTCCAACCATAAATGAATCTTAAAAAGAAAAATTCCACAAAACAATAATTTTTTCTTCTCCCTATGTAAGGACACAAATTTCCAATTGAGTCCTTTGTAGTTTTGGCTCACTTTCGGACAAAAACGTTTGAGTCATAGGATAGAGTATATTGATCATCTTTCAAGCCTATAACGTGTTTGTTGAAGACGTAGCGGCCAAGTGTATAAAGCTTCATCAAAATTCTGAGTTTAAGTGCCTCGTTTCTACGTCATCAATAGTGGTTCCATGCTCCCAAGGTATGAATGCATTACATATATATATATATATATATATATAGAAGCTTGGAACGGTTTATATTGGGTGTTAGGTTTTTAAAACTGTGTTTTGTTTTCAGAATGTTTTCTATTAAAACTTTTATATATAAAATATATAAAGTTTCTGGGCTTTAAAAGAATTTTTGAACAATCTGTGAGTTCGTTCGAAGTGTCGTTCGAATGAGATTATCGTTCGAACCACAAGTCGTTCGAACGAGATTGCCAACGACTTTTCATTATAGCATACTGGAACTTCGTTCGAAATGTCGTTCGAACGAGATGGTCGTTCTAACGAGATTTCTAACGAGCTTCTAACGAGTTCATACTGGAACTTCGTTAGAAGACTCGTTCGAACGAGAATGTCGTTCGAACGAAATATCGTTCGAACGAGATTTGGCAGGAACATATTTTTTTGGCAGTTTTAATCAGTTTTGCCCACTTTCCCACTTGTTTTACCCCACTATCTTTTTGCTGAATATCTATGTGCGGGAATAACTTTTTCTCACTTAACTTTTCTAGAGAGTGTTTGAGAGAAAAATTATTTTAGGGAAAAGTTAATTATTTTAAAGTGTCAATTTTCAAGGGAAAACAATATACACTTTAGTTTACACCCATAGTTTAGTTTATCCAAGTTCATATATATATATACATCTTACTTGGAGTTTTGGCATCGGTTTTCTCTACACCATTGAAGAAGAGAAGTCTGGGTTTGCTTCTAAATCCCACAAAGAAGAAGAGGTTTTTCGTGATTTACCCACTTGGATAATGGCTCCTAGTTCGGGTGACGGTGACCACATAAAGTCCGATCGGTGGATTCCGAGACCGCGGTGGAGCTCCGGAGTTATTCGCTAAGTGGAGGTGTTTACAAGAAGGAGCGTCGATGCTTGAGAGGGATCGAGTCGTGTGATGTAAGTCTTTTGTCTTGTAATTGTAAATTCCATACTTAGTGGATTTGAGGCTAGGGCCGTCCGAGGTTGTTTTCCGTTTTGGGTTTTTCCTCGTACATCGTGGCGTAGTGGATTAATTGTTTATTTTATCTTTTGCAAAATCACCTAGAATGCATGCTTAAGTAAAAAGATAAAATTGGTTTAATTTAATCACTACATGTTTAATTTGGTGCTTAATTAATATTGGATAATGTTTAGTTAATTAATTCAAGTCATTTAATTTAATTGTTTAAATTGGTTTAGACTAACTTGATAACATTGCAAAATATGACTTAGGCAAATTTCTAGGACTTATGTTATTAAATGGTGTTTAAATTTTAATTTGTAAAAGATATTAAAATTTGGTAATTCGATTTATTGAACCATCACCTTTACGCTTCCGCATTTATTGTAAAAAGGAAATATAGGATTTTGGGGCACTTTGGGGCGCTTTCAAATTGGTATCAGAGCCAAAAACGATAAATTACTTCGTTATCCTTTAAATATTTTTGGCTAAAATGGAATTTTCCCCATTTTTAAAATTTCCTATTTTTGATGGTTATAACTCTGCGTATTGGAAAGCGCGAATGAAATCGACACTAAAATCTATCGATGAGAGGGTTTGGATGTCTGTTGTTAACGGGTGGTCTCCACCAACTCATTTAGTAGAAAATGAACGTGTTCCCAAACCAGCCGATAGATGGAGTGAGGATGAATTTAAACTTTCGAATTTTAATTCCCGAGGTTTAAATGCCTTGTTTAGCGCAGTCACGCCTGATGAATTCTGACGTATTATGACGTGTGAGACCGCTAAAGAAGCGGGGGATATTTTGCAACTCACTCATGAGGGTACAAGTGTCGTTAAAGCTTCGAAACTCCAAAACCTCACCACTCAATTTGAAACTATCAAAATGAACGATAATGAAACCTTTGATGAATTTTATTCTAGACTTTCCGATATTGTCAATTCATTTTTTAACTTGGGAGAGAAAATACCCGACAACCGAGTTGTCAAGAAAATTTTAAGGTCCCTTCCCGATAGATTTATTCCAAAAGTGACCATTTTAAATTATTTACCAACTTTAGCCTCTACGAAATTAGAAGAGCTTGTAGGTGATTTACAAACCTATGAACTATACATGTTTCCCTCTAAAACTGAAAAGAAAATAGAAAAGGGTGTTGCTTTAAAAGCCCGAAAAGAGGTCAAACAAGTAGTAGAGAGCGAGAGTGATAGTGACTCGGAAGACATGGCCTTGTTTGCTCGGAAATTTAGAAAATTTCTTAAATTTAACAAAGATAAATTTAAAAATAATTTTAAGAAATTCGAAACTTCTAAGCATGACAAAGTCAAGAAGATCCCTAAACTTATTAATGAACAACAAAATAGGGACGAGTCTAATAAGTGTTTTGGTTGTGAGGGTTATGGCCATAGGGTTCTGAGTGCCCCACTAAACTAAGGAAAGAGGGTAAACGACCCATTTCATATAATGCGACCCTTAGTGATAGTGATAAGGAAGAGGGACCCGATTCCCCCACTAAGCCTAATTTTGTGACTTTTATGGCTAGTCATGTGAGTGATAGTGAGAACTCATCTATTGATGAAACATTAACACATGACACTTCCAAGGTCATAGTTTATGATTCTATTGTTTTTTATGATAGTGAGAGTGGAGAAGAAAGAGAGAGTGAAAATGAAGAAGAGGTTAATGTGAGTGAACTTCAAAATGCTTTTCAAGAACTTTATAAAGAATCTATTAAATTCAAAAGAGCTAATTTGAAGTTAGAATCTAGTTTAAGAGAGAGTGTCAAGGTCATTGATGATAGTATGGTGGTTGAAGACCTTAGGACACGAGAGAAATCTCTTCTAGAAAAGCTTGAATATATAGAAGGCGAGAGAGATAGCCTTAGGGGTCTAATGGAATCCTTGAAAAAGTAACTTCTTGCTTTTGAAGAGAGAAATGTTTTATTAGAGTCAAACATTTTAGAATTGCAAAATAAATTAAAAGACTCTAGTAATGTCAAATTTGATTTGGAGTGTCGTTCGGAAAAATTATATAAAATCTTAGGAACGGTCCAAATTAAAAATGACATGTGTGGTTTAGGCTTCAATACTAGTAATGAATCTACTCATAAAGTCAAAACCAATGTTTTAGGAGAATCCATTAGGAAAGCATTTCACGATCATCCCTTAGGTACCAAATTTCGACGTAATTTTACTTGTACTCATTGTGGTCGAAAAGTTCATCTTAGAAAATTTTGTTTTGATCTTAAACGAATTCCTAGAAAATCCCAACGTAAAGCAACCAATGTATTTAAAATTCCTACACCCCAAGATAGTCATTCTTCATTAATTTGGGTTAGGAAATCCGACTTGGTTGCCTTGCAAAATAGGGTTTTTTATTCTCATTTACTTTCACATGCTTCCTCACTTGCTAAATCTAAAGGATGAATGTGTTATTGCTTGCATACTTTAGCTTTTGTGCTTCATGCTATATTCACATGCTAAATGTATGCTTGTTTAATCATTTTCTAGTTATTACTTTATATCATATCACATGCTAGAATAATGATTTTTGTTTATCTTTTGTATTTTATTTCTTTAGTTTATTTGCATTAAATGAAAAATACAGAAAGATTTTTGTTTATCATTTGAAGTTTTTATCTCTTGATAATTTAAGCTTAATGAAAAGTTCAAATGATTTTTGTTTGTCTTTTGAGTATATTTTTTTTATTTTTGGTTAAAAATTTCAAAAACTCAAAAAGATTTTATGTTGTGTGTATTTTAGTTTGACACACTTTATGTGGCATATACTTGTGTTTGAATCCCATCTTTTACGCTCCCATGTGTCTAGAACTTTTGGTTTAGATTGTCAATCCTTAAAATGTTCTTTATCATATTTTTATGGAGTAGTTGGATTTTGTATTGATTAAATGGATTCTATTTTTATATATGTCTCTATTCACACATGCACAAGCTCATTTGAAATTTTAATGTCACATGTTATATTTGAGCTTTGTGAGGTGTTCTCGTACCAATCTTGTCATCTACATATTTATGACCTAGGAGGACTAGTGCATGTCAAAATCCGTTGAACGTGAGCTTGTGAGATATAAAAAAATGATATATAAATGTGCACGGATAAGGGCTCCAAAAGGAATAATAATCCTTTGCGATTGTAAGCCACCATTTGAAATGGACCTAAAAGAAATACGTGGTCCAAAGGCCTAAAAATAGAAAATGGCATTTAAAGAAAAAATAATTGCCAAGGCCTATGTTTGATTGATATATTCATTCAATATAAAAGAATATATATATATGCTTCTTGAGAGAGATTGGATGGTATATCAACGGTTTGCACCATGTTCGTTTATCCTAGTGATCTTTATTGTCATGACTCTATTTGGTTTGTAGAATCACCAAAACTCTAGGCTTATATGCATTGTGTATGTTTGTTCATTGAGTTCAATTTATATTGTCACATGAGGTTATATTCAAATGTGATGAAGTTTGCAATCAATTGAGAACTCCGTGAACATGTTTTAAGTGATTGGGTCTAAATTTAATCGTTACTAGTTCACACCCCAACACTTCCATTTTCATATGACACATTTTTTCCATACGAGTGTGAAAGACTCCTATTATATTTTGTCTGTGTCATTTCTGTGTTTATATCTATGTATGTGTACTTGAGTCTCTTTGATATATATTATGTATACATATATATTTGATATTTTTGTTTAGTCTTAGCTTTGATTTCTAATCCATATATGCTTTAATTCATAGTTGGTATCCATCTTACTGCATTCTTTGTTGATATCACATGCTTAATAATTTATATATCATATTGGTATCATTTTATTGCATCCTAGTTGGTATCCGATGTGATTGTTTGGATTATTTGAACTTTTTTTGCCCATATGCTTTAACGTTCTCATCAATATATGCACAATTACATGTTTTAGCTTGTTATCCCATTCTTTTATCCCTTGCTTAGTTTAGAGGGTGTATATGCTTTATTTGGAGGAGATAAGTTACTGTTTTTGATTCTTTAGCCTTTGTCTATTCCTGAACAAAAAGGGGGAGAATGATAGGGGGAGAAATGGTATTTAATCCTATTATTATCGTATCTTAGTTTGGGGGAGATTTATCTTAGGAAGAGACGTCTTTCTAAGTAGGTCATTTGTTTGATAAAGGGGAGAATTAATTTAGGGGGAGTAATTATTTAATTGCATTTAATATTTTGATATTCCCTATGCATTTGATAGTTTGCTTAAGTGTGCAGGAATACTTCAAAAATGGCAACATTCAACATTGGCAAAGATATTGATCCTTAGGTTATTTGAGTCAAGCATTGTATTTTTATTTTGGGTGGGACATTATTTTCGAGTCTAGTGAGCTTGACGGCCCTTTAGGATTTTTGTTTGGTTTTTGTCCCGAAATATCCAAAGAGGGAGATTTGTAAGGACACAAATTTCCAATTGAGTCCTTTGTAGTTTTGGCTCAATTCCGGACAAAAACATTTGAGTCATAGGATAGAGTATATTGATCATCTTTCAAGCCTATGACGTATTTGTTGAAGACGTAGCGGCCAAGTGTATAAAGCTTCATCAAAATGCCGAGTTTAAGTGCCTCATTTCTACGTCATCAATAGTGGTTCCATGCTCCCAAGGTATGAATGCATCACATATATATATATATATATATAGGAGCTTGAAACGGTTTATATTGGGTGTTAGGTTTTTAAAACTGTGTTTTGTTTTCAGAATGTTTTCTATTAAAACTTTTATATATAAAATATATAAAAGTTTATGGGCTTTAAAAGAATTTTTGAACATTCTGTGAGTTCGTTCGAAGTGTCGTTAGAACAAGATTATCGTTCGAACCACAAGTCGTTCGAACGAGATTGCCAACGACTTCCCATTATAGCATACTGGAACTTCGTTCGAAATGTCGTTCGAACGAGATGGTCGTTCTAACGAGATTTCTAACGAGCTTCTAACGAGTTCATACTGCAACTTCGTTAGAAGACTCGTTCGAACGAGAATGTCGTTCGAACGAAATATCGTTCGAACGAGATTTGACGGGAACAGGTTTTTTGGCAGTTTTAAGCAGTTTTGCCCACTTTTCCACTTGTTTTACCCCACTATCTTTTTGCTGAATATTTATGTGTGGGAATAACTTTTTCTCACTTAACTTTTCACATCCTACCAACCTCTAGAGAGTGTTTTATAGAAAAATTGTTTTAGGGAAAAGTTCATTGATTTAAAGTGTCAATTTTCAAGGGAAAACAATATACACTTTAGTTTACACCCATAGTTTAGTTTATCCAAGTTCGTATATATATACATCTTGCTTGGAGTTTTGGCACCGGTTTTCTCTACACCATTGAAGAAGAGAAGTTTGGGTTTGCTTCTAAATCCCACAAAGAAGAAGAGAAGTTTGGGTTTGCTTCTAAATCCCACAAAGAAGAAGAGGTTTTTCGTGATTTTCCCACTTGGAGAAAGGCTCCTAGTTCGGGTGACGGTGATGACATAAAGTCCGATCGGTGGATTCCGAGACCGCGATGGAGCTCCGGAGTTATTCGCTAAGTGGATGTGTTTACAAGAAGGAGCGTCGAGGCTTGAGAGGGATCGAGTCGTGTGATGTAAGTCTTTTGTCTTGTAATTGTAAATTCCATACTTAGTGGATTTGAGGCTAGGTCCGTTCGAGGTTGTTTCCCGTTTTGGGTTTTTCCTCGTACATCGTGGCGTAGTGGATTAATTGTTTGTTTTATCTTTTGCAAAATCACCTAGAATGCATTCTTAAGTAAAAAGATAAAATTGGTTTAATTTAATCACTACATGTTTAATTTGGTGCTTAATTAATATTGGATAATGTTTAGTTAATCAATTCAAGTCATTTAATTTAATTGTTTAAATTGGTTTAGCCTAACTTGATAACATTGCAAAATATGACTTAGTCAAATTTCTAGGACTTGTGTTAATAAATGGTGTTTAAATTTTAATTTGTAAAAGATATTAAAATTTGGTAATTCGATTTATTGATCCATCACCTTTACGCTTCCGCATTTATTGTAAAAAGGAAATCTAGGATTTGGGGGCACTTTGGGGCGCTTTCACCCTAAATACTGGAGTATACAATTTTCAAGTTAAAGAAGGACATTGCAAATGTTGACCCTACCACTTGGTGTGCTGGGAAGAGTAGACTAACTGCATACTTACTTGACAAAAGTCAAATTGCCATGCTTCACAGCCTCTCTTACCAATAAGTGTTCCAATTTAGATGTAGAGAGGAATTCATCAGTAATTTGTCTAGCTTTGTTAAATGTTAAAAAAAAACTAAAATAAAAGTAACATCGAGATATTATTGAAATATGAATATTAAAAAAACTAAAAGCAATTTTAATTAGAGATTAAATCAAAGAAAAATTACATGGATAGTTGCCTTGGCGCAAGATATGAAATTTTTCCAATAACAACCAGTGTTCCTGAAACCAAGAAGTTTGGGTTAAGCATCTTAATGTAACCAAAAAAACTAATGAAAATCCCATAGAAGAATAACTAGTTGTAACACACGCACAATGCACGTGTGACCTTGAATGGAGAATGATAGTACAAATATAGCACCCTGCCGCGGCATGTACTCTTCTCCGTTCGCAGGCCTTAGGTCATACAGGCCGCGGCCAAACCCCACTCAGGACGCGGCCAGAACTCACTCGGCGTAATCCTTTCATGACCCGATGGCATAGGGTGCGGTCCTGTCCATTATAGGTCGCGACACCCCACCATATGGTGTGCGACACCCCCTCATCCACAACTGCTGCAAACTTGGAATACGCCATGTGCTCAGGGCATGTGACTCAACGCATTTCCTCATAAATAGAGGACCACACCTAGAAGAAGAGGGATCGATTACATACCCATCCGGGGCAGGCTCTACAATACAGATTCTCTCTACACAACCTCAACATACCTCTTGGAGACACAATCTACATCACAGCCACCTCCCGGGCTCATCGAAATCTCAAGTACTACCATGTATTCGCCCTTATTCTCATACTTGTACGCCTCTTTAGGCATGATTATATTGTACAATGCAACGCACATAATGAGAATGGAGCAACACAGTGGATGTAGGCCCATTTTGGGGGCCGAACCACTCTATATCTTGTCTTCTCTTTATTTACTTTCTTTACTTGTTTATTACACACTTGACTCTTGACTTGATGGTAGGAGAAGGCCTCGTGGACAATTTCTCGTATCATCAGATTGGCACCGTCTGTGGGAAACGAGATATTTCAATCTTGTTTCTCTACACATATGAGTTCTTAAACACCTTATTCGACCCCTGAGGGTCCTATGGATCATCTTCTCACGGGTCGGTTACTGATTATTGGGCTCCGCTTTACATTTGACCCCTTTAACGGGTATTTCATATTTTTGGATCTGTCTTTGGATCTTCATTCGATGACTTTGGATCTATTTTACATACCCCCGTGATATCACTCCATCTAGATAATGCTGAAAGGCATGGTGGACTTTATTCCCGAAAAGGTGGATGATTAGGGAAGGGTTATACTTACTCCCATTTTTGTTTCCATCTACCTATGATCTAGGGGTTATCATTGAAGTTGTGCCGTATCGCGCACCGCAAGGGAATTCTCTCATCAATGGACCCTAGTAGGTTTTCTTCGTGTATTGAGGGAGAAAATGTCAGTTCCTGGGCTCCTGTCATGGGATCTCTCCACTGCCTAGACAAGGGTCCGGCCTGTAAGTTCAACAGCATCTCCTGCCGCGACCCCTACTAGTGCGGACCTATTACAACAGTTCAAAGTAGCCGTGGGAAGGGCTTAAGTGGCCTTCCCCTTGACCTTAGTGAATAACATTAAAGGGCTGCGGCAGTGCACTTGTGTGCCATACTTGCCGCGGCCTACTCAGTATATCATGGAGCAGTTCATCCCCTCCATCCCAATATTCCTGTGATCACTCACTTCTGTTAGTTTTGTCTCAGATTCTATATACTTTATAAAGACTAACAAGAGCAGAAATGGAAGGAGAATCCAGCCGGAGTGCAGAAGTCAAGGATGAGATTGTGTAACTGTACAATCACCTTAGTCACCTCTATGACAGCCATGCCTCACTTCAGACCCAGGTCAATTACCTAACTCAGAGGGTGCTAATGCTAGAGGCCGCGGCCTCTCAAAATATAGGCGCGAGGGCAGAGGAAAAAACTCAACCAGCCTTGCCTGCCGCGGCAGTTAAAGAAGCCACGGAATCAACCAGTAGAAGTCAGAAAAGGAGAACAGAGAAATCAGAAAAGAAATCGGGTGTCTATACTCCGTTGATTTTCCCGGTTGAAGAGATCTTTGAGTTCATCAAAGAGGACAAGCTTTTGAGGTGGCCAGAAAAGCTGAGAGCTCCACCCCACAAGAGGAACAAAGCTACCTGGTGAAAATTCCATCAGGACCATGGCCATGACACAGAGCAATGCTATGCTCTGAAGGATGAAGTTGAAAGGCTAATTGGGCAAGGGATGCTGCAGCGATTCCTGAAGAATGCATAAAGGGCCCATCCGGACCTGACAGAGGCTGCATGCCGCACCTCATCCTTAGTCTTTCCAATTTTAACTAGTTATGTTTATGTTTATGTTTTATGAAGCTCATTAGAGCCTTAATACTCAAGAATTAATGTTTTGTTAACAAAGTCATTAGCTGAAACATGCATATATAAATATATGAATTAGCAAATTTTTCCATATCTGATATCTTTCTTGGTTTCATAATCTGTTATCTCACAAAAAGACCTTTTGTCTCAAACAAAATCCAGAGGAATAATAATAAAATTATCTCGAAAGATTATTTTACTTCGGGATGCACTTATTGAGGGATTGCAATCTTAATCAGCTCAAAAGTTCCTCTCACAAGGTGCAACAGTATCTTATCTTCTGATGATCATGTTCGTGAAAGCATCGGAGGATTCAAGGAGCTTCTATTAGCCACGGGGGCTTACAATGCCCGTTCTCAGCTTTTGGAAATTATACTTAGCCGCGGAATGGGCTTACAATGCTCGCTCTTAGCTTTCGGGATGCGTCATCGAGCCAAGAGGTTTATAATATCTAGCCAGGGATGGCTTTATATATATCGGCAGCTGTGGTGGGCTTAATAACATAACCCAGCCTGGAGAGGCTTGATAGTGTCTCGCATATTAGTTGTGGGTGGCTTAATAACATAACCCAGCCTGGAGAGGCTTGATAGTGTCTCGCATATTAGCTGTGGGTGGCCTAATAACATAACCCATCCTGGAGAGGCTTGATAGTGTCTCGCATATTAGCTATGGGTGGCTTAATAACATAACCCAGCTTGGAGAGGCTTGATAGTGTCTCGCATATTAGCTGCGGGTGGCTTAATAACATAACCCAGCCTGGAGAGGCTTGATAGTGTCTCGCATATTAGCTGTGGGTGGATTAATAACATAACCCAGCCTGGAAAGGTTTGATAGTGTCTTGCATATTAGGGCCTGGCAATATGACCCAGCCCGAGAAGGCTTGGAAATATCAACGTATGTCTATAGAGGCACATTGTTCGTGTGAACCAGAAATGTGCCGCATCCCACCGTTACGGTTGCAGAGCTCTAGGAGCCGTTCTTTCATGAAAGTGCTGAGGCACTAACCTCATGAAGCATGAAAAAACCACAACACCTGCCACAGCGTCAAATGCCACGGTGGAGAAGAATACATGCCTTATATCAATTGTGCCAAGTCTAAGGAAAGGCTTTCCCTACATGTTCCATGTTGGTTATGGGATGACAAAAGATAAACGGTTCAGACAACCAGGTGCAATGAAAGAAGCTGGGGACCCATGCAATCAGCAAGTCCCAGCCTTAAAATCAAGGCCGTGGTAATCAAGTGAAGACATTTACATGACACGGCATAATGAAGGGCCGCGGCTTGCACAGAGAAGACTTGTGACGCAGCAGTCATCCTACGGGAGTAAAATGGCACCATTTATGTGGGCGCGGACGCTGAAAAATAATCATACTACGAAGCAATGGATCTCTGTCCGCGGACTTAAAACGTTATGTCTATCGAGGCATGGATGCATTTTCAAAAATGAGGCAGTTACGTACAACATTCATTATGGCAAGCAATGCAAAAAATGAAATGTAAAAAAGCAAGGAATACCAAGCAGTCAATCAGTGGTAAAAACATGGCTGCAACCTTGGTATTAATAGCCAAAGATTACAGGATGAAGGCCGCAACCACAACAAAAGTTAGATTACAAAAAGGAGGGACGCAGCGCTATATTAATGATACAGAAATGAAGAGATTAAGAGACTGCGTCATCATCATCATCAGCCTCTTCTTCGCCCGCGGCAGTCTCTGTCTCTCCGTCTGTAGCCTCTGCCTCAGCCCTGAGCCTTGCTCTCTCTTCTGCCGCGGCCTTAAGTTCAGCGATGCACTCTTGATGTTCGGCATCGCTTAACTTCCAGGCAAGAACCTCCTTCTTGGCCTCAGGGAACCTCTTAATAAATCTTTGACGCAACTCCTGGTAGCCGCGGAGATATGCCTTGTTATTGATAAGGAATAAGTTCTTGGAGACTTTGAATGACTCCACGACATGATCTATGGCTAGCTGGAGGGCGTCACCGTGATCAACTTCCAACTTTTTCACTGCTGCGGCATGATCTTCATCTTTTTGGGCGGACTTGGCTTCCAGCTCTTCATATTTCTGCTGGAGTAGGGCAAGCTTGGCATTTGAAATCTCCGCGACACGGGCGGCTTCGACAGTCTGGGCCTGGGAGGATTTCAGAGATTCCGCGGCTTGCTTGAAATTCTCCTCCCCTTCCTCTCTGGACTTAGTTGCTTTCTTAATGTCCATGTAGGCTGCCTGAAGAGCCGCGGCAACAGACTTCTTCCCTGCCTCAAAAGAAGAAGTCCGTGCAACTTGCAAGTCCGCGGTGTGGGCACTCTTCTCGGCCTCCTTCAACCTGTACAAGGCCTCGTACTTCCTCTTCTGGACCACAATCACATCCGCGGCCTGAAATAAAAGACGTTAGAAAAAACATGGAAAAATATGAGATGCAAAAGTTAAATGATAACTGGTACATACCCTCAGAAGGCTATGGAGGCTACAGTCCTCCAGATATTCATGATCTTCTCCCACTAGCCTGTCAAGGTCCGCGGTATCCAAGGCTCGCTTCATTCTCCGCGCAGCCTTTGTGGTAGTGTCCCAAGAAGAATTGGGGTCAGGCTTCCTCAATTGGGGCCTTGGTCTACCATCAGGCCCAGACTCTCCGCGGAATTGAGGAGGTGGCAAATTCGCATTAACCGCCATAACATTGGGTGGCGGAGGGGAGGATGACTGAAGAGGCACATCGGTTGACATCAAGCCCGCCGCGGCCAGGTTTTCCCCTATGTCATCATCAAAATGGTCATGCGGAAGGTTCTCATTAACCATTTGATCCACTGCAGGTTCAGTAGTGTTTTCGCCAGGGGCCACGACATGGGCAGCATTATTTTCGCCGGAGGGGGCCGCGGCAGGCCCCTTGGCCTTGGACCTCTTCCTCTTTCTGCTCCACGCCGTATTATTTAGGACAATTGCGTCCTCATCCATCTCCGCTAGCTGCACCGCTAGCAGTTCCCTACCAACTTTTTCACCTAAAAAGGAATAGCATGAGTTCGAGTTTAAGAGAATAAATGTCCGCGGAGTAAAAGTCATGGCGCAGTTAATTACCTTCCGCGCCCATTTGTTGAGGAATGGATTTGTTTGGGAAAAATCCCGCTTCAAATATGGTTGCCGACGTTACAAGTGTGCTGAACTTCTTGTGTTTAGCAGGAACTTTCGCGGCCTCAGCAACTCTTTTTTCCTGCTGCTTGTTCAAGTGCAGATTGTCAAGGGCTGCAGAAAGAAAAGGCAATTCAAAGGTTAGTGGAAGTTACATGTGAAATAAAAGGACGCGGCTATAGTCTTATACCTAATTTTGAGGGAGACCCCCACTGTCGCGGCATTCTATATGTCTTTTCTCTTTCATTCTCCTCGAGGTGCATCTCTCAGTCTTCGCCGGAGATATAGAAATATTTCCCCTTCCAGATTTTCACACTGGTCGGTCTCCCAGTGTAAAGGGTCTCGTCCCTGTCGCGGCTAGAGAGGTAGTAGTAGCCCGCGAACTTTACTGAGTTCTCCTTTGGACGGTAGAAGTGAAAGAACTCCGCGGGCATGATGTACTTTTTGAACAAGTTTTCCCAAAGGACAACTGCGGTGAGAATGGCTCTCTAGCCATTAGGGTCCAACTGTGCTGGGGCCAGGTTCATTGCCTGAAAAAGGCGGCGGATAGGAACTGGAACAGGCAGCTGTAGCTCGTAAATGAAGGCGTGCAGAGGGAAGCAAATTCCATCATCGGATAGAACCGTGCACGGTCTTTGGTTTGCGGCAGGGGCTAAGCACGTCAAATTTTTTGGAAATTCGAAGGCCTCAGCCACCTGCTCAACCCATTCTTCGGTCATCGAGTTGCGGATATCGAGTGCGGCCAAGGGTCTCTCAGCCCTCCCAGATATACCTCCTGGGTTATTTCTAACATCCGCAGCACTGTCTCCTACACCCATTGGATGAGTACTTGAGTTGGCTTCCTCTTCCATCGGTGGAGATTGGAAATCCTTCCCAGATGCAGAGTCCGCAGAGTCTGAGTCGATTATCACGCAGTTTGGGCAATCTTTTAGTTTGCAAGGCCCTATTGATCTTAGAGGGGGCACGAAAGTAAGCTCGGGGGGAGAGGTCCCAAAATGCTTTGCCCAAAAGCCTCTCAGGAACTCGTCTGGGTTAAAGCTCATATGGCTGCAGCAGTACCTGAAAAGCAGAGTTCGCAGTTAGGCATCGCAGCCAATATGGTTTGGAAGACTTCAAGAAGCCGCAGAAGGGTATTTTTAAGTATTAAAAATGCATCCGTCATTATTTCCCTAATAGTTATTAATGGGAAAACTCTATTACTTATGGGATCGTACTGTCCCAACTAGCCGCGGCCACATCCATATCAGTGGAACATAAGCTGCCGCGGTAAGAAGATAGAATTGCTTTAAGGCATTCCTGGCCACGGCCATTCCTAAATTTTCAGAGTCAATTCGATCTACTAGCAATTACAGTTATTTAACATGGATGTGTCTTGGGTTCATGGAAGTTTGAAGGATGTTCGAGACTACAAGGGTGGTGATTTGATGTCGCGGATGATAATTTGAGGGACCGCAGCCATTTGGCACGGTATGACGCAGAAGGACCATACCAGTTCACGGGAATGGGTATCGAAATCCTATCATACCGCGGAATCTATCCTAAACAGTTAATTATCTAAATTCTAATCATTTTTAGGATCAAACTCACAGAATACGAAGAGTTCGATTATGAACACCAAGAACAGTTGTATGTATTTCATATGTAGCATATGTGAGAAAGGGAAAAACGTACAAACAAAATCCTAGATTTCTAGCAAATGAATCAGAAAAAGTAAAATCATATCAAAAGGAAAGAAAACTGTAAATTTCAAAGGCTTTTATGAGAGTATGGTGGTTGAAAAGTCACCTGGAAATGAGAAGCTTGCAATGATCAGTTTCAGACCACCTTGAACCGCCTCACACCGGCTCGGAAGGTTGCCGGAATATGCAAGAGAGAAAGTGCAGAGTTTCGCTCTCGATGTGCTCTCAAAATTTTTGGAAACGTAATGAAGTCCACGGCCAGAAACAATTTATATAAGAGAGCGCGGAAGACGAATCGTCGCTTTGAAAGCACCACGGCACCTAGGCTACTTATCCGCAGTCCCAATTGATCTCCCTTGTCACTACGGCTTGGGGGCTTATTGATAGTACAAATATAGCACCCTGCCGCGACATGTACTCTTCTCAGTTCGCAGGCCTTAGGTCATACAGGCCGCGGCCAAACCCCACTCCGGGCGCGGCCAGAACTCCCTCGGCGTGATCCTTTCATGACCCGATGGCACAAGGTGCGACCCTGTCCATTATAGGCTGCGACACCCCACCATATGGTGTGCGACACCCCCACATCCACAACTGCTGCAGACTTGGAATACGCCACGTGCTCAGGGCATGTGACTCAACGCATTTCCTCATTAATAGAGGACCACACCTAGAAGAAGGGGGATCGATTCCATACCCATCCGGAGCAGGCTCTATAATACAGATTCTCTCTACACAACCTCAACATACCTCTTGGAGACACAATCTACATCACAGCCACCTCCCGGGCTCACCGAAATCTCCAGTACTACCATGTATTCGCCCTTATTCTCATACTTGTACGCCTCTTTAGGCATGATTATATTGTACAATGCAACGCACATAATGAGAATGGAGCAACACAGTGGATGTAGGCCCATTTTGGGGGCCGAACCACTCTATATCTTGTCTTCTCTCTATTTACTTTCTTTACTTGTTTATTACACACTTGACTCTTGACTTGCTGGTAGGAGAAGACCTCGTGGCCAATTTCTCGTATCATCAGAGAACAACAATATATTCAATAACAAAAAAGGAAAAAGAATAATCGTGATTGTAGAACATATTGTCCTCGATCATATGCATCAATTATAAAAAGAAATATATATACACAAAAAGGTATGGTGCAACAACCATGATTCAATGTGTGTTTAAACAGGGAGAATTTCAAGTATAAATTTACTTTGCCCCTTTATACATTATACACTAACAGCATTTTCTCCGATCTCCACTTCACCGACACAACGATCAGATTAGTTCATTTACCAAAAATTAAAGGTAAACGCACACATATGGAAAAAATGAACAAGGTATACAATGTATTAGTTGATTACTGCCAACAACAATCCAATTAAATTCAATGACCAATTATTCACAATATTAGTCTGAGATCAAAAGTTCCATATGAGAATTGAGTACCATATGAGTCCATTTGATTGCAACTCATCCCATCACATAGTAATAAAAAATTAGGATTAATTGAAAAAGTGCGCAAGCACACAGTTAATACACAAAATTCCATCTCAATCCAGATACTCAAATGAAATTCATACAGTCATGTCCAATACAATATGAAGCCAATCCTAATAAACTAAGATTATAAAATTAATTATCAATGAATAAATAAGCCAAGTGTAATAAAAATAAAAATACATATTGTGAACAAAAGAACATTACACTAAAAGAAGTTGATACTGTGTAATAAAGTAAACTAAAATGACTCATAAAAAGTTATTTTATGATAGAGAGCATACGAGATAAAGACAAACCGATTCGATGCTTCATTCTCAACTTTTTTTCATCATCAATTAAGTACCTGAAATTCAAAAAATATCAAACACTAAATAATGGACAAAGATCCAAAATCGAATCGTACAGAGTGAAAAAGTGAAAGGCCCTAAACCCATGGTTTTATAGCAAATCAAAGACTTGAAATCCATGTTTTTATACCAAATCAAACCTCATAATAAAAGGATCTCCAAAGAGAGAGTTTTCCAAACCTAGGTCACGAGTTTTCCAAACCCTAAACCTTCCAAACCAAGTTGACAGTGATGGGTACAGATTGCGGGAGGTCGATTTGGGGTAGGTCGTTTAGGTGTAGGCATATTTTGAGAGTATCTTTTGCTTTGGAATGTATATGCGGGGCATTTGTTTAAGTTAGGAGGAAATTTGTTGTTTTTTTTTAGGAAAAAATTACTTTTAAAATATTGAACTAATATTACTAACACTTATGTGATATTGGTAAAGGTAACTTAATGTGAGCAATAATAACGATATAATAGTGTTAATAATTGAAAAAATAGTCTAATGCTAATAGTGCATTTTGGTATAGTGGATATTAGATTAAATATGTGACAAACCTAATTTGAAAGTGTAAACAAATTGTTTGTGTTATTTGGCTATGTTCGGTAGTGGCAGGACCGGTTTTGAGGGCAGGCCAGCGAGACGATCACCTCAAACCCCCGATTTTAGACGATTTTAAGGGATTGTCGCAACTTTCGAAAAATAAGTTGGCATCTTTTTTATTAATAAAACAATAATTTATAAATTAATAAAAAATAATCCATTGTTAAATATGGGATTCCCAATTCAAAAATTCGCCTTCAACCCCTAAAATCTTGGAACCGACCATGGATAGCGGTCTAATAACTCCACATTTTGTGATCACCTATGTAGCAAAGTCCACGATTGTTGTATGTTTATTTTTCCATTTTAAACAATTGATTAAAACAAAACTAGAAAGCACATTATTAATAAAATGTCACGATACCAAAAGGATCCATAGTATTCCTCTTTATTCAAAAGTTGAAGCTCTCTTGTCATACATATACAGTAACTGGAAAGCTATTTAAGCCTTTTTATTCTACAAACAAAAGTCCCCAAGATTACATTTTTAAGCAGAAGCTACCCTCTCACTCTGAGAACTCCCACTAAACAAGATAGTCTCCTCCCTGTTGAACTTGAGCCTCCGTGCCTCTTCTCGTGACATTTGGTAAGCATTGGCAACGACATCCAGTGGCATGCCCCTGATTGCCGAAGTACGACCCGTGAGAGTATTGATCATGGCGTTGTCGTTGGTTCTGAAGGCCACCCATTCAAATCCTTGCTTGCCTGCTTGTTTCACAACTGCAAAGTTTTGCGGGGCTATAACTAATTGTCCCTCTTGGAGTGTGTTGTCGAACACGGCCTGTCCCCTGTGGTCCACGATCTGAATTCGAGCATCACCCCTTGTGGCGTAGATCACACTGTGGGCGTTCAAGCACCAGTGGGGTGCCATGTAAGCATTCTGCAACCATTTCCAAAGTCATCTCATAATTTTATAAGATTTATTCTAATTTGTCCCCCAAGGGCCAAGCCTACTATAAACTCAACAAATTTCCCCAAAAGTCATAACGAAAATATGTCATATTTTCGTTACGAAAATATGATTCCATAATATACCAAGTGCTAAGCCCATTATTTTGCTGTTATATCCTTTGAATATTTATACTAAGCATGTTTTTTGTAAAAGCAATACCCCCAAACACTATATGTTTCTTACCCTGTGGAGAACTCCTCTCTCAGCGCTAAGTTGGAAGAACCTTAGAATGGGGAGGTTGAAGCTGTTAAGAGTGCTAACTCGTCCCGCTCGTGGGTTGTACACATCTGCACGTGAGGGGTCATTGATATTCTCTCTCATCCTCGCGCTGCAAACAGTTTCCTCCAAACCATTGTCTTGTCCTTGCTCTTGCCTTTCCTGTTCTTCACGTGACATAGGTGGCCTTATGACCTTAAGCCCACGTTCCACGGTAACAATATGACCCCTCTGATCCTCTTCACCTTGAAGCTTCCTTGCAGTCTCTGTGTCCACGTTAAATGCCTCAGCCAAATTCTTAACGTCAAACCCTCTGAAAACATTGCCAAAGTTCTCCTGCTGTCCACGCCTGCTTCCTTGCTGATGCTGATACCTTTGTTGTTGTCCTTGTTGTTGTGGGTTTCCAGCCAAAAAGAATCTCTACACAACAACGCTAATTAATTACATGGCCTACCTTTTTTATGACTGTAGTCTACAAATTACTCTAATTTATTTTTAATTACCCTTGGGTTTTGATCGAGCTGATTGGCGTTGTTGCTGGTGTCGAGCAAAACAACAGCAATGAGATCCCTCTCGCCATCATTGTAAGTCCAATGAGCTGCCCCAGCTGGGATTGTCACGATGTCACCCTCCCGGAAATGTTGGATTTTCTGGTGTCGGTCCTGTCGCGAGGATGATCTCTCGTGTTGTCCTTCTTCTTGTTGAAATTGTTGAGATGATTGGAACGTTTCAGGACACCCAGGCGCCATTATTCCTTGAATACCCCTACCTGTACAAACCCACATTTATTTTTAGAAATTCCGCTATATTATATATAATTAATAATAAAAAATAAAAAGTATTTTGTTATATACCTTGAACGATGTAGACAAGTAGAGGAGTGTTGGTGTAGGAAGGCAAGAGAAGGCCTCTGGGATTGATATTGTGACGGATGACGGACACACCAGAACACTCAAATTGCTTGTTGTTTGAGTCCCAAAACTCGGTTACCCCGGCTTCTGCTTGGAGTCGGTCTGTGGGTTCCATAGCGTTGAGGCTCTCAATTTGGCACTCGCCTTCCTGCCCTTGTTGCTGCCTAGCAACACACCCATGAAAGACAACGAGGAGACCTAAGGAAAAACAAAACAAGGAAAGCTTAGCCATGGTGATATCAGTGTAGAGAGGAAGGTTTCTTGTAGATGTGAGGTGAAGTGAAGTGGCGAGTGGGAAGTGGTATATATAGAACCATAGTGATTGACACATAAGGGAAGGCTGCTAACACTTGGCAAGACTTGCATGCCATGTAGCACTTTGCATGGCTACTAAACCCAAATAGCACACACCTAATACTTTAGCTGGATTATTTGTCAACCTAATATTATTCCTACAATCACATGATAAATATTCTAAAATAAGCAAAGAATATTTGTCTATGATACTCTAAAAATTAGTTTTACAATTCCTAACAATTTTTTATAATTTGTGAAGAGATGTTAATATTGGTGGTAATAAAATTTAAGTAATCTAAAAGTGAATTTTTTTTCATTGTGTGCGATCATCAATGAGCAACAATTTGTTCTCTATGTAACGAGAAATAAAATTATGGTAAGAATAAATATACATGGACACGATGAACTCTATAATTTATACTTGGACAAATTAATGGCTAACACAAAATGATATACTCATAATATAATATAAGTAACTTCAGAAAAAATAAAATCTCAACGACTTGCCTAAAATTACATTAATAACTGTAAGCGCAAGTTTTATAATTGCTCAATGTATTTTACTTTAGCTTATCCCGTTTTATATACACTGCACATTCATAACTGCTTCTACAGATTTATAGACAAAGTTGAAGACTTTTTGAAGATTGGAAAATCGTTCGTCTCAACAACATTCAGAAGAGTTATGGTTGCTTTGATAAAGCCTTTAAATTTTTAGGGGGTTTTATAATTTTAAGAGTTTGTATTTTCAAATGAATTAAAATATTTTTTAAATGAATTTTTTAAAATCTCGGTAGGTCGTTAGAACGAATTAGATATGTCGTTCGAACGAGAAACTAGAATGAGGTTCCCACGATCGATCGAATCGATTTTCAGTCCTTCTCTGAAATGTCGTTCAATGGGTCATTGGCAGCTGATTCGAATGAATACGGTTCTGTCGTTCGAACGAGATACATGGTTGTTCGAATGAGCGCGCAAAAAATTATTTTCTAATGAAATATAATCCAAATCTCTTATGTTTATCTATTTATAACAAACTTCCTTATAGAAAGAGATGCGGGATAAGAGACTTGATGAACTATTTTATAAGTTTTTTCACACCCTTTTAGAGTTTCATTTCTGATCAAACTCGTCCAAAAATCATCCAAGCCCTTTAAAAATTTAGAGATCACTTTAGTAATTAAACAGAGGAACACTTTCATTGTTCAAAGACCTTCTATATTCTTACTTTACTGTTGATTTGTGGAGCCGAGGCTCTACTGCTGAAGAAGAAGGTTGATCGGTGGATACTGAGGGAAGACTGTTTCATGTAAGTTGTGTTGGACTGTGTTGTTGCCGTAGAAGATTTGAAGATTTGTGCATCATACTTAGTGAGCTATGTAGTTTGTAAGTCGATTGTGTCTTTCAAATCTTACATAGTGCTGAATAAAAGGTTTTGTCTTTTTTATGGATGTTTCCTACTTCTTTGAGTATTTTCATGCTTGGTCTGCTGAATTTAAACTTGGACCACATCTTTGTATGCAGACTAAATTAAATCAAAGATAAAATTTGGTAAATTAAATTTGTGTGTGGTTGACTAATATACGAATTATTCCATAGAATTCCTATATTCTCAAATTCGTTTCAGAGAAGGTTGCACTAAAATGCGATCCGGACTTTTTCGGATTTTTTTTTGGCGATACCAATTTTCTCAAATTGGTATTAGAGCTGGTTACACTAAGTTTTTGTGTGATCCATTAAAAATTTGTGTTTCCAGCCAAAAGTTCTTATAGAGAGGCAGTGAATCGGTCATGGTGATATTAATATAGGGAGGAAGGTTTCTTGTAGATGTGAGGTGAGGTGAAGCGGTGAGTGGGAAGTGGTATATATAGTGTAAGATGTGGGTTCTTCATATACTATTAGTATTAAGTGAGGCGTAACCCCTTATCAAGATCGGGACTAACACCGTTAGGTATAGAACACAGGTCAGAGCCACAAGTGAATCAAAGACACAGAGATTTTAATTATTCAAAGTTGCACTAAAGAACATATTGACAGGAGCAGCATGTGGTAAACACAATAAATGAATGGGACCAGCAGCTAGCATGATCGGAAGGAGAAAGAACAAGCACTCTAGGAATAATAAAGACAAGGCAGGAACTTCAAGCTCAGTTAATGCCCAATGATGGGTGTATTGAATGTGTATAGGAGTTAATGCTCTTCTCGAGGGGTCTCTGGTGTGAGGGAATTTGGGAAGCAATTCCAGGTTCTGTGTGCCTCTCCTTGATTTCTTTGTTTCGGTCCTATTTATATGGAGGGAGAGGTTGCTCGAGTCAACATGCCCTCGATCCCTTTGTCCTGGTGTATTAAATGCATAAGATACTGCATTTAATGCATGGGATCTGTTAGTTTCGACGGAAAAACGTTCTATTGGTTGGAAGTATAGCAGTCATTAATGAAGGATATGACTTGTCAGCTTGGGACTTACTCTAAGATGGCTATATGATCAGATTTGGTAAACTAGACCTGTCATCCTAAGAGTAAAGGCACTTGAGTGCTATATTCTTGAGTTCCTAAACGTCAAGCACTATGAATTCAGGAAGTTGTTCAAACAGTGGCTATTATTGGTATCTACCCGAGGTACCTCTAGGAGGTAACCTCGAGGGAGAAAGCATTGACGAAGATCGAATGACTCGAGGAGGTTCATTCGAATAGGTAAGTAATGAGTGGGATCGGGTAACATTTGTCCTGGGTGAAGTTTTGTCCAACTGTGCCAAGAGGGTTGGTAATAACTCCCAACGTTGCCTTGTTCTCAATCCTCCAAATCATGTCCCTGCGAAGTTTCCAAGATGAGATAGCTTGATAGAGCATGAAGGCTCTCCCATGCCTTGCCAGGCATGGTCCCTCATGGGTACTAAGCGACCCCACTCAACATATACATTCATAAGATAAAGTACATAATACAACAATCTATTTATTATTACAAATTACTATTATCTGGGTGACCTTTGTTCTTCGAGCTGGTCTTTCGGGCCAGGTCAGTTGGAGGCTCTTCGAGGTAGAGCGATGCAAGTTATTTTCTTGTGAGGAGCCTTCGAGGTGGGTCCTACGAGTTACTTGCATGGAGAATCTTCGAAGTGTGTCTGTGGGGCATCTTTCTCTGTAATCGCTCAATTCTCTTGGCTAAGTTAATCATCCATGTGGGGGAACACCCCTCCACATATAGAACCATAGTGGTTGACACATAAGGGAAGGCTGCTAACACTTGGCTAGACTTGCATGCCATGTAGCACTTTGGATGGCTACTAAACCCAAATAACACACAACTAATACTTTAGGTGGCTTTATCCAAACAACTTTGTTTGTTCATGAAAACCTGGGAGTCCTCTAGGGGCATCAAATTATGGATGTGGTGCTGCAACATAATTCATAATGCTTAACTAAGATTTCAGCGCCATGTGTGGTCGTTTTAAAATTATTGTTGTAGTGAAATTTTAATATATGTAGCAAACCTATTTAACAAAGTAATAACTATTTGTCAACCTAATATTATTCCTATAATCACATGATAAATATTCTAAAATAAGCAAAAAATATTTGTCTATAATATTCTAAATTTAGTTTTACAATTCCTAACAATTTTTTATAGTTTGTAAAGAGATGTTAATATTGATGGTAATAAAATTTAAGTAATCTAAAAGTGATTTTTTTAATGTGTGCGCCCATCATCAATTGGGCAACAATTTGTTCTCTATGTCAGGTTACAATAGCTCAGTATGGTTAGCATATGAGTGATTTGACTTGTTTCTCTAACTGAGGAAGTGTTTCGTATTTAGAATTGTGTAAAACCCTAGATATTGAACACCTTTATATTGTCAAACATTTACATTTGTGTAAAATAAATTAATAGCTCTTGTATTTCGGTTTTGGTTGGTATCTCATCCGAGTAACTTTTGATCTTGCTAATAGTTAGTGTTCTGGAGTTGGTCGGCCTTCCGATCGAATAAGTCTTTATGATGTCAATCAAGGAGATCGATCGCCACGTAGGAGGACAAGTGTATATTTATCATTGGTCCACTTAAGAGAGTAATTTTTACATACAACAAAAGCCGCCAATGCTCCATGCTTGATGATTGATCAAAAGTATGGACTATTTGGTCAAGAAAATTGTTGGGCGTACTATTTTGAGTATTTGGTTGGCAGCCGACTTGCCATATTTGTAAAAAACATCACTAGTATTGTTTCATAATGGAATTTTTGTAAATAATTCAAAAAAATTTGAACCACCAAAGGATACAATAGTCTTTTGAAGCTTCAAGAGGTGTGCAGTCGACGGTAGTTCAATAGTTCATTCAGTTAGTCATTTCATTCCCATTTATCGAGGTAACCTATAAATAGGTATAATTTCTCCCTCCTTTCTTTCCACCTCAAAAACTTTTCACTTAAGAGTTATCTTTCGTCGCCAAGATTTCTTTGTACGATCATTAGTTGTCATTATTTTTTCTTCAGTTATGTGACGCCCCGCTTATTAAAATAAGAGGTGGCCATCCCGATACTCCAATAAATACAGGAATCATTGATGGTCCATCTTAGCATCACTGTCGTGAAAATAATAATACGAGATAACCACAAATTATTTTTGAAAACGGATGTCAAATAATTTGTAAGTTTAAATAAGACCATATAGACAATCCAATTTGAAAAGAAGGTGGATATAAATAAAAATAGATAACAGTTTAACAATCATTCACAACATAATAATCGAATAAGTTGTCGGTTAACAGACCAATACAAACGGTTACACCAAGTATTAGAAATATATATCATAGTATATAAGCAAGTACAAAACTTGGGCAATACGCCCGAATGTTCAGACTGATCATAATTAGAGTATACAAAATATGGATGCGTCTATAACAAAAATCCTACAACATCCGCAAAAATGTTATAGCTCCTGGACACTTGGAAGGAAGGATCAACACGGGCGTCCTTGCGGTGGTGCACCTGGGCGTAAAAGAGATCCATACAAAACAAAGAGATATAAACGGGTCAGGGCCCGATTTGATATGATATTCATGTGAATAAAATGCATGACAGTTATTAATATTTAACATCATAAACAAGCTTAACTCGCTCTCCACAATAAGAATAATCCTCACCTCTCATCTAAATGCACAACCTAGCGCAATGTCATTCATAAGGTTAACTATTCATCAATGCAAGAGAAATAACTCAATTCCAATAATAAAAGTAAATATCAGTTTTGCATAATATAACTTCACAAGTTCCTTCCTAATAAGAAAATTTATTCCAAACAGTTGATTTATAAAATGCTTTAGACATTTATAAAATGTCACATTCGTGAGAATAGTTATAATCACAATATATATAACGATTCTATGGCCATACTTCTGGGAGTCAACCCACTAGATGCGCCCCTAAATAGCTATCATCTTCCAGGACCTATACCCAAGACCACCTGGGCATCCTAAATTACATCGCATGGGAAACGGCCATATAACTTCGATAGTGAGTCATAACCATATCCGGAATTACCTCACTTCGAATAAAATAACATCCCAATATAACCACCGGTCCTATGGCCGAGGACTATATTCACCCTGCATTTACTATCCAGGGGACTTCACCTCATTCGCGTAACTTCCCTTATGATAGCATTTAGAGAGGTATGTATGTGCAAATCAAAATTCACAAGATATGCCAATTTGAAATGTGCATTATATTATATCCGGAGCCATAAGTGTTTAACGACGTAAAACACAACATTTAATTATCTTCATAATAATCTCCATGAATTTATGACAACCCTATATGCCAACAAATGTAATATTACCTCATCCCAATCTCAAAAGTCCAAATTTATATAACCCTACTTTCCCCTAGTCCTCGACTAGCTCACAATATGAAAAGGACACTTACCTACTTCTAAAAACTAATCAATTTATTCCCGACCTAAGCCCGATCACTCATTTTCTAACCTATGATCTTGTTTCCATTAATACAAGACTCTATTACTCTAGTTTTACTTCATGCAAGAAGGTTCCTAGGCCTAAACCTTAAAAGGAATGGACTAAAGAAAACTAAAATATTCTGGGTGAAAAATAAGGTACCGGTCGATCAGCCCCTGACCCCCGGTTGACCGCGCTTTAAGAAATTAGCCTTGTAAAAGAAGCAGTAAGCCCCTCCCCCAAGGCCCGGTTGACCGATCCCTAGACCGCGATCGATCGCGCTTTCAAATTATGCCTATTGAGAGAAGCAGTGGACTTTTCTCTTTAGGCCCGGTCGACCGGGCTCTAGACCGCGGTCGACTGGCCTCACCAGATCTCACGGCCAACCCCTCTTGCTAACATATTATACTTAAATCCTTAACCCTATTTTCCTCCACTTCTCTCAATCTCATCATCTACTAACATTACCCCAACATTTCTACACAACAAAAAACCAAAATAATCAACTCATAACCTATATACATCAAATCTAAGGGTTAAACACCAAAATCCATCAAAACCCACAAATGGTTTAAACCTTCAAAATACAACTATCAATATAAATTACCCACACTAAATCATAAATTTTCAAGTTATAAACTTTCCTTTGGGTTGTAGTCTCGGATTATTTTCCGGTAGCAACAAATTCCAAGCTCAAATCTTCAATTTTCCTTCTTTTCTCTTCTTTTCTCCCAACTTCTCTTTTTCTTTCTCTCTTTATAGGTTTAGAACACATAAATGAGAATAAATGTTCTTGAAATACTTAAATGCCCAATAACACTAAATCCAACTTTAAATGCTACTACGCAATTAAAATAACTCGCAACAACATAATTAAGTCATAAACGGTCAAAAGTACCCCGAATCCAAAAATACAACTTGGTACTTATTTTGACTATTTTGACTATTTTCGGACTAACTGCGCCCTCTAAATTGGCATCCGGGATAACATAAATTATTTCATGTTCCAACATCAATTTAAATCATAACCGTCACTTAAAGCACAATGACGCAATAAAACATAACATGATGCTATTTACATTCACTTAACAGTAAATATGAAAAAATCAATAAATATTATATCTTAAATCACTTAAAATGGTATTTACTCCAACTTCTACTATTTTATATAATTATCCCGTGTAGCAAAATTAATATAAAAATGATTATTCATAAATAAGGGGTGTTATATACTCCTCCCCCCTATAAGGGAATTTTGCCCTCAAATTCAGGCGTACCTTGTAAAAAGAGGTGTGGATACTTCTCTCGAATATCGTCCTCACATTCCCATGTCGATTCCTCGACATTGTGATGTCCCCATTGGACACGAACCAAGGGCACCACCTTCAACCTTAACCTACGCTCTCCGTGATCTAAGATTGCAACTGGTTGTTCCTCGTATGAGATATCGGGTTGTAATTTGATATCATCCTAAGGAATGTGCCAATGAGCTCCGTCACACCTTTTGTACTTCTTCAAGGATTAAACATGAAACACGTCGTGAATCTGTTGTAGGCGTTCCGGCAAAGCAAGTTGATAAGCTACGGGGCCTACCTTTGCAATAACGGGAAAAGGGCCTACATAGCGCGGTGCAAGTTTGCCTTTCTTCCCAAATCGTGTTATACCTTTCATTGGTGACACCCGTACTAAAACTTGGTCTCCAACCTCCAATTCCGCATGCCTTCTATTTGCATTGGCATAGCTTTTTTGATGGTCTTGGGAAATTCGGATATGGTTTCGAATAAGCTCAATCTTTAAAGAGGTGTCTTGGATCATTTCTGGTCCAAGGAGCTTATTATGTCCTACTTCCAACCAACAAGTAGGTGATCTACACGATCGGACATATAATGCTTCATAAGGTGCCATACTTATTGTGAATTGGTACGAATTATTATAAGAAAATTCGACCAAGGGAAGATATAGCTCCTATCCTCCTTTAAAGTCAAGTACGCACATTCTAAGCATGTCCTCTAACATCTGGTTGACTCTTTCCGTCTGCCCATCTATTTACGGGTGGTAGGAGGTACTCAACTTCAATTCGGTCCCCATTTCTTCTTGGAAACTTTGCTAAAAATGGGAGACAAAAATCTTGTCTCGATCGGAGACTATATTGATGGGAACCCCATGGAGTCTCACAATCTTCGCAATAAATAGTCGGGCATAACGAGTCATATTGTAATCCGTCTGTACCGATAAGAAATGTTCCGACTTGGTCAGACGATATACTCTCCCATTTCCATACCGGTATTTCTAAAGGTTGTAACATTCTCGTTAGCCGCTGGTGGTCTACCTTCACTAATTGATAAGTAGTACATTGGGAAACAAATTCAGAGATGTCCCTTTTCATACCCGCCCACCAATAGTGACGGCGAATGTCTTGGTACATTTTGTCTCAACCTGGATGTACTACAAATCTGGACCCATGAGATTCTATCATGACGGTACGTCTCAAATCTCCCTCATCCGAGATAATAAGTCTCTCGTGGAAACGTAAACCACCCTACGAACGTATAGAGTAGGACTCCGTTCCCTTGGTTAACAACTGGCGTATTCGATCTTGGCAATATTTGTCCCTTCCTTGTGCTTACACAACTCTCGTCACAATTACATGCGTAACGGTCAACACTGACATAAATTCCCTTCCCATAGCATCCTCCTGGCTAAGTTCTTTCCATTTAGCCTTCCAAACCTTCGTTAACTCCCCCGCGGGTTTTCGACTCAGCTCATCCGCTACCATATTAGCCTTGCCTAGGTGATAATGAATATCAAATTGATAGTCATTCAGAAACTCCAACCATTTACGTTGTCGCATATTCATATCCTTTTGTGAGAATAAATATTACAACGATTTGTGGTCTGTGAAAAGACTGAACTTCTCCCCCAGGAGGTAATGTCTCCATATATTCAAGGCGAACACTACCGCAGAAAGCTCCAGATCATGCACGGGATAATTCTTCTCATGGGGCTTTAGTTTGTAAGAAGCATAAGCAATAACCCGATGCTATTGTTGTAACACACCTCTCAATCCTTGTAGAGATGTGTTAGTAAAGACTAAGTAGTCTACCCCCGGTCTTAGCAACGCGAGTACTAGGGAAGAAATCAACTTATCCTTCAACTCATCGAAAGCTAGCTAACAGGAATCATCCCAAATAAATTTCACTCCCTTCGGGGTCAAGTTTGTCAAAGGGCTAGTGATCTTGGAAAAACCCTTAATGAAATGGGGGTAATAAATCGCCAAAACCAGAAAATGACGAATATCTGTAGGTGTCGTGGGCTGACCCCATTCCCTCACCGTGGCAACTTTACTCGGATCTACCGAAATGACCTCAGCTGACACAATGAGCCCTAAAAACTGCACTTCCTATAATCAGAAACCACACTTCTCGAACTTAGCATATAATTGATGATCCCGTAGCGTTTGCAGGACCAATCATAAATGTTTATCATGATCGGGTTCAGTATGAGAATAGACTAAAATGTCGTCAATAAACACTATGACAAACTGGTCCAAGAAGTCCTGAAACACTCTATTCATAAGGTTCATAAATACAGCAGGAGAATTGCTTAGCCCAAAAGGCATGACCAAAAACTTATAGGACCCATATTTAGTCAAGAATGCAGTCTTCGACAAGTCCTACTCTTGAATCCGCAGATGATGATACCCAATCCTCAAATCTATCTTAGAGAAGTACGACGCTCCGCTTAATTGATCAAATAAATCATTGATCCTAGGTAACGAGTATTTATTCTTGATGGTAACCTTATTTCAGTTCCCGGTAATTAACACATAACCGGAGGGAACCATCTATTTTCTTCACAAACAACACAGGATCACCCCATGGTAACGTGCTACGCCGAATAAACCCTTTCTCTAACAATTGTTGAATTTGATCCCTTCACTCCCTCATTTCCACAGGAGACATACGGTATGGAGATCTAGCAATCGGGTGAGTTCCCGATGCTAAATCAATTACAAACTCGATCTCACGACATGGAGTAAACTCAGAATCTCCCAAAAAATATCATTAAATTCTCTAACCAATGGAATCGAATCTAAGGAAACGACTATATCACGTGAAGTCTCCTCCGCAAAATAATATAAGTAAGTGCTCGAACCTCCCTCCGAATAAGGGATTGCCACTAGAAACATTTCTTGCCCCGGAATGGCAAAGACTATACTCCTCCCATAATAATTTACCATGGCTCGGTATTTAACTAACCAGCCCATACCCAAAATAACATCATTCCCGGCCATATCAAGGACAAGTAACTCGGCCTCAAAATATAAATTACCAAGGACTATTTCTACCCTTTTACAAATAAAGAATATAAGCGAGCCATCTCCCATGGAAGATTTCACACTAGTAAAGGTACTCTCGGCAGACTTAATGAACCCTGTCAATTGAGCAAAATGTTTGGCAATAAACGAGTGCGTTGCACCCATATCAAATAACACACGACCCACATACCCGTGAATAGGAAACTTACCCTCAATAGTTGGCGGCGCGGGCAGGGCTGGAGGAAGTAAAGCATCCTGAATATGATACACACATCCGTACTGTAATTGGCCCTATTATAGAGGGACAGCTGGAATAGGCGCTAGAGGTTGTAAATGCGTCTGATGATGCTAAGGAACCCTAGGCAACAGTCCCCCGATCAACTATGCGCGAGCTTTCTTAAAGTGACTCAGTTCCCCACTCTGAAAGCAGTGGCCCGCCATATTCTCCGAATAACGACCCCGTTTATTATTTCGATACTTCCCCATGCATTGGCCCGAATGACCTCGGCCTCCATTATTACCTCGGCAAACACAAGAATACATATATACATTCCTAATACACTTGGACGCCACTGATAACTAGTGCACAATCTTAGAATAATAAAACTATTTACAATTTTACCTAAGAGCGTTAATAGAATCTAAGGCCGTATAAACAGATTCAACCATGTATCAAAAACTTATCATTTGAGCAGGTTAACTAGTCGGCAACCGATTGACTAATCTTCAGACAGATTACCTAGTCGTCAATACGATTATCACTAACCTTAACCTCAAATAAAAGCGATAAGGATCAAAACCAGAACCATAACATCATTACATTTCAAGAAGTGATGGTTACAAGAAAAAAACAGAATGGATTATAGAGATCTAAAAGGAACAATAAATTTTGAAAAATGACGATGGAAAGCAAGCAGCAATAGAACAGAAAAGAAAGACTTGAGAATAAGAGAAAACGCATTGCAAAATATTTGGGGAAAGAGAAACAAATGGAAATTACATATTCCCGACACACTTGATCACCACTAATAACTAATGTTACAACTTAGATCGACAAAACTATTTATAGTTTTATCTAAGAACAACATTAGTAGAATCTAAGGCATTGCCATCATTAAAAATTTAAGCAAGTTATTTAATCGTTGATTCAACTAACTAGTCTACAGAGATTACATAGTCGGCAAGATGATTAAAACTAATCATAAGCTTAAATATAAAACCGAAACAGTCATTACTAAGAAATAACAAAGATCTTAGGAGTCATTTCATGCGGCATTTTTCCTCGGCCTTATCCATCCTAGAAATATCGACATCAAGGTTAGAAAAACCAGAATACCCTTTTGGAGGTTTGCAATTTTGCAAACTATCCACAAAAATGCCAATGAAATATTTTACAAAGTCTAGTAAGTCAGTTGCTAACCACTAACATACTTAAAGGCTGAGAAAGTATTCAAAGCTCATATTGCATCCTTGGGGGCTTTTATCGTAGGGTAAATTGTTCATTCCACATTGGGACACCTGTCCTCACGTCACAAGGAGACATCTTAGCATTTCATCTCCAGCATCTCTAGACTTAGCATTTCATCTCAACAGATTATTTGATCGGCGTATCGGACGACCAACTTAAGAGGACCACTCATCAAGAATAATAAAGGTCACATTCATTAGATTATCCAGGAGTTATTTTTACACATGTTGTTGAAGTTTAACTATCACATCCATTGTTTTAAATGCTTGAATTTATACACGATATTAAAAAAATACTTGGGATCTCCACCACTGCTGTCCCAATAAACACTGAAATCCACTGTCAGCTCGGCATCGATCCGACTGGAGAATGGGGTTCAAACACTAATATATTACACCAGTAAAGCATTTAGAGGAGCAGAAATCAGAAAAATTAGGCGGGTTAATGTGTTGGGCCATGGAACTTGATGAGTATGATATTATTTATGAGCCAAGAGTTGTGACAGACTTCATTACTGAATTAACATACCCGAGAGTGATTCATAACCCAAGTTTGCCTACCGAGCATACTTCCTCGGAAGAGATCTCAGCTCCAAAGCAAACCAAAGTTATCGATCAACCTGGATCATCCATTGTCCAGGAAATGGCCCAACAATATGCTGAACAAAGCAAGAAGATATTCTAACAAGGAACTTTATTTTTAGAACATTTTAACAAGGATATTTCAGTATGGAAATTATATGTGGATAGATCCCCATGTGCAATTAGCAGCAGAAATGGCCTAATCATCAACACTCTCAACATCTCATTCAGACTTGGTCGGTTCCAGAAGACTTTCCAACCCTTAATTGGGGTATCGACTGACCATTTCAAGAAGACATCCTAACCCTCCACCAGAAGATCGATGGCCGAACTCTACCAAATTTGGGCACTGAGCAACTTTTGGAAATAAATGCTCCATACTTTCACTAAATCACCAATCATGAAGCATTTGAGGCTTTTCTTGATTCCAAAAATTATCCATCTACGTGTAATAATAAGAAATGGACACCTATTTTCCTATGTGGCGGGATATTCATAGTACTTACTCACTTGGTCGGCTCCCGAAGATAGTTACTCGGCCAATCGACGGACCAACCTAGAGAATATGAACCATCACAAATATCAAAAGCCATTTGTATAGAGTCACCAACAATCATTGTACCCAAGAATATCAACATATTAACAGTTATATTTATTGTATACAGATGTAAATGCATGAATATATAAAGGCATTCCATCTATTGGACTCCCAAACACTATAAATTCATGATCTCCCATAGCTCAAAGGGGGACTCAATCATTCACAGCACACTATAATGTTCTATTGTAATCGCCAGAAATAAAACAAACAGGGGACATAGGCTTACTTCATTGCCAAAACACTTTAAAAATCTTTGTATCTTGTGTATTGGTTTATATCTGTAAGGACACAAATTTTCAATTGAGTCTTAATGTAGTGTTGGCTCAATTTCGAACAAAAATATTTGAGTCATAGGAAAGTGTTCATGTGTATCCTTCAAGCCTATGACATGCAAAGTTAAAGATGTAGCGGCCAACATTTCAAGTGGACATCATTTGCAGATTTGTGCCTCGTTTATGCATCATCAACATCACATTGTTCCAAGGTCTCCAAAAGGTATGAATGCAATTATGTATATTTAGGACCTTGGATATTTTACTTGGGTGTAATCATTATTTAAAACGAATTTTATTTTCAGAAAGTTATTGTAGAACTTTGAATAAAAAGTGTTTGGGCTTAAAATGTAAAATTGGACTTTCTGTCTTTTTTTTCGAAATTATCATTCGAACGAGTTTGTCATTTGAACGAGAATTTCGTTCGAACGAGTTTGCCAACGAGTTTTCACATTTTGGCCACTGGACTATCGTTCGATAGTCGTTCGAACGAGATTTCTGGGCGGGAACAGTTTTGGCAGTTTAATCCCATTTTCCCGCTCTTTTGTCCCACTTCTTTTTGGTAGTTTAAAACTTACTCGGGACAGATTTTTTCATAGACTTTGGTACCTTCCTTGAGAGCACTTTTGAGAGAACATACACAACCCAATGTTCCATGTTTTTCTGTGTTGAATTTCAAAGAAATATTTTCAACAAACACATGAGTTTACACCGAAAGTTTGTTTAATCCAAGTTCCTACTTTTATATATATTGCTTGGAGTGTTTGGCACCGGGTCCCCTTTTAAATATTTTTGGTTAAAAATGGAATTTTTCCCATTTTTAAAATTTCCTATTTTCAATTGTTCCAACTACGCGTATTGGAAAACGCATATGAAATCGGCACTAAAGTTTATCGATGAGAGGGTTTGGTTATCAGTTGTTAACGGGTGGTCACCACCCACATGTTTGATAAAAAAATGAGCGTGTCTCCATACCCGTAGATAGATGGAGTGAGAATGAATTTAAACTTGCTAATTTTAATTTTTGATGTTTAAATGCCTTGTTTAGCGCGGTCATACCGGATGAATTCCGACGTATCATGACGTGTGAAATCGCTAAGGAAGATTGGAATATATTACAACTCACTCACGTGGGAACTAGTATCGTTAAGGCTTCGAAACTCCAAAACCTCACCACCCAATTTGAAAACATCAAAATGAATGAAAAAGAAACATTTGATGAATTTTATACTAGACTTTTCGATATAGTTAATTCATCTTTTAATTTAGGTGAGAAAATACCCGATGACTGAGTAGTAAAGAAAATTTTAAGGTCCCTACCCGAGAGATATATCCCTAAAGTAATCGTTTTAAATTATTTACCCACCTTACACTCTACCAAACTTGAGGAATTAGTAGGTGATTTGCAAACCTATGAACTAGAAATATTTTCCTCCAAAAATGAAAAGAAATAGATAAAGACATTGCTTTGAAAGCTCGAAAGGAGGAAAAACAAGTTGTGGTTGATGAGAGTGATAGTGACTCGGAGGACATGGCTATGTTTGCTAGGAAATTTTAAAATTTTCTTAAATTTAATAAAGATAAATTTAAAAATAATTTTAAGAAATTTGAAAATTCTAAGCATGACAAGGCCGAAAAGATCCCTAAAACTATTAATGAAAACCTTAATAGGGACGAGTCAAATAGGTGTTACAGTTGTGATAAGGAAGAGGGACCCGATTCCCCCATTGAGCACAACTTTACCTCGTTCATGGCTAGTCATGTTAGTGAGTGTGAGATATTGTCCGACAATGACACATTAAAGATGATGGTAGTGAGTGTGAGATATTGTCCAATGCCTTTGTTTGTGAATCCCATAAAGATGATGGTAGTGAGAGTGGAGAAGAGAGAGAGTGAAAGTGATGAAGAGGTTGATGAGAGTGAACTTCAATTTGCTTTTAGAGAATTATATGAAGAATCTATTAAATTAAAAAGAGCAAATTTGAAATTAGAAGCGAGTTTAAGGGATTGTGCCAAGGTCGTTGATGAGAGTGCGTTGTTTGATGACCTTATGACACGTGAGAGAACTCTTCGTGAGAAGCTTGAATATGTAGAAGGCGAGAGAGATAACCTTAGAGGTTTAATGGAATCAATGAAAAAGTAGCTTCTCAAGTTTGAAGAGAGAAATGGTTTGTTAGAGTCTAAGATTTTAGAACTAGAAGATAAATTAAAAGACTCTAGTAAAGTCAAATTTGATTTGAAATGTAGGTCCGCTAAATTAGATAAAATTTTAGGAACTGTCCAAGTCAAAAATGACACTTGTGGTTTAGGCTTCGATACTTATAATGAGTCTACTCATAAATCCAAAACCAATGTTTTGAGAGAATCTTCTAGGAAAGCTTTGAGATGCCAATCCTTAGGTACCACTCTTCGACGTGTCTTTACTTGCTCATATTATGGTCGAAAAGGTAATCTTAGGAAGTTTTGTTTCGATCTTAAAAGAATTTCTAGGAAATCCAAAGGTAAGATAACCGAGGTAGCTAAGATCCCAAAATCCCAAAAGTGTCAATCTTCATTAGTTTGGGTTAGGCGTTGTTGATTATCATTTGCTTTCACAGGCTTCCTCCCTTGCAAAATCTAAAGGATGAATGTGTTAGTTTTGTTTTGCATACTCTAGGTTTTTGTGCTTTGTATCATATATCCTTGCTAGTTGTATGCATGTTTATCTTTTTCCAGTCATTGCTTTATCACATATCTCATGCTAGAATTATGATTTTTGTTTATCTTTTGTATTATAGTTCTTTCATTTTAGTTTCCTTTAAATGAAAAATACAAAAAGATTTTATTTATCATTTGTGTTTTATCTTATGAGTATTTTAAGCTTAATGAAAAATTCAAATGATTTTTGTTTATATTTTGAGTAATTACTTTTGTTTGGTTAAAAAATTTTAAAAACTCAAAAAAGATTTTTTTGTGTGTGTATTTTAGTTTGACACACTTTATGTGGCATATACCTGTGTTTAAATCCTTTCCTCTTTTCTTCCATGTGGATAGAACTTTTGGTTAAGATTATCAATCCTTAAAATGTTCTTTGTCATGATTGCATGGAGTAGTAGGATTTTGTGTTGCTTAATAGATTCTATTTTTATATGCCTCTATTCACACATGCATGAGCTCATTTGAATTTTAATCGTCATATGTACATTTGAGCTATGTGAGATGTTCTCCCATCAATTTAGTCATCTACATTTTGCTATGACTATGGAGGATTTGTGCATGTAATAACCGTTTCTCGGATTTAAAAGTTAGAAAAATATGTTTATCCGGTGTAGTTGTTTATCAATGGAATCGGGCTATGAAAGACAAAATTACTTTGCATGAAAATCCACCATTAAATTTTAGGCCTTGAAAATTTGGCATTAAAAAGAATATTTGCCAAGGTCGAAATAGTTTAGTTAATCTGTTCAAAAGAAAAAGGAAATTATGAGGAGTTTGATTAGATATATTAACGGGTTTGTATAATGACTTTGTATCCTAGTTAAGCTTTTAGTGTTATGACTCTATTGGTTTGTAGAATAATCAAAATTCTAGGCTTATGTGCATTGTGTATGTTTGTTCATTGAGTTCAATCTATAGTTACTTTTAAATTGATACCATTTTTGCGCATCATAGTTGGTATCCGTTAATATCTGTTTTGGAATAGTTACTTTTATTATTGCCCATGTGCTTTCATGATCTTATCACCTTATGCTTAATAATGTTTTACTTTCTTTTCCCATATTTATCCCTTATGTAGTTTTTAGGGGGAGAAATGGCACTTAGTTATATTGGGGGAGAAATGAGTATTTTATTAATTCTATTACCTTTGTCTATTCCTGCACGAAAAGGGGGAGAAGTCGTTTCTAACCTTTAATTTTGGAGATCTAACTTAGGGGGAGACGTCTTTCTAAGTAGGTATTTGATATAGGGGAGAATTAATTTAGGGGGAGTATTTATTTTCATTACATTTAATATTTTCATATTCCCTATGCGTTTAATGGTTTGATTAAGTGTGCATGAATTTTTTTTGCGGCAACTATACATCGGCAAAGATAATCATCCTTGGGTTTTGAGTCAAGCTATGTATTTTTTATTTTGGGTGGGATGTTTTGAGTCTAGTAGAGCTTGACGTCCCTTTAGGATTTTTTTTTGGTTTTTATCCTGGAATATCCAAAGGGGGATATTTATAAGGACACAAATTTTCAATTGAGTCTTAATGTAGTGTTGGCTCAATTCCGTACAAAAACATTTGAGTCATAGGAAAGTGTTCATGTGTATCCTTTAAGCCTATGACACGTAAATTTGAAGACGTAGCGGTTAGCATTTCAAGTGGACATGATTTGCAAGTTTGTGCCTCGTTTATGCGTCATCAACATCACATTTTTTCAAGGTCTCCAAAAGGTATGAATGCAATTATGTATATTTAGGACCTTGAATATTTTACTTGGGTGTAATCGTTATTTAAAATGAATTTTATTTTCAGAAAGTTATTATAGAACTTTGAATAAAAAAAATTTGGGCTTAAAATATAAAATTGGACTTTCTGTCATTTCATTCGAAATTATCGTTCGAATGAGTTTGCCAATGAGTTTTACCATTTTGGCCAGTGGACTATCATTAGATGGTCGTTCGAACGAGACTTCATTCGAAAGAAAATCTCGTTCGAATGAGATTTTTGGGCGGGAATAGTTTTGGAAGTTTGATCCCATTTTTTCACTCTTTTATCCCACTTCTTTTTGGCAGTTTAAAACATACTCGGAACAGATTTTTCCATAGACTTTGGTGCCTTCCTTGAGAGCACTTTTGAGAGAACATACACCAACAAAAGTTCCATGTTTTTATATGTTGAATTTTAAAGAAATATTTGCAACAAACTCATGAGTTTACACCCAAAGTTTGTTTAATCCAAGTTCCTACTTTTATATATATTGCTTGGAGTGTTTGGCACCGGGTACCCTTTTCTACTCAAGAAGAAACGAGTTTGGGTCTTATCTTTACCCCAACAACAGGAGAAACAGTTTGTTTACACTACGGTGTTCCCACTCGAAGAACGGCTTCGTGTGAGGGTGACGGTGTCAAAGAGCCCCATCGGTGGAGTCAGAGACAGTGGAGTAGTCCATGGTTATTTTATAGGTGTAGGTTAGGAGCGCGTCAAGGCTTGAAGGAAGTCGAGTATGTTGTCTAAGTCCTCTTGTTAAGTCTTTGTAAAATTCATACCATACTTAGTGAATTTGTTAGGCCAGGTCCGTCCGAGGTTTTTCCCTATTTGGGTTTACCTCGTACATCGGCGCGTAGTGGGATTGTGAATCTATTTTATCTTTTGCAAAAATCACCTAGAATGCATGATTAGGGTAAAAATGTAAAATTGGGTTTAACTCGCAATCTTGATTAAAATAGTGTTTGTTTAATTATTTGGGTAAGTTTAGTTTTAGTTAATTTAATTCAAATTGACACTAAATTAATTGGATAATATTCTTGCCTAAGTTGTTTAAACTTGATAATTAAATTAATTTGGTTTGAGTAAATTTAAAGTGTGTGTGTGGTTACTTTAATTCACTTTGTAATGTCTAATTTTAATTTGTTCTAAGAAATTAAAATTTGTGTTCACTATAATTTTCCATCTTTTAAAGAAAAGAAAAGAAAATAAAATTTGGAAAACTACTATATGTTTGTAACCATCTTTATTCTGCACTTAAAAGGAAATTCTTTTTTTTTAATTAAAATTAGGGGTCATACGTTCCAATAATATCGCATATCGTACTTTATATGTGATTAGAAATCTGGATCTAGTCCATTTTTTAACATGAACAGTATCAATGTAATTCTAGGCAAGTTATGGAGATTTATTTTATTCTAAAGTTACGTATATTATATTATGATTATATCATTTTGTGTTAGCCATTAGCTTGTCCACGTATAAATTATAGAGTTCATTGTGTCCATGTATAATTATTCTTACTATAATATTATTTCTCATCACATAGTGAACAAAATTGTTTCTCAATTGATGACGGGCGTGTTGATGCCAAAAATTATCTTTCTACGTTGACCAATCAGAAGTAAACGATTGTCCTCTTACGTGGGCCAAAATCCTAGTCAGCAGATAGTAGCTCGGTAGTTATGCCGACCAACATAAGGAATATCGACCAACATAAGGAAGGTCAGCCACCAAGATCAATTAAACGTCATCATACCAAGGGTCAAACTCACATGATTTAGACAACCATTCATCACATAAGTAAGGATGTAAATGCTTCAATGTATAAAAGCATTCCATCCCTTGACATTCCAACCTTCGACTTCAGGGTCACTATAAATATGTTGTATCCATTTCATCAAGGGGAGGGTAGAACGAATTATGGGATATTCTTATTTACAAGAGTACCTAGATTTATGTAACCTCTGAAATCAATACAATAACAGTGGATGTAGGCTTTCTTACATAGCTAAACCACTTTCAAAATAAAATTGGATCAAGTGTAGTTTTTTACAGCAACAGGGCGCATACAACTAAAAAATAACTTTTAGATTATTTAAATTTTATTACCATCAATATTAACATCTCTTCACAAATTATAAAAAATTATCAGGAATTATAAAACTAATTTTTAGCATATGATACATAAATACTTTTGGCTTATTTTTTAATATTTATCATGTGATTGTAGGAATAATATTAGGTTGACAAATAACTATTATTTTAATAAATATGTTTGCTATATATTCAATATTATAAAAATCTTAAGAGAGAGTTAATTATATTTAGTTGTAAGATTGTTCACATGACCATTATTTTTAACCCTCTCTTTTCCTCTAGACATTTATTCTCCTCCCACATTATTTCTCCTACCCTGTCTTTTCTTCTCCCTGCCCTTGTAAAGTCAAATGCTATGACATTTCTTATCCTCCCATATTATTTCTCCCACCCCCGTCTCTTCTTCTCTCTGATCTTTGAACCAACCAAGCCGTTATACATTGAATGGCTCCATAACTGGTTCTCTCTCCTAATTTATTATATATTCAAAAGAAAAAGTTTTCACTTTCTTCTTTCCTTTTATTCTTCAACCCAATAGCTTAACAACGATGATGAGCAAGACTAGAATCTTCACATTCTAAAAACCCTTTTGATCTCTCTAACGAGCAAGACCAGGTGTTTTTTCTTTTGATTTCTTTTCATTTTTTACCATATTTTCAATTAATGGGTATTTTGTTGTATTCATAGCTATTGTTGTTAAAAGCTTTATTTGTCCAACAATATTTGGTAACAAGGAAATAATGGGTTATTAATTTATTTATTTTCGTGTTTAGGCTAGGTTTGGGTTTCTGCACTTTTTTTAGTTTAATAGAATTTATGGATATTTGTTTTTATTCATTGTTATTGCTGCTTGAGACTGTTGTGAATTAAAAATAAGTTTTTTTTAATTTCTACATTTAAAAAAATTAATCTACTAGAATTGATGGGTATATGTTTTTATTCATAGTACTATTGTCAAAACTTTTATTTGGCCTCTAAGATTTGGTAAGAAGCGATGATGGGCCTGAGTTGTTTCTTGGTTGTTGTTCATAGTGTTCAGACTAGGTTTAGTTTTCTGCCTTCTTTTTAATCTACTCAAATTTTTGGGTTTCTTTTAAGTTTTTATTCATGAATCTTGTTACTTGACCCTATTGTGAATTAAAAATAAGTTTTTTTTGTAATCTCTACCTTTTTAATTAATCTACTAGAATGGATGGGTATTTATTTTTATTCATTATCATTGTTACTTCACCCTCTTGTGAATTGATAAGATATTCAAAAGACACAAACTTTTCACATTCCTCCTTCCTTTTATTCTTACGTCCGCTTATCAGCTCTATCTTTATATATGTGTTCTTCCCTTACTAAATCATCTTTCCTTATTTTTTTTTCTACAGTGGTATTAAGTCCTCGATCATAGTCCGTTCTCATTCTTCATCACCAAGTAATATAATTTGAATGACTCGAACAATTTAAATTTTCATGGGCTCAATTTTTCATCAATAAGTATTTTTTCTTCCAAAATTTTTTAAATACAAAACACTATAAGACACGATAACCACTTAAATTATGTACACAAACAACAGATGACACAACTTAGTGTAAAAAATACCCGACACCAATACGAATTATCGTGTCAATTTTTGATAAGTTTCGTGTTGTTTTGTATCATTTTTTCTTGTTATTTCTATAATTACCACCACTATTGCTAACCTTATATTCTATTTTTCGTTTCCTAATGTCATTATTTCATTCTATAGAAAATAGTATTGTAAACTTAATATTGAATTTGCTATTGTATGGTAACTACTCAAATGATGACAACTGAGTGTTGGTACTTTAGCTATTGTTTTCATGGTATAATTGTAGGAATAATGTTAAAATAATTTTAGCAATAAAAGTCATGGATTTCTTCTTTGTTCATCATTTGTGCAAAACAACACAATACATATTATCACCATCTGTAATGGTAACGGGTGATTTTTTCAAAATGACGGTCACAATAGTCTAGCTCGCGCATCGCGCGGATTTTCACCTAATGCTTATTGAAATTTCACTACGACAATAATTATAAAGAGAAAGCACATCGTGATGAAATCTTAGTTAAGCTTTATCTTTTATATATTATAAATTTACTACATGAGTTAATGTTGCTTAAGAAATAGAGTATCCAAGTGGCACATCTATTTAACCTCATCGGGTTATTTTATAATTTTTTTCATCATTCCTTTATCAAATTTCTCTCACCCACGCTCTTCTCATTTTTATCTTCCCCACACAACCCCTCTTTTCCTCAATTAAAATTCATTGTTTCAATGCACCGGTTTATATCTTCCCAACGCATGGATGGAGAGGTAAATGCCTCCATTTTTCTGTGATGCTCCTTGTTAGTGGATAAGAGATCCCGAGCCACCGGTGGGTGGTCCGGTCGTTAGATTTCTCCCTCTACGGGGTGATTCATTCTTTTTTTATAACATTCTCTCTCCCTAAATTTGACACTTAATGCATTTTGTAACAAAAGTTTTTGGTCATGGATGATTTCGATGGCCTGATTGGAGATGAATGCGATGGGATTGGGTGATTTTTTTTCTTTACGGCGGTGTTGGTTTGAGGGTTGTGATGGTGCGATGAAGGTATTGGGTTTTTTGGGTTATGCCAGGTTGGTATTTGAGGGTTATGGCAGTGCAAAAATGGTGCGGTATTGGGTTGTTACTATAACAGGTTGGGATTGGTGGTTTATATGGTTGTTTTAATTGGGTTTATTAGGTGGTGGTGGTGGTGGTGGTTCTTGGTTGTGGTTAATAGTGGTGTTTGATAGTCGTGATTAGGTCAGCTTTGATAGTGGTGTTGGGTTCTTAAAGGTGTTAATAAATGGTGGTGTGGTTGTTTGGGTCATGATTTGTTATGTTACCCACAACCTGATTTCATCACACAAAAAAGTCTTTTGTTTTCTTTGTTGAGTCATGATTTGTTATGCTACCCACAACCTGATTCCATCCCAAACTTACAACTGGATACTTGATTATTTTAACTGGGAATCTTCTGTATACTATGCCTACAATATATATATATATATATATGATCAATTACCAAAAAATCCCTGTAATAGTTTTAATTCACATTTAGTCCAAGCCTTTTTATTTTGATCCAAAAAGTCCCTCAAACACCCACTTAATTAATATTCTCTTACTTTTAAAGGTCCGCACTAGCGGCATTCCATACCACCTCCCCCCACTGCTGGAGCTCCTGTGACCATTACCGAAGCTCTATTTTTGAGTGTTTTTATGTGGTGAGGGACTTTTTAGAACAAAATAAAAAGGCTTGGATTAAATTTGTATTAAAAAAATATTTGAGGGATTATTTGGTATATGCCCCATATATATGTTCTATTTTATGGATTCTTTATATAAATTGTTTTTTGGGTTTCTAAATAAGGTGGGGGAAAGTGGAATGATGGCTTGGGAAATGATCAGATGAGTGGCCTTGAGCATGGAGATGAAACATCGTCATCTGTACCAATGGTGGTTGATTTCTACAGACTATAAAGTTCATTCCTCAATGCATTATTTTTCCTTTCCAGCATGGCAACAATTGATTGGGCATTCTCTAGTTCTTGGTTTAAGGACAATTCTTTCTTGTTCAAAGTAGAAGTAAAGTATTTTAACTTCTTGTCAAAGCCCCAGTCTTCACTTAATGCTTTATATTTGGTCTCACAGTCTGAATAAAGTGGTGCTTTGGAAAGTTTGTGATCTTCCTGCATCTTCTCAATCATTTCATAATAACCAACATTATAGGCTACAAGTCTGTCTAAGAGGCAATGGAGATGAATGCAAGACTCTTTCACTTGATTAGAAACATTCAGGCCAAGCAACCCTATAAATCTTCCTCGAATAAAGGAATATGGCCAACCTCAAAGAGATTTTTGCATCTTATAAGAAAGTCAGATTTAGCAGAAATAATGGCATTCTTTCAAGCATCAAACTGAAAAGTTACAAGTATATGAGTTTCTGGGGAAAATCATGAGAAGTAGACAATACAGAAAAGAACAAACCAACAAGAAACCAAAACCATTCAATGCCATAAAGAGTTGAAAAAATTGTTCTTTATTTGATTAATCATTGAAGTACAAAGGCTGATACATCATCAAGAAAGAAAAGATAAAAATAAACTTGTTGAAAAGGAGCTAGACCTTCTCCTTATCTTGGCCTGGTCTTAGCTAGCAGCAGGTTGGTCGACACTAGAATTTGACACCATTGATGACTCCATGGGAATCATTGAAGATTATATAGACCCTTCTTCGTCATCAAACTCCTCATCCAGGTTAGGAGGAGTACCAGGGTCTTGCCTTCGGAAGAGTTCAGAATTTTCTTCTGTGTCGACCACCTTCACGGCTTCAGACCACCTTTTCTTCAAGTATTGTTTCTTAGCATACTCAATTTGAGTAGAAGAAGCAAAAAGGGCCTATTTTCAACCTTTATCAAAGGTATATTTGCCTTTAGCCTTCAAGGTAACAACCTTAGAAGTCAGACCAACCACTTTGTCTTCAGTAGTTTGGGCCCAAGTTGTAGCTTCAAAAAGTTCGTCTTCAGCAGTTTTGGCCCTACCTTCAACATCAGCCAATTATTTCTCATCAACTTTGACTTTTTCACTAGCGGCATTTATTTGGCCTTCAGCTACAGTTGCCATATCATTGGTCTTATTTAGTTCCTCTTCCCAGGACTTCTGCTTTATTTCCAAAGCTTCTCGAGAAGTAGCCAAAGATTGCCTCAGTCCCTCAAAGGCCTCTTCCACTTTATCAGAAAAAATCCTCATTTAGTCTCCCTTCTCCATCATTTGGTTGAAGTCAACCAAAAACTACAAAGGGAGCTAATACAAAATAATTAGAAGGAGTTCAACAACAAGGAGAAAAGACATAACATAGGAAAATTACTAGAGATAAATTGTGACATGCTTCATAGTTAGCTTGGACCTGGGCATGGGGTTAATCCAGCCCAATTAGGAGGAAGGGTACCAAACTTGATCAAAAATGTGGCTAACCCAGGGTTAATAATAACAGAAGCTGACCCAATGTCAAGGCCATCTTGGATTTTTTTGGCTAACTCTTGGTGGTTGGACAAGGTCTTCTTTGCGGCCAATGCTTGTTGGTTGGCTTAAGTTTTCTGATCCTATTTTTGGGGATTAGGTATACCTTTCTTTAGTCTCTTGATTTCAGACTCAATAGTTTGAGTCTCTTCAACACCAAAATACCTCTTGTCACTGGCCAGGGACTTCTTCTCAACCGGTTCCTTACCAGCATCAATATTTTTCTTGGAAGGAGGAGATAGTGGTCCACCCATCAAATTGGGCATTTTCCTCTTAGTCATATTGGCTAGAGAAGAAAGGGGGATCTCAGAAATATTAAAAGATTCAAATGAGGAAGAAGTCTCTCCCAACTCAACACCAATAGATTCTGTAGATGAAGAAGTAGGCACATGATACTAATCTAAGTCGATAGTAATTTAGGGCAGCATAAGTATTGGTCGGGCAACAAAAGAAGTGATGGAACTCTTGTATTCTAATAACAAAGAAGCAGCTCGGGAATACTCCTCTCCAACCCTCTGGTTCAATCCCCACAGAAACTTGAGTTCTTCAATATTTATTTTCCTTTATTTAGTACACCTCTTCTTACTTTCCTCTGCACTAAAAAGGAAACATCAAAGTTAGTTGGAAGAATTCATAAACAAATAACAAATGAAGAACAAATAAATAACAGAATTGCAACCTATTCCATGCCCTGATTGAGGACATTTGGGTCCAGTATAAGGCACTCCCTGAGGAAGAGGAGCATGTTGCCAGTTTTTAACAACTACACCATAATCCCAATAACCCTCATTGAAATTTGGTAAGTTCACTACTAATACCCTATTTGCTTGCCTAGTCTTCAGATAATATGTACTTTCTCCAACAGTACCCCATTTATAGCAAAACATCAACTCTTGGACCCCAATACGAGTCCCATAAATTTCATTTAACCTATGGACATCGTTTATAACCCTCCAAGTGTTTGGTGCCACCCTAGCAGGAACAACGTCAAAGTATTGACAAAATTGAAGAAAAATAGTGTTTGGTGGAAAAGTGATGCCACATTCAGCTATGAATAAGGTGGGGATTGAGTGACCCTCAGGAAGAGAATACACATCTATGAGATTGTGGGCTATCTCTAAATTTACCCAAAGTGGAATTTTTCCCTTTTCTCGAAACTCGTCTAATGAACCCTCATCTACATTATGAACCATGGTGGGAAAAGAGAAAAAATATGATAAAATAGAGAATGAGGGAGATAAGGTTTATAAGGGATCTAGAGTGACTGCAAGAACCTGTAATACCCTTATTTATGAATAATCATTTTTATATTAATTTTGCCACACGGTATAATTATATAAAATAACGAAAGTTGGAGTAAATATTATTTTAAGTGATTTAAGAGATAATATTTACTGAGTTTTGCATATTTACTGTTAAGTGAATGTAAATAGCATCATATTATATTTTATTGCGTCGTTGTGCCTTAAGCGACGATTAGGATTTAAATTGATGTTGGAACATGAAATAATTTATGTTATCCCGAATGTCAATTTAGAGGGCGCGGTTAGTCCGGAAATAGTCAAAATAGTCAAAATAAGTACCAAGTAGTATTTTTGGATTCCGGGTACTTTTGACCGGTTATGACGTAGTTATGTTGTTGCGAGTCATTTTAATTGCGTAGTAGCATTTAATGTTGGATTTAGTGTTATTGGGCATTTAAGTCTTTCAAGAACATTTATTCCCATTTATGTGTTCTAAACCTAAAGAGAGAGAAAGAGAAAGAGAAGTTGGGAGAAAAGAAGAGAAAAGAGGGAAAATTGAAGATTTGAGCTTGTAATTTGTTGCTACCGGAAGATAATCTGAGACTACAACTCTAAGTCAAGTTTCTAACTTGAAAATGTATGATTTAGTGTGGGTAATTGGTATTGATAGTTGTATTTTGGAGGTTTAAACCATTTGTGGGTTTTGATGGATTTTGGTGTTTAACCCTTAGATTTGATGTATATAGGTTATGAGTTGATTATTTTGGTTTGTTGTTGTGTAGAAATGTTGGGGTAATGTTATTAGATGATGAGATTGAGAGAAGTGGAGGAAAATAGGATTAAGGATTTAAGTATGGTATGTTAGCAAGAGGGGTTGTCCGTGAGATCTGGTGAGGCCGGTCGACTGCGGTCTAGAGCCCGGTTGACCGGGCCTAAAGATAAAAGTCCACTGCTTCTCTCGATAGGCATAATTTGAAAGCACGATCGACCGCGGTCTAGGGATCGGTCGGCCGGGCCTTGGTGGAGGGGCTTACTGCTTCTTTTACAAGGCCAATTTATTAAAGCGCGATCGACCGGGGGTCAGGGGCCGATCGACCGGTACCCTATTTTCCACCCCGAAAATTTTAGTTTTCTTTAGTTCATTCCTTCTAAGGTTTAGGCCTAGGAACCTTCTTATATGAAGTAAAACTAGAGTAATAGAGTCTTGTATTAATGGAATGAAGAGACCAGGTTAGAAAATGAGTGATCGGGCTTAGGTCGGGAATAAATTTATTAGTTGTTAGAAGTAGGTAAGTGTCCTTTTCATATAGTGAGCTAGTCTAGGGTTATATAAATTTGGACTTTTGAGATTGGGATGAGGTAATATTACATTTGTTGGCATATAGGGTTGTCATAAATTCATGGAGATTATTATGAAGATAATTAAATATTGTGTTTTACGTCGTTAAACACATATGGCTCCAGATATAATGTAATGCACATTTCAAATTGTCATATCTTGTGAATTTTGATTTGCACATACATACCTCTCTAAATGCTATCATAAGGGAAGTTACGTGAATGAGGTGAAGTCCCCTGGCTAGTAAATGCAGGGTAAATATAGTCCTCGGCCATAGGATCGGTGGTTATATTGGGATGTTATTTTATTCGAAGTTAGGTAATTTCGGGTATGGTTATGACTCACTGTCGAAGTTATATGGCCATTTCCCACGCGACGCGATTTAGGATTCCCAAGTGGTCTTGGATATAGGCCCTGGAAGATGATAGCTATTTAGGGGCGCATCCAGTGGGGTGACTCCCAAAAGGATGGTCTTAGAATCGTTATATATATTGTGATTATAACTATTCTCACGAATGTGACATTTTATAAATGGCTAAAGCATTTTATAAATCAACTGTTTGGAATAAGTTTTCTTATTAGGAAGGGACTCGTGAAGTTATATTATGCAAAACTGATATGTAAGTTTATTATTGGAATTGAGTTATTTCTCTTGCATTAATGAATAGTTAACCTTATGAATGACATTGCGCTAGGTTGTGCATTTAAATGAGAGGTGAGGATTATTCTTATTGTGGAGAGCGAGTTAAGATTGTTTATGATGTTAAATATTAATAACTGTCATGCATTTTATTCACATGAATATCATATCAAACCGGGCCCTGACCCGTTTATATCTCTTTGTTTCATATGGATCTCTTTTACACCTAGGTGCACCACCGCAAGGACGCCCATGTTGATCCTTCCTTCCAAGTGTCCAGGAGCTATAACATTTTTGCGGATGTTTTACGATTTTTGTTATAGACGCATCCATATTTTGTATACTCTAATTATGATCAGTCTGAACATTCGGGGGTATTGCCCAAGTTTGTACTTGCTTATATAATGTGATATATATTTTTAATACTTGGTGTAACCGTTTGTATTGGTCTATTAATCGACAGCTTATTCGGTTATTATGTTGTGAATGATTGTTAAACTGTTATCTGTCTTTATTTATATCCACCTTTTTTTCAAATTGGATTGTCTATATGGTTTTATTTAAACTTATAAATTATTTGACATCCGTTTTCTAAAATAATTTGGGGTTATCTCGTTTTATTATTTTCACGACACTGATGCTAAGAATGGACCATCTATGATTCCAGTATTTATTGGAGTATCGAGCTGTCTACCTCTTATTTTAATAAACGGGGTGTCACAGATGGTATCAGAGCATCAGGTTCTTGAGTCCTTAGGATCTATGCACACTTATCACATTCTATTGTAGTATTTTTTTATATAGAGCCCTATCGTTAGGACTGCTTTGCTTGTGCATACTTGTGATCTTATGCAAGGATAAAATGTTTTAAATGGTATTCTGATCTAGTTGTTTCTTCGTCTCAGATACCGCCTGGAAGAGGTCGCCCAGTAAAGAGAAATCGAGTTGTATAAGATAATGTAGAACCCCCACCACCGCAATGAACGATTAATGCAGCAGAGGTGGCTAGCATCGTTGCCCAGGCAGTCAACGTTGTAATAACTGCTATGGACCAACGGTTTCCTCAAGCCTAACAACCGGTAGTATCAGAGGTGCAAGACCATGCGGGACTTTCCCCGTGGGAGAGAGTAAGAGAATCTTTCTTAAAAGGTCACCCCCCAGAATTTCAGGGTGGTGCTGATGTGATAGTAGCAAACTAGTGGAAGAAAGATATGCAATGTCATCTCTAAATGGTAGAGTGTAGCGAGGACCGAAAACAGATCCTTGCCACTTTCAAATTGGTAGGAGAAGCTTTTCATTGGTGGAAGTCAGTGACCACTCCGAAGCAGAGGGATACCATGTCTATAACGGACTTCTCTGTTTTTTTTTATCGAACGTATTTCCCTCCCGCGGCCTAGAAAGAGATACGAAGGAAACTCTAGGATGTAGTACAAGGGGAACGGTCAGTTGCAGAGTATGAAGAGGAATTTACTCGTCTAGCAAGTTTTGTGCCGGATGAAGGGATTCCGGAGGAGAGGAGAATATCTAAGTTTATTGGGGGTTTAAATTGGAGGATAAGGCATCACTTATTGGGAAATCCAGTTTTACAAACATTTGGTGACATGATGAATGCAGGCTTGCTTCATTGCAAAGATCATCGTCTGTATGTGAAAGGGAGTAAGAAGATTTATGATTCGGGTCAAGCTAGTAATCAAGGAGGAAATGGTTCCGGTGGAGCACTACCCTCACCACAATAGTCGGGAAGTAAACAAAAAGAGAGGGACACACAACAGGGGGATTCGTCCAAGAAATAACATTTTGGGGGTTTTAACTTCGGCGGAGGTGGTTTTAGGCATGGTCAGGGTGCCCAGCAGCAGTAGCAACAGTAGCAGGAAGGCCAGCAAGGCCAAGCAATGTATATATGTATTTTTATGTGTAGCACCCTGTAATTTTATTAATTAATTCAGGAGTCGAAAAAATAAAATTTATGGAATAAAATATTTTTTATTAATTAAATATGTTAGATTTTAATTATTAAAAATGAGACTTTGATCGGAATTAAAATTCGTTATAATTTGGAATTTATGGAATTTTTGGGCACACTTGGGCGAACAGGTCAACCGAATCAATTCGGCCAGGCGGCGAATCGATTCGGTGACGGCAGAATTAGAATTCTAATTGGAATTAAACTCTTAATGTTTTCATATTAAAACTAATTCGAGCCTAGACTTTTCAAATCACTTTCACCCCAACTTTTACACCAGATCACTTCTCCAAAATTATTTCCTCTCACCCTCAAATCCTAGCCTCAATTTTCTTCAAAGTTCAACTGAAGATTTGAAGGCCTATTTGGTGTTTTCTCGAGTTTGGACTAGAACGAGTTTTTATTTTTTTGAGTGAGGAACGTAGTGGTGTGATCAAAATTTTGAGGCAAAATCTTATGAGTTTCTTATGAATATTTTAATGTTTATGCACTATGCTCCTTAGATCTCTCGAGAGTAGTTACTTCCTCATTTGTTGTACTCATATTGTTGATATAATGACGTTTATTAGAATCTAAAATATTGATTCGATTTGAGATATTATATTTGTTGATGGGCATGGTGTCATGAATTTTTTTATATATAGCACGAGGAATGGTCACCCTCCAATAGTCCAAAAGTCCAATAAATACGAAGTTCAGGTTAGGTGAGGTGAGGCCTGGTGACCTATTGATGTGTTATTGAAAATTTATATTGGTATAATGCTCAGGTTTTGCATTGGACTTGTATTCAGATTTGTATTGTCGCATTTTTGTGCGCCGTTAATGTTTTGAGAATTTATTCTTGTCATATTGTGTACTTCCCCGTATTTTTCTTTTAGTGGCAAGTTAGTGTGGATTTGGACGCTACGAATTTTGGAGGATTGTAGATCACGATGTTTGGAGGATTTTATTTTTGTATAGATTGGCAGTGTAATTTATTTGGAGAGCTTAGTATTTTTTAGTGGAATTTAATTGTAATTATTTTGGAAGTGTAAATTTTGGATTCATTATTTTTATTTTTGTGGAATATAGATGATCTATACTAATTGTTGAGGATTTAGCTTGGTTTTAATCGTAGTAGCGCCTTATATTTTGTACGGGGTGTTATAGATGGTATCAGAGCATGGTCTTAGGTCTTGTAGGTTGTGAGTCCGTTTAACCTCTGCGTTACCGATCTTTGATCCCCTTTACTGATTCGTACTCCTTAAGGAAGAGGGTCTAGCATACATGTTAGATGTGTTTCTTGGAGATATGGAGTTTTATATTAAGGAAGTTGTAGGCATTGAGGTTAGAACTAGTAATCTGAATGTGAGGATACCTAGGACTAATTTTGGGAAACGAGATTTATTTTGGAGATTGTTAGTGCAGATGTTAGTTATCATAAGTATCGATTTTGGTGATGTGAAGAAATTTGAGGACTTTAGCGTTTGGATTACTTTTGGAGATAGAATCGAGTTGTGATTTACGAGAGCGCGTGGTATGTTGTTAAATTCATAGTTAAGCATATATATATATATATATATATATATATATATATATATATATATATATATATATATATATATATATATATATATATATATATATATATATATATATATTGTATTTTTTATCGTGGGATTACGTGTGGGTAGGATTGGGTGTATGGGTGCCTAATCATGGTACTCTTTGGGTAGGCAAATGTGAGCCTTATTTTATTTTGCGCATTTACGCTTCGTCGAATTTCGAAGATGAAATTCATGTACTAGTGGGAAAGTATGTAACACCCCGTAATTTTAATAATTAATTATTTAATTAATTCGGGAGTCGAAAAAATAAAATTTGTCGAATAAAAAATATTATTAATTAAATATATTAGATTTTAATTATTAAAAATGAGACTTTAATCTGAAATAAAATTGGTTATAATTTGGACTTTATGAAATTTTTAGGCGTGCTTGGGCGAATAGGTCGACCGAATTAATTCGGTCCGGCGGTGAATCGATTCGGCGACGACAGATCTGGTTGTTTTCTAGTTTAATTAGAATTCTAATTGGAATCAAACTCTTAATGCTTTCATATTAAAACTAATTCGGGGCTAGACTTTCAGATCACTTTCACCCCAATTTTTACACCAGAAGACTTCTCCAAAATTATTTCCTCTCGCCCTCAAATCCTAGCCTCAATTTTCTTCAAAACTCAACTTAAGATTTGAAGGCTTATTTGGTGTTTTCTCGAGTTTGGGCTAGAACGAGTTTTTATTTTTTTCACACGAGGAACGTGGTGGTGTAATCATAATTTTGAGGTAGAATCTTGTAATACCCTGTAGTTTTATTGATATTTATTAAAGGGGTTAATTAAATTAAATGTGAATTAATTGAGAATTAATCTGAATATAAATACTAACGAGATGTGAGTTGGTATTTGATTATGTTGTGTATATATGGCAATATATGAATATTGGAAATATTAAAATTGTCGCGAGACTGAAATACGACAATTTGGGAAATTTAGTTGGGGCGCGCGTGTCAGTCGCGTCAGAAATGTAATTTATTTGAATTAAAAAGTAAATTTTATTTTTACAAACCGAATGGTCATTCTGAGTGCGCCAACGAGTCCGGAAGGGTTGAAATAGTCAGAAAACACTAGCCGGGGGTTTAGTTTGGGTCCCGGGGCATTTTTGGGCCACACCGGCAACTTAAAAGGGTATTTTGGTAATTTTAAAATTTTGGGAATTAAAGCCTACGAATTTTAAGAGTTAATTATACATTATTAGTAACCCACTAAGCCCATTACCAGCATTTGACAAGTTAGAGGGCTATGGGAGTTGTAGGAAGAGTTGGAAGAGGTTCCCAAGAGAAAACCCATAACCACCATCTTCAACCTTGGGAGAAAATCTGTAGAGAAAGGGGAGAGATCAACCTTCAACCTTCAACGTAAAATTCTGAAGAACAATCTAAGGCAAGTGATTTAGTATTTTTAATGCATTGAATATGTCTTCCATGCTTAGTGTAGGAATTATCTTTTATTGAAATTTTTGGAAGAAAACCCATGAAAATTGTTGGAGAAACTTTGAATTTTGGTTAGGATTTGCATGTAGTATGATAATGGAATGATCTAATGCTTGAGTAGTTACATATGATGATTTAAAAACGGATTTATGATGAGTAATTAGACATAAGAAAATTAGGAGTTCATGTTCATAGGGTTTGGAGATATATTTAAAGATTCATAGTAATTCCATGATTTTTGTACAGATTTAACACCTTAAATATGTTAAGGAATGATCTAGGGTGATTAGAAATGGTTTATATACGTTAAAACATAATTTGGATGGTCTTAGGGTGGATTTGGAGGGGAGAAGAATTGAGAAAAATGGAATTGGGATTTTTTGGGCTGAAACTGCCATCTCGTTAGAAGACCTGCCCAGGTCGTTCGAACGAACTTCTAACGAGATGACAGTATGACTTCTAACGAGCTGGTATTTCATTCGAAGTCCTTCGTTCGAACGAGATTTCTAACGAGTTGACAGAATGGACTTTTTGGCATGAATTGATTTCTAGTATCCCGTGGACTTATTTAAATGGTGAGATAACCTTTCCTTATTAACTAGTGGGTATAGTTGGGAGATTGGGGTACATTGAGGAGTAAAACTTAGAATAAAGTCTTAAACCGGATGTCATTTGTGGATTGGGAAGCGAGTAACTAATCACGAAGTGAGATTAATCGATACATTAAATACATATAAACCGGGGACACATGATTTGTATAATACTAAGTGTTGATATAAGAACGAGAAGTATACCACTAACAAAATATTTTAATATCTAAGATGTGATAATGCTTAGTATATGTAGTTATATGTGTATGACATACCTACCATACTTGCTATCGTGGTAGGTTGGCGTTCGTTTAGGGCCATTTAATCTTTATGTGCCTACGGGGGGGATTTAGATTGGTACCTCAAGGACATAGGTCAGAGAAGGGCCTATTGAGAATTTAATAAGTCTGCTGATCATGGGAGCATAGGTATGTACATGCCCCATGTGATGTGAACTATGTTCGCCTCCACTATTTGTGATTGTTGTTAATGAAACGTTTCCTGAGAGATTCGGAATACGTGGTCCTCATGTACGTGATGTACCGGGATTTGATAGTAGAGTATGTGAGCACCGCAGCTTAGCCTCGGGGTGCTAGTATTGTATATTTATGGTGAGAATAATATATAGTTGATTGAAATGGATAGTCGTGAATAATTGTGGGTATAAGTAATAGCAACGGTTTGTAAAGTGAAAATGTAAGATTTATAATATTGAAATACTAAAGTGGGGAAACTGTGTAATAAGGTACAATACTCTATTAAATAGAAGATGTTGGGATTTGAATTGGATATCATATAGGAATGTTAGATTTAGCATTGGACTAGTTAGAGATGGGAGTTAGAATGGGTACGGGTACGATAGGAGTGCACAATTAGTTGAGAGGTGAGGAACTCATGTGAGTGCACACACTATCATGTACTTTATATTCACTGTTTAATGATATTAAACACTTGCATTTTTTTAAATTATTTTCACATTCGGGCTCTGACCCATTTGCTTCCAAATCTATTTTTGTAAAAACCTTTTTAGGTGCCCAGCCACAAGGACAACATGCATAGGAGTTCTATTCAGGTGACGTGTTGTAGCTGTGGAAGTTACAGGACCTTGACAGTAGATGCCTCCATCTTCGATCTTGACTCCATTATCAGTTTTTATCATTTGTTGGGCATGTTGCCCATTCCTTTTAGAGACATCTTACTTATTCAGTTATTTCAGACTTCGGGTTGTAATTAATTTTAGTGATGCGGACTTTGTATTTATTTATTTCGGAATTCGGTATGTTGTGAGGAGTTTTCCTCCAGACTCATTATTTAATGGATGGTTATTCTATTGTGACTATATTGTTGGTTATCTTAACTTTTCATAATTCATTTATTGCATGTTAATCGATTTTAATTAAAATGGACAACCTACTTTTTAAATACTAGGTGGTTAGTAATATTAAAATGTTTTCGACAGTGATGCTATGAACTGAACCAACTTGGCATTTTGTATTAATTTAATAAAGGAGTAGCTACCCGGTATTTAATTAGTCGGGGTGTCACAGGTGGTATCAGAGCATCAGGTTCTAGTGTCCTTAGGATCTGTACGGCTTGTTATGTTTCCGCTGAGCTTTCTTTGATGTAGAGCCCTATATTTTAGGATTGTTGTAACTTTTGTGTATGTATCGCTCTTCAGCTATTTTGAGATAACAACTGAGAACTTATAAGACTTTACTCTCATTTCAGATGCCTCCACGACGTGCGCAGCGAGTTCCTGGGGATGCACAGCCAGAGCCACTACCTGCACCAGTTCAGGGCACTATGAATGCCGCAGAGGTTGCAACTATTGTAGCCCAAGCGGTAAATGCCGCCCTAGACATTGTACAGCAGGCACCACCCCAGGCGCCGGTAGTTGCGCCAGTTCAGACTCATGCATTCCCGTCTTCTTGGGAACGCGTCCGTGATGCTTTTCAGAAAGCACACCCTCCGGAGTTTGCAGGTAGCTCCGATGTTATGGTATCCAGTCAATGGAGGAAGGATATTCTGAGGCACTTAAGGATGTACGAGTGCACAGATGTTCAGAAACAGATACTGGCTACTTTCAAGCTAGTAGGATCTGCATTGCAGTGGTGGGAGTCCATTACCACCACAGAGGAGAGGGACACCCTCACTATACAGGAGTTTTGGGTGCGTTTTGACCGTAAATATTTTTCATCAGTTGTTCACACGGAGATGAGAAGGAAATTTATGAACCTCAAGCAGGAGGGTAGGACCGTGGCCGAGTATGAGGCCGAATTCACTAACTCTTGAACATTATTCCCGATGAGATACCGACTGAAGAGAAGAAGATTCAAAAGTTTATGGATGGATTAACTTGGAGGATCCGTCAACACTTGTTGGGTAATCTCTCGTTGACCACTTATTCTGATGTGGTTAACGTTGCATTACTTCACTACCAGGATTATCGCTTCCACATGTCTGAGAGCAAGAGATCAGGGGAGTCCAGCCATCAGGGCAGGACGGGGGGAAATGGTGCCAGCGGGGCACAATCTGCTCAGGGACAGCACAGGCAGGGTGACCATGGTTCCCAACGGGGGGATTCTAAGAGATTCAGATCTGGGGGTTTCAGAAGTGGACAAGGAGGTTTCAGACAGGGCCATCAGGGCCAGTAGGGTCAGAATGGTCAACAGCAACAGTTTCAGTAGGGCCAGCAAGGCCAAGATAGGAATGGTAATGGCCATCAGGGCCGGGGGCAGCAGGGACAGAGAGGGGGAAACTTCCCGGGGAAGTGTTTTGTTGTTGCAAGACGGGCCACAAATGCCAGGATTATCCTGACAGGGGCAGGGCCCCACCGCAGCAGCAGCAGGATGCTCGACATGAGCCACAGAGGCCTATGTTTCCCGTCGCCCTCCCAGCACCACCACAGACGGCAGCATTACCACCCATTCCAGTAGTCCCAGTTCAGTAGGGACAACTTCAGTATGGGAGAGTGTATCAGCTTCAGCATGCCGCAGCCCCATAGGATCCACCGGCCATTGAGGGAATGTTCTCTATTCAGGGGACTATGGGGCGTATTTTATTTGATACGGGGACCACACATTATTTCATTGTCATAAGATTCGCACGCACTCTTGGGTTATTAGACACCGTCGAGAGCACGGTTACTTGTGTAGATTCGCCGTTGAGTAGGGGTTCCGTGATTTCCCTTATTTGTTGAGGTGTGGGTATAGAGATCGGGAGGTTTACTTTACCCGCGGATATGTTAGTGTTAGAGATGACTGAGTATGATGCCATTATTGGTATGGATTGGCTAGTTGCGTACCGAGCCATGATTGACTGTTTCAGTAGGAGTATTATCTTTGCCATTCCCGGGCAGGAGATGTTTTTAGTGGCGATGCCTCGCCTTGAGGGAGGATCGTCCACTCACTTGTACTATATAGAGGAGGAGACCTCTAAGGAAGTGGTGATACCACTTGATGCGATTCCAGTTGTTAGGGAGTTTGCCGATGTATTTCAGGATATACCTGGACTACCTCAGAGTAGAGAGATAGATTTTGTGATTGACTTGACGCCGGTCACTCAACCTATTGCCCGCGCACCTTACCATATGGCTCCAGCAGAGATGAGAGAGTTACGGGATTAGATTGAGCAGTTGTTGGGTCAGGGGTTTATTCGGAGGAGTACTTCGCCGTGGGTTCCCCCTGTGTTGTTCGTAAAGAAGAGGGATGGATCATTGAGGTTATGTGTAGATTACCGAGAGTTGAATAAGGTCACGATACGGAATAAGTATCCGTTTATCCGAATCGATGACTTATTCGATCAGCTGAGAGGAGCTTCTTTCTTCTCAAAGATTAATTTGTGATCAGGATACCATCAGTTACGTATCAGGGAACAGGACGTCTCGAAGACTGCTTTCTTGACGAGATATGGTTCCTACGAGTTTCGAGTTATGCCTTTTGGCTTGACCAACGCTCCAGTCGTGTTTATGGACTTGATGAATAGGGTGTTCAGAGAGTTCCTAGACCAGTTCATCATTGTCTTTATTGATGACATTCTGGTTTACTCCCAGACAAAAGAGGAGCATGCCGAGCATTTGAGACAGGTTTTGCAGACGCTACGTCAGAACGAGCTTTATACAAAGTATGAGAAGTGCGGGTTTTGGCTGAAGGAGGTTCAGTTTTTGGGGCATATCATTTCAGACCGGGGGATATCAGTAGATCCGGGGAAGGTATCCGTGGTGAGGGAGTGGGGACAACCCACGACGCCGACTGAGATCCGTAGTTTCTTGGGCCTAGCAGGATACTATAGGAGGTTTATTCGGGGTTTCTCAAAAATAGCGGGTCCTTTGACACATCTGACTCGCAAAGGTGTGCCATTTATCTGGAGCGATGCCTGTCAGTTGGCATTCGATGAGTTGAAGGATAAGTTGACCTTAACACATGTGTTAGCGTTGCCCAGACCGGGAGTTAAGTATCTAGTCTACACCGATGCGTCCTTACAAGGACTTGGAGGTGTGCTGCAGCAGGAGAGTCAGGCCATAGCTTATGCTTCCCGTAAGCTTAAGCCTCACGAGAAGAATTACCCCACCCATGACTTGGAGTTAGCGACAGTTGTATTTGCCCTTCGGATTCTGAGACATTACCTCCTGGGGGAGAAATTTCGATTGTTCAAGGATCACAAGTCTCTACAGTACCTCTTCACGCAGAAGGAGTTGAATATGCGACAACGACGGTGGCTTGAGTTTGTGAAGGATTATCAGTTTGATATCCAATATCACCCGGGGAAGGCTAACGTGGTAGCAGACGCGTTGAGCCGTAGGGCAGTAAATGAGGTGGCCGCGGTGTGGAAAGCAAAATGGAAGGAGTTGGGACACCAGGATGCAGTAGCTCGATCGTTCATGTCTGTGATGACTGTTACACCGCAGATTGTTACGAAAGTGGTAAAGGCACAGGCAAATGACTCATTCTGTCAGGAGAAGATAGTTCGATTACTAGTAGAGGGAGCCGAGTCCTATACCGTTAGCTCAGACGAGGGATTACGCTTCAATGGGAGACTAGTCGTTCCGGAAGGGGAAGACTTACGACACGAGCTGATGGCAGAATTGCACGGCTCACGGTTCGCGGTACACCCTGGTGGGGACAAAATGTACCAAGACATGAGACGTCAGTATTGGTGGAGCGGGATGAAGAGAGATATTGCCGTGTTTGTTTCTAAATGCGTAACTTGTCAGTTGGTGAAAGTGGATCATCAGAGACCGACATGACTTCTACAGCCATTAGAGGTTCCGACGTGGATATGGGAGAGCATATCCATGGACTTTATCACGGGGTTACCTACGTCACAGAGGGGTCACGACTCCATTTGGGTAATTGTGGACCGTTCAACCAAAGTGGATCATTTTCTACCTATAAGGACAGACTACACTACGGGACAGTATGCCCAGATTTTTATTGCGAAAATAGTGCCCTTAAATATCGTGTCTGACCGAGACAAGATATTTGTTTCACGGTTTTGGGAGAGTTTCCAGGAGGCCATGGGCACTGAATTGCGGTTGAGTAAGACTTATCACCCGCAGACCGATGGGCAGACCGAGCGTATAAATCAGATGTTGGAGGACATGTTGCGTATGTGCATCATAGACTTTGGGGGTGGATGGGAGTAGTACCTTCCACTGATGGAGTTTGCTTATAATAACTCCTACCAGTTCACCATTGGCATGGCTCCATTTGAGGCGTTGTATGGTAGACCTTGTCGTTCTCCATCATGTTGGTTAGAGGTGGGGTATAACAAACTCCTTGGGCAGGAAGTAATTCAGGACACGTCGGCAAGGATAGAATTGATACGGAGTCACATTCGGGTAGCTCAGGACCGACAGAAGAGCTATGCTGATGCCAAGAGATTCTTCAGAGAATTCAAAGTGGGGGACCAGGTTTTACTCAGAGTATCCCCTATGAAGGGGATTATGCGTTTTGGGAAGAAGGGGAAACTGGCACCGAGATATGTGGGGCCTTTTCCTATAATTGAGCGGATTGGGCCAGTTGCGTATAGACTTGGGTTACCGGAGCACTTGCATAGGATTCATGATGTGTTCTATATTTCCTCGCTAAGGAAATATCTTAGGGATGATTTGGCCCATACTCACATTGCTTTGGAGGACATCGGCCTCCAGCCCGATAGTTCCTACGAGGAGGGGCCGGTTGCTATTTTGGACCGAAACGAGCGGAAACTGCGGTCAAAGATAGTACCGTTAGTACCTGTTCAGTGGCGGCATCATAATGCTGAGGAGTCCACATGTGAGCGCAAGGATGAGATGCGCGAACGTTATCCAGAGTTATTTTTACCAGGTACTTTTTAGTTCCGAATTTCGGGACGAAATTCTGTTATTATGGGGGAAGTATGTAATACCCCGTATTTTTATTGATATTTATTAAAGGGGTTAATTAAATTAAATGTGAATTAATTAAGAATTAATCCGGATATAAATACTAATGAGATGTGAGTTGGTATTTGATTATGTTGTGCATATATGGCAATATATGAATATTGGAAATATTAAAATTGTCGTGAGACTGAAATACGACAATTTGGGAAATTTAGTTGGGACGCGCGTGTCAGTCGCGTCAGAAATGTAATTTATTTGAATTAAAAAGTAAATTTCATTTTTACCAACCGAATGGTCATTCTGAGTGCGCCAACGAGTCCGGAAGGATCGAAATAGTCAGAAAACACTAGCCGGGGGTTTAGTTTGGGTCCCGGGGAATTTTGGGCCACACCGACAACTTAAAAGGGTATTTTGGTAATTTTGAAATTTTGGGAATTAAAGCCTACGAATTTTAAGAGTTAATTATACATTATTAGTAACCCACTAAGCCCATTACCAGCATTTGACAAGTTAGAGGGCTACGGGAGTTATAGGAAGAGTTGGAAGAGGTTCCTAAGAGAAAACCCATAACCACTATCTTCAACCTTGGGAGAAAATCTGTAGAGAAAGGGGAGAGATCAACCTTCAACCTTCAACGTCAAATTCTGAAGAACAATCTAAGGCAAGTGATTTAGTATTTTTAATGCATTGAATATGTCTTCCATGCTTAGTGTAGGAATTATCTTTTATTGAAATTTTTAGAAGAAAACCCATGAAAATTGTTGGAGAAACTTTGAATTTGGGTTAGGATTTGCATGTAGTATGATAATGGAATGATCTAATGCTTGAGTAGTTACATATGATGATTTAAAAACGGATTTATGATGAGTAATTAGACATAAGAAAATTAGGAGTTCATGTTCATAGGGTTTGGAGATATATTTGAAGATTCATAGTAATTCCATGATTTTTGTAAAGATTTAACACCTTAAATATGTTAAGGAATGATCTAGGGTGATTAGAAATGGTTTATATACGTTAAAACATAATTTGGATGGTCTTAGGGTTGATTTGGAGGGGAGAATAATTGAGAAAAACGGAATTCGGATTTTCTGGGCTGAAACTGCCATCTCGTTAGAAGACCTGCCCAGGTCGTTCGAACGACCTCGTTCGAACGAACTTCTAACGAGATGACAGTATGACTTCTAATGAGCTAGTATTTCGTTCGAAGTCCTTCGTTCGAACGAACTCGTTCGAACGAGATTTCTAACGAGTTGACAGAATGGCCTTTTTGGCATGAATTGATTTCTAGTATCCCGTGGACTTATTTAAATGGTGAGATAACCTTTCCTTATTAACTAGTGGGTATAGTTGGGAGATTGGGGTACATTGAGGAGTAAAACTTAGAATAAAGTCTTAAACCGGATGTCATTTGTGGATTGGAAAGCGAGTAACTAATCACGAAGTGAGATTAATCGATAAATTAAATACATATAAACCGAGGACACATGATTTGTATAATACTAAGTGTTGATATAAGAACGAGAAGTATACCACTAACAAAATATTTTAATATCTAAGATGTGATAATGCTTAGTATATGTAGTTATATGTGTATGACATACCTACCATACTTGCTATCGTGGGAGGTTGGAGTTCGTTTAGGGCCATCTAATCTTTATGTGCCTACGGGGGGATTTAGATTGGTACCTCGAGGATATAGGTCAGAGAAGGGCTTATTGAGAATTTAATAAGTCTGCTGATCATGGGAGCGTAGGTATGTGCGCTCCCCATGTGATGTGAACTATGTTCGCCTCCACTATTTGTGATTGTTGTTAATGAAATATTTCCTGAGAGATTCGGAATACGTGGTCCTCATGTACGTGATGTACCGGAATTTGATAGCAGAGTATGTGAGCACCGCAGCTTAGCCTCGGGGTGCTAGTATTGTATATTTATGGTGAGAATAATATACTGTTGATTGAAATGGATAGTCGTGAATAATTGTGGGTATAAGTAATAGCAACTGTTTGTAAAGTGAAAATGTAAGATTTATAATATTGAAATACTAAAGTGGGGAAACTGTGTAATAAGGTACAATACTCTATTAAATAGAAGATGTTGGGATTTGAATTGGATATCATATAGGAATGTTAGATTTATCATTGGACTAGTTAGAGATGGGAGTTAGAATGGGTACGGGTACGATAGAAGTACACAATTAGTTGAGAGGTGAGGAACTCATGTGAGTGCACACACTATCATGTACTTTATATTCACTGTTTAATGATATTAAACACTTGCATTTTTTTAAATTATTTTCACATTCAGGCTCTGACCCGTTTGCTTCCAAATCTATTTTTGTAAAAACCTTTTTAGGTGCCCAGCCACAAGGACACCATGCATAGGAGTTCTATTCAGGTGACGTGCTGTAGCTGTGGAAGTTACAGGACCTTGACAGTAGACGCCTCCATCTTCGATCTTGACTCCATTATCAGTTTTTATCATTTGTTGGGCATGTTGCCCATTCCTTTTAGAGACATCTTACTTATTCAGTTATTTCAGACTTTGGGTTGTAATTAATTTTAGTGATGCGGACTTTGTATTTATTTATTTCGGAATTCGGTATGTTGTGAGGAGTTTTCCTCCAGACTCATTATTTAATGGATGGTTATTCTATTATGACTATATTGTTGGTTATGTTAACTTTTCATAATTCATTTATTGCATGTTAATCGGTTTTAATTAAAATGAACAACCTACTTTTTAAATACTAGGTGGTTAGTAATATTAAAATGTTTTCGACAGTGATGCTATGAACTGAACCAACTTGGCATTTTGTATTAATTTAATAAAGGAATAGCTACCCGGTATTTAATTAGTCGGGGTGTCACAAATCTCATGAGTTTCTTATGATGATTTTAAGGTACGGGATTTACACAATATGCTCCTTAAATGTCTCGAGAGTAGTCGTTTGTTCCTCATTTATTTGTACTCATAATGTTGATATCATGACGTTTATTGGAATCTAAAATATTGATTCGATTTGAGATATTGTATTTTTCGATGGGCATGGTGTCATGAAAATTTATATATGGCACAGATAATGGTCACCTGCCAATACTCAAATAGCCAGGATGGGACTTTACGAAGCTCAGGTTAGATGAAGCCTGGTGACTTATTAATGTGTTATTGAAAATTTATATTGGTATAATTCTCGGATTTTGCATTGGACTTGTATCCAGATTTGTGTTGTTGCATTTTTGTTCGCCATTATTGTTTTGAGCATCTATTCTTGTCATATTGTGTACTTTCTCGTATTTTTCTTTTAGTGGGAGGTTATCATGGATATGGATGCCACGAATTTTAGAGGATTTTAGAGCATGACGTTTGGAGGATTTTATTTTTGTATAGATTGGCGGTGTAATTTATTTGGAGAGCTTAGTATTTTTCGAGTGGAATTTAATTGTAATTATTTTGGAAGTGTAAATTTTGGATTCATTATTTTTACTTTTGTGGAATATAGATGCTCTATACTAACTGTTGAGGATTTAGTTTAGTGTTAATCATAGTAGCGCTTCGTGTTTTGCGCGAGGTGTTACATTGTGTTTAACCCAATCGGATAAAACTTCTTGTGTTAATACATGAAGTTTTACTAACTTCTTGTTCTTGATTTGTCAAAGATGAAATCATACATGAAGTTTTAAAGTTTTTAGCTTTCTTGAAATTAGGAAAATTTGGACTAAAAAGTGGATTACTCTGAAGTTGGAAAAGTTTTGAATTAAAAATGAATTCTTTGGTGATATGAAAATTGGAATTTCATTGAACTGAATTAAATTCCAAACTACTAATAGTACTTGTGAAGGTGATCAGCTACAGTCTTAGTTTGCTTTAGGGATAAGCTCTCTTCCTAAGAAGTATGCCCGGTAGGCAAATTTAAATTAATTGGCATTTTTTCATATGTAAATTATGTGATGAAATTAGATACCTGATTTTTTATTCTCAGGGACTGCAAACATACGTCATCTTTTATTCTTGTTTTTAACCATAGTTATGTTGGCCAACCAGCCTGGATATTCGACATCCTCTATAATCAGTGTGTTTGGTAGATTTTCCACCTCATGGCTACAGGTCCGTTTACATGTGAGTATGTCGTATACCACTACAACCGTCGAAGAATTGTTCAAGATCATTCAAGCGTCAAGATGGATCGGAATATCAAAGTTCTTCAACATTTAAGCCTCCGCGAGATTAATTTTGGTAAGGTTGTGTTTAAGTACCTTAGTATTTCACTTAGAGTGTTGGGATAATTTTACAAAATATTTTCCAAGTGTTGGAGCGGAGTTTTTCGTCAAAAGTATTTTTTTAAGTTTTGAGGCGGAGTATTTTCTGGCAAAATAAAATTTTATTTTTTATTTAATTTCGTTCGAGCGCCACAGGAGCTCGTTCGAGCGACAGGAGGATCTCGCGCGAGGCTCGTCCGAGCAAAGTGTGTCCTTGTTCGAGAGAGATGTACTTTTCGTTTGAGCGACGCGTCGACTTAACATTTTTATAAATAGCGTGTTATGATCAAGGGTGAAAAGTAGCGTCGCGTAGGAATGCTAATCATTGTTTTCGTTTCACCTCCTCAATACAAAAACCTAAGCAACTACGACACTTGCGAGGCAAGTACAACGGTAACTCGGGTATCATAAGAAATCCACGGGGAGTGTTGTTTAGATTGGTAATTGCTTTATTTGTTCAAGAATAAAAATGTAAAAGGTGATAGGGGTTATGGAGTAAAAGGAAAAATAGAAGAAGTTACACTATGCAAAAGTAAAGCGAGGATCGGGATTGCATTCGCAACACACGGGCTAAACAACTACTAATTAGACTTTCGATTCAAAAGCTATTTAACCGAGAATTTTAATTAAGCATAAACATCACGTAAGAAGGAATTTAACCCAAAGTTGCTTGATCAAACATTTAATCAAAAATGGTCACACGCGGATTAAATTCGGATTGTCACTTTAAACTCTAACGTTGCATGACAAAGCAAAATAAACGCATAACAATTCGCTTGTAATACGCGAGGTATTAATTAAACGCAATTTTATCCAAAAACTAACTTTCGGAGCTCGAGGCCCGTTAATAGCGGAACACTACCCCGGCCCTATTTATATAAGGACTAAGCATGGAAATAAACTACTTTAAACAACAAATTAACTAAGGAAAGCAATAAATAAATGAACAACTGATTGCAAAGCATGTAAATCTAATTAACAAAGTAAGAAATGAAGAAATACAACTATATTAATGAAGGAGAAGATGAATAGTGGCTTGCATACACAAAAATGGTGAAACCCTTTGAGAGAGAAGCTATCAAAGAGAAACCCCCCAAAACTAACCTAAAATGAAGTATATCTCTCATCAAAATGAGATGAAAATGTATTTATACACAAACCCTAGGTGGCAAACTTGTAAATAAGAAATCTAAAAACAGAGGACCAAATCGATTTGGAAGGAACCGAATCGATTCAAAAACGAGGGACATAAAAAAGTAGGATCTGGTGCCAAATCGAATCGATTCGTACCTGTCTGAATCGATTCGCACCCTACAGGTTTGGTTGCTGCAGCTTTGTCCAACTTTACGTAAAATACCATAACGTCTTCATTATAACTTGTAATGGGGCACGGTCAGAGGCTACGTGAAGATAACTTAGAGGGATACAACATCCAAGGAGATATTATGCCAAAAAGGCAAATGATGAAATAACTAAAATGCCCTTGAATGTGCCGTTGAGTGTGATTTTGAAGTCAAAACCTTCCTAAAAATGCCATAATTCCATCATTATACATCGGAATCATGCACCGTTGGTGACCACGTGAAGAGAAATCAAAGGGATTCAACTTTCGTGAAGAGTTTGGGATTAAAATTCGAATGCTCAAATTACTAAAATGCCCCTGAAGCTGCAATCTTTAACGGAACTTTTTCGGAAAGCTACTGAACTTCACACTAAGCACCAAAATACCTACAAAAGCTCAATTATATATCATATAGCATGTTAACATATAAAATAGAGGTTGTCTGGTTAACTATCATAAATATAGGAATTAAGGTACCCGAGGGAGCTGATAACGCGTAGGTTAATGGGTGAAATATGCAATATTTGCATCGTATCATGTTAAACAGTTTATTTTGGTTCAGAAGACCTGAGAATTTTAGTTTGCGAAAATTGCTTTGGCAAAAACGTTTGTCTTCTCAGTTTTGAGAGTTTTAGGGTTTAATCCTTTTTTTTCAATTCACAAAACGTCCCAATCTTTATGTGAATTGTTTTGGAACCCAAGATACAACTCTGGTGAAGTTTTTCTCTTGTAGAAAGGGTAAATCTACGGCAACAACTACGTGTCAATTGGGAGTGCTTGAGGGTGTTCCTGACTGATTTGGACTGCATGTTCTTGTGCACTGATGCGGTTGTTCCATTGTTAACTCAATACTGTGTGTCTTTGTGGATTCTTGTGGGAGTTCACTACAGATTTCATTATAATATTTGTAAGTTGAGATTTACTATTTTATAATGAAAAAAGGTTTTACTCGAAAGAAATTTTTCTTGAAATCTGTGAGTTAGCAATTTTATTTGTGATGGTTTAACACACACACACACACGTAGTTGCATGACACTAATTAAATAAAGTTAACTTGGAAATTTGTGAATTCGATTTAATCGTTATCACACGACATTTACATAAGTAAATACGTTATTCCTCTTTCTAAGGAATGTTATCCATTCATGTTTAAGGGAAGGGGTTTGCTTTGAACCAATTTGAGTGGTTCAAAAGTTAGAGTTAATTAGGTCAACATAGATGCAGAGCCCCCAGCCAGGCTTATGAGGAGAAGACTGAATGATAATAATATCGTCCATCGGGACTTTGTTGCAATATAGTGTCGATTATATAGGGCAATTAAAACAAGGAGATCAAATAATAAACCTTCCCGAGCATCTGAACTGAATGGCAATAGTAAATATAATGTTGACTAGCTCATGAACATGCAGTCATTAGTCGAGGTTGAATAAAATACTAATAATAATGCCCAAGAGTCCGTTGGGGATAAATTGTGATGATTCACATAATATATATAATTTGCATCGATTATCCGTCGAAGCTAGTGAGAAATCCAGAGGAATAATGAAAGTGTCGACCATCTATCAACGCTAAAATAATGCTTGAGGAGACCAAATGATCCTGCGTTGTTAGAGAAAAATAGATTTCCACACCATTTATTAGGGTTGAATATCAATAATAAATGTAACGTAATGTCTATATTTAATCGACTATGTCGACCATTTGTCGGGACTGGATATAGATAAGGATTATCCGACCAATTATCCGTTGGGGATAAAATACAACTCGTGTGGCAGATGTCTTCAGATTAAATAAATATTTTGTCGATCCTCTAAGGTGAATCTTGAATAACCATCCTGGTTAAGAATCATAGTCAGATAATTAATAATGAAGTTGAAGAAATATCAATGCTTGAGCATCCATCGGTTATAACATATAATCTTGACCAACCATTTGTCGGGTCTTAAAATGTTATAGCATGCTCGATCATCTGTCGGAGCATTAATAAAATAAATTGTACCTGACAAATTCATTGAGGTAAAATTTCATAGTACCGACTAGATATAATGAGTGATCCGTTCGTGAGCATCTGTCGGAGCATTAATAAGATTTCTAAGAGCTTTAGATTGTGGCCGAGCATAAATAATATTTTTCAGAACTTAAGATTGTGGCCAAGAATTCATCAGGACCGAATCTTGTACCTGTGAAAGTTAATAAGTTACTCGACCATTTGTTCATACTAAATCAATAGAAATTATCATGAGATTGATTAATTCAGCCAAAAAATATATGATATGTGTCTGCTCGAATATTGGGCAATAAAAAATTCAAAATATAAAATAATTAGTTTTATGCCGAATTTGTGTCAAATAAACAGTACGGGATGTAAGGACTAACTTATCAGTCTAGAATTTTTTTTGAACTCCAAGCAAATGTTCAAATATAAGTTGGTTTTCGAATTTTATTTTCACACAAAAATTTGAAATATATTGAGTTGGTGGTTTTTTAAACAGCATATTGCGATTTAATAAAGTAAAATATAAAGAGATTTAAACGACAAATTGTATGCGTTTTAACTTCTCTCCGTCGACTAACTTTCATCACAATTTGTTTTCCACAAAAATGGAATTAAAAAGGGTTGGTCGGCCCTATTCATGGGCGATTTAATTTGTTATATGTGAACCAAAACTTTAAACAACAGTCAAACAGGTCTGAAACTAATGCGTCCCAAATAAATTTTAGCTAGGTTTTTATCTGGGTCTAATCTTTTGACGCCAACCAGGGGTGATGGCTAAGCTATCTTTTGATGCCGATCAGAGGTGATGGCCTAGCAGAGGTTTTCATCCAGTTTCTTCACTGTAGCTGTCGATCAATAAAAATGGTATGGTGAAGTTGTCCAGCACTAGAGCTGACCAATAAAAGATGGTCCGATGTATCTTTTTTGCTGCCGACCAATAATTTTATCTCTGTTTTTTTCTTTTTGGTGGCCGACCAGTGATGATGGTTGTTGCATTGAGGTCGTCGGCCACTAAGGGCGGTCCGGTCGCGACCATCATGGTCGGAGAAGAAATACTGGGGGTACAACTTTAGACCGAGCATAATGGCGGTTCCAGTATCCAAGTATTACTAATCGAAATTGGACTGAGATCTTCGTTAACAACCCAATATATTGTTGCAAAATGTTTTTGCGTGTAAAATCAAGTCATCATTTTTATTGTTGTTGAAATTGGGGGGATTAATTGAAATTATTGACTGAAATTGCACGATTATCTCTCCCATGCTGATTCATTGAACTTTGGTCCTGATAGTGGCACGGAGTGGAAATTGCAGTTATTTCAAGCTTTATCAAATGCTCTTGGAAGTTATGCTAACTCCTAGTATTTTTTTACTGTTCAATCGCCAGCAGTAGAGATTAATTGTGAGCTTGTTGAATTTGTGGGATCCTTCTTGTTGGATGTGTCCCTTTTTAATGAATATAATTGGTCATTGTGCTCCATACAAATCATCATTTTTCACTTCTCAAGATGGAATCTCTTGAAGAGAGACAAAGAGAATCTGTATCTCCCAATTTTATGTTGCATACTAAATAATACGCAAATCATTGTAACTATAGAATCCAGATATTGGGAAGTTAAGATGCCCAATTTATTCAAAATAACGGTGTTATGTGGATTCTCAAAAATATACCCTTCACAAGATTCATGAATGAAATAATCTCTATATACTATAAAATGTAAAACAAGGCATTTATGAGCATTTAAGACTCCTTCTCATTTAGAGTGTCCACGTGGCACTCTATATTTTATATTTCTATAAAATACTATACAAGCAATTTAATAGATGCATTGAACTATTGAGTTTTCTCTCTCTTTCCTTCAATTTAATCCAACTACGAAACTAAGTCAAAAGCAATTAAAAAACAGTTTATATAATAACGTTGAAAAATAATGTTTTTTTAACGTTTTTAACATTTTATATGAAAACTGTTCGTATAAAAAGTTGTTTTTAATAGTTGATAAAAACTTTTTTTTAACATTTTTGATGTCTTTTTATAAAAAAAAAATTGATTTTATAAAAAACAGTTAAAAAGAGTTTATTAGAAAACCTTTTGATGTTTATAACTGTTTAAAAAAAAGGGTTTTTGTATAAGCAATTTTTTAACGTATATAAAAAACAGTAAAAAAAAAAGTGTTTTTTTAACCTTTTTAAAAAACAGTGTTTTTAACAAAAAGTGTTTTTATATAAACTATAAGAGTTTTTCTCTCTCTTATTCTAATTTTCTCTCTTTTTTGGATTATTTTTTTAACACTTTTTTTAAACGTTAAAAAAAATTGTTTTTTATAAACATTAAAAAACAATTTATATAAAATCAATGTTTTTAAAAAAAAATCAGTTTATAATCGTTAAACGGTTTTTTTATAAACAATTTTTTCTACTTTTTTTATAAAATTATTTTTTTACGTAAAACATTCAAAAACAGTTGATATAAAAATGTTAAAAATACTATTTTTTATAAATGTTAAAAAACTGTTTATATAAACCACTATTTTTTTAAGGAAAAAACACTGTTTTTAACAAACATTACAAAACACTGAATTTTTAACTGTTTTTTATAAACATTCAAAAACAGTTTTATAATTCTCTTTAAAAAAATGTTATTTTTATATAAACCATTTTTTAATATTTTTTTAAAAGAGTTCTTTTTTTTTTTAAGAACAATGTTTTTACATAATTTTTTTTAACGTTTATACAAAAAACTGTTAAAAAACAGTGTTTTTAATGTTTTTATATTAAGTGTTTTTTACGTTTTTAATTTATTCATATAAAGAAGTGGTTTTATGAAAAAAGTTGAAAACAATTTACAAAAAAACTTTTGACATTCATAAACTGTTTTTTATAAGATTGTTTTTATATAAAGTTTTTTCAACGTTTATAAAAACCGCTAAAAACAATATTTTTTAATGTTTGTAAAAAAAAAGTGCTAAAAAAAGTTTATAAAAAAAACTTTTGATTTTGTAAAACTTTTTGATTTAAAAAAAAAATACTTAATAAAAAAAGTGTATAAAACTTTCTCATTTTATAAAAAAGTGTTAGTAAAAAAAGTTTTACTATTTAAAACAATAAGATATAATGTAAAATTTGTTTTAATACACTAATAAATACTTATACTAATGGGTAAAATAGTCTTTTTGATTGGAAAATGAGTCAACTGACTATCAAACTAGCTAACTAACGTTTTTTGTCGATTTTGAATTCCAAACGAGTAGAATGTAAACAAATGGAATAAAACTCTAAATAACTATTGGACCCCAAATAGTAAAAAATCCTTACAAAATTGACAAGGTGCCATAGAATAAACTGTGATTTTGTTTAAGTAGAATGTGTTATGTGAAGATTGAAATAGTATTTTTCTTAAGATAATTTCGATTGAATCTTTATATAGAAATGTGAGTTTAATTAGTTAGAAGCATATGATGTGAATTTAGTTAGTTAGAAGCATATGGTGTATGTTGCTTTATTTTAAAGGAAGTGAGGTATACTTCCATGTTTAATAACATTGTTTTTTAAATAAAATATATAATATTCCTTTTGGATTTTTCTCTTTTTATATTGTGATTGCACAATTATTTTTGTGCTTTGTTATAAGGTTTGATATTTTTATTTTGACTCATTTTCAGATTTTTTTATACAAATTATACCCTTTATGCTTTATTTTCTTAACACACAAGTTCTAATTGTTTGTCATTTTTGTCTATCATATCCATGATACTATTCATTATATTTTTTAAAAATTAGGGCTTAAAGTATAATTTATGTAAAGTTGATTAAGTGCCTAAGTAAAATATTTTGAAATATATATATATATATATATATATATATATATATATATATATATATATATGATAGTAATTATCGTGATTATATATGAGTGTCCATTTTCTCTCCATCTATTATTAATTAATACTTATATAATGTGTCAAATAGACATAAAAATATAATTATGTCTTAAATAAAAAAAGTATCTTGGTGTTTAGTGTATACTAATCATAGAACTACCATCTGTACTAAAAAATATAAATATATAGTTAATTTGTAATTTTAAAATAAAGGCATGTTCATATGTCCCAAATTTTTTATTCATTTTTTCATCTCATATTAACATTAGTTTAAATTTAATGATAATATTATTTATGTGGCATATATTTTACGAATAAAATTATACTACGCTCGCGCATCGCGCGGAGTTTAAAACTAGTCTATATAATTATATAAAAATTATAGATCAAAATCATGTGAGATTGACACGTGACAACTTAATAAATGATATCATAAATAAGAGTCTCTCTTTATAGAAGGATACGTGAAGATAATAACTCATCTTTCTCTACACTCCAATACAATGAATTTAGTCCATCTAACCGGCTTCCTATTCAATGTACTCCATTTTTAATTTTCCAAGAACCTATTCCCTCTTGATTTTAGATTTGGTAAACATAACATATTTACACAAAATCTCACTGGCCACGTAACACAAAAAACTAAGCTATTGTGATACAGGACGGATTTGCAGAAATTGGTGCCGTTTTGGTAGAAAATAAGCATCACATGGAGATGTACCTTAAATGCATAGAACTTAAAGGTTTACCTAATGGCACCATGCACTTTACATGGATTCACACGAAGTTTGATAATCCTGAGAAGAGAGTTTTTTTCACCAACAAGGTGACCTCTCATCTCTCTCATTGCATATACACTCATAGATATGCATATATATGGTAAATGATTTGTTACGTTAATTAGAATTCAGTACATAGCTAATATATATATATATATATATATATATATATATATATATATATATATATATATATATATATATATATATATATATATATATATATATATATATATATATATATATATATATATGGGTTTGAGGGAATTGAGTTTTGAGAGATATGGTGGGGTTTTTTTTTTTTGTTAAATTTTAAATTATAACAATTATGGAGGTAGGTGGATTCCATTTTTTAGTTGATTTCCTAAGCTTTCATGGAGGTGTATGTGTGTGACCGCAAAACACCCCTAGTGAGTCTCTTATTATTTGTTCTCTTTTTCTCTCAAATTATGATACCACTGATTTTAGTAAGATGAACTATTTTTTTATCAATGATAAGAATGGTGACAAAATTTGTGACGGGTATAAAACATTACCTTGGCACCGGATAAAATTCATAGTATTGATATTGGAAACAAAATCGAAACCTGATGATCACCTCGGCTGATGAAGGGCGGTTCTTTATCACATTATGTTATCACTCTTTTTTACGTATTGGTTCTTTAAATTTAATCTAAAGAAACAAAATTAGATGTGCTAAATAGTTATGTTATTTCAATTGGTGATTCTGAAGTGGTTTGCTAACAATTAATTTGTACAATTTTCATAGTTATATATATATATATATATATTCGGCCTCGCATCGCATGCCACGTGCATATATCATCCATATAATTATATAAAAAATTTAGACCGAAATCATGTGAGGCTAACACGTGACGGTAATAAAGGCTTGCAATTATAAGAGTTCCCACGTTTTGAAATGTTGTCATCCCCATTAATATCATTCTATGAATTTGGTATTTTGGTTCTCTCAAAAAGTTTGGTGTCCTGTTCAATGAACTCATCCATTCTCCATTCAAATTCCTACTTTCATTCCCCCCCAAAATTTTAAATTTTCAACCCAATGAATATGCTACATATACACACACGCTCACAAAATAGGGTAAAAACATCACTTGCATTTTATCACTAGGAAAGAAAAAGAAAATGGAGCCTTCTTCATCTTTCTTTTTCACAACATTACAGTTTGTGTCATATCTGCTCACCTTTGGAGGTTTAGGAGGTTTGGGTTAAATGGGTTACGGTTTGTGGGGTCAGCTGAGTATATATATATATTGTTGTTGTTTTGGGTCTTGGTTAATAGCCGATGGGTTCAGGTTTGTGGGTTGTAGCAGGGGTATGGGTATGGCAGCAGCTGGTGTTGATAGGTGGTGGTTGGCTACATGTAGGGGGTTTTATTAGATATTTTTTCTGGCCGATTTAGGAGATCAGTGGGGTTAAATTAAATGAGTTTTGTCCAAAATTTGTATATATATATATATATATATATATAAATATATACGGCCACGCATCGCGTGGCCTTTATGCTAGTATGTATATAAAACATAATCGTTCATATATAAAGACAGAAAGACGTAGCTTTTGATGATGCTTCATGTAAATCCCTATTGTGAAAGATATGTGATATTGATTAAATAGAATTCGTAAATTTCAATTGTAAACTTATTTAATCAGGGTAAAATTTATCCAAATTAAATTCAACCCTAAAGTATGCAACTACGTGGGTAAAATAAAACCAACATAAATAAATTGATGACACACAAATTTCAGCAAAAAAAATAAAAGGGGAAATATTTTTATTTCACTATGTAAAATAAATCACAACTTACATACATAATCAAATCTGCAATGAATATCACGCAAATACTCACATGGACACGCAGCCTAGAGTCAGCAATGGATCAACCGCATCAGCCCACAAGAACATGCAGTTATGAATCAGCAAGGAACACCCACGAGTACTCCCAAATGACACGTAGTCATCAGTCGTAGATTTATCCTCTCTACACAAGAAACTTTACCAAAGATGTATCTTGGGTTCCAAAATAATTCACTAAACTATTAGGAATTTTGTGAATTGAAAAACAAAGGATTGATCCCTAAATTGAAGAAGACAAAGTGTTTTGTTGCTTTGAGTTTTTTGCAAAATGAAAAACGTTAGGTCTTCTTAAGAAACAAAGACTCATTTAACACGCATTATATACAAAAATTGAGTCGTCAGATCGCTCAAATCAAATCAATATGTCCTCAAACGATGACACGTGCCACTCGAACGAGGCTTCGCACGAGATACATATGTTGTTTGAACAACATTAGCTGGTCGCTCGAACGACCAGAGCAACAAATTTTGTTCGCTTAGACACTTAGAAAAAATTCATTTGACAAAAAACAACGCCTCAACTTATTAAAAACAGTTTAGAAAAAATATTCCAATATTCTAAATGAACCGTAAAGGGACTTAAACACAACCTTACCAAAATTCATCTCACAGGGGCTTTTCTGTTGAAAAACGTTAATATTCGGATCCATCTCGATGCATAATAGGTCTTGAATAAATCTTTGATGGTTGTAGCGTATACTAATGTAAATCATGAATTATAAAATATGTCCTTACACCTGTCTTATGAATATAAATCTTCTTCTCTTTTAACATGAATGAAAGATTTTTCGTGTTGGTTCCCACAGACGGTGTCAGTATATTAATGTCAAAAAATGGACTAGATCCTGATTTCTAATCACAGATAAAGTATGATATGAGATATAAACTAATACACAAGAGACAAAGATTGTTGAAGTGGTTCAGCTATGAAAAAAGTCTACATCCACTGTTTATTTTATTTCTAGCGGTTACAATAGCACAGTATAGTGTGTTGTGAATGATTGAGTCCCCCCTTGAGCTATGAGAGATCATGTATTTATAGTGTTTGGGAGTCCAAGATATTGAATGCCTTTATATATTTAGGCATTTACATCTGTATACAATAAATATAATGTTGATATGTCGATATTCTTGGGTACAATGATTGTTGGTGACTCTATACAAATGACTTTTGATATTCGTGATGGTTCATATTCTCTAGGTTGGTCGGCCGATTGGTCGACTAACTGTCTTCGAGAGCCGACCAAATGAGTAAGTACTATTAATATCGCCACGTAGGAGAACATGTGTCCATTTCTTAATTGTCCACGTAAATGGATAATTTTTGGAATCAACAGATACCATATGCAATTGTAACAATCGCCATTGTAGGGGAATCAAATAATAACACTAGTGGCCCAAACAACATTGGAGTGTTATGCAAAATAGTATAATGAATTAGTATTTACGTGATTCAACCAGTCGGTATCCCCTACATACACATGAAAGAGAGGATAAAGAAATGACTTGGAGTGCTAGGGTTGCTTGTTGTCCAAGGCGTGGGTAAAAAAAGTGCATGGTAGATAAATTATTCACACTCATGCCCTCCTCATAATGGGGGATCTTATTTATTAAAATAATAAGTCATATATAGTTATAACATTATGGTGATTGAGTTTGGCTATAATTAGTCTCTTTCAGAGTTGATCGTCTCTCATGTGATTGAGCTAGAGTGGGACTACATTGCTTGAGAGCTTGATTTGTGATTATCCAAGTGTGTTGAAAGAATCCTAATTTGGTCGACCTCCTCTTGAGTTAAAAATGTGATCTGCTCTAGGGGTGTTTTGGGAAGTACTTGTCATGTATCCTGTTAAGTGGGCCATGTTGGCAATATTTTCCTTCAGTTTTACCCATAATCAGGGTGACTCGTCTTTAGGCTAAGTTGGCCTGATTATGTTGGTTAATTTTGAAACCTGCAAATAACTTTGAGCTAAAGACTTGCGAAGTTGATACGTGCCCACTGAAAATAAGTGGGAGCATAATTATTGCAAATTATTGCATGTAATTCCTAGTCTTAGGGTTACGTATATCGTATTCAACTCATTCGGGGTTTCCAACTTAACAAGGTTATGTCATAGCCTTGTTATAAATCTAAGAACCTCGAATGAGTTTGACTTGTTATATTATGAAGAAAAACTTCAAGGGTATACTCACACAAATCTAGTTTTATTTTCATGTATATTCTTTATAAGTTAGTTTTATATGTCTACTTAGCTTTTCTTTTTTTTATTGCAAAAACATTACTCAACATTCACAAATAGCTTCAATAATTGTCATTCCGGTTAATTCCTTCAGTTTGGTCAATACTTATTTTCTCAATAAAACAATTACATTCCTAAATTTGGATATTTGTATCGTTAAAGTAGTAATTAACTTAAGCAAGCAAATATCAACTTCGCGAAATCTAAGAATAAAATCACACATGAACATAAATTAATTTATCAACACTATGTCTTCGTCTAAATTTATAATAACAAGTAGCAATAAAATAATGTATCAATTGTTGTCTAAATTAAGTAAAAGGACCTTCCAATTAGGATTGTCTTCTAGAGCAGAGTGAAACTCTATAGGGGCCTTTAATGTGTCTACTTGACTAGTCAAACCCTTTGACGCATGAAAAATAATAGGCCAATTGTCGTCGTTTATATATGCACTTTGAGTATTTTTTTTTAATAAAAAAAATTATTTATAAACAAATAGGAGAAAAAGCCTCTCCAATGTGGCTTTTACAAGCGCTATAGAAAATAAAGACAAAATGAAAGAGAATTATGAAAACAAAAAATATGAAAATATAAATATATCCCCATAGCAAATAGAAGAAATTTTTGGACTACAAAAATTTAAGAGATCTTTAACGAGAAGCAGAAGAACTTAAATTATATTTAAGGGACAATTTTTCTTCTGAAGTTTAAAGTCGGAAAAGAGTCCAATTGAGAGGATGATTTGAGGGCATTTTAAGGACTACCTTTCATATTTTGTAAATCTCCAACCAACTTGTCTTAGCTGATGAATTCCGCATCTTTGATATTGCCTAAAGGATCAAAGTAATTGTTGACATGTGTATTTAATATATGATATTGATTTTTTTATAAATTTTTGACCAACTGAGTCTTCAAGAAAAGCACGTGCTTGAGCCGAACTAGTAGACATATTTAATTCATACTTGGAGTGGGTATTAGAATTAGGAATCTCGACATATATATTTATCTATGGACATTCATTAACAACTTCTACTTCATCATGCAAAGAATCACTACGATTCGCAAAAATAATCTCATCAGAGTTTGGAATGTCCTTTAAATGGGGCATCTCATCGTAACTTTGGGTTGAATGATGTTCAACTCGATCACTTGAGTCCATATTTCTATTAGTATCAACATCCACATGTGTGCCTTGAATGTCCTCATTTAATATAAATCCAAAGATGGAGCAAGCGTTAGTTGTGGAATATAATCCACTTGAGTTTGAACTTTAGTCTCAACCAAATGACATGGATTAGAAATTTTAAAACCCTTATTATAGCCAACAACCAAATCATTTTTTCCTGCGAAATCTTCTAAGTCACCTATTGTCCCATTAACCAACGACTTAAATAAATTCAAACTTCTACCAATTTATTTTTTGTCTGTGTGGAGATCCTTATAATTCTCGGTACTAATCCTAACAACTGTAGCAGATCACCGAGTTTACTGGACACATGACCCAAAGAAGGAAACATCGTGAATTTGAGAGTCTGTATCAAATCATTTTCATTGGTTTGAACTTTGTTACTTTTGTCATTATCCTCAACATTACAAATATGGTTATGCACAGAAATAACCTATTGATCATCAACATCAATCATATCATTAATATCATAATTGATCACTTTGGACTTATGCGATGGTATTACTTTCCATTCAGTTTGGTATAATTTCATAAGCAATGGGTATTTAGCTTGAGTTTTGGATTGACGGTTGATTTGGTGAGATTGGTTATTATGTTGATTATTGCATGCAAGGTTTTTGGATTGGTTCATGAATAGACATTCATCATTATTATGTCCTTTTTTCAAGCAGAAAGAACAATAGTGGTGTTAATATTCGTAAATAATGTCTTGCCAAAAACCCTGATCATCATTACCTGTCCAAACTCTTGAGGTTTTGTCTTCAAGAAGATTCAGTTCTACACAAAATATTGCGCAATTGGGCATGTTCATTGAAATCGTTGATGCATTCATTTTAAGAAGAGTTCATATTAACTGAGCAATGGAGTATAAGGAGGATTTAGCAAATAAACATATAGGTAGGTTAGTAAAATTAATCCAAACAATATAGAATGGACTTTCTTGATCTATTTTGAAATAAGGGGAGCATTTAAATGTACGCGTGGGAAATATAACAATATACTATTGATCATGAAGCCATAATCTCAAAAAATCTTCCTCACTGTTGAGTTTTGTAAGAATGTATTTGGAATCTAATAATCATATTGTGCAAAATTCCTTTCAACAGAATGTTAGAAGAGTCTTTCTTATAATTTTAAGAGAGGGTAGGCCATGTGAAAGGTTCAACAAGGATTCTGATTTCATCGGGAGAAAAAATAATTGTTGGTTCTCCTTTGAATGTAGTAGGTTGCTTGAGAGGAAATTCTTTGGATGATGTTGCTGTAAAAATACTTTCAAACTTTAGACCAAGGATTATTGGTTTGTATAGGATCAGGGAGCTTTGGATCTAATGGGTTGGAAAATGATGGGGATGCCATCACTGTTCTTTTTTACAAGTGAAGCAAAAAGGGTAAAGTGAAGGGATTACATAAATTAAATTGAGTAATTTGATTTTAAGCATGTGTGCTTTATGTAATTTGAGTAAAATACATTCTTCAAGTTTTGAAATGCAAACAAAAGGTTCGTCAACCATGCGAACTCCACTCTTCATCTTAGATAAATCTACCATTACAAGTTTTGTGACATGATCAACTTTACAACCATTAGTAGTGTCATCCACCTTCACTCAATGAAGACACTTTATTTGAAATATATGTATGTGACACCCCGAATAATTAAATACCGGGTAGCTACTCCTTTATTAAATTAATACAAAATTCCAAGTTGGTTCAGTTCATAGCATCACTGTCGAAAAACGTTTTAACAATTTCTAGCCACCTAATATTTAAAAAGTGAGTTGTCAATTTTTAATTAAATCTGATTAACATGCAATAAGAAGATTATGAACTGCTAACACAACCACCACAACATAATGACAATAGAATAACCATAGAATAGTAATGAGTCTGGAGGAATACTCCTCACAACAATCCAAAGACAGGAATAAACCAATACTAAGTCTGCATCACTATATTAATTACAACCCAAAATCTGATATAACCGGATAAATAAAGTGTCTAAGAGAAATGGGGCGACATGCCCAACAGATGAGAAAAATCTGATAACATAGAGTCAAGATCGAAAGTGGAGGCGTCTAATGTCAAGGTCCTGTAACTTCCACAGCAGCTACAGTGCGTCACCTGAATGGAACTCCTATGCATGGTGTCCTTGTGGCTGGGCACCTAAAAGGTTTTACAAAAATTAGATTTGGAAGCAAACGGGTCAGAGCCCGATGGTGAAAACAGTTTAAAATATAGCAAGTGCTTTAATGACATAAAACAATGAATGCAAAATACATGTTAGGACGTGCTCTCACATGAAATACTCACCTCTCGACTATCTGTGCACTCCTAACGTATCCGTAATCGAATCTAGTTATCCCCGTATCTAACTGGTCCAATATAAAATCTAACGTTACTATACGATTCACGATTTAATTCCCGATATCTTATTTTAAACAGAGTGTTTTACTCTTCTACACAGTTTCCCATTTTAGTACTACTAATCACTAGAGATCTTCCATTTTATCTTTTACAAAACGTTGATATTATAGATACTCACATTTATACATTACAATTCATTTCAATTAACAGTATATTATTCTCATCATAAATATACAATACTAGTACCCCGAGACTAAGATGTGGTGCACACATACTCTGCTATCCAATCCCGGTACATCACGTATATAAGGACCACGCATTCCAAATCTCTCAGGAATCGTTCTCAAATAACAGCAATCACACAAAATGGAGGCGAACATAGTTCACATCACATGGGTCACGCACATACCTACGCTCCCATGATCAGCAGACTTATTAACTTCTCAATAAGTCCTTCTCTGACCTATGTCCTCGAGGTACCAATCTAAATCCCCCCGTAGGCACACAAAGATTATATGGCCCTAATCGAACACAGACCTCCCGTGATAGCAAGTATGGTAGGTATGTTTTACACATAAAACCACATATACTAAGCATTCGCACATCTTAGATATCTCGAATTATTAATATAGGTATGCTTCTCGTTCTTATACCGTCATTTAATGTTATACGTTTATAAGTCCCCAATTTGTATATTAACGTTGTCAACCCTTCTCACGTCGTAATTAGGTATTCGTTTCCTATTCCACAAATGTCATTCGGATTTCTATAAGGTTCTAAGTTCTACTCCTCAACGTACCCTAATTCTCACAATTATACCCACTAGTCAGTAAGGGAAGGTTAATTCTCAATTACTTAAGTCTACGGGACATTTGAAATAAAATCAGGCCAAAAAGGCCATTCTGTCAACTCGATAGAAGTCTCGTTCGAACGAGGTCGTTCGAACGAGTGTCGTTCGAACGAAAGGCTTCGAACGAACTACCAACTCATTATAAGGGATATTGTCATCTCGTTAGAAGCTCGTTCGAACGAGGTCGTTCGAACGACCTGGGCAGGTCTTCTAACGAGATGGCAGATTGCGCCCAGAAATTCCCCCAATTCGTTTTTCTTCAGATTTCTCTCCTCTAAATCCCCACTAAGATCATCCCAATTAATTTTTAACATTTTTAAACTACTCTTAGTCCTCCTAAGTCACCCTCTAACATATATTTGGGGTCAATGCTTCCTAAATTAACATGTAATCATCAAAATTCCCAAACATTATCCCAAACCCTATAAACATGAAGCCAGAATTTTAAAGTCTACAATTTCTCCTTATAAATCCGTTTTTAAATCATCAAAAGATACATTTTGGATATGGAATTCATTCATTACCATTCTACATGAAATCCCTATATAAGATTATGAGTTCTATCTCTAATTGCATGGGTTTTTCATCAAACTTTCAATACAAGACATATATTCAATCCTAAGCATGGAGGAAACATTCGCTTGAAATTATGTAATTAAACCACTTGCCTTAGATGTTCTGATTTGATGTTGAAGGGTGAAAGTTGATTCTCCTCTTTCTCTCTTCAGATTTCTCCCAAAGATGGTGATGGTGGCTAGGGTTTCTTTTGGAACCTCTTAAGTCTCTCCCTATAACTCCCGTAGTCCACTACTTGTTAAATGTTGATATTGGACTTAGTGGGTTTATTTCTAATATAACATTAACCTCTAAAATTCGTGGGTTTTAATTTCCCTATTTTTAAAATTACCAAAATACCCTTCTAGGTTGTCGGTATGATCCAAAAATGCCCCGGGACCCAAAATAAATCTCCGGCTAGTGTTTTCTGACTATTTCAACCCTTCCGGACATGTTGGCGCACTCAAAATGACCATTCGATTGATAAAAATATAATTCACTTTTTAATTCAAATAATTTCATTCCCGACGCGACTGACACGCGCATCCCAACTAAATTTCCAAATTGTCGTATTTCTGCCTCGCGACAATTTTAACATTTTCAATACTCATGAAATTTTAAATTTTAACATCATAATCAAATACCAACTCACATCTCGTTAGTATTTATACCCGAATTAATTTCCAATTAATTCTCATTTAATTTAATTAATCCCTTAAATAAAAATCAATAAAATTACGGGGTATTACATGCTTCCCCCCTAATAACAGAATTTCGTCCCGAAATTCGGAACTAAAGAGTACTGGTAAAAATAACTCCGGATAGCGTTCGCGTATCTCATCCTCGCGCTCCCATGTGAACTCCTCGGCATTATGATGCCACCACTGAACACGTACTAACGGTACTATCTTCGACTTCAGTTTTCGCTCGCTTCGGTCCAAAATAGCAATCGGCCCCTCCTCGTTGGAACTACAGGGCTCGATATCGATGTCCTCCAAAGCAATGTGAGTATGGGCCAAATTGTCCCTAAGATATTTCCTTAGCGAGGAAATATAGAACACATCATGAATCCTATGCAAGTGCTTCGGTAACCCCAGTCTATACGCAACTGGCCCAATACGCTCGATGATAGGAAATGGCCCCACATACCTTGGTGCCAGTTTCCCCTTCTTCCCAAAATGCATGGAGATACTCTGAGTAACACCTAGTCCCCCACCTTGAATTCTCTAAAGAACCTCTTGGCATCAATATAGCTCTTCTGCCGGTCCTGAGCTACTCGAATGCGGCTCCGTATCATCTCTATCCTTGCTGAAGTGTCCTGAATCACTTCTGGCCCAAGGAGTTTGTTATCCCCCACCTATAACCAACATGCTGGGGAACGACAAGGTCTACCGTACAATGCCTCAAATGGAGCCATGCCAATGATGAACTGGTAGGAGTTGTTATAAGCAAACTCCACAAGTGGAAGGTACTGCTCCCAACCACCTCCAAAGTCTAGGATGTACATACGCAACATATCCTCCAACATCTGATTTGTTCGCTCTGTTTGCCCATCAGTCTGCGGGTGATATGTCGTACTCAGCCGCAACTCTGTACCCATGGCCTCCTGAAAACTCTCCCAAAATAGTGAAATAAATATTTTATCTCGGTCAGACACGATATTTAGAGGCACCCCGTGAAGTCTCACTATCTCTGCAATGAAAATCTGGGCATACTGTCCCGTAGTGTAATCTGTCCTTACGGGTAGAAAATGAGCAACTTTGGTCAACCGGTCCACAATTACCCATATGGAGTCGTGACCCCTCTGTGACGTTGGTAACCCCGTGATAAAATCCATGGATATGCTCTCCCATATCCACATCGGAACCTCTAACGGCTGTAGAAGTCCTGTCGGTTTCTGATCGTCCACCTTTACTAGCTGACAAGTGGCACATTTAGAAACAAACACAGCAATATCTCTCTTCATCCCGCTCCACCAGTACTGTCATCTCATGTCTTGGTACATTTTATCCCCACCAGGGTGTACCGCGAACCGTGAGCCGTGTGACTCTGCCATTACCTCGTGTCGAAAGTCTTCCCCTTTCGGAACGACCAGTCTCCCATTGAAGCGTAATCCCCCGTCTGAGCCAATGGTATAGGACTCGGCTCCCTCTTCTAGTAATCGAATTATCTGCTCTTGACAGAACGAGTCATTTGCCTGGGCCTTTACCACTCTCGTAACCATCTGAGGTGTAATAGTCATCACAGACATAAACGATCGTACCACTGCATCCTGGTGTCCCAACTCCTTCCACTTAGCTTTCCACACCTCGGCCACCTTATCTACCGGCCTACGGCTCAACGCATCTGCTACCACGTTAGCCTTCCCTGGGTGATACTGGATATCGAACTGATAATCCTTCACAAACTCAAGCCACCGACGTTGACGCATATTCAGCTCCTTCTGCATGAAGAGGTATTGTAGACACTTGTGGTCTCTGAACAACCGAAATTTCTCCCCCAGGAGATAGTGTCTCCAAATCCGAAGAGCGAATACGACTCCCGCCAACTCCAAGTCATGGGTGGGGTAATTCCTCTCGTGAGGCTTAAGCTTACGGGAAGCATAAGCTATGGCCTGACTCTCCTGTTGCAGCACACCTCCAAGTCCTTGTAAGGACGCATCGGTGTAAACTAAATATTCAACTCCTGGCCTGGGCAATGCTAACACAGGCGCTGAGGTCAACTTATCCATCAGCTCATCGAATGCCAACTGACAGGCATCGCTCCAGATGAATGGCACACCCTTGCGAGTCAGATGTGTCAAAGGACCCGCTATCTTTGAGAAATACCGAATAAACCTCCTGTAGTATCCTGCTAAGCCCAAGAAACTACGGATCTCAGTCGGTGTCGTGGGCTGTCCCCACTCCCTCACCACGGATACCTTCCCTGGATCAACAGATATCCCCCGGTCTGAAATGATATATCCAAAAACTGAACCTCCTTCAACTAAAATCCACATTTCTCATACTTTTCATAAAGCTCGTTCTGATGTAGCGTCTGCAAAACCTGTCTCAAATGTTCGGCGTGCTCCTCTTCTGTCTGAGAGTAAACCAGGATGTCATCAATAAAGACGATGACGAACTGGTCTAGGAACTCTCTGAACACCCTATTCATCAAGTCCATAAACACGGCTGGAGCGTTGGTCAAGCCAAAAGGCATAACCCGAAATTCGTAGGAACCATACCTCGTCAAGAAAGCAGTCTTCGAGATGTCCTGTTCCCTGATGCGCAACTGATGGTATCCCGATCACAAATCAATCTTTGAGAAGAAGCAGGCTCCTCTCAACTGGTCAAATAAGTCATTGATTCGGGGCAACGGATACTTATTCCGTATCGTGACTTTATTCAACTCCCGGTAATCTACACACAACCTCAACGATCCATCCCTCTTCTTTACGAACAACATAGGGGCACCCCAAGGTTAAGTACTCCTCCGGATAAACCCCTGACCCAACAACTTCTCTATCTGATCCCTTAGCTCTCTCATCTCCGTTGGAGCCATACGGTACGGTGCGCAGGCAATGGGCCGAGTGCCCGGCATCAAATCAATAACAAAATATATCTCTTTACTAGGAGGTAATCCAGGTATATCCTGGAATACATCAGCGAACTCTCTAATGACTGGAATCGAAACAAGTGGTATCACCACTTCTTTAGAGGTCTCCTCATCTATATAGTACAAATGAGTGGAGGATCCTCCCTCAGGGCGAGGCATCGCCACTAGAAACATCTCTTGCCTGGGAATGGAAAAAATAATACTCCTACTAAAACAGTCAATCATGGCTCGGTACGCAACTAGCCAATCCATACCAACTATCGCATCGTACTCAGTCATCTCTAATGCTAGCATATCAGCGGGTAAAGTAAATCTCCCTATTTCTATACCCACACCTCTACAAATAAGGGAATCACGAAACCCCTACTCAACGGTGAATCTACACACGTAATCGTTCTCTCTGCAGTGTCTAACAATCCCAAAGCACGTGCAAATCTCGTGGCAATGAAACAATGTGTGGACCCCGTATCAAATAAAATACGCCCCATAGTCCCCTGAATAGAGAACATACCCTCAATGGCAGGTGGATCCTGTGGAACTGTGGCCTGCCGGAGCTGATACACTCTCCCATACTGAAGTTGTCCCTGCTGGACTGGGACTGCTGGGATGGGAGGTAATGCTGCCATCTGTGGTGGTGCTGGGAGGGCGGCGGGAAACATAGGCCTCTGTGGCTCGTGTCGAGCACCCTGCTGCTACTGCTGTGGGGCCCTGCCCCTATCAGGGCAATCCTGGTGTTTGTGACCAATCTTACCACAAACGAAACACTTCCTCAGGAAGTTTACCCCTCGCTGTCCCTGCTGCCCTCGGCCCTGATGGCCGTTACCATTCCTACCTTGACCATGATGGCCCTGCTGGAACTGCTGCTGCAGACCATTCTGGCCCTGCTGGACCTGATAGTTGTTCTGACCCTGATGGCCATGTCTGAAACCTCCCTGATCGTTTCGAAAACCCCCAGATCTGAATCTCTTAGGATCCCCCTATTGGGAACCCTGATCACCCTGCCTGGGCTGACCCTGAACAGATTGTGCCCCGCTCACACCATTTCCCCTATCCTGCCCTGATGGTTGGACTCTCCTGATCTCTTACTCTCAAGCATGTGAAAGCGGTGATCCTGGAAGTGAAGCACTGCTGCGTTAACCACATCAGAGTAAGTGGCCAACGAGAGATTTCCCAACAAGTGCTGTTGGAATCCTCCAAGTCAATCCGTCCATAAACTTCTGAATCTTCTTCTCCTCGGTCGGAATCTCATTGGGAACAATGTTCAAGAGATTAGTGAATTTGTCCTCGTACTCAGCCACAGTCTTTCCCTCCTGCTTGAGGTTCATTAACTTCCTCCTCATTTCGGTGTGAACAGCTGATGGAAAATATTTACGGTCGAACCGCACCCAGAACTCCTGAATATAAAGGGCATCTCTCTCCTCTGAGGTGGTAATGGACTCCCACCACTGCAATGCTGATCCTACTAGCTTAAAAGTAGCTAGTATCTGCTTCTGAACATCCGTGCACTTGTACATCCTTAAGTGCCTTTGAATGTCCTTCCTCCACTAACTGGACACAACAACGTCGGAGATACCTGCAAACTCCGGAGGGTGTGATTTCTGAAAAGCATCACGAACGCATTCCCAAGCAGACGGGAATGCATGAGCCTGAACTGGCGCCTGAGGTGGTGCCTACTACACAACTGCGAGGTCGGCATTTACCGCTTGGGCTACAATGGCTGCAACCTCTGCTGTATTCATGGTGCCCTGAACTGGTGCATGATGTGGTTCGGGCTGAGCATTCCTAGGAACTCACTGTGCACGTCGTGGAGGCATCTGAAATGAGAGTAAAGTCTTATGAGTTTGCAGTTATTATCTCAAAATAGCTGAAGAGTGAAACATACATAAAAGAATACAACAGTCCTAACACATAGGGCTCTACATCAAAGAAAGCTCAGCGGAAACATAACAAGACGTACAGATCCTAAGGACACTAGAACCTGATGCTCTGACACTACACCAAAATGACAAAATTGTCACCTTTCAGCCGGTCACCCTTGTCAAGGTCATTGACCGTGACAAAAAACACGCGTTTTGTGTCACGGTCATTGACCTTGACACGACCATGACAAAGAATTGTCACGATCAATGACCGTAATAATTCTTCAAATAATTGTCGACCGTGACAATTTTTGCAGCAAAAACCCTTTCCCCCTTCTTTTTTCCCTCTCGCCGTTCCCTCCCTCTCTCTCTCTCGACGCTGCTCTCTCTCTCTCTCTACTTTCAGGTTTAATTCTCTCTATCTCTCTCTCTCTCTGTCTTCCATTTATATATATGTTTGTGTGTATATATATTTGTGTATGTGTGTATATATGTGCGCGTGTGTGTGCGGGGGTAGGGGGTGGGGCAGGGTGGGGGTAGAGTGGGGGCAGAGTGGGGGTAGGGGGTGGGGTAGGGTGGGGGTAGGGGGTAGGGGGTTAAAAATGTAATATTATTTTGATACAACATTAATTTGTGTATGAGTTTCATAATTATAAATAATATCCAAAAATATTGGATAACAATTTATTTTCATTCAAAATAAATAAGTAATTTTCTACAAATTTCATAAAAAAATGAAGGCCGGGTTAATATGTGATTTAAGTGTGAAATAATCGCTATATACTTATACTAATGGAGAAAAAAACCATATATGGTGTTTTTTGTTTTTATTAGATGCAAAATAACACATATAGGTATCACATGACTTTATATCCATCAAATAAAATTTTACCATAAAATATCATTTTGTGGAAGGCAAGATCTATTACAATATATTTACATACCTAAATGATTTTTTTAAATGACATTACAACAAAAAACTATAATAAGGGTAGGCCACATATTCTCTATACTTATGTGGCTATTCGGACGAGAAGGGAAGGATAAGGAGGTGTCCCCGAGCGTCGCGGTACAAAATCTCTTTTCCATGCAAATAGTTTGTAGATTTGAGATAATTGATGGTGATGTTGTTTCTTCTTAAATAGTTTCTATTTTGAATATATATTTGCATTATCTTTAGTTTGTTTGGATATATGATGTTTGGAACAGGTACAACGTTGCTATAACAGGTACAAATATACTGCTGGGCAGTGGCAGTGGCCATACTTCCCAGCAGATTTTTTTTTAATTCTGCCCAGAATTGTCACGGTCAATAGCCGTGACAATTTTTTTAAAAAGGGTCACGGTTATAAACCGTGACAAACGTGTCACGGTCATTGACCGCGATACGACCGTGACACAAACGCGAGTTTTGTGTCAAGGTCAATGACCGTGACACGACCGTGACAAAAAAAGTTGTCTCGCCTCGAAATGTCACGGTCATTGACCTTGACAAGTTGGATTTGTCAAGGTCAAAGACCTTGACAATTCGGCAGATTTGGTGTAGTGTGATACCACCTGTGACACCCAGACTAATTAAATACCGGGTAGCTACTCCTTTATTAAATTAATACAAAATGTCAAGTTGGTTCAGTTCATAGCATCATTGTCGAAAAACGTTTTAACAATTTCTAGCCACCTAATATTTAAAAAGTAAGTTGTCAATTTTTAATTAAATCTGATTAACATGCAATAAGAAGATTATGAACTCCTAACATAACCACCACAACATAATGACAATAGAATAACCATAGAATAGTAATGAGTCTGGAGGAATACTCCTCACAACAATCCAAATACAGGAATAAACCAATACTAAGTCTGCATCACTATATTAATTACAACCCAAAATCTGATATAACTGGATAAATAAAGTGTCTAAGAGAAATGGGGCGACATGCCCAACAGATGAGAAAAATCTGATAACATAGAGTCAAGATCAAAAGTGGAGGCGTTTAGTGTCAAGGTCCTGTAACTTCCACAGCAGCTACAGTGCGTCACCTGAATGGAACTCCTATGCATGGTGTCCTTGTGGCTGGGCACCTAAAAGGTTTTACAAAAAATAGATTTGGAAGCAAACGGGTCAGAGCCCGATGGTGAAAATAGTTTAAAATATAGCAAGTGTTTTAATGACATAAAGCAATGAATGCAAAATACATGTTAGGACGTGCTCTCACATGAAATACTCACCTCTCGACTATCTGTGCACTCCTAACGTATCCGTAATCGAATCTAGTTATCCCCGTATCTAACTGGTCCAATATAAAATCTAACGTTACTATACGATTCACGATTTAATTCCCGATATCTTATTTTAAACAGAGTGTTTTACTCTTCTACATAGTTTCCCATTTTAGTACTACTAATCACTAGAGATCTTCCATTTTATCTTTTACAAAACGTTGATATTATAGATACTCACATTTATACATTACAATTCATTTCAATTAACAGTATATTACTCTCATCATAAATATACAATATTAGCACCCCGAGACTAAGCTGCGGTGCACACATACTCTCCTATCCAATTCCGGTACATCACGTACATAAGGACCACGCATTCCAAATCTCTCAGGAATCGTTCTCAAATAATAACAATCACACAAAATGGAGGCGAACATAGTTCACATCACATGGGTCACGCACATACCTACGCTCCCATGATCATCCGACTTATTAACTTCTCAATAAGTCCTTCTCTGACCTATGTCCTCGAGGTACCAATCTAAATCCCCCCGTAGGCACACAAAGATTAGATGGCCCTAATCGAACGCAGACCTCCTGTGATAGCAAGTATGGTAGGTATGTTTTACACATAAAACCACATATACTAAGCATTCGCACATCTTAGATATCTCAAATTATTAATATAGGTATGCTTCTCGTTCTTATACCGTCATTTAATGTTATACGTTTACAAGTCCCCGATTTGTATATTAACGTTGTCAACCCTTCTCACGTCGTAATTAGGTATTCGTTTCCTATTCCACAAATGTCATCCGGATTTCTATAAGGTTATAAGTTCTACTCCTCAACGTACCCCAATTCTCACAATTATATCCACTAGTCAATAAGGGAAGGTTAATTCTCAATTACTTAAGTCTACGGGACATTTGAAATAAAATCAGGCCAAAAAGGCCATTCTGTCAACTCGTTAGAAGTCTCGTTCGAACGAGTGTCATTCGAACGAAATGCTTCGAACGAACTACCAACTAATTAGAAGGGATACTGTCATCTCGTTAGTAGCTCGTTCGAACGAGGTCATTCGAACGACCTGGGCAGGTCTTCTAACGAGATGGCAGACTGCGCCCAGAAATTCCCCCAATTTGGTTTTCTTCAGATTTCTCTCCTCTAAATCCCCACTAAGATCATCCCAATTAAGTTTTAACGTTTTTAAACTACTCTTAGTCCTCCTAAGTCACCCTCTAACATATATTTGGGGTCAATGCTTCCTAAATTAACATGTAATCATCATAATTCCCAAACATCATCCCAAACCCTATAAACATGAAGCCAGAATTTTAACGTCTACAATTTCTCCTTAAAAATCCATTATTAAATCATCAAAAGATACATTTTGGATATGGAATTCATTCATTACCATTCTACATGAAATCCCTATATAAGATTATGAGTTCTATCTCTAATTTCATGGGTTTTTCATCAAACTTTCAATACAAGACATATATTCAATCCTAAGCATGGAAGAAACATTCGCTTGAAATTATGTAATTAAACCACTTTCTTTAGATGTTCTGATTTGATGTTGAAGGGTGAAAGTTGATTCTCCTCTTTCTCTCTTCAAATTTCTCCCAAAGATGGTGATGGTGGCTAGGGTTTCTTTTGGAACCTCTTAAGACTCTCCCTATAACTCCCGTAGCCCACTACTTGTTAAATGCTGATATTGGACTTAGTGGGTTTATTTCTAATATAAAATTAACCACTAAAATTCGTGGGTTTTAATTCCCCTATTTTTAAAATTATCAAAATACCCTTCTAGGTTGTCAGTATGGCCCAAAAATGCCCCGGTACCCAAGCTGAACCCCCGGCTAGTGTTTTCTGACTATTTCGACCCTTCCGGACATGTTGGCGCACTCAAAATGACCATTCGGTTGATAAAAATATAATTCACTTTTTAATTCAAATAATTTCATTCCTGACGCGACTGACACACGCGTCTCAACTAAATTTCCAAATTATCGTATTTCTGCCTCGCAATAATTTTAACATTTTCAATACTCATGAAATTTTAAATTTTAACATCATAATCAAATACCAACTCACATCTCGTTAGTATTTATACCCGTATTAATTTCCAATTAATTCTCATTTAATTTAATTAATCCTTTAAATAAAAATCAATAAAATTACGGGGTATTACATTGTAATCTAGTTGTTGGATTTATTGGATAAACCCGTAATAGTTCAGAACCATAAACAACCCCATAATAGTTTAACACCATGTCCTATGTATTTTTAACATTTTTGCTAACCGCACAAGAAGTCAAGGCAGAAATTGGAATTTCGTTAATTAACGTCAATATTTATTCCTCGCATGGGTACGAGACAAAATCATAATCGTTGGCACATAATTTTTTAAACTCTTGTGCATGAAAATCGGGACCTTTAGCTAGGCATGCAATCCTTTAAAAGAAATCACCTCTTTTTAAAAGCTACATTTATTAATGGACTCGTATTGGGGTGTGTTTTACAACATGCATAAGTAACTGCAACAAATGATGTGATAATTACCTCTTTTTATACCTATTTCCCAAACTCATTCATTGCATCCGTTGAACGTTTTCACTTGTGATTTCGCGCAAGTTTTCTCTCATACTTCCTATACATGTTTGTGAAATTATATAAATTAGATGGCAACATAGATAATATACATATTTAAATAAAAAGACATTATATATGTAGGTACTTAATCTATCAAATATTCAATTTCATCTTATGTTTCAAAGACATAACGAGGTGCTTGCTCAAATTGCAAATTTATGAGTCTCACCTTTTTAGGGTTTTCGAAAGGCAATCTAGCCTCAAACTCGTTAAATTCCTTGACCACTCGTTCGCCACGAGGATTGAACCTCTTAAGACCTTGTTCCAGCATATCTTCCCGAGCATATAAGGATGATTACTCTATTATATATTCTTCCACAATTGACCCCTAAATATATCATGTATTCAAACATAATGAAGATTTTTATCAAGCGCTCCAAATGATACATCCAACGAAACTTGGTAGGTCCGCACAACAACGTATCATCGTATTGATGCACAAGCAGGTGGACGATGATGTCAAAGAACGACGAAGGAAGATATTTCTCTATGACGCAAGTCTCCTTGGTTAGAGTGTATATATATACACGAAAGGCAACTAAAGGACGAGCCACCTCCGACCTCCTCGCAGGGCAGGCCCTGTCAGACGAAAAATAACACGAGGAAAAATTACCAAATAAGTATCTCTTTGCCTTAAATGATAGAGAAACTTGGTAACTATACTTCGACAAGACATCCAACAAAAGAGGATTTGGCACAGGAATGCTCCCTATATCCCCCGGCTCATGATGACTCCCCACCGCCATCAAAATTACATATGAGTGCACCAAAAATATAGTCGAGTACAAGGCTTGCATTTGGGACTCAAAATTGCCTAATGAATTTATTTTTACATATGACGAGTCGTTGTCTTCAAAAGCCAAGTCTCAAAACCCTTGAATACCTACGAGCATGATATGAACTTATATAGGGGTAAGTAAGAATGCCAAACCAACTTTCAAGAGTGAAAGAGCTAAAATGAGATGATAAATGCAATTCACTTTCAAATATGTAACTATATATATATATATATATATATATATATATATATATATATATATATATATATATATATATATTGTGATTATATAAAAAAAAAATCAAATTTCTTTTAGAATAATTTTTAAATGGGTTAGTAAAACTAAGTAACTATGTGACTAAAAATAAAGTAATCTAAGTAGTAAGATGATGAGAAATAAAACAAGTTATATAATTAATATGAGAAAGAAACAAAGAATGAAATCCACCCCCATTTCACACAATTAACAAGAACTTGAAATAATCCAATTTAGTTAACTTCCAACATATTTATGTAATTTAAAAGTTGATTCTCATCAAACGAATGAATTAACATACACATGACTTTAGAAAAGTATTTTTAATTCCTACAAACTCTTTACCAAAAAAATAAAAAGCAATTCGATGAACTACCCCCTAGGGAAAATTCATGAAACTAATTTTAATTCAATAATTATAAAACAAGAGTATAAGAAGGTTAGATCATAATTTCAATGATAAGATAGGCCTATCTCTAGTTTGAATCTTAAAATTAAAATTACAAAACTAACTTTCAATCTTTTCTCAAGGATTGTTTACCATTTCTCAATGCATAAACAAGAGTAAGAATTAAAAGTTAAATAAAAAAAAAGGAAATGATCAAATTAACTCAATTGGATTCATGGGGGCTTCATTTCTTCCCTTAAATGGGATGATTAGCCTACCATACTCATCATCCAAGCATGAGATAAAAAAAATAAAGAGCATGTAAAACTAAACAAGAGTAATTAAGTGAAGAAGTGATCAAACCCAAAATGATTGAATTCCAATCAATCTTCCTTCAATTATATCCACAATTCCTCTCAAATTACAAACAATAACTCAACTATATTTTTTTAAAATAAAAAATAAAAATAACTATCTCTCTCTACTAATTTTGCTCTCGAACTGTGCTACTAAAATAACTCTCTCTAAGGTTTAAGTCTTAAATAGGCCTTCACTGCTCTTATAAATGGCACAATGGAGCTAGGGGTAAAATTGGGAGGTTAAATGTTGAGGGTAGAAAGGGTATTGCACACGTGTGTATGTGGGAAGAGGGGTGAGAGGGGTAATTTAGGAAAAAGGAATAACATTCATTTAACACATGTATGTTCCTTTTTTTAGTTTGTTTTGGAACTTTGGCAGCTAGAATAACATTTTGGGTTATGGAAGTTAGAATGGAGTAGGATAGGTTTGGGGATTTGGTGGGTTAAATGGGTTGATGGAGCGAAGGTAGGGCCAGAAAAATGGACCCAAATAGTATCATCCATCCATTTATATCCGCAATGGTTGGGAATGGGCACCGTCATGTTTGTCTCAACCGGGTAGCAGATGGTTTTGAGAAATGACCCACTGTCCTTCTTACTCATATAAACTAGGGATCTCTCTAATTAAAAATTTTGAAAGAGAAAATGGGTTGGCGATTAATTTGACCCAAATCCAATCCGTAACAGCTATCAACCCACTATTAACCTTCCCATATATGACCATAATCCGTTAACGACCCAACCAAATCCACCCACACCAGCCCATTTGCCGGCCCTAAGCTAAGGTATGGGTCGAAGTAAGTAGAACTCCTGATTTTGGGGTAGCTGGGTTGAAATCACAGGTCGGAGTGGATATTCGAGTTTAGAAGGTGGATGGGGGTTTAGGATTCGGGTATGAGGCAGTGGGGTTATGAGGGTTGAAGTGGGTCGGGTATAGGCAGGTAGATAGCCGGATTTTGGCTAGGCATACCCGGGTAGATAGCTTAGGTTAAAGGGTTGTAAGGCTGATGCCATGGGTTGCGGGTTTAGGTATGAAAATAAGAATGAGAGGTGGGATGGTAGGTTGGTTTTATCCAGGTTGGAGTAGTGGGGGTTAGGAGGGTTAAATTAATGGGTGGTGTTTTGTTTGAAGCTTTTGGGATGGAGGTTTATTTTATTTTAATGGAGGAAAGAGAAAGAGAATGAAGTTGGGTTGAAGAAGATGATAGGTGTTGGATGAGAGAGGAGAGAGAATATGGGAAATATGATTTGTTTAGTTGGGTGTTAGTTGTGAGTAGTTATTGGGTATGTAAGGTGTATGAGACAAGGGTAAGGTGAGGGAATGTGTTTGGTGTATAGGTGTGTATGGAAATAATGGGTGTTTAGGTAGAATAAAAATATAAAAACTAAAACACGCACATATAAAATATAAAAAGACTCACAATAAAATAAAAATATAAAACAAACAACACTAAAAATATAATAAAGAAAATATTAAACACACACTTAAATATATACAGACACTGACATGATGACACGCGAGTTTTATATAATATTTACATAAAATAATAAAATATTAAAAATAAAGACCTTAAAATAAAAGGAAAGGAAATAATAAAATAAAAGGAAATAAAAATGACGTAGCCTGAATAAAATATATATCTATATAAAAACAATAATACCCCCCCCCCCCCCCCCACACACACACACACAAAAAGAAATTATAGGGCATGCTATGGATGGTCTGGGTTTGGTTAGGAGACAGGTTTAGGCTCTTTTACCACACATTTGCTTTCATTTTGAAGCGTTTGACACCGCAAATGACATTTGACCTACAAGAAAGACATATACGTGCATAAGATCAATTTTATCGAGAATTAGTAAATAAAAATCGTCTATTTGATTAAAACACTTTTGGGTGCTTATCATCGCCCTGGAAATGGGGATCACTGACCTCAAGGCCTATGGAGATTCCAACCTAGTTATCAATCAAATACTAGGTAAATGGAATATCTGAGACAATAAACTGCAGCCATATCATGCATACTTAGAATAGGTGTCCTCACGATTCAAACAACTTGAATTCGAAGTCCTCCTAAGGGCTAAGAATAACTTCACACATGAACTTTGCACTCTAGCCTCTATGATCGACACGCAAGAGGGAACTAAGAAAATCACGTTCACCTTAACCAGTTGAAGTACCCCTTCATATTGCTTTGAGATCATTGTCATCGAAGAAACAGTCGTAGGACCCTCGATCTGGTACTACGACATATGGAACCTACGCGACAAAAACCATTACCTAACAGATGCCTCTTTTAATGACCGACTTACGCTACGACGATTGGCATCCTAATTCATCATCTGTGGGGGGCAACTCTATAAAAGAGGGTTTGACGGAATAAACTTATGATGCATCAAGGAGGACGAGACCTTCGAAGTTATTGATAAAATCCATAGTGGCAAATGTGGCCCTCACATGATCCTAGTCACCATTGATTACTTCACCAAATGGGTCGAGGTCAAATCATACGAATGTTTAATGCTAAGAAAGTCGATGAATTCATACGATGAAATATCAGTTCCCTCTTCGATGTACCTCACGAGTTAGTATCGAAAAATGTGTCTCACCTTGGGAAGGATTTCAAAAGTGTTACACGAGTGCGAGATAATTCGATATAAATCATCCCCCACAGGCCTCAAACCAATGGATTCATCGAAGCCGCTAATAAAAACATCAAAAACATCATCATCAAGATGATAGAGACATATAATGACTGGTCCAACAAACTCACACATGCCCTCTGGGGCTATCGTACGATAAAGCGAAACTCCATCGGGGCACCCCTTACTCACTAATTTATGGTATGGAAGCAGTATTACCCATAAAACTCGATTTTGCCTTGCTAAGGGTCATGCTCGAAATCCATGTAGTCGAAACTGACTAGGTCCAAGCCCGTAATGTCTAATTCACTCTCCTTGATGACAGGAGGCTAAAAGTCTCTTAACATAACTAGGATTACCAACAACGTATCGGTCGAGCATTCAATAAATGAGTTAATAAGCAAAACATTCAAGAGGGAGAGTCAGTCATCAGGGGAAAGGAAGATCATGCAAGACCATACACATTCCCAGCCCTATATCGAAAAGTCTGCTTGAGACACTAACCTTTTACTTGAAGTCAGCTAAAACACTTTAAGCGCCCAATATTTGTTTCATTTATAGATAACTACATAGACTTGATTCTCCTCAATATTTTTATCATAGACATTCATATACAGACACCCAGTTGTCTTTGTATCGAAGATACATAAGCAACCGAAGATATCATTTCAGGCTCGATATAAATAATACAAGAAAAACCCTATGTTACAAAAAAATCATGTATATGTTCATTGTCCCATCACTCCCAAAGAGTTGGCACAATTTAATTAGGTTAAACGTCAAATAACAAAATCGTGCTCTAATGCATTTTAAAGACTCCCTAGGGTCATCGTTATTTAAGCTATATACAAAGGATAAAATTGAGAAAAATAAAAAAAAAGACATAAAAGGGAAAATACACTACGCTTATAAACTTCTCCTTAGAAAATGAAACAACAAAACACTCCTCCCCCCTCGGATCACCCTGTATCCCGAGATAAGGATCATCAAAATAGGCAGACTCCTTAACGGCTCATAAAAAAAACAACATCCTATTCTGGGTAAAAAAGAAGCATTCCAATTCCCATGCCACTTTACCTCTATAACCCCACATCCCGGGACAAATATCATGAATCGAAAAACTCATCAATGGTTGCCCGCAAAAGGGCACCCTATTTTTTGGCAAAAAGACAACACTTCGCTTTCAAAAAAATACGTCAAAAGGCTCTCTCCCTATCATATAGAGAAGAAAAAAAAGGACTTCCCTCTTCCGCTTTGGCATTCGTTCAAATACTGTGTCCCTCCAACAAGCAGATAAAGTTGTCTCTCTCCTCAAAAGAAAAGACTAAAAAAACGAGGCACCTTTTTTTCCACATCTGTCTTTTCTTTATTTTTTTTTCACCTACTTATCTTTAATGTTATTGTCATGACTAGGGCTGGTAAATGGGCGGGTGTGGGCGGATTTGGTCGGGTCGTTAATGGGTTAGGGTCAGATATGAGCGGGTTAATAGCAGGTTGACGGTTGTTACGGGTAGGATTTGAGTCGAATTAATCGCCGACCCATTTTCTCATTCAAAATTTTTAATTAGAAATTCCTAGATTATATGAGTAGGAAGGACATCGGGTCAATTCTCAATCCATCTAAACCCCCAAATAATCGGTGAGATTTTAATGGTTCATATGCTACCTGCCTGAAACAAACATAATGGTTCCCATTCTCAAACATTGCGGGTAGAATTGGGTGGACGATATTGTTTGTGTCCATTCTGATGGCCATAGTCATGTCACAAAAAATGTATGAAAGTGTGTCGTCACTATTCTAATTAAATGATCTTAGGCTCACTTTACTTCTCATGTTATTGTGTTATCTCTATTTTATTTTATCACTGTTTTTGATAAAAGTGCTTCAGTCCAATTTTGTCCATATTTCACATCATTCGTGCATAAAACAAAGGAAAGCCAAAAATATTATATATTGAAATAAACCCTCGAAATATAGGATATCCTTATTTATAAACCAAGATGCATAGAATGATAATCCCCATACAAGACAAAATGTATCGATGATTCCTCGTGTTCTTCTTATTAGAAAATACCACCTATATACCCTAGTATGTCCAAAAAACACAAAAGGCGTCATTTGGGGAGGTTACATCAAATCCCACCAAAAATGTTATCCCACTAAACCATTATATCCAGGGCCTCTTCCCCAGATGACCGTTAGCATAACTTCCACCCTCAGCCCTTGGGTGTGGTACCCTAAAACCTGCCTCTGAGGGGGAGGCACCAATTGTAGGACTAAAGTTGTCTGGACATTGAGCGAGGCCGATAGACAAATGCAAACAGTCAGTCGTTGCATCCCGTGAGACCTCAAAAATCAGTTATCATAATTTTAGATGAGCGGACGCCCAGTGCGACAAGATTTCCCTCAGTAGGGCAGCGTCAACCAATACCTGCTGAAAAATCCAAAATACATAAAGATTCAGTCAAGCATGGAAAATATATGGACGTTAAAATACAAATAAAATAAATATTAAAGGAAAACCCACTTCATTCAGAAGGAGGGCGGGATCCAAAGTCGATGCCAACATGCTAAAATCCACATCTCACTGGAGAATATGGGCAAATTGGTCCTCACCGTAAAAAAACACCATTAATGCTGACGAAAAGGATAAAAGCACACAACAATCCACTTTGGGACGATCAAAAGAAACATAACCCGGTGATAGTGTTATTGTATCCGCTTCGATTACCGAAGTGAGCGCTACGTAAGAGGAGGATCATGTACCTACGAGAATACTCCCAAATGAAGATAGAAAGAAAGGAATGTCGAGCATATAAAAGATTAAACCACTCCCATGGTCCATAATCACGCGATGAGGAAATGATACGAAAAGGAAGAGGGAATGTCAAGTAAACGCAGACAACGACGATGCAAATAATAAACATCGTTAAAAGTACAAAGGCTATATTTCCCGAAATAGAAAGCTTATAACTATGTTTAGTAATTTGAAGTGTCAAAATGATTGACCGATCGATTAACCATTACCAGATAGTTAACCGATCGGTTAACTGTTCAGTCCCTTGGTTAACTGATCAGTTAACCCCTTGCCAAAAATCCCACTTACCACCCTGATTTTTCTAACTATTACCCCTAAAAACCCATTTATTTCCAAAGATAGGAAAACCTATTTTTGGAGACCTTTCAATTTCGATGAAGAGTATCTGAACGTGCTCACTCTTAGTCGATCGCTTATATGGACACCTCGATCCGCAATCGAGGTTTGACGATGCTTCGTCCCATCAGAAAATAAGCCCCGAGCACAAACCACGGAAGAACCCACCAAAATACCAACTTTTAAGACCTCCAACTAAAGTTCAAGGGTAAAAAAGGCCAAGAGCTAAATTATATAGGGACAAAGTGAAGATAACTAAAATCAAATAATCCAATAAATAACAAATAAACAAGCCATCCAGGACCTTTAATCGATCAGTTAAAGTCCCCCCAAATAGTTAATGGATAAGTTAACTTTTTCTCTATAGATAACTGATTGGTTATCCATCCCAAAAAACACCATTACAAAATCTTAGCAAATATATTATCAGTCGTACATGTGTCGACTGCCAAAAATAGAGGTCCCAAAACCTTTAACCGATCGGTTAAATGCATAATGCATACCTTTATAAATAAATGTGTTCGCCGTCTATTTAAAGCATTCCAAAACTCTACCTTGGTCTTATTTTTTCAACTTCTTCTCTCCCGAGTGTCCAAGATACTCAAGCTCATTCTGAAAGTCTTGAAAAAGATCGTACTTCAAAAAATTCGTTTTACCCTTAAGGAAAGCTCATACTTTTGTGAACTCACTTTCAAGATCCAAAAAGAGGTTTGTATTTCTGAAAAAGTTGCCTCCGCGAAATAAACCAAGTTGAACCTCTGCAAAAATTTTGCAATAGCCATCACTTCTAAACGAAGCTCTGCCCGGATGAAAACACCTCAAAATTGGACACACACCCAAGAAGAAAATCAACCTTGGTCACAAGTGTAAAGAACCTCTACACTAATTTCGAAGAAATAGCTTATATATATATTATGATAAACTATACATACCCATGTGTCTTCTTAAGCCCGGTCCCCATTTAGGGGATTGAGTACGCAATTTATAGCCTTTATATTTAAAAATGTTGGTTTCTAATCCAACATCTCTATTTGTGTATTGTATTGACATGCTCATATGTTAAATAAATTCTAATCAAATGATATGATTAAAATAAATCATCATGAAAACACACTTTTTAAAATCGTTCTCAAGAAAATACCATTGAGTTTTGTTAGCCCGAAACTTTGCAGTCCAAAGCCTAAAATTCGGCTACTCTCACCACTTCTCCGATCGAATAAATCCCATCTAGGTGACATCACCCCGAATATGTATTTTCATATAAATACTTTTCAAACATCATCATTTTATAAACATGTTTTTTAACATATAAATATATCAATCCAACACAACGAAAATGTTATATTAAGGACTAGACTACATAAAAACGGTAATGTTGTACCTTGTATACCCAGTATCCCATTTCCTACACTCGTAAATATGCCCCATTTGCTGGAACTACATTGGCTTTGATGTCAAGTCCCCTTGGGTACATACGCGCAATACAGAATCTTTCTCGTGAGCTCAAGCCGTGATAATATAACTCATGATATGTTGTTTCCACGAAGATGCACCCATGTCTCGACTTTCATCCATACACCTAAGTAACTAAAATGAGATATCAAACTATCTCAAGGCATGATCTCCTAAATATCACTACTAATGATCACATACAAACGGGCAAACACGTATATAATAATCACAACAGAGATGCGGCCATCTCTCACCTTTTTATCTCTCCTCAAACCTCTAACGAGATATCAAACTATCTTAAAGTATATCTTCTCGCACACTTGCATGCATGATAATGTTCATCCGTTATACAAATATACAACAAAGATTTATACAAAAGCAATCTTGTGTACATGTGCTAGTTAAACTTAAGTTTCCATACCTCTCACTAATACCATTTTCCAAGTTGAAGCACCTATATACATTTTAAGGGAACCTCGTGCTAAGGTATCTAAACATGTTCTAAAAATAACTAAAAAGTAATTGATTAATGTAAAGAGAAATAATAAGCATAGAATTAAGGAAGCATATAGAATAAGGGGGTTCCTAACTCCTTCCCCACGCGTAACTCGGACCCTAAACCCGCATAACAAATTCTTTGGGCCAACCGATGAATTTAAAACCTTCCGTAGGATTATCCTAAAGCATTTTTTTTGTTTCTATATCAAACAAACTGGCGACTCTAAACAACCTACGAAATCCATATTTTCAGCACGAAAGCCACACTCACTGAGGGCATTCACCAAAAAATGGATATGGTGTCAAACTACATCTAGGGGAAAAATCGATGACACAACATCGAACCGATAAAATGACCTTGGGGGATGCATCGAAATGGGAGATAAGAACTCTCGTGTTCACCGTTATGCAAGAACGCCCACGGGAGAAGTCCCAGCTCATTCGGGGACTATAACACCACAGTGGCGACTCCGCTGGGGTCAATTTTTCCACCATCAAAAATTAACATTGTTGATCGTACCTAGATTTTCCAGCTACGTTACAGTGCGGACATCATTGAGGATAAATCAAGAGAACCAAACTATCTATATGCTCCCTTTCTTCTATACTTAATATTTATGTACACCATGACTAATTTATATAAATTTTAAAACCGTTTAACGGTCTTAGTTTTAGGGTCCCTCACAATGTAGATACATGCTTAGGTCCCTATGTATAGGATTGTACATTTTCCCAAACATATAGGGATGCGCGAAGGAACTCACGATAAAATAAACATCAAAGTATGTAAAAATTAAAGATTACATGTTTTCATTACGCACTGCATGGTCTTGATTTTCATGTTGTTTAAATTCTATACCCTTGAGTCCCCAAAAATGGCTAGTTAAAACAAGTTCATTCTTTAAAAAAGTCATTTTTTCCCAAAGGAGGTTCGTACTTCAGAAAAATCACCTCTAGTTAGAGTGGTTCTTACTTTCAAGAAGTCACTTCCCCCGATAAAGCTCGTACTTTTGAAAAGTCGCTTCCCGAAAGCCTGCGAAACCACTTTTTCGCACGAAAACCACACTTACCAGGGGTGTGTGCCAAAAATTAGACATGGTGTCAAAGTACATCGAGGAGTAAAATTAATGACCCAACGTCGAACTGAGAACCCTACCTTGGGGGTACGTGGCGGAATGGGAGAAAAACACTCATTCGTCCTTCATTAAGTAAGATCTCCCCTCGAGCACAAGGTCGTCTGACTCAGGTCCTATAACACCACAGCATGCTTAAGCTCAGTCTAGCACAAATTCTATGCGTTGAATTATTCATTCATCTATTTGGAAATCTTCTAATATAATGTGGCCATAATTTATAGCTTAAAAACATAATATTCGTCTTAGTATAGACACTGATGGTTTTAATCCATACGGGAATCTCAGCTTCAATTACAGTTATTGGCCTATCATTGTTGTTCCTCTTAACATGGGATTGTCTTTGTGAATGAAATGGGAGGTTTCAATGATGTTGATTTTAATATTTGGACCGCATGCACCGAGCAAAGACATTGACATTTACCAAGAACATTTGGTAGACGACTTATAAGGTGTAACGGTATACGACTCTTACACTAACATAAATTTTACTTTAAGATCGATGTTATTGTGGGCAATCCATGATTTTCCTACACATGAAACTTTATCGAGCTGCATAATTTATGGTTATAAGATATGCTTAGTTTGGGCAAAAAAAGTAGACTCTAAATGACTTAAGTGTAGTAAGAAAATATGTTATCGTAGTCATCAAAGATACCTTCCTCGCGATCACAAGTTGGGGAGGACAAACACAAATTTAACAATAAGGTTGAACATCCTTAATCTCCATGAAGATTTTATATATCGGAGATGAGAATCGGTAAACAAATTTTAGGAACAAAAGGAAAACACAAACGGGATGAGGATGTGGTTGAAAATGTTATTACTCCATGGTACAGGAGGTCTATTTTATTTAATTTCTCGTATTAGAAAGAGCATAATGGTCATTATAATCTAGATGTTATGCATATCGATAAGAACTTCACTCAACATATTTTGTCGAGAATTTTAGACATCAAATATACAACCAAGGATAGAAAGAAGGCAGATGAATATATGAAGATCGTGGGGACCAAACTGAAGATGTGGTTTACGAAAGTTTAGGGAAACTGTGAAACAAAAGGTTGCATTCACTTTCAGTTAAAAAGAAAAAGAATAATTCTTTTGTACTTTAAAGGAGTTGAAGTTGCCAAGAGGGTTTTCTTATAACATGAGTAATAATGTGACTTTACAACTACTTCGATTGAAGGGACTTAAATCACATGACTATCATGTAATTATGCAATATTTATGACGTTTCTTCTTAAAATGCTTATTCAAAACACAAGGAATTGTGAATATTCATTCAACGGTTAAGATTATTTTTCAATGTGTTGTGCACTAAAGTGAACAATATGGACGATTTGGAGTTTGTAAGGAAAGCACTCTTTGAAGAAATATGTGTTTTGGAGAAATATTTTCCACCTAGTATTTTTGTTACTACTACCCACCTCATCATACACTTAGTAGAGGAAGTGATGATTTGCGACCCTGTTAGATATAGGTGGATGTATCCTTTTGAGAGGCTATTTAATAGTAACTATTTTACACATATATATTTGATTTTCTAATGTTACTTTTTTTAATTGATATTTTTTTGAGGTGTAGGTTAATGAAAGATTACAAGAAGTATTCTAATAATAAGGGGTGTGTTGACGGGAGCGTTACACGAAAATATATTGTAGAGGAATTGACTCTTTATTGCATGAAGTACATGCCTAACCTTCGTAAAAGAAATCACAAATATACTCATGAATATTTTTTTGACGAAGAAAAAGATGATGAATGCACGGGAGATTGACTTAAAGTTTAAGGGGAGAATGTCAAATTAACCCCATTATAATTATCACAAGAACATAAATGAATGTTGCAACAGTCAGATGAAGTGGGTGAATGATAGAAGTATGTGTATCAACAGAATTCGAGATTTTTTAATTGGACAATGCCTCATTAATATATCGAAATATGAAGTAAGATGTTTAAGTATGTGATTTTTAAATTGGTGTAGGAAATATAATCTTTAATGGGTATCCATATTTGCGCATAATCGAAAAGGAACTACACTAAAGGAAAAAAGGGAGGGTTTTATCCCGTGGTTGATTAAGGAGGTTCACTCTTAATTAAACTACATAATTTAATGTTTATATTTATACTTACATATATAATTATCTTCCATAACTTTTTTTACAGCTATTAAAGGATGGGTTGAGTGCAGCTAGCAAATGGGCTAAGATATGATGTACAATCATATAAGTGGTATAGGGTGAATGGGTTTGAATTTTGCACACATGAGTATGATGATTTGCGGGTAACCCAAAATAGTGGTGTGTTAATGAGGGTCGTCACGAAGTTGAGGTCAAGCGGGAAATATATAAATTACAAGGAAGTAGAGACAACATAGTATGGAATTGACCTTGGATTATTTAAGTTGGATTATACATCTTTCAGAATAGTTATGTTTTATTATGATTGGGTGAGAGTTGAAGATAAGGTAATGGTTTCAAAGTTGATCATGACTCAAAATTAATCATGGTGAACTTAAATAAGCTTAAGAGCAAGGATATAATAGATGATGATCCATTCATTCTTGCATATCAAGCATCTTAAGTGTTTATGCAAAGGATTTTGAAAATTATGGTTGGTCAATCATTTTACATGCACCCCAGAGATTGACAAAAAATGTTGACAAACTTGAGGTCCCTATAGTGTATCAGTCTATTCTTGAAGAGATCCCAATTTGAATATTCAATTCCATGAGTTGCAGTTAAAGTTGAAGCTGATTTTATGATTTTTGCTTCATATTTACTACTTTAATGCTCACGTATTATAAGTTTTTAAAGACTTATTCAAGTGGTCATTGTCTTTTCCTCTTTAATGCTCTATGTTTTCTCTTTCTATATCTTGATACTTTGAATTATTTGGGATTGTTGGCCTAGTGGTACTTTCGGTGAACAAGAAACGAAAAGGGGTTTAGGTTTGATTTGATATGATCATTTGCTTTTGAAAGCGGTTTGTTTTGTTTACCTTTTGCAATAAATCAAACTTGAAAAAAGATGGTTACATTTGTACCTTCCTTGCAGTTTTAATTTGCCTGTATTGCATGAGTTTTAAAGGTGAGACTGGTTCTCATTTTTAATAATGTTGAGTTTATTATGATAATTTTTTATTATAATACTCATATTACTATTATTTCTAGATAATACCCTTCTTTTATCATGCATAATATATCTGACATGGGCTTAATTACAGTATAATGTCTGATGAAGTTGATTTATCCACTAACATGATAGCCCAAATGGATCATCTTCGAACTCAAGAATTGCAGTTAAGATCCACAAATATAATCAAGTAGTGGGCAATGAAAAGGAAAATTCAAGACTCGACTTGGAAAATTGGTCCATGCTCAGCTCCAGATATTGTATACCAATTTGTGCAAGGTTCTAGAAACATACAAGGAGGGTATTTGGAGTGAAATATAAGATTTCTAAATTATAATTAATTTGTTCATTATTTTATCTTTTGTATATTCATACTCATTTCTAATAATCAAAATAATTAATTATCTTGTTAGGCTAAATATAGACTTCCAGAAAGTTACAAGATTAGTTGCTACAAAATATTAGTATCCAACTTAAATCGTATAGATCCACATTACGCTAGAAATATTATGATAATTATCGAATGGATGGTGAAAGGTTGGCTAATGAGCCTCCACTCGTTAAGACAAAACAATGGAAATATTTTGTGGATCGTGAGAGTACGAAAGACGCTAAAAAAAGATGCAATTAGGGATGGATAATAGGACAAATATTAGGGCCACTCACACAAGTGGACGCGGTGGGAATGCCCAAGTTGTGTACAATCTAGTACCTATTACTATCATGTTTCACTTATTTTTTTTATTACTCTTATATTGAAAGAATATATGTTATGTTTTTAATTTACAGCCACATAAATTGTGTAAAAGCCCAAAGCATGTTGATGTGTGGATAAATGGCCACACTTGCAAAGATGGGACCGTCAAAGAGAGCATTGTTCCAACGATGGTGATTTTGTACAAATAGTGAATGATGAATATTACATGAAAATGTTATACATTCAAATGATTAGTCCTCCCATTTGTACATATATGACATTTCACAGGATAAGGTAGTGGCGAAAAAAAAAAGAATTATAAGAAAGTTTAGTGATAACACCAACCAATGATAATCATTAAAAATGATGCCTTGGCCCAAGTATTTGGTGTTCACAATAGAGAGTTCACTCGTGGTGCGGGTTATATAGTATTTCTATCATCTATTGAGGCTTCATCTCCAGCTTTATCTTTGCTTGCAGTTAAAAGGATCGAGGGGAACCAGATGAAATGTAGGATAGTTACATTAGAAAATGAGACGAAAGTCATCAATAATAAACTAAGCAATATCGAGATAATGACAGGCATGGCTATTATGAGTCCAATTATTCATGCCACGTGGACCTATGATATTGAGACACCGGTCCTTATAAGTATACATCTAAGTGCTTCATTTACACTTGGTCGACTTCAGAACTACTTGGTTGGTATATCGGCTGACCAGCTTAAGAAAATGAACCATCAGGAAGAAGAAAGGTCATTCACATGGGAATTATCAAGAGACATTCCACACGAGTCTCATTCATTATGTATAGGTGTAAGTGCCTGAATATATAAAGGAATTCCACCCCTTAGTTTCTAGGACCATTATAAATATCTTATTTCCCTTAGCTCAAGGGGCAAGTCTATTGCACACAAGCAAGACTACCAAGAATTCTATGTAACTACTCTCAATAGTAATACCATAACAGTGGACGTGGGCTTTTCCTAAGCTGAACCACTTTAAAAAAAATTGTTTTCCTCTATTATTTTCATTTACATTACTCAAACAATTATCTGTGAATATAAAATTGGTAATTTTTAGCCAAAATAAAATATCTACCAATTTTAGACATCAAAAGATTGGCGCCATTTGTGGGAATGATTGCTTGTCATTGTTCTCTACTTATCTTATTCAATTTTTCACCTTACAAGATTTCTAAGGGATGACAATATTACTGAGAGCAGCCTTGCAGCTTTAGGAAATGCTCTATATCCATGTTCTCCTCCCAGTGTAGCAGATCTTTAAGGCATTTTACTCAATCTTGCCAAAAGACAAGAAGCAATGCAAGAGTCAATTAGGTAGTTGGCTCAAACTTTGTAGGACAAGTCTACCACAGTGCCATCACGGAGGGAAATTCTGACTCCTCCTAAAAGAAATGGGAGACGTAGTTATTCTAGGTCCTCACGTGATAGATCTTATCGCCTAGGAGCAACATCGTCCATTTGATTTATTGATTACTATAGTGGTCGGTCTTTCGCCTCTGAGTGACCGAGCATTCTAGAACAATTAAGAAAGGCTTATTTATTTTATCATCTTGGACCCCGAGCAACCAGAGGTCATTATAGAAAGACATTATGATCCCTCGATCATAGAGAAGGTTCGGTTAGGTCCAGAGCTAGCATCAGCTGATCTGTGCGTGCCAAGCAGACTTCTATGGAAGAAAGCTCATCATAAATGCATAGAAAGGACACCAAAGCCGCCTCAGCCAAATTGAAACCAAAAGAGAACTCTTGGAAAGGATCAATACAGATATTGAAAGATCATTTGGGAGAAATGGCAAAGACCAAGAATCCTCTACAGAGGAGTTTTGTAAAAGGATCTCCTTTCATCCAGGACATTGTGGATTACTCCACACCATCCAAATTCAAACCATTTGTGGTCACGCCTAAATATGATGGTAAAACTAATCCCGTCCTACATGTTGAACAACACCAGGATGCCGCTGATATTTATTTTGTTCCTGACGAGATGAGATGCAGAGCTTTTTTGAGTATAATTACTGGTCCAGCTCAGATATGGTACAACAATTTACCCCGAGAACAAATTGCTAATTTTTGTCGGCTCACCAAAATATTCATAGGTAATTTTTACTTTGGAGCAAAGTCAATCAAGAGGGTAGCTCATTTACTCAGTGTTTGCCAACGACCAGGAGAAACTACCCGGGAGTATATCACTCATTTCAATAATGAGAAACTAGAATTGGCTAATTATGAAGAGAAAATGGCCATTACAGCTTTAATGAGCGAGTTGCTTCCTAAAAAGCTGTATTATATGCTGGCGAAAGAACCTCCATAAATTATGACTGAATTGATGGCAAAAGCGGGTAAGATAATGAACGCCGAAGAGGCTATGGATTCTAAGTAAACCCTTGGGACAAAATCTGATGGCCAAAAGAACTCTGATAAGAAGGAACAAAAAGATAAGAAAGATAGAAGCCTAAAAGTATGAGAAATATACCCCTCTTACTATAGGTGTTCATCACATTCTGGAGGAAATTAGGAGCAGTAAAGACTAGAAGTGGTCTGGGAAACTAAAGTCGTTGCCCAACTAGAGAGATAAATCTAAGTACTGTGACTTTTGTAAAGACCATGGACATACCAGTGATAACTACATTACCCTGAAGAATAAAATTGAATCTCTCATTTACCGAGGAAATTTGACCAAGTTTATTGATCGGACTGAAGGTCGGGACATGAGAAGAAGGTTAGAGTCCCCTTACAAAAATAAAGATGACTGGAAAAGAGGTCGAGATGGTGATTTTGAAAATGATCCTTACTTGCCGAAGAAACCCAAGGAGCCATAACTTGAGGTAAGCATGATATCTTTTGGTTATAATTTCATTACAGGAGGGGATGTTGGAGGCGGAGATGAAGTCACTGCGAGAAAGGCCTATATAAATGAAGCCAAAGCTTGTTCTTACATTAGGCAAGTTAACTTATCAAACGAAGTAGATGGTCGTCCCAGAAAGGTGTATAAAGATAAATAGGTCATAGGCTTCTCTAAGAATGACTTGTTAGGAGTACTTTACCCTCACAACGACCCTCTGGTCATTACCTACCAGGTGTATTATGCTAGGATAGCAAGAATCCTCATGGACAATGGTAGTTAAGTAGATGTTATGTTCTATCATTGCTTTCACATCTTGGGGATACGGGATAGAAAATTGCAACCTTATCATCGGCCTCTAGTTAGCTTCTCCGTAGAAAAGGTTTATCCATTAGGAATTATCAAATTAGAAGTCTTGATCAGCAATTGGGTAGAAAGAAGAACCAAGAAGATTCACTTCTTCGTCCTGGATAAAAATGTTCCCTCAGCCCATACTATGATCATCGGTAGAATGGGGTTGAAGAAGTTTGAAGCAGTGTCATCCATAATTCATTAGTGTATGAAGTTCCCCACTCACTATGGAATTGGCGTGGTAAAAGGCAATCATATGGAAGCTAAAAAACAATACTATATCTCTGTCGACCAGCAAAAAGTTCAGAAGAGCACCACCACTTACCAAATTGACACTTTAGATCCCCGTGAAGAAGCTGATTTCGTCAAAGGGCAAGTTGTCGAAGTTACGGAAACCATTGTACTAGATGATGAAAAGCCAAAGAGAACCACCCAAATAAGCTCAAACCTAAAACCATCCATTAAAAGGGAATTAATTGCATTCCTTTGAGAGAAAAAAAAGGTGTTTGCTTGGATCCATGAGGATATGCCTGGTTGACCTTAACTTCATCTGCCATGAACTCAATATCAATAATGATGCTAAACTGATCAAGTAAAAACGCAGGGTTTTTGGTCCTAAGAAAAATATAGCTATCCACGAAGAAGTAGACAAATTAAAAAAAGCCCATTTCATTGAAGACATCAAGTATCCTAATTGGTTGGCAAATGTAGTAATGGTCAAAAAGAAGAATGACAAATGGAGAATGTGTGTGGATTTCACCAACCTCAACGAATCATGCCCAAATGATCATTTTCCATTACCAAGTATTGATCAATTGGTAGATGCAATAGCAAGTCACGAGGTGCTAAGATTTATGGATTCCTACTCTGGTTATAACCAGATCAAAATAAAATCGAAGGGCAAAAAAATCACATATTTCATCACTAGTCGAGGTACTTACTCCTATAACGTTATGCCTTTGGGGTTTGAAAATACTAGGGCAACCTACCAAAGGCTAGTGAATAAAGTTTTTAAAGAATAAATAGGGAAGAACATGGAAGTATATGTGGACGACATGCTTACCAAGATCAAGGTAGTTGTCGACTATATCAAAGACATGAGTCGGGCGTTTGATCAGTGATAAAAACATTAAATGAAACTCAATCCAACCAAATGTGTGTTCCGCGTACAAGAAGGAATGTTACTAGGCTTTATTGTGAATAAGAAAGGCATTGAATCCAACCCAGATAAAATCAAGCCATTAATTGAGATACAATCTCCAACATGAAAGAAAGATGTGCACAAATTAAGAGGAATAGTGGCCGCTCTCAATCGATATGTGTCCCGAGCTACCTATAAATGCCTATCATCCTTCAAAATACTTAGGAAAACCTTTGGATGTAATGAAGAATGCGAAGATGACTTTCAGGAATTGAAGAAGTACTTGGGATCCCCACCACTATTTTCTCGGCTAATTCTGGGAGAGAAATTGTATCTATGTTTGGTTGTTTCAGGCTCTGCTGTTAGCTCAACATTAGTCAAGTTGGAAGATAGAGTTCAAAAACCAGTGTATTACACTTGCAAATCATTCAAAGGAGCCGAAATCAGATATCCCCTCTTAGAAAAGCTATCCCTTGCTCTTATTGAAGCTTTAAGGAGTATGGAGCCATACTTTCAAGCACACACCATTATGGTTTATACCGATTTACCTCTTCTTCGGTCACTTCACAAATTAAAAAAATCTGGGAGATTAATGTCCTGGACAGTAGACCTGGGAGAATATGAAATCCTTTATGAGCTAAGGACAGTGCTAAAGGGGAAAGCCGTAGCATTTTTTATTATTGAATTCACATATCCAGAAAGATAACTACTCCAAGTTTACCTGTCGAACATACTTCCTTGGAAGAAAGCTCTACTCTAAAGCAAACTAAAATCGTCGTCGATCAACCTGAAACATCGGCTATATGAGAGATCGATAAAAGGTACAAGGAACAGAGCAAGAAAATATTTCAGTAAGGAATATTATCTGAGGAGGGATTTAATGGTGACGTCCCAGTGTGGAAGTTGTATATAAATGGATACTCATGTGCTACTAGTCAATACGGCAGACGATATTTATGTGGAGTATGCACTTTATTTTCAATTCTAAGCCTCAAATAATGAAACTGAATATGAAGTATTAATGACAGGCTTGGAGTTAGCTTATTCATTAGGAGTCGAGCAGGTTATGGAACATAGTGATTCTCAGCTCATTGTTAACCAAGTGCTTCAAATATATAGAGTCAAAGGAGATCTCATGATCAAGTATCTATCCAAAATTATGGAATTCATTTCTAAGTTTACAGTGGTCAAAATGGTGAGAATATCAAGGATAAAGAATGCCCAAGAAGACGCACTTGCTCAGCTCGCTTCAACGACCAGGACAGTGCTTAGGAGAACCATCCCTATAGAAATTCTTACACATAAAAATGTTGATGCGGAGGCCATGGTCAATTTTATTACAATGGATTTAGGACACTCATGGATGGATCCTATCATAAACTATATTAATTAAAGTATAATACCTACTGATCCAAAAGAAGCTAGGAAGTTAAGGTTCAAGGTAGCTAGTTACATGTTAGAACGAGGAGTTCTATACAAAAGGGGATACACTATTTTATTAATTCGTTGTGTTCACCCTACCAAGGTAACAAAATTGATCATAGAGGTACACGGAGATACCTGTGGAGCTCATTCAGCCGACCGATCATTAGTACGAAGGATAGCTATGTTGGGGTACTATTGGCCGACTATAAGAGCAGATTGTATTTCCTTTGTAAAGAAGTGTGATAAATGTCAAAAGTTTTTCGCAATTCATAGAAGACTGGAGGCTGCCTTAACTCCCATTACTTCCCCTTAGCCTTTTGATATTTGGGGAATTTATTTGGTCGGCCCATTACCGAAGACCAAATGAAGGTTCAGATACTTTGTAGTGGCAATGAATTACTTCACAAAATGGGTGGGGGTTGAGTCGTTGGTTGAAATGCCTTATGAAAGAGTTCTCCAGTTTATCTGGAAACATATTATATGCAGGTATGGAATGCCATATGCCTTTATTACTGATCACGGCACTCAGTTTGACATCGATGAATTTAAAGAGTAATGCATTCAATTAAAAATCCAGAAACTTCACTCTGCCCCTGGACACCCACAGTGTAATTGCCAAACAGAGGTCACCAGTAAAATCATACTCGATGGGTTGAAGAAAAGGTTAGATGAAGCTAAGGGAATATGGATAAATGAAGTACACAATGTTCTTTGGGCATATAAAACTAAGGCGAGAATGGCCATAGGTGAGACCCCTTACATTCTTGATTATGGAACCGAGGCAATAGTACCAGTCAATATAGGGTTGCCGACTCATAGGGTGTTAAAATTTGATTCTCCTAAAAGTGATAGCATGAAGAGGTTGGATTTAGACTTGATTGAGGAAGTCAAGGAGGATGTTACACATCGGATGGATGCTTATCAACAAAGAACTAGTAAATTTTACAATAGGTGGGTCAAGTTGACCAACCTGAAAAAAGGAGATTATGCCCTTAAAAAGGTTGTTCAGAAGGGAAACAAGTTGGAAACAAATTGGCACGGTCCTTATCGCATCTCGACAGTCGTTTGACTATGAACTTATCGCCTATAAATGTTTGTAGGGGAAGAATTTAATAATCCATATGACACCAATCACCTCGGGAAATATTATCAGTAATTCTATTATGTATGTGTTGTAATCGTTTCATGCAATTTAATAAAGTTTTGATTTCTGACCAATTATGCTTTATTTTTGTGTTTCTTTTTTCAGAGTACGTTGATGATACATCCCCCTTCAAACTTTTCTAACTTCTAAAACTTGTTAGAAACTTTTTAGACTTCATGTATGACTTCGTCTTTGACAGGTCACGAACAAGAAGTCCCACTAAACTCGACAAAGTTTTCTAACTTAAAAAAAATAGAAAGTTTTTTAGACTTCATGTATGACTTCGTCATTGACAAGTCACGAACAAGAAGTCCCTGAAACTTCATGATGACTTAAAGTAAAAAATAAGGAGTTTTACCCGACCAAGTTATCTTTAGGAAAAATCTACATTCCTAATACATTTGGTCACCAATGTTAACTAGTGTAAACACTTAGCCATAAATACTTTTTACCTAAGTGCATTAGTAAAGCCCAAGGCCCTATAACTCAAGTTCATAGATTTACCAGACACATACCAATTAAGCAGGTTAGTTAGTTGCATAGCCAATACACTAATCAAAAAGATTAATTATGAATCAAAGACTATGTACATAGATGAACATGTATGCAAAGGACAATCTTTATATTCTATCAAAATTCCATAGATAATAGACATACAATCATAAACAAGCAAGAAAAATAAATTTATTATATCGAACATTTTGCTTCGGCCTTGTTCATCCTAGCATGAGGAACATCAAGAGTACTGGGAAAAGTTGTAGTTTTAAAATATCTCAACCAATATTTCTCGGTTAATCCAACAGGTAAGGGGGCGAATAGAATCATCTTCACCATGAAGACCACAATCCCCTAAGTATTTTATCACTAAGCTCTGGGGAATGGCGTCAGTCTAAATCCACTTGGCATTAATCCTAAATGGAAGATCAGGATAATCCAACATTCTTGAATCATACCAATGCCACAACTCATTCTTATCATCCACCTTCAACAATCCCAACACGTTCAACTAACCCTATTTGTACTCTTCCCGATGAGATTGCTCTAGGTGATAGTCCATATGAGTTAAGGCCTAATCATAACCATCCATCAATACTGCTTTGATTTGTTTATGGAAGTGAAAAGTCAGTCGGTCCACTTGTTCTTGGAGCTTTTTGATGGTTTTACTTTATCTTTTGACAATGTTGCCTGGTCGGCTAAGGCTTTCTCAGTTCTTTCTCCATCCTCTGTTGGCCGAGAAACAAGCACCTATCTAGAAGGCTGGATGGATTTGGTCTTTTTCTTCCTCAAGTTTTCTAGATCCTCCAATAGTCTGGCGTTCTCAAACTTCAAGAAAGAAGCACCCTCATTCGGCTTAATCTCAGTTGACTTTTTCAAGCTCTCTAACTCATTCCTTCAATTATTATTCTCTTTTTCAAGAAGATTGGCAATGTCCCGAGCACTTTCCATTTCTCTGTTCAATAAGAATTCCTTCTTCCTGAATGCAGACGTGATCTCTTTTAATTTCTTATCAAAACCCCAACCTGCACTCAATGCCTCATATTTAGCTTCATAATTAGAATATAGTAAATCCCAAGAAAGATTATGATCACCTTACAGCTGCTCGATTATCTCGTAGTATGTTGTATTATTCGCCACGGCCCTATCAAAAAGACAGTGCAAATAGGCATAGGCTTCTTATACTTGGTCGGGCGCATCTTTGTCGAGTAACCCCTCTAATTTAGTCTCAGTTATACTTAAACGGCCAGCTCCAAATAAGTTATTCTATATCTTAACAAGTCAGTCTCATCAGAGATAATTGCATTTTTTTTCTAGCAGTAAACTGAAAAGCAATAGTATCAAAACAACAAGTCTAACCAAGCAGAATGAATAAGCACAATTAAAAGTAAACACTAGCAAGTTGACCAAAGGAACTTTTCATTCATCACAAAAAATTATATCACAAGGTATTGTTCCATTACAACACAAAAAGGGAAATAAATAAAAGCAAATATCAATGGAAAAAGATACAAGAATGGATCGTTAGACTTGAAGAAATTTACACCTTCTCAGTGTCCTTTGCTTCTACCTCTGGGAGGATGGACTCATTCCCAATCGTCGATGCCATAGAGGATTCACATGTTCCCTCTTCGTCATCAATCTCCTCATCCAAGTTAGGAGGGGAATCAGGATCATGCCTCTGAAGAAAATCAGAGTCAGCTGAGGTGCCGACCTCTTTTAAGGTAGAAGTCCATCCATTCTTGAATGACACCTTCTTTCCATACTCAATTTGGAAAATAGCTGCAGCAAAGGCCTTGTCCTAGACCCTGTAGAAGGCATCTTCTTTATTTTTCTTATGTTAGGCCTTAACCTCAATAAATTTCTTCTTTCAGCAATTGCCTCCCCAGTTGAGCTAGTTTCCTTATCTTTGGCAGTCTTTACTTTGTCTTCTATTGTATTCGCCCTATCTTCAGCCAGTTTCAACTTCTCTTGCCACTTCTTTTGATCCCTCTCAAAAACCTCCACATAATCTTTTAGATATTTCTTTAAGCCTTCAATGGGCTCTTCCACATCAGCTAATGATGACTCAGCTGATCATCTCTAATCAATAACTAGTCATAGTTGACCAAAATTATAAAATAAGAGAACAACAACAATGTCATAATCATATATGCTTAAAGAAAAATTATGGAAAGAAGACAAAAGGTTAACAAATATACCAAATCTAAGTTTTGATTTTCACTCTCCAACAGACGAGCTTTGGATAAAGGAACTGCTACCGACCTATATGCCAGTAAAACTCCAGCACCAATTAGTCCCCTGGCAAGCCCAAGGTTCACTGTCGAGGTAGACTCAACAACAGCTTAGTCGGTAGAGCTCTTTTGGACCAATTCTTGTTGGACAGCTAGTCCTCTCTTTAAGCTCTTGAATTGGGCCTCAGTGGTTTTGGCCTCCTCAACATTGAGAACCAAGGGTATCTTGTCGGAAATAGTGGTCTTCTTTGGTGGTGGAGAAGAGAGGCCAACCAACAAATTAGGAACTCTTCTTTTCCCTATCTCTGTTGTGGATGAAGTCTGGATAGCAATGACGTCAAAGGACTCAAAAAAGGATGGATTCCCTATAAGTTTAGCTCCTTGTCTCCTCCAAAAGACTGAGCAGTAGAAGATATGGAAATAGGTTCCTCATCCAATTTGATTAGAGCTTGGGGAATAACTTCAATTGGTCGGGCCATAAAAGATGTAATGGAGCTTTTATACTCCAACAAGACAGATGTTGCTCTGGGATTCTCTTCCCCTATTCTTTGGTGAATTGACCATGGGAACTTTAACTCATTAAATTTTACCTCACCCTCTTTGGGACACCTCTTTTTACTTTCCTCTGCAAAGATAAAATAGGAGTGGTTAGTCGGCATATCATCAAACAATTAGTAGGCATTGAAAAAAACAAAATTCAAGGTGTTAAACTAACCTATGACACGCCCTTCCTGAGGGCATTAGGGACCAGTGTATCTTTTACCCCCTCAGGAAGGGAGCCTACTTCTAGTTCTTCACCATTACTCCATAATCCTAATAATATTTATTAGAATTCAACAGATTAACTACTAATGACCTATTGGCTTGCCTAGTCTTTAGATAATAGGTATTATCCCCTATTGTTCCCCATTTGTAATAATACATCAGTTCAGGAATCCCATTGTGGGTCCAATGAAGTTCATTTAAACGTTGGACACGTTTAATACCCTCCAAATGTTGGGGGCAACACTAGCAGGGACCACATCGAAGTACTGATAGAATTCAAGGAACGGGTGATTTGGAGGAAAAGTTATTCCACACTCCGTAATAAATAAAGTGGGGATCCAATGGCCCTCATCTAACGACAATAAATCCACAAGACCTTCCACTAATTTTAAAGATGCCCAATTAGGGATTTTTTGTTTTTCTCTAAATTCTTCTATGGAATCCTCATCCACAATGTACACCATTGTTTAAATGAAATAAAAGAACAAGGAAGGAACAATAAAGGAGCTCAAAGAAACAGAGATAGCTTAATTGCAAAGGTTTGAGATGAGAATATATGGGGGAGGGGGGGGGGGGGGGAGGTTTCATCCTTTTATAGCTTACCTCGAAAGTTGATAAGTAATGATTCACTGAACCAACGATTGAACTCTTGACGACCGCACGATTCCCAATGGCGTGAAAAGACGTTCGTTATTTTTCAAATTATTCACAAAAAATCCACCGACTGATATACCGGTGAAAAATTTGCAAGTCCAGAAGGTCAGTTGCCGACCATTGTTATATTTGAACACTGGGAAACTTTTTACAATGAATCCTCCATCCTTTCAATAAATCATGAAGCATGGAGCATTGGGTCTATTGTTGTGGGTAAAATTATTCATGCCACATGGACCTATGACATTGGGACACCGATCCTCATATGTATACATTTCAGCACTTTATTTATACTTGGTCAGCTCCAGAACTAATTGGTCGGTATACCGGTCGACCAGCTTAAGAAGATGAACCATCAAGAAGAAGAAAGGTCATTCACATGGGAATTATCAAGAGACATTCCACACGAGTCTCATTCATTATATATAGGTGTAAATGCTTGAATATATAAAGGCATTTGACCCCTTGGTTTTCAGGACCATTATAAATATCTTATTTCCCTTAGCTCAAGGGACAAGTCTATTTCACACAAGAAAGACTACCCAGAATTCTATATAACTACTCTCAACAGTAATACCATAACAGTGGACATAGGCTTTTCCTAAGATGAACCACTATAAAAATCTTTGTTGTCCTCGATTATTTTTATTTACATTACTCAACTAATTATCTGTGATTACAAAATTGGTAATTTTTAGCTAAGATAAAATCTCTACCAATTTTGGACATCAAGAATGGCATTGGGGAAGTCCCAGTTCACCCCGACTGTTGGAGAAAGTGCAACTACTAGGGTATCTAGATCATTGAATGTGAACACTGCTCACTACAAGTCGGTCTCTTATATAATATAAAAGTATTTAATGGTAAGTTTATTGGAAATGGACAAATGGATACTACCCCATAAGACCTAGTGCACCATCACATAGTTAATTATGAGAAATAGGTGGTTGTAATAACGCGTATTTTTTAGGAATTAAAAGTGAATTAATTTGTTTAAATTTAAATTACACGCATGACATAATTTAATGGAAAATAAATATTATGGGCTAATTAAATTATTAATCAAAGAGAAATGATTAATGCTTATCGAATAAAATTACTAAGTGAATAGTAACTACGTAATTGATGTCATAGCGAGTGATAGTGATGTGGTAGTATTTTATCTCAACCGGACGCCGTGTGTGGACTATATGGGATCAAGATAGGAAATTATTTTTGAGTAACTCGAATGATGATTTTGAGGTTACGGGTGTGTCCGGAATGGTCTAAATAGTCAAAATAGTATACCCAGGTGTATATTTTGGGTCCCGAGACAGTTTTAGACCAATGCGACACCACGAGAGGGCATTTTAGTCATTTGGTAGCCTTGGGTTAAAATATCTAGGAATTTCCAAAGGTTATATAAACTTTTAGTTGTGAATGCTAGGGTTATAGGAATAGAAAACAATTAGAGGCCATTAGAGAAGAAATTGTGAGCATTTTTAGATCTTAGGAGAGGGTTCTTGGAGATGTCAACCTTATTCTTACACCATCATCACCTTTGGAATGTAGATTAGAAGAGACTCATTATCAAGAGAATCAAATCATATCACTCCCATACAAGGCAAGTATGTATCCTGCAAATTTTTATGAGTTATAAAACCCATGTAGAGTAGGGTCTTTGAATTAAGGATAATTGACGCTATTCTTGTGATTTGATGAATAAAACTCATAATTCGGATTAGGATTGCATGTAGAAAGAATCCAATTGTATAAATAAAATGAAATCAGAAGTTATGGGATTTATATCATGGGATAAATATGGGGTTTTGATGAACTTATGTAAAGAATACAAAAATGTAGGGTTTAATGATTAATGGAGTTTTAATCTGATCTTGAATGAAATTGTATGGATTTAATACATGATTTACGTTAGAAATCATCCTTACATGTATATTTGATGTTTAGTTATGTTAATTAGGAATTTGGGATTGTTGTATATTAGTTTGAGGAATTTGATGGTGTAAAAACTGTAACAGCGAACTAAAGAAGAAGAAGACACCTGATACATTTTGAATCGATTTGGCCTTTGCGCGAATCGATTCGGTTTGCCCAGAATTAAAAAAATTCCTTTTTGTTTTAAACCCTGAAATTTTGGAGGATTCGTGAGGGAACTTTTAGTACATTTTAAACTACAGAGGGGAATATGAAAATGTTAGTAGGCCTATGGTGGGTATTAGGTTTACATAAAATGAGACGAGTTGAGGGATAATTGAGTATATGTCCAAAATTAATGTATGAATGAAATTCGAGACGAGTCATGCAGTGATGAGTGAACCTTTGTTTACGACTAGTAATATATATAAGGACACAAATTTCCAATTGAGTCCATATGTAGTTTTGGCTTAATTCCTAACAAAACCATTTGAGTTATAGGATTGTAGTTTGTTCCTATCAAGCCTATGACGTTTTAATAAGTTGAAGACGTAGTGGCCAAGATTTAAAGTTTCATACTTGTCGGGTTTCGTGACACATGTTTCACGTCATCAACGTTTGAGGATTCCAAGTCTTCAAAGGTATGAATGCTTTATTATATATATATGAGCTTGGTGAATATTTTAAGGGTGTTATTTTTGTCTAAACGACTTTTTATTTTCAGAAAATATTTTTAGAATTTTATATAAAAAGATTTGGGCTTAAAATGAGATTTTAAAAATTTTGGATTTTCTGAAAAGTTGTTCGAACGAAACTAGGAACTCGTTCGAATGAGATTCCCAGCTCGTTCGAATGACATTACTAACAAGAAATTTTCCAAGTCTCTATTTTCTCGTTATAAGTTTTGGTTCGAACGAACTCGATCGAACAAGATATTAGATGAGATTGAACTCCAATTCTCTGAATTCTCGTTAGAAGTTGTTCTAACGATGTCTTTCGAACGAAATGCCAAGTCATTCGAACGACCTGGGCACGGGAAAAAAAATTGAGCAGTTTTCTTTTAACCAACCACTACCCTATTTCTTTACCAGTTTTATACACTTCGGGCAGCAGTTTTTCATATGACTTTTGGGACTTCTAGAGAGCTTTTTGAGAGAAAATTTTCCAACAACAAAGTCCTTTTATGCGTTATGATTTCTAGATAAAATCTTTCCCCAAAACACATGTTTATACACCCATAGATTGTTTTAATCCAAGTTCACTCATATATATATATATATATATATATATATATATATATATATTGGAGAGTTTATTTGGCACCGGGGATTCTCTACACCAATAAGAAGAGAAGTTTGGGTTCATTCTCTACCCATAAAGGATAAGAACTTTTGTTTGCTACGGCATTCTCACATGGTGAAAGGAACCATGTGTGGTTGACGGTTATTGTGCCTCCATTGGTGGAATCCAATATTTCGGTGGACTCCGAAGTTATCTACAAGGTAGAGTTTGAAGAGCAAAGGAAGAGATGAGGCTTGAAGGAGTCGAGTCGAGTTTTATAAGTCTTCGTGTCTTTGTCTTCGTAAACATACTGTACCTAGTGGATTCGTTAGGTAAGGGTCGTCCGAGCTTTTTCCCATTTGGGTTTTCTTCGTACATCGCCGCGTAGTGTTTATTTATATCTTGCAAAAATCATCATAGATGCATGATAGGATAAACACGATAAAAATTGGTTTAAATCATCACACTTGTTTAATTTGGTGCTAATGTAAGTTTAGATAATTTGGGTAAGTTTTAATTTAATTCCTATCGAGAATTTAATTTGATAAAATTTGGTTTGGCCTATATTGAAAATTAGAATAAGTCATTGTTAGGCAAATTTTAGGACTTGGGTTGAATTAATTTTGAAGTGGAAATTAATATGTTTGAGTAGTTTAATTTCACTTTAAGTTTAACTTAATTTTAATTTTGAATAAATTAAAATTTGAAGTTTTATTTTTTTTTAAATTTCAATTGAAATTTTAGTTGGGAATTTAACTGAACCATCACATTAATTTTAAGAATTCAAAATTTTGGGGCTTTAGACCCTTACAAGTGTATCAAAGCTAGAGCGCTAATTTATTGCGTTAAAATCCTTAATTTAGTTTTGTTTAAAAATGGAATTTTTCCCGTTTTCTAAATTTTCAGCTTTTTTATGGTTCTAATTACGCGTACTGGAATTAAAGTACATAGATGAGAGAGTTTGGATATTTGTCGTTACCGAATGGTCCCCCGCCTACATGTTTAGTAGAAAATGAACGTGTCCCTAAACCCATAGAGAGATGGAGTGAGAACGAACTTAAATTAGCCAATTTTAATTCTCGAGGCTTGAATGCTTTGTTTAGTGAGGTCACACCGGATGAATTCTGACGTATCATGACGTGTGAAACTGCTAAAGAAGCTTGGGATATTTCGCAACTCACCCATGAGGGAACTAGTGTCGTAAAAGCTTTGAAACTCCAAAACCTCACCACTCAATTCGAGGCCATTAAAATGCTTGAAAATAAAACTTTTGATGAATTTTATGCTAGATTTTCCGATATTGTAAATTCATCTTTTAATTTGGGAGAAAAGATACCCGACGACCGAGTAATAAAGAAAATTTTAAGGTCCTTACACGATAGATTTATTCCTAAAGTGACCGTGTTACATTATTTACCCACTTTAGCCTCTACGAAACTATAAGAGGTCATAGGTGATTTACAAACCTATGAACTTGACATGTTTTCCTCTAAGACCGAAAAGAAAAAAGATAAGGGCATCGCTTTAAAAGTTCAAAAGGAGGAAAAACAAGTTTCGGATGCTGAGAGTGATTTTGATTCGAAAGATATGGCAATATTTGCAAGGAAATTTAGAAAATTTCTTAAGACTAATAAACAGAGTCTCAAAAATAAATATAAGAAATTTGATAGAGCCAAGTATAACAAGCCTAAGAAGATCCTTAAAAATCATAATGATGATCTTAATAGGGACGAGTCAAATCGTTGCTTTGGTTGTGAAGGTTATGGCCATAGGGATTTTGAATGCCCCGCTAAACTAAGGAGAGAGGGCAATCAACTAATTTTATACAATGCCACACTTAGTGATAGTGATAGAGAATAGGGACCCAATTCCTCCATTGTGCGCAACTGTATCACGTTCATGGAAAGTCATGTGAGCACCGATAATGAATCTTCCCATGAAGATACACATTTACATGACCCTTCTGAGGCCTTTGTTTGTGAATTCCAAAATTTTGTTGGTAATGAGAGTGGAGTTGAAAGTGAGAATGAGAATGATGAAGTGGTTGATGAGAGTTAACTTCAAGTAGCATTTCAAGAATTGTATATCGAATCAATTAAATTAAAAAGGGGAAACTTAAATTAGAGGCTTATTTGAGAGAGCGTGACAAGGTGATTGATGAGAGTGCTTTAGTGGAAGACCTTAGGGCACGTGAGAGAGCTCTTCGAGAGAAGCTTGAGTATGTTGAAGGAGAGAAAGATAGCCTTAGAAGTTTGATAAAAATAATGAAGAAAGAGATTCTCATGTTTGAAGAGAGAAAGGTTTTATTAGAGTCTAGGATCTTAGAATTAGAAGAAAAATTGAGAGACTCTAGTAAGGTCAAATTGATTTGGAATGTAGGTCCGCTAAATTAGAAAAAATATTAGGAACCATACAAATCAATAATGACACGTGTGGTTTAGGCTTCTATTCTTATAATGCTTCTGCTAATAAAGTCAAACCCACTATTTTGAGAGAATTGCCTAGAAACATTTCCAAAGGTCAATCCTTAGGTATTACTTTTTATCGGGTCTTTACTTGCTCACATTATGGCCGAAAAGGACATCTTAGGAAATTTTATTTTTATCTCAAAAAGGATCCTAGGAAATCCTAGAGTAAGATCACTGAGGTAGCCAAGGTCGCCCAGTCCCGATATTGTCACTCTTCACTTGTTTGGGTTAGGAGATCCGACTTAGTAACTTTACAAAATAGGGTTTATGATTCTAATTTTCTATCACATGAAACCTTCCATGCTAAATTAAAAGGTTAAATGTGTTAGCTTTGTTTGCATACTCTAGCATTTTTGCGCTTCATGATATATTTATTCTAGTTGTATGTATATTTGTCATTTTCTAGTATATGCTCCATAATTAATCACATGCTAGAATTATGATTTGTGTATATCTTTCGTATTTATTTTTACTTGTTTGTGTCTTATTGAGAAAAATACCAAAAGATTTTCTTTGTTTCTCTTTTGAGTTGAATCTTTTTGTGTTTGGTGAAAATTTTTGAAAAACTCAAAAAGATTTTTTTGTGTGTGTATTTTAGTTTGACACACTTCATGTGGCATATACTTGTGTTTGAATCCTTTTCCTTTCCACTTCCATGTGGCTAGAACTTTTGGTTAAGATTTTCAATCCTTAAAATGTTCTTTGTCATGTTTGCATGAGTAGTTGGATTTTGCGTTGCTTAATGGATTCTATTTTTATATGCCTCGTTTCACACATGCACGAGCTCATTTCAAATTTAAAGTCACATGTATACTTGAGCTAAGTGAGATTTTCTCCTATAAGTTTAATCATCTACATTTTGATATGACTATGGAGGATTTGTGCTTGTAAGAACCGTTTCTCGGATTTTAAAAAATAGAAAAATATTTATCTGGTGTTGTGTTGTTTATCAATGGAATTGGGTTGCGAAAGACAAAATTACTTTGCGTGAAAAGACGCCATTGAAATTTGGCCAAAAAGATGTGGCATTAAAAGAAACAAATTAGCCAAGGCCTGTTTAGTTTAGTTGATATGTTCAAAAGAAAAAGAAAAAGTCAATTATTAGGAGTTTGGTTGGATGTATCAACGGGTTTGCACAATAACTTTGTATCCTAGTTATGTTTTTATTGTCATGACTGTATTGACTTGTAGAATCGTCAAAATTATAGGCTTGTGTGCATTGTGTATGTTTGTTCATTGAGTTCAATCTATATTGTCAAATAAGGCTATATCTAAATGTGATAAAATTTTGCAATCAAATGATAACTCCATGAACATGTTTTAAGTGATTGGGTTTATATTCCTTTGGTCTCTCGTTCACACCCCTTCACTTCTGTTTATCACATATTTTTTGACACATTTTTTCCATACAAGTGTAAAAAACTTATTGTATTTTGTACCGTGTGTGGTGTTTATACCTCTGTATAGGTATATATATATATATATATATATATATACATATATATATATATACATATATATATAGTCCATACATGCTTTGAATTTATTATTAGTATATATCTTGTTGCGAATTTTGGTTGATATCCTATGCTTATATAAGTGATACATGTTAGTTTGTATCATTTTTTAGTTGACATTAGTAGATAAAGGGGAGAAATGGTATCTAAACCTTTAGTTGATATTAGTAGATAAAGGGGGAGAATTAATTAAGGGGGAGTATTCATTTTCTAGATTTAATATTGTCATATTCCCTATGCGTTTGATGGTTTGTTAATTGTGCAGGATTTTCATCTTAAGAGTCATCTTTAAAGTGGCAAAGCGGTTTATCCTTGGGTCGAGTCATAGCGTCTGTATTTATATTTTTTGGGGTGGGATGTTGTGTCTATACGAGCTTGATGGCCCTTAGGATTTTTTGGTTGGGTTTTGTCCCGGAATAGCCAAAGGGGGAGATTTGTAAGGACATAAATTTCCAATCGATTCTATATGTAGTTTTGGCTTAATTTCGGACAAAACCATTTGAGTCATAGGATTGTGGTTTGTTCCTATCAAGCCTATGACGATTGAAGAAGTTGAAGATGTAGCGGCCAAGATTTAATGTTTCATATTTGTTGGGTTTCATGCCACATGTTTCATGTCATCAACATTTGAGGATTCCAAGTCTCCAAAGGTATGAATGCTCTATTATATATATATATATATATATATATATATATATATATATATATATATATATATATATATATATATAACCGATTGTGATAATATAGTAAAACAATTTAATAAAACAAACCAAAGCAAATCAGCTACTAAAAGATTGAACTAATTTTATTTCTTCATTATTAAAGTACTTTTGTCCATTTTTTCCTAGTTTACTATATAAAGGTCCTACCAATTTAGGTAAGTTGAGAATACAAGATCTACAATAATTTAATAAACCTAAGAATGCTTGTAACTTTTTAGTTTCTTCTAATTTATCAGGGAATTCTAAAACCTTTTTAACTATGTGTTCTTGTAATTCTATTTTTCCTCCTTTTATAAATAATCCTAAAAATTCGATTTCTTGTTTTTCTAGCTGCATCTTTTTACTACTAATTATTAAACCTTGATTTATAAATTCTTTAAAAACTATTTGTAAGTGATTTCTATGTTCCTATTTAGCATTACTAAATACAAGAATATCATCTATGTATACTATACAAAAGTCTGAATGTTTTTTAAAGATTGTGTCCATTTTATTTTGAAATATTTGTGGTGGTGCATTTTTTAATCCGAATGGCATGACTAACCATTCAAAATGTCCTTCTGGACAAGTAAAGGCAGTCCATTCTATTGATTCTTTTTGCATTTTTATTTGCTAAAAGCCAAATTTACAATCAAATTTAGAAAAGTACTTTGTATTTTGTATTTTATTGATTAATTCATCCTTATTAGGTATTTCATAGCTATCATCATATGTATTATCATTTAATTTTTTATAATTAATTACCATTCTTGCTTTATCTTTTTTTATTTCAGCATGATTTCTAACCATAATTGCGGGACTTCTATGTCTACTAGTGCTTTTCTGTATTACTCCTAAATTTAAAAGTTCTCTAATTTGTATTTTAAATTCTTCTTGATCTATTATTTCGCATGCTATATCTTTTGTTTTTATTGTTATATCAGGGTTTATTATATTTAGTTGAGCTTCTATTTTATTTTTATTCCAATGTTTCTGAGGGTTTTCTCCTATTATTTCTGTTTTTTCTGCTAACCTAATTAAGTCTTCTAATTCTAATTTTGTGTTTTCAAACATTATATTATTTATTTTATCGAATTCTATTTTTTGAGATTGATTATCTTCTATATTTTGTAAATTTACGTTTAGATAATCTTCTTCTATATCTATTTTATTATTATAATTTATTTATGTTTCTAATATTATGTTATTATTAAGAATTAACTTATTTTCTTGTTTTTGTATATTAGATTGATTATTAGGTATAATATGTGTTCCTTTTTTAAATAATTGTATTCCTGATGGTGTGTACATAAAACCTCCAGTTAGAGATTGAATAAAATTTAATCCTAATATAAAAGGGTGATGGCTTTTTACATGTGTTATATATGTTTGTGGTAATAGAAATTGTTCATCATTTATATATATAGGTATGTTTTGTATACATTGTGTTATAGGTATTGCATATTTATTAAATTGATGTATATAGACAGGGTAATTTAAATCTTTAGCATCTTCTTTTTCTACTAAATCTATATGAATTAAACTTTTTGTTGCTCCTGTGTCTAACATTGCTGTTGTTTCTATTATTTTATTTGCAAATTTTATTTTTGTAGGAAATGTTATTAGTGCTGTTTTATTTGTATTATTTATTTGTTCTTTAGGTTTATTTTTTATTTCTTCATAACATTTTACACATAATTTTTTATTACATATTTCGCATAAATATATTTCTTTATGTTCTTTTAAACATTTTGAACAGTTTATTTTTAGAAACATATATTATTTAATTTTATATTCGCATACTTCTATATTATAAGAAAAATTCAAATCTTCTAAACTTTGTTCTAAGATTTCTATATCATTATCTTCAGATTCTATACTATATATACTTATGTTATCTAATTCTTCGTATTCGTCGTATATACTTTCTAGTTCTATTGTATCTCCTAGATCATCTTCAATGTCATCTTATATGTTTATTTTTTCTTGTATTTTTTATATATTATTATTTTTATTTCTATATGGACAGTTTGGTCTAATGTGATTAGGGTCTCCTCATATAAAACATTTACAGTTTGTTACCTTCTTAATATTTTTATTGTCTTTTGTTTCTTTGTTATTATCTTTATTTATATTTCGTTTTTATACCATGGTCGCTTTCTTTTGTAGTTATTATATTTATAATATTTTTTATACGTTTTGTTAGGTCGTATTTTATATTTTTCATAATTTTTATATTTCTTTTTAGTTTTATATTTAGTATTAGTATTTTTATATTTATTAGTTATTAATCTTTTATTCTCACAACCATATTGCGGGGGTAAATCTAATTGTTGACAAGTATGATAATATTGTTTTTTAATTACTTTGCCTTCTTTTAATTTTCTACATTCTGATTTTAGAGTATTATATACGGTGTTTACTCTAGCTCCTATGGAGGGGTTTGTGGCTGCGTCTGGTTGTTTTTTCCAATTTTTTCACATTTTTTCTCCTATTTTTCCTGGTATTTTTTGTATATATCTATCTAATAAGCTAAAATCTTATGTTCTTCCAATTTGTGTCCAATATTCTACATATTTTCTAGCGTAATCTCCTATGTATTCTAACCTACATATTTGTAATTGTTCTAGATTTTTTAGTGCCTCTGTTTGTTTTTCAGTTACGTGCAAAAGTCTATTTGTTCCTAAACAGACTTCTTTTATTAGGTGAGTAAATCTTTCTACATTAAATTGTTCTTTAAAGTTTAGATATTCATCAAGTAGTTTATACGTTAAATACCAATTAGATATGCTTCCTTGTAGGGTGTTTTCAAAATATGCTTCACATTCACTCCTATTTATAAATTCTATTAATGTACATGTTCTAAAGCATCCTTTTTCCCAAATTTCTATTGCAGTCTCCCAATCTAAAGGGTTTACATTTTCTAAGTTTAGTATACTACCGTGTTGTGTTATATTAGAGCTGGTGTCAAATATATATATCTACTTCTACTTTTATTTCCTGGTATGGGATTAGTATTTTTATTATAGCGCTCTCTTGTGGCTCCTAAGTTTTAGTGTGTTGAATAATCTATGTTGGCTCTATTATTTGTGGCTTGTGTGGTTGAGAATTCGATTTTCATATCTTCGGCTGGGTTTATTTCTTCTAATGTTTTTATAATTTCTTCTTCTTTTATAAATTTATCTATTCCCATGTTTATTATTTTTCTTTTATTATCTTCGTTAGTTCCTTCAGCACAATATATTGAAATTATAGTTTCTTTATTATCTTCATTACCATATTTTTCTATTAATTGTTCGTTAGTTAAATTATCGCAGTCTTCTATAATTATATCGTATATTTTATCTTCTAATAGTTCGAATAATTCTTCTACTTGTTCTTCTATAATTAGTACATTAATTTCGTTTAATAATTCTTCACTCTCGTCTTCTACAGGTTTATATCTACTAAATTTAATACTACTTTGTTCCACTTGATTTTCGTATATTTTATTTTTTTCTGGGTTTTTTAAATTTGTTAAGGTTAAACTTGGTAGTTTTCATTCAATTTCTTCATATATACTACTGTCTATTTTTTGTGCCTCTATCATTTCTACATATTTACTATTAAATGATTTTACTATACAATCAAACTCGGCTTTAAAGTTTATTTTATAGTGATTAAATATTTTACCCATAAATAGTGTGTAGATTAAAAGGTTATTCTATTGTCCTATCATATTATATCCTCTTGTTCTTATGGCTATTTTTATATGTTTGCTAAATTCATTTATATCCATAGAAAAATTAGGTATACATCATATTACTGCGGCGTTTTTTGCTAAATCTATCTTTGCGCTAGCTATTTGTGCCTGTTTATGATTATTCCATCTATCATCATATATATATATACTAAGACTTTAGTTCCTGCTTCTAATCTAGTTAATCATATAACTATTACTCCTAAATGCATAAATTCTAAATTTATATTAGCTAATTCTCTTGTTGATTCGTCAGTTATTAAATCTAAAATTACTTCGCTATTGACGGCTGTTATTTTTCTTTAGCTAGTGTGATTATATATTTTATTAGTAAATTCTAGCATATTCTTTTTATGTAATTGTTGTCTTTTAGTTTTTTGGATACCTTTTTCTTTATATTTTTGTGTATCTTCTTCATTATTATATAAGTTTTCTATCCTATATATTTCTTTATTTTTGTTTGTGGATGTGGATGTCATCTTTTGAGTAGAATAAGTTTAGTTTTGTTTTAACAGGTTTAGGGTCTGTTTTGAGTTTTTAAAATTTTTCAATTAATTCGTTTATTTCTGGTGTCTCTTCTTTTTTATATAAGAAATTAGTTAATTTTTCTAGTGTTTCTTCTTTTTTATATAATAATTTATTTAGATTTTCTAATTCAAATTTTATATTATGTATTTTAATATTTATACTGTCTAATAGTCCTTTTATATAATCTTGATTTTCTTCTAGTTTTTTAATTCTTTCTATTATATTATTAGTACTATTACTCATATATTTATCATAATCTTCCTTTTTCTATTAATACTCCTAACCTAGTTTCATAAGCTAATATTGATTTTTCTTCTTTATATATAAAATTTTTACTATCTTCTATTACTTTAGGGTCGTTATAGTTTTTTACTATTTCTATAAATTTATAGGTAATATTTATTAATTTTCTTCTAAATGCTATAGAATTTTTTATTCTTTGTTTTTTTGTTACCATGAAATATTAAAATCTTCCTTTTTCGCTTAAAACTTCTAATTCTAACTTATATTGGTGAATTCTTTCGTTCGTTATTTTAATTATCCACTTATTAATAGTTGCGTTTATATAGTATTTATTTTCTTTCTTTTATTTTAATTAGAGAATCGTGTAATATTTTATATTCCGTACGTAGTCTTGTTTTTAGAAATTCTTTTTCACTTATCATTAACTAACCTAAACGTCATTTTTCTCGTAGGATTTCTATCTCTAGTTTATATTTATTAATTTTTTCATTTATATTTATAATTATCCAATTAACAACAAGAAATCTTGAAAAATCTTTTTGGTTTTTATATTGTATAGCTCTTTTTGTATAAAAATCTAAGTTTCTATGTTCTGCAAGTAATCTAGCTCTTAACCACTCCTTTTCACTAAGCATATAAAGTTTATATTTTTATGAGTTTTAAACTTATAATTCGTAATTCCACTCTTTTCGTTAAATAATATGTCTTATTATATAAAGATATATGATTAAAGCAGCTCTGATACCATTATTTTTCGTGGATGAACAGTGACATGAACAGTAAAAGTGAACATTAGAAATGAACAGTAACTTTTAAATAGTCCTCAAGACAACAATACTATAGACAACTGTAGCAGCTCAGTCGAGCTTAAAAACGCCTATATGACGGCAACAATGGCGACAATGGCAACTCACAGGACACCGAAAAATTTAAAAATAGAAGATCATTCCAGAGTTAAATCAGAATATTTATGTCAATATTTTCCATAAAAACTATTTCTCAAGGATCCTTTAATGATATATCAAAACATAATAAGAATATTATTTAAGTACTCAGAGTGGTTGACCCGAAAGTTCTAATAAAAACTTGAAATTTTATTGCTGGAAATACAACATGCAGTTACAAGCTTAATTTACAAGCGAAGATTAAAGATACAAGCCATAATTTACAAAGTAACAGAAAGAAAACTTACAATTACAAGATAATTTACAGTACTAGTGTTGCTATTTTAAATTCTTCTTGGTCTATTATTTCGCATGCTATATCTTTTGTTTTTATTGTTATGTCAGGATTTACTATATTTAGTTGAGCTTCTATTTTGTTTTTATTCCAATGTTTCTGAGGGTTTTCTCCTATTATTTCTGATTTTCTGCTAACCTAATTAAGTCTTCTAATTCTAATTTTGTGTTTTTAAACATTATATTATTTATTTTATTGAATTCTATTTTTTGAGATTGACTATCTTCTATATTTTGTAAATATTCTTTTAGATAATCTTCTTCTATATCTATTTTATTATTATAATTTATTTATGTTTCTAATATTATGTTATTATTAAGAATTAACTTATTTTCTTATTTTTGTATATTAGATTGATTATTAGGTATAATATGTGTTCCTTTTTTAAATATGAGAAGTTTGTGAGTGGCCTGATATGTGTGTTTTCAACAAAACCAACTTTTCTTTGAAAAAAGATCCAACTTTTAATTATGCACCAAACCAAGTTGTGAAATCCCAATTCTCACTTTAAACCAATTTTATCTTGATTAATCCTAAACATGCATCTAGTGATTAAAGCAAGTAAAGTAAAGAATACTCACAACGCCGGATGTACGAGGAAAAAAACCCAAAAATGGGAAAACAACCTCGGACGGCCCAAGCCAGACAATCACTATGAATAATAGTTTTACAAAGACAGATTAGCCCTACACTAAGACTCAATCCCCACGGGTCTTGACGCTCCTTCTGATCTTCAACCGTTCTTCAATAGTGCCCACGTGGAAATTCTGTCTTCCACGATCTCTGTCCACAACACACGCATCCACGTATGTCTCGGTGTCCACCAATATGGCTTTGATACGTCTACGATGTCGAACACGATGTCCGTCGCTTATTCACCGCAAAACCCTTTGTGTTCAATGTGTAGAACAAACAACTTTGGTACAGTAAGATCACGTAAACATATAAGAATGATAACTCGGATCTTTGCAAACTCTAAGGATGTGTTTAAGACTTTTAAACCTTAGAAAACATGTGCAAACAAGGTTCTGGTTTGTAAAACTGTTTTCCAGGAAGCACACTGCCGAAATTATGATGCAAACACTCTTTAAATAGGATTTAAACACCGCCTCGAAAAATGTGTTGTTCGAACGACTTAAGCATGTCGTTCGCGCGACATTGTATCTCGTTCAAACGAGATCCAATATCGTTCGAGCAACCTCGCGAAAATTTGACTTTCTTTGACTTTCGGATAAAAACGTCTCTTAACAAAGAGATTCAAATTAGTCAAACTCTATTTCGAGCTTATCATCATAAAACGAAGTTTAAACCATTAAAACACTTTTAAAACATTTAAAAACATTTTTCTATATAAAAATTACATCCTTATCTTTTATAAAATAATTTCGAGCACCATTAATTATACGCATTCATACCTTAGTAATCTCGAAATGAAATTAACTTTTAAGACGAGTAAACTTGCACCAAATAAACATCGGCATGATTATTTCTTTAAAGCTTTGCCGCAACGTCTTCAATTTCTTCAATACGTCATAGACCAAGTGGGATCGTGGCGAAATAAAATTCTCCCTATGACATATTACAAACACAGCTTTGTTCACGGAATTAAGTCAAAACAATACAGGGACTCAATTGGAAATTTATGTCCTTACAAATCTCCCCTTTTGACTATTCCGGGACAAAACTAAACCAGTGAAATGCCTAACCGGGTCGTCAAGCCTTATGACGCCTAAACCCCATCCCATAAACCCAAAATCATAAATACAGGACACGGACTAATATATGTAGAACCGGCAAGCATGAACTGGTGAATGTGATGTAGACTTGAAATCTCAAATCACTTAAGCATTCCTACACACACGAAACAGACAAACAAATACCAAGTGAAGTATGGAGGAACACATGAAACCAATTTATATATTCAATAAGAGGATATCATTTGAAAACATGTGAGCAATTATTTGATATCAATTTCTTACCAATATGAAACAAATATAAGTGCTCAACAAATCTCCCCCTACATCACATACATCTCTCCCCCTTTTTGTGTCAAATAGACAATCCGGTGAAAAGATAAACCAATATGAAATATCTAGCATGAGAATATGATACCAAATAGAATCAAGTTGATACCAATTTTAAAAAAATGAAAACCGCTAGATAAACATGAGAAAACCAGCTAAACAAGATCATGTAATGCCAAAATAGTAGCTAGTAAACCAATGAATCACACAAAGAGTATACCAGTCAAATCAAGTGTGATAAACAGACATATATGCAAAATACCAATTTGGAACATAAAAGAACCTGCATATAAACCAATAAAAAAAATGCTTCCTGCAGTACCAAAAATATATCAAATTAAGCCAGAGGACTGAAAACCAATCAGAAGCCATTTTTCACCCTGTCGTTCGAACGAACCAGGGACTTCGCTCAAACGAGATGAGGAAGTCGATCGAACGAAGTGCAGAAGTCGTTCGCGTGAGATGAGATGTCGTTAGAACGACTTCGCGCGACCTGTCAAAATTTCTCAGTTTCCCAGAAATTTTATAAACTATTGCCCAGTGAAAAAATTTCCACAAAAAAATTCCAGGAAGGGGCTGACAGAAGCAAAACAGTGCTAAAACAGTAAGCTTTTCGCAAAAACTCATAAAACTAAAAATGCGAGTTACATGCAAACATAGTACCGATGTACACAAACATGGACATAGAATGAATAGGCGTGAAACTACAACAAATGAGTCACAATTCCAATACATCGAAACGATCAAGAAGCTCTAATTGATAGCGATAAATCATCAAACTTTATCATAGCCATATGACAATAAAAGTGTGAGCTTAATGAACTAAACATACTACATGCACAAAAATCTAGAATTTTGACGATTCTACAAACAATAGCATCAAATTGTAATGATTCAACATTAGGATTAGATGTGCAAACCCGTTTAAATTTTCTCCAACCAAACATCCTCATATAAACATACTTTTTCAAGTTCTTTTGAGGTTTCTAGCATTCTCAACTTAGAGAAAATCTTATTGGCCCTTTTATTAGCGTCTTGATTTTTCTTTTTGGGCTCTTTTTTAAACGGTGGCTTTCACGACGAGTTAAATTTGAACTCTCGCAGCCCTTTCCCGTGAAACACTCATCATTTTTTAAATTATAAATCCTCACGGTAAACGGTTATTACATGCACACTTCTCCTTAAGTTTACTTACGCATAGATGACAAGATTGAGATAAGAACGCCTCCCAAAATTCAAATATGCAAGAGAAGTCAAACATCCATATAAACTCATGCATGTGTGCGATATTGGCATATATACAAAGTCGAATCAAGATGCATATCAACTTCGAAACAACCCCATATAAACAATGGTTAAGATCATTCTAAGCATCGATAAAAATGACCAAATGTCCTAGCCACATGGATAAAGAAACGATGCGGGGTCCAAGCACACCAATATGCCACATCAAACATGTAAACTCAAAAAATAAAGACCAAAAATCTTTTTGTCTTTTCAAACATATTTTGACTCAAAGAAAAGCAAAATCTTTTTGGATTTTCAAAAGTTTTCTCAAAAAACACTATAATACAAAATGATACATATGTCATAATACTAGCAATGAATATAACATGAAGCAAACTAGCATATGATAAATATGGCAACACTATCATCCTTTAGATTTAGCATGGGAAGGATCAAGTGCACCCAAACGAGAATCATGAAGTTTAATTCCTAAAGCCACTAAATCCGATTTCCTAACCCAAGTAGGTGTAAAACGACGCATGTGGGTGTGGGGAACTAGGGCAACTTTATTCCTAAACTTCCTATGAGCTTGTCTAAGGTCGTAACAATAACGCTTAAGGTGACCTTTCCTACCACAAAATGTGCAAGAGTAGCGGTGGTGGGAATGGTTACCTTTATGGGGACCTTTTCTAACCATCCTAGTGTTTCTCACACGTGCAGGGGGAATGTGAACAACTCTCTCACCAAAACCTATACCTCCCCTATCTCCCTTAATTAGGATGGTGCCTAAGATCTTATCTAACTTCTCCGACCTAGCCTCCAAATCAAACTTGACTCTAGACGAGTCTTTCAACCTTTCCTCCAACTCAAGAATCCTAGACTCGAGTAAACGCCTAGTCTCCTCAAACTCTAAAATCTCCTTTTTCAAGGACTCCATCAAACCATTGAGATTATATCTCTCTTTCTCCACAAACTCTTATTTCTCCCTAAACTTCTTCTCTCGTGCCCTAAGATCCTCAATCAAACTATCATTATTTTCTATGGCACGCTCATTCAACTTAGATTGCAATTTTGAGTTAGCCTTTTTTACCTTCACCGTTTCGGTATACAACTCATTAAACGCATTTTGCAATTATTTCACATCTATCTCCTCCTCGTCACTCTCTTCACCCTCACTAACATGGGATACACTCAAAATCTCCTCGGAAGTGTCATTCACATGAGTTGTATCATCGTTGCTCACATGTCATGCCATAAACGCAACAAAGTTACGCTTAATGGGGGAACTCTCTCCCTCTTTCGGTTCACTATCACTTAAGGTGGCATTATAGACAACGGGTTGCTTGCCCTCTTTCTTAAGTCTAGTGGGACACTCCTTAACTTTGTGATCGTACCCTTCACACCCAAAACACTTATCCGACTCATCTCTCTTAGGCTTTTCAAACTTATCCTTAGAGGTGGGATCTACTTTGTTGTTCTTGAATTTTTCAAATTTCTTGGGATCTTTCGATTTCTTTTGAAACTTAATAAATTTTTTAAATTTCTTTGCCAACAAAGCAACATCCTCAAAATCGGAATCGAAATCGAAATTCGAAACTTTAATTTACTCCTTTCGAGTTTTTTAAGCAATACACTTTTCTTTCTTAGGCACTTGCTTGGAGGTAATCATGTCAATTTCATAGGTTTGTAAGTCACCTACAATCTCTTCTAGTTTCGTTGACTCTAGCCTACCCAGGGAGTTTAAAATGGTCACTTTCGCATCAAACCTACTAGGCAACGACCTAAGGATTTTCTTAATGACACGGTTGTCGGGAATTTTCTCACCTAGGTTAAACGACGAGTTGACAATATTGGACAACCTAGCATAAAACTCATCAAAGGTCTCACTCTCTAGCATCCTAATGGTATCAAACTGTGTAGTGAGATTTTGAAGTTTTGACACCCTAACTGTGCTAGAGCCCTCGTGAGTGAGTGCCAAAACATCCCAAGCCTCTTTTGATGTTTCACAAGTCATAATTCTATTATATTCTTCCTGTTTGACATGTGAAGAAATAACATGCAGCCCTTTAGAATTATATTGTGCAATTCTTTGTTCAGTTTCGGTCCATGACTCAACAGGCTTTAAACTAGTGACTTCACCTATAATAGTGACAGGGGGTGTCCAACCTTTCTCAACTTCAAGCCAAACACGCTCATCAATAGATTTTAAAGCACATCTCATTCTCATCTTCCAATAAGTGTAATTAGTGCCATAAAAAATACGAGTTCGAGAAAATTCATTATATCCAGAATTCATCTTTGAAAACACACGGGATCACAAAACAAATAAAAATATTTTCTAGCTCTAATACCAATTTGAGAAGTTTGTGAGTGGCCCGATATGTGTGTTTTCAACAAAACCAATTTTTCTTTGAAAAAAGATCTAACTTTTAATTATGCACCAAACCAAGTTGTGAAATCCCAATTCTCACTTCAAACCAATTTTATCTTGATTAATCCTAAACATGCATCTAGTGATTAAAGCAAGTAAAGTAAAGTAAAGAATACTCACAACGCCGGATGTACGAGGAAAAAACCCAAAAATGGGAAAACAACCTGGGACGGCCCAAGATAGACAATCACTATGAATAATGGTTTTACAAAGACAGATTAGCCTTACACTAAGACTCAATCCCCACGGCTCTTGACGCTCCTTCTGATCTTCAACCGTTCTTCAATAGTGCCCACGTGGAAATTCCGTCTTCCACGATCTCTGTCCACAACACATGCATCCACATATGTCTCGGTGTCCACTGATATGGCTTTGATACGTCTACGATGTCGAACACGATGTCTGTCGCTTCTTCACCGCAAAACCCTTTGTGTTCAATGTGTAGAACAAACAACTTTGGTACAGTAAGATCACGTAAACATATAAGAATGATAACTCGGATCTTTGCAAACTCTAAGGATGTGTTTAAGACTTTTAAACCTTAGAAAACATGTGCAAACAAGGTTCTGGTTTGTAAAACTGTTTTCCAGAAAGCACACTGCCGAAATTATGATGCAAACACTCTTTAAATAGGATTTAAACACCGCCTCGAAAAATGTGTTGTTCGAACGACTTAGGCATGCCGTTCGCGAGACATTGTATCTCGTTCGAACGAGAACCAATGTCGTTCGAGCGACCTCGCGAAAATTTGACTTTCTTTGACTTTCGGATAAAAACGTCTCTTAACAAAGAGATTCAAATTAGTCAAACTCTATTTCGAGCTTATCATCATAAAACGAAGTTTAAACCATTAAAACACTTTTAAAACATTTAAAAACATTTTTCTATATAAAAATTACATCCTTATCTTTTATAAAATAATTCCGAGCACCATTAATTATACGCATTCATACTTGAGTGATCTCGGAATGAAATTAACTTTGAAGACGAGTAAACTTGCACCAAATAAACATCGGCATGATTATTTCTTTGAAGCTTTGCCGCAACGTCTTTAATTTCTTCAATACGTCATAGACCAAGTGGGATCGTGGCAAAATAAAATTCTCCCTATGACATATTACAAACACAGTTTTGTTCACGGAATTAAGTCAAAACAATATAGGGAATCAATTGGAAATTTATGTCCTTATAAAATAAATATTCCTGATGGTGTGTACATAAAACCTCCAGTTAGAGATTGAATAAATTTTGATCATTTATACATACCATGAACTACCTTAACACTTATTTTTATAATATCGCACGTCATGATAACTGCCTAGAAGCACAAGCTGATTACTATAAATCTAACATTGTTGTCGTTTCTATTATTTTATTCGCAAATTTTATTTTTGTAGGAAATGTTATTAGTGCTGTTGACACCGAAAAATTTAAAAATAGAAGATCATTCTAGAGTTCAATCAGAATATTTATGTCAATATTTTCCATAAAAACTTAAGGTATTTCATGGTATGTATAAATGATCCTTTATTATACTCCCGGTTGAACCAAAGATTGTCAAGGATTTTCTATTGTTCCTCCATTACTGGCGCTTTGGACCTAAACTTTTGCTTCGCATTGAGAATAGTAAATATTTTGTTAGTAAATTCTTTTGTTCCTGAGGAAGAACCTTGATGCTGAGACATCTGCAAAAATTAAGAAGTGTTAGTAATTAATCGAGACAATATATCGGCTAGTTGATTATCTTTACCTTTAATATGTTCAAATTGGGGCGTAAATTGTGGTTAAGAGCTAGATTACTTGCAGAACATAGAAACTTAGATTTTTATACAAAAAGAGCTATACAATATATATATATATTTATGGGTGTTATTTTGTCTAAATGATTTTTCATTTTTAGAAAATATTTTTAGAACTTTGCATAAAAAGATTTGGCCTTAAACTCAAATTTTAGAAATTTTGGATTTTCTGAAAAATCATTGGAACGAAAGTGGGAACTCGTTCGAATGAGATTCCTAGATCGTTAGAAGGACATTACTAACGAGAAGTTTTTCCAAGTCTTTATTTTCTCGTTAGAAGTTTTGGTTCGAACGAACTCGTTCGAACAAGATATCAAACGAGATTGAACTCCAATTCTCTGAATTCTCGTTAGAAAATGTTCGAACGATGTCGTTCCAACGACCTGGGCGCGGGAAAAAAAATTGAGAAGTTTTCTTTTAACCACCCACTACCCCATTTCTTTACCAGTTTTATGCACTTCGGGGGGCGGTTTTTCAGATGACTTTTGGGACTTCTATAGATCTTTTTGAGAGAAAAATTTTCGACAACAAAAGTCCTTTTATGTGTTATGATTTCTAGATCAAATCTTTCCCAAAAACACATGTTTATACACCCATAGTTTGTTTCCCAAAAACACATGTTTATACACCCACATTTTGTTGGAGAATTGTGTATTTTAGGAGAAACATTATTGTAATTACTGTGGAAGTGTAACAATTTATGGACTTGTTACATTTAAATTATGAAATATATATGCTCTATACTTATTGTGGATGGTTTTAGTTTAGTTTTATTTTAGTAGCACGCCGCGTGTCTATTTTCAAGCGTGTAAGTTGTTACAGATTGTTGATGTAAAAAATTATATAGCTCTAATTATTCAATCACAGATAAATAAAATGAGACAAAGATTTTTAAAGTGGTTCAGCCTTATAAGAATGGCCTACGTCCACTGTTATGTTATTGCTGAGTGTTTTGGGAATTCTCGATTACAAGCTCTATCAAGAAATTCCGGTCCCTTTGAATGAGGGTGATACAAGGTATTTATAGCCCTTAGGCTGTACATGAAAGGGTGTTACATTAAATGATACACATATGAAAGGGTAATTCATTTAATGTTATTCAAACGTGCGCGTCAAGATGATAAGTATTCAATGAATAGTTGAACTGTTGATTATCTTGGCAATTAATGCTGTGGTCGAGGTGCAGCTCGAACCGCCTTAGTTGCTCGTCATCCAAAAGTTCCTCGGAGCATTGGAGTTCCTCGGAGGATAAGAGTTCCTCGGAGGGTTGGTGTTCCTCGGAGTGAGTATGTTGGTCGGGGAAACAATCCTCCTCGTAGTTATTGTGCCACGTAGATTGACACGTGTCTTCTTATTATTCGTCCACATCAGCATACTAATTTTGGTGTCAACAGAAGCCCCCAATGTTTCATATTTCGAACTTTGAGGAGTATGGAACATTCTTTCTCGGTATATGGCGATATTAAATGACCTTCCTGGGTTTTAGGATCCTTTTCTTCGTATTTAAATTTCCTTCCAAATTCGCAGAATCCGCCTTTTTTGAATTTTTATAGGTGCTTCGATCTTCGTGCCCTTTTTGTCCTTTTAGCCGCCGGTAGCATAATATTTCCTTTTTGTAATCATTTCTTTCGCCGTTTCCCAAGGCAAGGTATTTAAACTTCAGAGGCAATCCCATCGTCTTCTACCTTTTCAATTTCTGCTTTCGAGTTTTCTAAAGCTTTTCTCTCTCTTGTGCGTTCATTTCCTCCTTCGTTTGTCAACATATCTCCTTTTTCCCAGTAAGCTCTTCTTCCTTCTTCTTTTATTCATCATGGTTTATATTATTGAATCTATTGAAAAATTCCGTTCTGATTATTCCATTCCGTCTTGGGTAACTTTGGAGAATCTTCCTGAGCCCTTTGACTATTTTCGTTTGGCTGAGGGACATTGGTTCCCCAGCCTCTTTATTGCTGAGTGTGGATTTTCTTGTCCACCTAACCCTTTATGCTTAGAATTCTGTCAACATTTCGATGTTGTTCCTACAAAAGTAGCCCCCAATACATGGAGAATAGTTAATGGGGTGCATAAGTTAAATCAAACTCATGGAACTCGTATTGGAATTCGTGAGATTATGTATTGCTATAGATGGGCTGTTTTAGATAATGTTTATTATTTAAAAACCAGATTTTTGAATAGGGCTTTAGTAGTCAACCTCCCTGATGCTAACAGGGATTATTTTGAACATGGATTAGTTTTCAAAAATTGGCAACATGCTCCTTCAGTCGGAGACAAAGTGTATAAAGGTCCCAAATTCCCCCCATATGGCAATGGGATAGGTTATTTTCATTTTATTTTATTTTTGAAATTATGATTTCATCATGTTTGAATAAATGCATGATTGACATTTTAGTTTATTTTTGTTTGCAGTTGACAGCAAGAGAAAAACTCCCAAAGAATCAGAAGTTAATATAAGGCAATTGAAACATATCTGGAGTTTGCATCAGAAAGTTGCAGACGAGCACATCAGGTCTGCTTCATACTTGTTACAGTATAGGAGCTATACGTCGTCCTTTACTGCTCGTCCTGTGGTCAGCATCAGTGATCCAGTGCAAATTCCTGAAGACTCTGATCCAGAATCTCATATTCCTTTGAGCCAAAAAATGGGCAAGAGAAGAGTTCCCGCTCTCTTCGAGGAGACTTCCTCTGCTGGAGATGGGAAGAAAAATAAGGTTGATGTCCAAAAAGGGACAAAGAATAAAGATTCCACCCCTCCTGTTGCTTCTCAGAAGGCTGTCGAGAAGCCCCCAGTGGCTCCTGTGCAGAAGGATGCACCTGTTGAAGTAATCACTATCTCACCAAACAAAAGTTCTTCTTTGGTTGAGGCTGTTGAAAAGGCACCGAGGAGACTGAGGAAATCCTCCTCGGTCAGTATTTCTGGAGCCATTCCCCAGCTCCCAGCTGGTGGAGATGGTGTTCCCATCATTGTTCCTCCGAGCTCTACGATGAGCTTGGCAAAGTTTTCGCCCATTCCCGAGGTGCAAGGTACTGAAGAAGACCTTACTCGGGATATGGTTACTTCTCTGGCTGCTCGTCATCTTGATTCAGTAAGTATCTCTACTCTGAGTTTTTCATATTTTCCTTTGTTATTTCCCATATTTGTTTCTGATGTCGTTTCCCTTTTCTGATTACAGTTGACGAGCTGTTTCAATATAATCCTTAAAAAGGATGAAGTGATCAAAGCTTCTTGCTCCTCGTCCACTGTGGAAGGAGCACTAGAGAAAGCTATCAAATCTATCAGTGAATCCCGTCAGAAGTTTGACGAGGATAAAATTGAATGGGAGAAAAAGTTGGCTGCGTCTGATGCAGAGAAGGTACAACTGGGTAATAAGGTGAAGGACTTGGAGAGAGAGAATAAAGACTATGCCGAGAAACTTTCAGGCTTTGGGGAGCTTGAGAATAAATTAAAATCAGCTGAAGAAGAGCTGACCCTCCTGCGAGAAGTAAATCGTCAGAAGGAGGAGGTGGAGACCAAATTGAAGGCCATCGAGAATCTTATGTTCGAGAAGCTCTCCTCGAAAAAAATGAAGAGAAAAACAGCTGTGAAGAACTCCTTCCGAACTGGTTGGGACAAAGGATGGGACAGGGGGGTAGCAGCGATGATGACCCAGGTGAAGTATGGAAGTTTGAAATACTTCCATGATGGTTGGGTTGCTGCCTTACAGGAATTGAAGGTGAGCGAGGACTCCGAGCTATTTCAACAACATCTCCCTGGTCCTCCTCCAGTTATTCAATATGAGGATGAAGACGAAGCTGCATCTGAAGAATCCTCAATGACTGTGGGTGATCAAGTCCTTATTCCACAACCCAACCAGACGGCCACCGAGGAGATTTCGTCCTTGCCTGCTCCTCCAGAACAAGTCCCAACTTCTACTAATCAGATCATTGTTCCTACCGAGAAACCAAGCTCCTCATCCCAGCCTCCCGAGAAAGTCTTGGGAGACAAGGAAAAGGTGTGAAGTTGTTCGGTACTCTCTTTCTGTTTTTCTTTTACTTATCCTCTATATTCCAAACGATGTAATCTTATTGATGATGTAATAAAATCACATCTTTTTGTTCCTCTACATTGTTGATGCTCTGTCTGTTTTTATTTATTAACTCTTGCCTTCTCCTCTTTATTAGTTTATGGCAAGAATGGAACTGATATCTGCCCATGATACAAAGCTGATGCAGCAATGCCGTGACTATTATAAGGCTGGTCACACAGATTTGAGCGTATTAGAAATTGCTGACATCCTTGGCCATGATGCTTCAGAATAAACAATTGAGGCTTATCAGTACCTGAAGGATTTACTTGACCGAGTTGTGGACAACAACGTGGCCTACTATGACTTGATCGAGGAGCTTCATTGTACTTTAGAAGATCTTCAGAATCAGCACAATGAATCGAATGCCCTGTTGCATGAGGGGTATGAGGATAGGTATCAACAGCTTTCTTCCGAGACAGGCCACAAAAAGATCATTGATGGGTATGATGTCAGGGAGAGAACCCTAAAGGGTGAAATTGAAGCCTGTAGACAGATTGCCAATCTGCTGGAGCAAGAGAATAACAATTTGCAAAGAGAACTGGCACAGTATAAGTCTGTGGATTCTTCTTCAACAAGTGTAATCCCAGTGACTGACGAGGGATTCTCATTTTTGGAAGTTGAGAACGCCAAATTAAGGCAAGAGTTGGACACTCTGAGAAGGTCTGGAGGTTCTCCTGTAACTCGGGGACGAGGAAGAGGTTCCCGTGGACGAGGAAGGAATACTCTGAACGTTGTCGAAGAACAAATTATTCCACTTGCTCGGGGATGATCAAGAGTTCTTCATCGTAATGTTGAAGAAACTCGTACTCAGTCAACTTTGGAAACTCAAGCGTTCTAATTGAATGCAAAAGATCGTACTTTGTCTGAAATGTCCAAGAATAACCTATCTTTGGAAGATCAACTTACTGCGACGAAGTCTGCTTTACATACCAAGGACCTTTTCACCAAAAACCTTCATGAAAAATTGGATAGATTAACCTTCCAATTCCATAAACAGCCCAGGGAATTTTGGATGGCTGGATACAACGAAGCTCTAATTCATTTAGATGCTCATATCCAGAATGCCAATAATGAGGGTTATAAACAAGGCTGGCTGAATGCCTTATGTGTATTAAAGCTCGAGCAAGGACATTTTTTATGGTATTACTACGAGCCTGGAGTGCTTGACTTGCCTGTGCCACCTTTCAAGTTGGACATGGAATGGATACCAGCTCGCGCCATTCCTCGGAGCTTGATTGCGAATTATCTTGGTGATTACAGCTTGCATTCCCAGTCTGAAGTATCTCGTCCTGAGCATCTTCTAGATCGTCCCTCTGTAATGAACGTTAGAATGCTCCGAGATCTTAACTTTATTAATTCTCCTCTTTTCCTGGAAGATCTTCCTGCCGGCGAGGAGCCTGTCTCAAAAGCAGAGGGAAAGAAACCAATAGAGTAGGGGTCTCAATGTAATAGTATGTAACCTGTAATTTATTTTGAATTTTAATGAAAGACTTTCATTTTCTGTATGCAAATCTGTATTACTATTATCTTGTGTCTGTTAAACACTTTATATTTGTGCTTGCATAACAATATTGTATGGCTCATAGACCAAAATAAAGTATCAGAAATGTTGCTCGATCACTTAATAATAAAGTAATGAGTAAAATAACTGCTTTAAATTTTTTTCTAAACAACCAAGGTTGTTAAATTATGCTTGTCGACCAATTATGATTAGTGGGTTTTTATCTCCGACCAACCATACTTGGTAACTTTTTGTCTTTAAAATGTGTTCGACCAACCAAGGTCGATAAATTATCCTCGTCGACCAACTACAATTAGTGGGTTTTTATCCCCGACCAATTATATTTGGTTCATTTTGGAATATTTTGTTCTTCAAAGAACTTATTATATTTTTCTGCAATAATCTTGCCTCCCGACCAACATAAATTGGCATTTGAGAGTATATTCGTTTCTTAATCAACCTAGAATGGCGTTTTAAGAATGTTGTTCTTGCCCTTTTACCAACCAAAGTTGGTTGTGGGTTTGAACTATTGCCTCCTAACCAAAGGAGTATATTTTGTTCTCGCCCTATTACCAACCGAAGTTGGTCGTGGGTCCAAACTGTTAGGTTCTTTCGAACTATCTTGTCCACAAGCTCTTTTACCAACCGAAGTTGATCACGCAAGTGTACGCCTCCTAACCAAAGGAGTATAATTTGTTCTCGCTATTTTACCAACCGAAGTTGATCACGCTCGAACTATCAGGTTATTTCGAACTATCTTGTCCACAAGCTCTTTTACCAACTGAAGTTGATCACGCAAGTGTATGCCTCCTAACCAAAGGAGTATAATTTGTTCTCGCTAATTTACCAACTGAAGTTGATCATGCTCGAACTATCAGGTTCTTTTGAATTATCTTGTCCACAAGCTCTTTTACCAACCGAAGTTGATCACGCAAGTGTACGCCTCCTAACCAAAGGAGTATAATTTGTTCTCGCTATTTTACCAACCGAAGTTGATCACGCTCGAACTATCAGGTTCTTTCGAACTATCTTGTCCACAAGCTCTTTTACCAACCGAAGTTGATCACGCAAGTGTACGCCTCCTAACCAAGGGAGTATAATTTGTTCTCGCTATTTTACCAACCGAAGTTGATCACGCTCGAACTATCAGGTTCTTTCGAACTATCTTGTCCACAAGCTCTTTTACCAACTGAAGTTGATCACGCAAGTGTACGCCTCCTAACCAAAGGAGTATAATTTGTTCTCGCTATTTTACCAACCGAAGTTGATCACGCTCGAACTATCAGTGTAGTGTATCACACTAGTATTCCCTAAAAAACTTGTAATAAAAGGAAGAAGATGGTGAAACATCATCGTTTTATTCATAATGAAGGAATTGCTTTACATTTTACATTACTGATAATACTTGCGTAGGTGTTCAGCATTCCATGCATTCTTAAATTCCTCTCCTTCTAGAGTTGCTATTCTGTAAGTTCCTGGTCGAACAACTTCTGTAACTCGGTAAGGTCCATGCCAGTTTGCTTCCAGCTTATTGTGCTTCTGAATGACCTTCTTTAGCACATAATCCCCTTCTTTTAAGTCGCATTTATTCACCCTCTTGTTGTAGAACAGAGCTGTGCGTTGTTGGTAAGCAGCATTCCTAATGGCTGCCTCTTCTCTAACCTCCTCAAGCATATCCAAATCCAGTCTTCTCATTAAGTCGCTGACTGGGGAATTGAAATTCAGCACTCTGTGTGTTGGAAGACCCAACTCGGAAGGTATTACTGCCTCACTTCCAAATGCTAGCATATATGGGGATTCTCCCGTTGCTGCTCGGGGAGTTATTCGGTAAGCCCACAAGACTGACTGTAGCTCGTTAATCCAATTATCTTTAGCTTCACTTAGCCTCCTTTTCAAACCATTTAGTAGTGTTTTGTTCGTCACCTCAATCTGCACATTGCTTTGAGGATGACCTGGTGCTGAATGGGTCTTCAGGATGTTTGATTGTTGACAATAAGCAGCAAACTCTTCGTTGTCGAATTGTGTTCCATGGTCTGTGATGAAGGCATGAGGGAGACCATATCGACAGATGATATTCTTCCAGACAAATTGGTATACTTTCTCGTATGTCATATCAATAAGCGGCTCAGCTTCTACCCACTTGGTAAAATAATCCACTGCAACAACGAGGTACTTGAATCTTCCTCGAGTCGTTGGCAATAGTCCAACCAAATCAATTTCCCACATGGCGAATGGCTAAGGGGAAGTTATGGGTGTCAACAATTCTTGTGGAGTTCGTCGGATGGAGGAAAAGCGTTGACACTTATCACATTTCTTGGCATAGGCTATACAATCAGCCCTCATCGTCGGCCAGTAGTACCCTTGCGTCATCACTCTTTGCAAAAGTGTATGACCTGCTACATGAGCTCCACAGGACCCTTCATGTATCTCTTCAATTAACTCTTTCACCTCGGAAGGATGTACACATCTTTGTAGTCCTGCCATAATTCCTCGTCTATATAAAACACCATTAGTTAGTACATACCGAGCAGCTTTATACTTCAATTTCTTGGCAGCGAGTTTGTCATCTGGTAATTCTCCATCCTCAATAGATGCCCTGATGGGATCCATCCAAGATGGCCCTAAATCAAGGGTAATAATATTCATCGTCAGGTCTTCATCTATGCTCCGACTTTCTAATATTTCAATTGGTATCGTTCTTCGCAGCTCGGTACGAGTAGCTGATGCTAGTCGGGCCAATGCGTCTGCTTGTGCATTTTCTATTCTTGGTATTTTGATCAACTGAATGGCATTAAATTCTGCCAGCAACTCCATCACCTTGGTATAATACTTGGCCATTAACTCTCCTTTAACTGCATATATTCCCAACATCTGATTCACAATTAACTGAGAATCACTGAATACCATTAGTTGTTGTGCTTCCATAATCTTTGCTAAATTAAGACCTGCTATCATGGCCTCATACTCAGCCTCATTATTGGAGGCTTTGAATTGGAATCGCAGGGCATATTCCATGTCAATCTCGTCTGGGGTGTTCAAAACAATCCCGGCTCCACAACCTGTTTTGCAAGATGACCCATCTACATACAATCTCCACGTAGGTAACTCGTCTTCAAAATTCTTATCTGACAGCGTTCCTCCATGAAATATTTGTTGTTTTGTTTCATCCTCCCCTGGTATTTTTCGCTCCTCGTCGACCATCTCTTCTCGCCCTTTTACCAACCGTAGTTGGTCTGGGTTTGAATTTGATGATCTTTCTACATCCACAAGCCCTTTTACCAATCGGAGTTGGTCTGGACTTATGTCTGTTGATCATGTAACATCCACAAGTTGGTTAGTGAGAAACTTTTGTTCCTCGGGGGTATCAGGATATGTAAACTGTGCTATAAAGTCTGCTACAGCTTGCCCTTTTAAAGATAATCTGGGTTCATACACAATATCATATTCACCGAGCTCTATTGCCCAGTACATCAGTCTTCCTAATTTTTCTGGCTTATGAAGAGCTTGTCTTAATGGCATATCGGTATACACGATGATGGTATGGGCCTGGAAATATGGCCTCATTCTTCTACTTGCTTCAATTAACGCCAATGACAATTTTTCTAGCTTTGGGTACCTGATCTCTGCACCTAGGAAAGCCTTACTTGTGTAATAAATTGGCTTTTGGATTCCATTCTCCAATCTGATCAATGCCGAGCTGACCGCATTCTCCGATACTGCCAGGTATAAGTACAACTTTTCTCCCATTACTGGCCTGGACAACAGTGGAGGTGCTCCCAAGTATTTCATCAAATCTTGAAAAGCTTTTTCACATTCTTCATTCCACTCAAAAGTTTTTCGAAGTGTTTTGAAGAATGGTAAGCATCTATCAGTTGCTCGGGATATAAATCTGTTGAGCGCTGCAATTCGTCCTGTAAGACTCTGTACTTCTTTCTTCGTCGTTGGAGATCGCAGCCCTAAAAGAGCTTTGATCTTTTCTGAATTCGCCTCAATGCCTCGTTGGTTGACGATGTATCCGAGGAACATTCCTTCTCGTACTCCAAATGTGCACTTCGTCGGATTGAGCTTCATTTGATATTTATCCAGTTGATCAAAAGTCTGGCTTAAATCAACTAGATGATCAACAGCTTTCTTGCTTTTTGTCAGCATGTCGTCGACATAGACTTCCATATTACAACTGATTTGTTTGGTAAAAACCTTGTTCATCAGCCGCTGGTATATCGCTCCTGCATTTTTCAAACCAAAAGGCATAACATTATAACAATAAGTTCCCCTAGGGGTGATAAAAGAAGTACTTTCCCTGTCTTCAGGTTTCATTTTGATCTGGTTGTATCCAGAGTAAGCATCCATGAAACTGAGTAGATCGTGCCCCGAGGTAGCATCCACTAGTTGGTCAATTCTGGGCAATGGGAAGTGATCCTTTGGGCAAGCCTTGTTGAGATCAGTGAAATCAACACACATTCTCAATTTATTGTTTTTCTTCTTTACCATCACCACATTTGCCAACCAGTCTGGATACTTCACATCTTCAATGAATTGGGCTTTATGGAGCTTGTCGACCTCCTCTTGAATAGCTTGATTCTTCTCGGGGCTAAATACCCTTCTTCTCTGCTTTATAGGCTTGATCTCCTTATTCACATTGAGCTCATGACATAAGAAGTTTGGATCTATTCCTGGCATGTCTTCATGACTCCACGCAAAAGTTTTCTTTCGGTTTCTCAAGAAAGGTATCAATTCCTGTTTTATTGAAGCATCCAACGATGAACCTATCTGGGTTACTCGTTCAGGGTGCTCGTCGTCCAGAATAACATTTTCTGTAGATTCCACCATCTGTCCTTTTACAAGTTGGGATTCATCTCTGGGATCAAGCGTTTCAATTTCTGTACCTTGCTCTACTTGGTAAGTAGTAGTCTTTTTCTTTGATTCTTCAAACTCTTCTTGTTCGGCAGATGAATAATAGCAATCCCGAGCTACTTTTGGGTCACCTTTCACAACTCCAACTCCGAAATTTGTTGGGAATTTTAAGCACTGATGTACTGTAGATGGAACTGCTTCGAACTTCTTTAAACCAACTCTTCCCATGATGATGTTGTAGGCTGACTGCACATTCTTATCCATCACAAAGAAGCGTATTCTCTCTGTTCGACAAGCAGGCCAAGTTCCAATGAATATATCCAACTTGATCGTTCCAAGTGGAAAAACTTTCTCGCCAGCAAAACCCAGAAGGGGTCTGTGATAAGGTTCCAATTGAGATAATTTCAAATTTAAGCTATCAAAGCAAGAGTAGTACATGATGTCTGCCGAACTACCATTATCCACCAGAACCCTTGAAATCACTACCTCTTTCATCCTCATTTTGATCACCAAAGGATCGTCGTGAGGATAAAGAACACCTGCCAGGTCGTTTTTCGAAAAGCCAATGACGAGCTTATCTTTGTTTACTTTCCTCGGGTGATCTTCCTCCGCCAAATTTATTCGCTGAATGTATGAGCAAGCTTGGGCCTCTCCGAGGTAAGCCTTTCTTTCTGCAATAAGGTCTCCTCCTCCTGTATCTCCTCCTGTAATGACATTACAATCAAATGACCCAAAACGTATAGAAAATACCTCTCGTTCTGGCTGCCTTGGTTTCTTGGGAAGGTCGGGGTCATCATCTGGATCATCTTCATGGTTTCTCTTCTTTTTCTCCTCTGCTCGACGAGGAGATCTAGACCTCTCTCTAGCTCGGTCGTTATTTTTTCTTTCACCTCCCCGATCAACATATTTTGCTAGCTTTCCTCTTCGGATGAGTGTTTCAATCTCGTTCTGAAGAGCTATGCAATTTTTAGTCATATGCCCATGATCTTTGTGGAACTCGCAATATTTGTCCCTGTTCCTCGCATCAAGATCTGACCTCGGTTTCTTTGGCCACTTTACTTCCTCGCTATTCTTGATTTTTTCCAAGACATGATTAATACCCATTTTCAAGGGAGTGTAATTATCGAATTTCTTTAGGACTTCCCATGATGACTTATTATTTCTGGAACGCTTGTCGCCACCATTGCCCTTATGCTCTTTATTTTTAGACTTGTCGACGTTCACCTTGGTGTCTTTATCTATATTCTTATTTGCAGCCATAGCTTCCTCGGCATTCATGATTTTGGCCGCTTTTGCCATCAACTCTGACATAGTTTTAGGTGGATCTTTCGCCAAGGTGTAATACAACTTATTAGGCAACAACCCACTCATCAAGGCGGTGATTGCTGTCTTCTCCTCATAATCTATAACTTCCAGCTTCTCGTTATTGAAACGGGTTATGTAATCTCTAGTACTCTCACCAGATTTTTGTCTAACACTTAGCAAGTGTGCTACTCGTTTTACTGGCTTTGCTCCAAAACAGAAATTACCGATGAATAACTCAGCCAACTGAAAGAAAGTTGAAATCTTTCCCCGAGGAAGAATGTTGTACCATATCTGGGCATCTCCAGTAAGAGTTCCTGAGAATGCTCTGCATCTCATCTCGTCGGGGACAGCATAGATATCGGCGGCAGCTTGATATTGCTCTATATGAAGGACAGGATCTGTCTTTCCATCATATTTAGGGGTCACTACTGGTGCTTTAAACTTTGACGGTGTAGGAAAATTCACAATGGCCTGGACAAAAGGTGTCCCTTGAACAAAAGTTCGTTGTAGGGGATTCTTCGCCCTAGCCATTTCTCCCAATCTATCCTCCAATCGCTGAAGGGACCCTTTCCACGCTTCATTTCCTTCCTCGGGCCTATTGGTTCGAGCAATGGATCGTTCTGAAGTAGCCTCTTGAGATTTATCTTGACGAGCAACTGGTCGTGATTGTGCTAATCCTTCTCTGAGATCAGATGGTTGTCGAAAACTCCTCGACATGGTCTTAGGTGGACTCATATTCCTCCTAGGGCCTAATCGACTGAAAGGAGACACCCTACTCAGTCTTCCTAAGGCACTGGGTCTTTCTGGAGAGAGAGTGATACGTTGATCAGTATCTGTAGCCCTTATTGATGAAGTTCGCCCAGGTTGATAAGAGAAATCATCCGACTCCTCATTACGATATGACTCAGTACGTCTGGATCGTGAAGAAAGTAAATAAGTTTGCCTCTGACCACTTCGCTGTCCTGAACGTGCAGGTGCACCGCCATGAAGGGTTTGTATAAGTTGCCTCATTGTGTCTTGCATGGCGGTTTGTCCTTGAGCCAGATTCGTCATAATTTCGGCCAGATCTGGAGGTGCAGAGGGATTTGGAGAATTTCCAGCATTTCCAGCGTTTCGATTGCTAGATTCTGGATTATCCGCCATTGATAATGAATGATTTTTGGTGAAAAACGATAATAACAATCGCTTCCCACAGACGGCGCCAATCTGTTGATGTAAAAAATTAGATAGCTCTAATTATTCAATCACAGATAAATAAAATGAGACAAAGATTTTTAAAGTGGTTCAGCCTTATAAGAATGGCCTACGTCCACTGTTATGTGATTGCTGAGTGTTTTGGGAATTCTCGATTACAAGCTCTATCAAGAAATTCCGGTCCCTTTGAATGAGGGTGATACAAGGTATTTATAGCCCTTAGGCTGTACATGAAAGGGTGTTACATTAAATGATACACATATGAAAGGGTAATTCATTTAATGTTCTTCAAACGTGCGCGTCAAGATGATAAGTATTCAATGAATAGTTGAACTGTTGATTATCTTGGCAATTAATGTTGTGGTCGAGGTGCAGCTCGAACCGCCTTAGTTACTCGTCGTCCAAAAGTTCCTCGGAGCATTGGAGTTCCTCGGAGGATAAGAGTTCCTCGGAGGGTTGGTGTTCCTCGGAGTGAGTATGTTGGTCGGGGAAACAATCCTCCTCGTTGCTATTGTGCCACGTAGATTGACACGTGTCTTCTTATTATTCGTCCACATCAGCATACTAATTTTGGTGTCAACACAGATGATATCAGAGCTTAAGTATACGAACACCCTCGGGTCTTTGAGTTTTGGGTCTAGCATGCATGAGGGACATATTTTCTTTAGAGTTGGAGTATTTTTTGAAGACGTGTCAGGCATCGAGGTTGAGATTTGTGATCTTGATATGAGAACGTGTAGAATTAATTGAGGACTTTAGTATTGTGATTTTTAGAAAATAGAATCGGGTAGCATTTTATTTTCGAGCGTTAGGCTACGTCGAATTTCAAGGGAAAAATTTCTTGTTAGTGGGGAAGTATGTAACAACACGGATTTTTTAAATGGGAATTTTTAAATTTAATTTTGAAAATCGAATAAAAATAAAATTTTGGATTTAATTATTTTTAATAATTAAATATATTGGTTTTTATATTCGAAATTTAGAAAGCTAGATAGAAGACTCCTAATATGAGTATATATAAGTCTTGGGGCATTTAGAAGAGTCCTTAATAAATAAAACTCTTTAGAAAAAATATATAAAAATATTCGACCGTCCGATCAAGCTGAAATTTTTTATACAACTTCCTCTCATCTTCGGCTACTACTCCCCCAAATTTCAGCCAATTCCAATGGTCCGATCGTCCAAAATGTTTTTTTAGTGTTTGTATCTGATTAGAACTCTTTTCTTAATCAAACTCTTAATCCTTTATATATCACAACAAATTCGTAACTTGGCTTTTAAAAATCACTTTTTCATCAACTTTTCAACCAAAAGACCTCTCCAAAATTATTTCCTTTCATATAAAAACCCTAGCCCTATTTCCTTCATCATGCAATAGTAGATTTGGAGGCCTATTTGGGGTTATTTTTTATTAGGTCTAGAACGTGACTTGACTATTTTTCACGAGGGGAACGTGATGGTGCAATCTGATTTTTGAGGAAGAATATATGTAATGATTCATGTGATGATTTTGAGATACGGGACTTACACAATATGATCCTAAATTCTCTCGAGAGTATTCCGTCTGTTCATGTTTTAATTGAACTCATGTTGAATTGTGATATTCATTTAAAAATTCTGAAATAATTGTTGGAATCTATTATGTTGATTCATTGAGATATTGAATTGTTGATTTGGGAATTGTGTCATGAGATTTTAATATGGCACGGAGAATGGGCACCCAACGATAGTCCAAAATCTGATATATGACTTGAGAATGCCTAGGTAGGTGAGGTGAGGCCTGGTGACCCATTGATGTGTTGTTGAAAAATTAATATTGGTACAATGCTTGAGTATTACATTTGATTCATATATGTGAATTCGTATTGTTGCGATTTATTCAGCGTGTTATTTATTTTTGAGCATCTATTCTGTCATATTGTGTACTTCCCCGTATTTTCTTTTAGTGGCAGGTTAGCGTGGATTGGGACGCTAAGGCTTATTTGGAAGATTATTTTAGAGCATGGTTTGGAAGATTTATTTTTTGATGTATAAATTAGTGGTGTAATTTTTGTTGGAGAATTGTGTATTTTGGGAGAAACATTATTGTAATTATTGTAGAAGTGTAACAATTTATGGATTTATTACATTTAAATTATGGAATATAAATTCTCTATACTTATTGTGGATGGTTTTAGTTTAGTTTTTATCTTAGTAGCACGTCGCGTGTTTCTTTTCAGGCGCGCGGAGTGTTACATGTTATAGGATGAGATAGGTTACTAAATGTGGTAGGAAAGTGAGGTGGGGAAATGTTGGAAAATAGGTTTTTTTAGTAATGAGAATGCTCTAATTTCAAAGGAATGTTTGTTGACTGCTGAAAGGGGCCTCTTTCAGGAGTGAGATCATGGGCTAGTGCACTTTTAGGGTTAGGGGGTGCCTATCGTCATGGCCCCTGTCCTGCCTATTGGCACAGTGCCAACCTTTTTGGGCAAGGAAAGCACACCCGATAGGCAGTGGGTTTGGGGTGCCTATAGGTAGTTCGGAACAGACTTTTTTGGAAAAATCGGTGTAAAATAAAAAATGTAAGACCAAATTGCGCGTGGACAGGATTGTTAGAAAGGGAAATCATAGCCCTTAAAGAATCCATTGAGCCACACTCGGGTTCGGGAAATGATCGAAGTTAAACGGGGCTCAGAAGCACCCGATGGTCTTTAGACAGGGATTTTCGGAGTAAAACAAGTCGTTCATGCTAACCATGAGGTTGATTCATGCATAGCACACACCTTGGAAAAGTAATTTGGAGCCCTTCTATATTTCATTGAGCTTCATTGAGGTCGGAGATTTGATTGGAGTCAAACGTGGCCTGGGAGCACCCGATGGCCTTTCGGAGTAAAACGGATCATTTATGTGAATCGTGGGGATGATTTGCACATGGAGTGGGCTATTGGAAAGAGGATTGAGATACCTTCAAGTTTTCATTGATATTCGATCAGGTCGGAGAGTTGAACAGAGTTAAACGGGGCTCGAATGCGCCAGGTGGCCTCCAAATTCGTACTCTGAGTAAAATGGATCGTTCGTGCGAACCGTGAGGCCAATTTGCACGTGGAATGGACATTTGGAAAGGGTATTCAGAGATCTTTAATATTTCATTAAGCTTCACTCAGATCAGAGAGCTGAGTAGAGTCAAATGGAGCTCAGGAGCATCCTGGGGGCTTCCAGATCAGTAATACGCGTATGACCTGGGTTTATGGTGAGTGGATGAGTGTTAGGGACCTAAGGAGGTGCTTAGGGGGTAGTATGATGGGGTGTCTACAGGTAGGTGGTACAATCAGACACAAACTCGATAATTCCTCTCTTCACTTGGGCACACCAATATTGCATCCTCATGTCACAATACATCTTGTCATCCCATGGGTGCACAGTGATACGCGATCTATGTGCCTCTACCAAAACTTCCCTTCGGGACAATTAAACGCCTATGAAACCTTAGTCCCTCATACAAGAAAATCAAATAAAAGAGAAACCTTCAAGATAAAAGCTCTCGTACCTTTTCCTAACAAAAGGAGTCCGAATTCTGGGCCTGAATAACCCGCAACACAATAGCAGGTGTAACGACCACTACCAAAAAAGCCTCTGATAAATCCATCGAACATAAAGTATACCACTTCTCTACCAATAAATTGGGTAATTCATACCCATACTTTTCCCCCAAGGCTGCAACAGTAACTGTCGATCTATGGCTCAAAGCGTCTACTACCACATTCACTTCCTCAGATGGTGCTGAATTGAGAAGTGGTAGTCCTTCATAAACTCCAACCACCTCCTTTATCTCATGTTCAACTCCCATTGAGTGAACAAATACTGAAGGAGGTTATGATCGAAAAATAGTGTAAACCTCTCACCCAACAGATAATTTCTCCATACTTTAAGGGCAAAGATTAACGCCGCCATCTCTAAGTCATGGGTGGGGTAGTTTCCCTCGTAAGGCTTAAGTTTACGCGAGGCGTAAGCTATGGTCCTCTCCCCCTTCCTCAGAACTCCTCCAAACCCCTGAAGTAACGGATTGGTGTACACCAAGTATTACACTTCACCCCTTTGTAAAGAAAGTAGAGGTGCGATCCTGAGTCTCTCATTGATATCCTCGAATGCGCTCTAACAATCTGAGATCCAAACAAATGTTACTCAATTCTGGGTGAGGTGAGTTAGTGGTCCGAAAATATTTGAGAACCCCCTCAATAAACCTCCTATAGTACCCAGGCAAAGCCAAGAAACTCTTAACCTACGTAGGTGTCGTGGGTTGTCCACACTCCATCACAGCCGATACTTTGTTAGGGTCCACCGAAATCCCAGCCTCTGACATAACGTGTCCCAAAACCTACACCTATAGCAACCAGAAATTGCACTTAAAGAACTTATTATATATCTTATGCTCTCGAAGTGTCTACAAAACAGTCCTCAATATGTGTGCATGCTCCTCCTCATACCTATAATACACAAGTATGTCATCAATGAACACAATGATGAACTGATCTAGAAATGGGCAGAACACACTATTCATCAAATCTATAAACACCGTTAGATTGTTAATTAACCCAAACGGCATGACTCGAAACTCGTATGATCCATAGCGCATCAAAAAATCTGTATTCAAAACATCCTCCTCCCAAATACGCAACTAATGATATCCCGAATGCAATTCGATCTTGGAAAAGAATGATGCACCATTTAACTAATCGAACAGATCATCGATACATGGCAACAGACACTTATTCTATATTGTGAATTTGTTCAGCTATCAATTGTCCACACACAACCTTAACGAACAATCCTTCCTCTTCTTCTTCACAAATAACATAAAAGGTCCCCACAAATATGTAATCCTATGTATGAACTTCTTACTCAAAATCTAGTGAATCTTCTCTCGTAGCTCCCTCATTTCCAATGGGGACATCTAGTTGGTGCCCTCGCAATGGTCCTAGTGCCCCATACCAAATCAATATAAAATCTACCTTGAGTGATGGCAATAACCTCGATACCTCATCAAACATATCTGTAAACCCCTGGACAACTGGTATCGACTCTAATAATACGCTGACCTTCTTCGATGTAGTCGCATAAATATAGTATAAGTCGGTGGGAGACTATCCACTGGTGATGGGCATGGAAATAAGAAACATCTCATGCTCATGAATGAAAAACGTGATTGTCTTTCCACTTTTGTCGATATGTGCATGATACTGTGATAACCGGTCCATCCCTAAAATGACATCGTATGTTCACATATCTAAAAGTAATAAATCTACTAGAAAACACAAACGACCAATCTTCATTGCCACGTCTATACGAACATGACGTAATGTAGCGCCCCTACTAACTGGGATATCCACGTGCATAGAAACATCTGTATTAATTGCTAATAACAGAAAAGTTTTCTCAAAAGTATAACTAACAAAAGAATACGACACCCCGTGTCGAATAAAACCCGTAGATAAATACCACAAACATAAAATCAACCCTCACTGGACCGTGGTGGGGAATGGAGATACTGCTAATAAATAGTATACACATATCTATAGTGAAACTATGGATGGCCCTACGTTAGGTCCCTAGGTGGTGGTGGCAATGTCAGATACTACGATCGTAGTGGCAGCGCTTGATACTGTGGTGGGGTTGGCAAAACCTATTACTTCCCTTGCTGAAACTGGCCCAGATCGGCTGAGTTTCCCCTAGGAAATCTCTCGTATGAGTGGTCCTACTCGTCACAAGTGTAACAACTGCCTCAAAATGGGTGGCCCTATCCCTAAGGTCAATCTGTTAGCCCTGACTTTGTTGGCCCTAAGTTCTCCACCCCTAACCCCACTGGCCCTGATGTTGTTGGACTTGTTGTCAATGATATCCTTGGCTTGGGTTCCCCTATCCTGACATCCCTACCGGCGTTGATCAATACGTATCCCCGTGTGGTTGTCCTCTATGATGCTATTGTGAACCTCCTTGTGCCTGTAACGTCTCACCACTCTCACTGACATCGGGACATTGGTCAGCTCCAACCTTATCTTTCATTGGTTCCCTCTCCCTCTAGATATCAAGTTAATCTTGGTAGTGTCGTGCCCACTACCTGAATGTACGTAGTGAAGGTCGAGTTGCCGAGTAGCACCGGTCTAATCCTCCAAGTAAGACCAAGAATAAAACAATCCACCTTTTTTACCTTTGTGTTAACATCCTCGAGGGGAAAAGAAAGTGAGACGGATGATTTTTTGCCCGTACTCAGTGATAGTGCGATCATCCTGACGTAACCTCAAAAATTAATCTCTCAAACTCGCTAATTGAGAGGGTGGGAAATATTTTCCCTCAAACTTACTCCAGAACTACTGAATAGTCAAGATAGACTTTTCCTCCTCTGTAGTGATCGAATCCCGCCACTACAAATCATCCCCACGAGGTTAAATCTTACCAACACGTGTCTGTGTACATCCGAGCACTCTACCAGACGTAGGTACTTATTTATCCCTATCATCCACTAAAAGTCTACTATCGGGTTTGTGGACCCAACAAACTCTAGTGGGCTGCCTTTACCAAAGGCACTTGGTCTCTCTCCTAGGTTAATGTAGTATGAGGGGCAAGTACAACCATGGGTGGTGGTGATGGTTTTTCCTAACGCGTGGAGGTTAAGATAGTTGTGATAGTCTGAACTATGATGGCGATCAAATCAGTCGATGAAAGTGATAGCACCTTCCATTGCGGTGGTTATTGTGACTGTTGTTGTGTCCTTAATGACACGATACTCATGGTCGGCCTAGGATGTGATGCTCCCCTCTGGGTGTTCAATAAAAAACGTATAAGTAACCGTATGAATATAAGAGTACATCATATTGAATTACAAAACTCTAAAGTATCAAAAAACACTACTTGGAATTATGACGTACGCACTCAAGACCCTAGGACACTAGAACCTAGAATGCTATTATACCAATTGTGACACCCTGTAAAATCCATTGTTGGATTGAAAAAGTCCAAATATAAATAATACAGGAGCTTAAACAACAAGTACCATTCTAAGCATTACTGAAATAAAATAAAACATAATAGTAAAGAACTTGTTACAATAACATAAGTAAACCATCATAACTCTGATACCAAAATCAACATAATAAAAGTATCCATCACTACAACACAAACCTATCTTTAACATAAATACAATTCTTAAATGTAAAAGTTGGATCTAGCATGAAGTAATCTTAAATAAAGTAATTCGACACTGACTAGTACTGAAAAGTAAATGAAAAAATAAGAACGGGCAAGCAGGCTCGACACCTACATTCTATACATGATTCGGGAGTTAATGTGAAAGATGTGAGATCAGGTTTGTGGCATCTATTGTGGCCTAGGACCTAATAACATATTTTAGCAATAGGATTAAACCGAGCAAGTCTACAAAGAGTAAGAATTTAACTTCATTTGGGCTACAATAATAATAATAACGGGCAACAGTTGCTTCTAACGAGATACTACCTCTCGTTCGAACGAGAATATAATCTAGTTCTAACAAGATTAGTGCAGACCTTCTTCTCAACCAGACCAAAAATGGCCATTCGCATCCAAAATCTTAACTCTGAAGTATCTAAATGAACCTATTACCATCATCCTTCACATATAAGGTGCATAACATCAATACTAACCTAATCCAACAATTTAATAGGTTCTTATACAACCTTTAAGCATTAATTTCATATTTTGGTTTAAGAATCGTAAATTCATGTTTCCCCTCAATTTAACTCAGATTTTAGATTCAATTCCAAATTAAACTTGGGGATTTTAGGTGATTCATTAACATGAGTTAGAATACATCAATTTTATACAATTTTCAAGTTTAATTCATAATATTTAGTCATCAAATTTTATTATTACAATAACATGGCTTTAAGGTATAATTTAACAATTAAACTAATTACGAAATTAGGATTTAGATTATCAAAATCAGAATATATATAGCTTTATTTATATTCTAATAGATTCTCATTATCCTAACACAAATCCAAATTAAAGTCCTAAATTATGTAAACTTGCCTTAGCGAAATTGGTGAATTCTAAGCTTCCAACTTCTCTTTAAAGCCATAGGGTTTCTCTAATTTTCTTGTAATACACCGTACTTTTAGTATTAATTGATTGCTTTATAATATTAATTTAATTGTGAAAAAATTAAATTGGAATTTAGTAAATATTAATTAACGAGATAAAGGATTAATATTTGTTATAATTTTTATTTACTTATGTGTGATAAGTAAATAGTTATGTGATTTATTATATGTCTCATATGAGATAGCAACAATTTATTGTGATATATCGATAGGGTGTTACATTATTGGGTCGGTATAATTTTTGGGCAACACGTAGGATATGCACGTGTCGGACGACCTTTTCGAGTGCAGCGGTGATCAGAAAAGGGTTGAAATAGTCCAGAATAGGTACCTAAGAGGAAAAAATGGATATAAGGGTAGAAGGGTCATTTTATACTTAGAATTAAGAGGAAAAAAGGGATAAGGTTTATTATGAGGATATTTAAGGGTTTGGGAAGGTGGATGGTAGCCTTCCTTTCATAATCTATACAAAAGATGGAGAGAGAGAGAACCCTAGAGAATAGAAAAAGAGGAAAATAAATAGGAATCTTGAAGAGTTAAAGAATGAGGATTCAATACGGCATCAATTCATAGAAGACTTCGAATTTGCAATCCAATGAGGTCGGTAGTTACTTTCTTTATGTCGACTACTTTCTTAGTTAAAAATAGGAATTGGATATTTAGAGTATGAAAGATTGTAACATGATGATTTGATATAGAAACGTAAATGATAAGGGATGAATGATCTTAAACTAATGATTAATTAGGATTGATTACACTTGTAACTTGAAATAAAATTCTAGGATTTAAAAAATGAATATGTAGAACGTAGATTGAAAGATTTAATATTTAAATATCAATTAGATAAAGGAATTATGATCTTGAATTTATGGGAGTTACCATGTGAGAATCGAATATATAATGATGGAATCGTGTTTTGTTAATGGTATTTGGGTTACAGTTCTTGAAATTTCGGTAGAAAGAACCCTATAAACAAAATTGGGTTTGGGGGGATGAATCTCACCTAGGAAAAATGCTTCAGATCTGGTTTATGTAATCTCATTCGAACCTGATTGAGATGTCATCGATTGATATTGGATTTCATTTGAACTACCCGTGGATTTGGGTCAAGTTTGGATCGTGGAAATGTTTTGGGGATTTTTATGAACTCAAACAAGTATGTGGAAGGTTATCTAAGTGAGTGGATATTTAATTAAATATAGTTTTGTGTCATTATTTATTTTTTAGGAGATTAATCATTACATAGGGTGCTCAGGTAAGGGGTTAAATAATTAATCTGGAAGTAGGTCGAACTTCGGGATTAGGTGAACCGTATGTAGTGGGACATGTGTACGAGTTCGATACCTATTATATATTCATATTACGGTGACAGATATATATATATATATATATATATATATATATGCGTGTGCATACTACTTATTTTATTGATACATACCTGCTTGGGAGTGCTATCGTAGGAGGTTGTGCGCAGTGGGCAATCCACCTTGATGTTGATGAGTAGGTGTTAGGTTGATTCCCCAGGTCATAGTACTGTTGAATGACCACTATCTGTGTGTGAAGAAAGGTGTTGGTTTCGCATCCAGTTGGGTGGAATGTGGTATGGTTGCGATCCACAGATGAATATCTATGACCATCGCAATTATGTATATATTCGTTCGGATCGGTGGTAAGATTTCAACCCGGTTGCTCAGTGTGAGGCGTGATGCCTGGAGCTGAAAGTTCTGGTGATACGGTTATATGTATATAGTGAAAAACATATATATAAAGAGAGAGAGAGAGAGAGAGAGAGAGAGAGAGAGAGAGAGAGATGTGTGTGTGTGTGTGTGTGATATAGTGTGTGTATATTATATATAGCACGAGCGTAGATATGTTATGATTATTACGCGATTATTTAATTATCGAAAGTGTGTCGCTACAATACTATTTATGAATGTATAACTAGTGAAGTTACTTATACTTTTCTTATAGAGGGTATTAGTGGGATTGGGTTTAAATAGAAGTTATATGTCCTGGTTAGACCAGGTAGTTTAATTAGGATAATAAACGAACAAGCTAGGTGCGCACTATAGTTGATAGGTGAGGTTTCATCTCATGTGAGTGCGAACCGATTAATCTTGAAAGTAATACACTATTGTTTTAATTGATTTAAAGCAATTATATACTTGCAAAATATTTTTATACCTATCGGGCTTTGACCTGCAAGCTTTTATTTTTCCTTGTTTTTCTTTTATTACCCCAGATGTGCAGCAGCAACAATCGGTACTATAGGGATAGATTCATTATTGCCTTACGGTAGCTATGTATGCTACATCCTTGCATAGACACCTCAGTCTAATTCGTATAGATGGGATCATCAGTTTTAGTTGGGCGTGTTTCCATTGATGGATAGACTTTTCCATTTATGCCATACTAGTATATTGCTATTGCGACAGTGCTGCTGAGAATGAACCATACTGAGATTCTTGTTTTATTTTAGTGAGGATCGTCCACCCAGTATTAAAATATGCAGGTTGTCATAGTTGGTATCAGAGCATCAGGTTCTAGTATTCTTAGGATCTGTGAAAACTTGATATGTTATTTGCGTTGCGTTTCTTTAATGAAAAGCCCTATATTTAAGACTGTTGTTTCATATTGAGCATTTATGTTCTTTTGTTATTATTTATGATTGAAGTGAATATCATATAATTTCGGTTTGGTTTCAGATGACAAACAACAGGAGAGGTAGACCAGCGTTTGTCGCTAGGACGATCGTAGAGGAGAAGGCTCGGCCATAGCTGCAGACCACTCGGGGGGACGGTGACTGTAACAAAGGTCACCAATATTGTTACACATGCGGTTAATACCGTGATGACTGCCTTAGTACAATATTTTCCCCAAGCATAGCCACAGCATCTAGTGGCACCAGTTCAGGCTCACTAAGTGCCTTCAGGTTGGGAGCGAGTCAGATAGTCCATCTGTCAGAGTTCCAAGGGAGTGCGGATGTAGTTGCAACTAGCCAATAGAAGAAAGACATCCAAATACAATTTCTTATGGTTGAGTGCAGCGACACTCAAAAGTATTTATTGGATACTTTTAAGGTAGTGGGATCAGCACTTCAATGGTGGGAGTCGGTCACCACAACAGATGAGAGAGATACTATGACCATACAGGAGTTATATGCGTGGTTCGATCATAATTTCTTTCTGTTAGCAGTTCATAAGGAGATGAGGAGGAGGTTCCAAGACCTTTCACAGGAGGGTCAGACTGTGGCCGACTATGAGGAAGAGTTCACGCGCTGGGGAGAAAAGGGTCCTCAAGTTTATTGATGGACTCACTTGGAGGATTTGCCAACACTTATTGAGGAACCCAATGTTATGGACCTACACTGAGGTCGTAAATATTGTGCTGCTCTATTTTCAGGATCATCGCTTCTATCAGAAGGGGGTGAAGAGGGCCAGAGAGTTTAGCCAATAGGATAAGACTGGGGTAATGGTGCTAGTAGGGCACCGCAACAACAGCAAAGGCAGAATGAGCGGGGTTCCTAACATGGGGACTCTGCTAAGAGATTCTGGTCGGGTAACGGTAACTTTAGGCAAGGCCAAGGGAATCAGATCGGTGATTAGCAGGGCCGAGGTTACTAAGGCTAGTAGGGCCAAAGACAGGGGCAGCCTCGCCAGGGCCAGAGGCAGATAGACTTTACAGGGAGACGTTTAGTGTGTGGAGAGCAGGGATATGTACAACTTGTATGCCCGAACAGGGCTAGGTGTAACACCCCGTATTTTGGAGAATATAGAAATTAATTAAATTAGTGATTTATGAATTTATTTAATTTGGAGAAATTATTTAATTCGGGTGATTTAGATTTAATTATTTCAGTTTAAGAGAATATCACGCGTGTCGTAAAATAAGATGATTTTATAAAGTGACTTGGAAGGTGATTTTGAGGTCATGGTTGGTTCCAAAAGGATCGTAATAGTAAAAAAAGTGTACCCGGGGGTATAAATTGGGTCTCGGGGCAATTTTAGGCCAACCCTTCACTATATAAGGGCTTTTCGATCATTCGGGAGTTTGTGGTTTAAAGAACTCCGAAAATGCTAAGGCTTATATCAGATATTTAAGAGATGACCTAGGGTTAGCACAATCATAATGGAAGAGAGGCAAGAGGAGAAGAACTCCAAAGCTTCCTACATAGTTTTTCGCCCCGAACGCAACGGAATCGAGATTTCAACGAGAGGGGAACCCCCACAGCATCAATAACCATGAAGTCAGACCTGCTATTGAGAGGCAAGTATTTAAATCTCAATTTCTTTAAGCATGTTATAATGCCTATGTAGAGTAGGGTGTAATTATCATGTTTCGGGAATAATTTATATGTATTTGGGTGGGATAAATACACGAATCGATATAGAAATGCATGTAGATATATTCTTTAATGTTGGTAACACGAAATTAGTGGGTTTGGGTTAATTAATAAGAGAGAAGTTTGAGTTCTTGATTAATAAATATGATGAACATGAGAAAACTAGGGTTTTATGTTTATTAAAGGAGAATTTGATTCTTGGATTGAATCTTTGATATTTTTTAGTAAACTTTTCATTGAAAATACTTAGGGTTTAATTGATGAACACAAGAAGTCTATGAAATGTGGGTAAATTAAACTGTCGTTTTAGAAACTGTTTTGGGCCTTTTTGGTTCCGAAAATGGCTATTCTGTCTGAGTTTCCTTGTAGAAAATCCTGTTTTTTTCATTTTGTTCTCTAATAGGTTTTCTCCAAAACGGCTCTGAAATGCCTCAAAACTGCATTTTAAAAATCTGGGCAGATTGGTGGGGTAAATTTTAAGAAATGTTATTTGTAGTTGTTATTCCGTTGAAGGTTGGCTAGATTGATTGATTGTGATTGTTGTTCTATATTAAGGACATTAGGCCTAAAGTGGAGATTAGGTTTACGTAAAGTGAGATGAATAGATATTGGGATAATTGAGAAAATATCCGTAATTGATAAATGAATGAAATTTCGAGAAGCATGACGTAGGAATGAGTGAACCTATGTTTATGACCAGTAGTGACGACGGGAATAACTACTGAAAATAATGAAGGGGTAACTAGGGCCCTTAGAGTTGTGTGAATACTCGAATAAATACGATATTGAGTTAATTCGTAAAGTAATATGTACGGTAAGTATTAGAGAGAAATCTACTACGTACCAATGTGAATCATTAGGTTGTGTGAATACCTATAGCTTATGTATTAGGTTGTGTAAAAACCTAAAGTATTTTAATAGTATTGGGGTCGATGACTATCCGAACCAATACATTTAAGTTCGAATTTAGGGTCGATTATCATCCGGACCAAATCTAAAATAAATTATATTCGGGTCGATGAAAAATTTGGACCAATATACATATGTATAACATTTACAATTGGGGTCGAGAGATATCCGGACCAATATAAATGATAGGATATTTTGGGTCGAAGATTATCGGGACCAATGATCCTTATAATATATATTTTGAGTGAAATATATACCGTATAAATAATCTACTTAGGTGTGATAGTAGTCAGATTAGATGGGGTATATTTGAAGTATGTTTTGTCCTACTTATGTGTAATAGTAGTGAGATTAGATAGTTTATATCTAAAGCAAAGATTTATCTACTTATGTGTGATAGTAGTAAGACGAGATAGTATGTATCTAAAGAACGATTAATTTACTAAAGAGTAATTAATAGGGAGATTAGATAGTGTACATCTAATTAATAATGAATCTACTAAGGTGTGAATAGAAGTAATATATAGTGAATATCTAAATTAAAGTTAAAGTAGAGAAACTTAAATGGTAAGACTTGAAATATAATACGTGAAATGGTAACGTGGGTTTAATAACAACAAAAGAGAGATGTTAGTTATTAAGGTTATTCGGTAACGTACTGTATGGGAGGTACAGGTGAGCTAGACAGATTTGAGGCTTATTATATTCTTGAGGCCTAATTATATTGGGTAGTTTGACTAAGTGGGACGTTAGGTGCGCACTATAGAGGAAAGGTGAGGAAACTCAAGGGATTTTTTGCAGCCTAACATGTGTATCTAATAATTATTCATTTAAATTAATATTTAAATGCTTGCTAAATATTTTAAAATTATTTGTACCTGGGCTCTGAATCGTACTTACAAAACCTTTTTCCAAAACCTTTTAGGTGTCCAGCCACAGGGACGCCAAGTAGGATGATCTGTTCCAGGGATGCGTAGCTACAGAAGTTGTGGATGCTTGAAGGATTTAGATTTAGATGCTTCAGTGACGTCATTCCTAGTGTAGGATGTAGTTCAGTATTTCATATGGGCGTGTTAGCCCTCAGTTATTTCATTATGTTAGTTATGCTCTGTATTCGAATTTATTTGTGTTGAAGTTTTATTTGGACTTGGGAACCGATTTTTTAATCGGTATTATTTTATTTTAGTTGTTTAATAGATAATTGTCCAGTTTATTCATTTATTACATGGATGGTTAGTTATGGTATATGTTCCCTCTTATTATTTTGGTTTAAATAAAAAGATAAATTTGGCACCGAATTTTTGAATACTAGGTGGTTAGTAAATGTTTAAAAAGTTTTCGACAGTGATACTAAGTGTTGATACCAAAATTAATATGCTGATGTGGACGAATAATACGAAGACACGTGTCAATCTACGTGGCACAATAGTAGCGAGGAAGTTCATTTCCCGACCAACCATGATTCTTTCCGAGCAATGAGGATACACCGAGGAACTCTAGCGCACTGAGGAACTCTAGCGCTCCGAGGAACTCCTGAGCAACGAGCAACCATGGCAGTCCGAGCTGCACCTCGGTCATATCATTAATTGCCAGATAATCAACAGTTCAAATATTCATTGAGTGATTATATTCTTGACGCGCACGCTGCATTAAATGTATTACCCTTTCACATGTATACCATTTAATGTATCGAACCTTTCATGTACAGCCTCAAGGCTATAAATACCTTGTATCATCCTCATTCAAGGGGGACCGGAATTTCTTGAGAGAACTTGTAATCAAGAATTCTGCAAACACTCAGCAATAACATAACAGTGGACGTAGGCTTTATTCCTAGCCGAACCACTTTAAAAATCTGTCTTATTTATTTATCTGTGATTGAATAATTAGAGCAATCTAGTTTTTTACATCAACAGATTGGCGCCGTCTGTGGGAAACGACTGTTACTATCGTTTTTCGCAAAAATCATTTATTATCAATGGCAGATAATCCAGAATCCAGTAATCGAAATGCTGGAAATACTGGAAATTTTCCAAATCCATCCGCACCTCCAGATCTGGCTGGAATTATGACAAATCTGGCTCAAGGACAAACCGACATGCAAGAATCTGTGAGGCAACTCATTCAAACTCTTCAAGGCGGTGCACCTACCTATTCAGGACAAAGGAGTGATCGTGGGCAATCACGATCCAGACGTACTGGGTCATATCGTAATGGGGAGTCTACTGATTCTACGTATCAACCTGGGCGAACCTCATCGATACGGGCTACGGATACAGATCAACGTATCACTCTCTCTCCGGAGAGAACTAGCGCTTTAGAAAGATTAAGCAGGGTGTCTCCTTTCAGCCGATTAGGACCAAGGAGGAATATGAGTCCACCTAGAGCTCCATCGAGAAGTTTGCGGCCACCATCAGGTTTAAGAGAAGGATCAACACAATCACGACCAGCTACTCGTCGAGATAAATCTCAGGAAGCTACGTCAGAGCAATCAATTGCTCGGACTAAGCGGCCTGAGGAAGGAAATGAAGCATGGAAAGGTTCCATTCAGCGGTTGGAGGATAGACTGGGAGAAATGGCTAAGGCAAGAAACCCCTTACAGAGAACTTTTGTTCAAGGGACACCTTTTGTACAAGCCATTGTGGATTTTCCTACACCATCGAAATTCAAAGCACCTGTAGTGACCCCCAAGTATGATGGAAAGACAGATCATGTTCTTCATATAAAACAATACCAAGCTGCTGCCGACATCTATTCCGTCCCCGACGAGATGAGGTGTAGAGCATTCTCGGGAACTCTTACCGGATCTGCACAGATATGGTATAATAATCTTCCTCGGGGTAAGATTTTAACTTTTATTCAATTAGTCGAGTTGTTCATTGGCAATTTTTGTTTTGGGGCGAAGCCAGTAAAGCGAGTAGCACACTTGCTAAGTGTTAGACAAAAATCAGGTTAAAGTACTAGAGATTACATAACTCGTTTTAATAACGAGAAGTTGGAAGTCATAGATTACGAGGAAAAGACAGCAATCATTGCTTTGATGAGTGGTTTGTTGCCTAATAAGTTATACTACACTTTGGCCAAAGATCCACCTAAAACTATGTCGGAGTTGATGGCAAAAGCGGCCAAAATCATGAATGCCGAGGAGGCTATGGCTGCAAAGAAGAATATGGATAAAGAAACCAAGGTAGAGGTTGACAAGTCTAAGAAGAAAGAGCAGAAAGGTAATGGTGGTGACAAGCACTCCAAGAACAATAGAACGTCATGGGAAGTCCTAAAGAAGTACGACAATTATACTCCATTGAAAATGGGTATTAATCATGTTTTGGAAGAAATCAAGAATAGCGAGGAAATCAAGTGGCCAGAAAAACTGAGGACAAATCCTGATTTGAGGAATAAGGCCAAATACTGCGAGTTTCACAAAGATCATGGCCATATGACCAAAAATTGCATAGCCCTTCAGAACGAGATTGAAACGCTCATCCGAAGAGGAAAATTGTCAAAATATGTAGATCGCAGGGGTGAGAGGAAGAATGATGATAGAACTAGAGAAAGATCTAGATCTCCTCGTCGTGCAGAGGAGAAAAAGAAGAGGGACCATGAAGATGATCCAGATGATGACCCCGATCTTCCCAAGAAGCCAAGGCAGCCTGAATGAGAGGTATTTTCCATACGTTTTGGGACATTTGATTGTAATGTTATTACAAGAGGAGATGCAGGAGGAGGAGACCTTACTGCAGAAAGAAAAGCTTACCTCGGAGAGGCTCAAGCTTGTTCATATATTCAGTGAATAAATCTGGCCGAGGATGATCGTCCGAGGAAGGTAAACAAAGAGAAGCTAGTAATTGGTTTTTCAAAAAACGACCTGGAAGGTGTTCTTTACCCTCATGATGATCCTTTGGTGATCAAAATGAGGATGAAGGACGTGGTCATTTCAAGGGTGTTAGTAGACAACGGTAGTTCGGCAGACATCATGTATTATTCATGCTTTGATTGCTTGAATTTGAAATTATCTCAATTGGAACCTTATCACAGACCCCTTCTGGGTTTTGCTGGCAAGAAAGTTTTTCCACTTGGGACGATCAAGTTGGATATACTCATTGGAACTTGGCCTGATTGTCGAACAGAAAGAATACGTTTCTTTGTGATGGATAAGAATGTGCAGTCAGCCTACAACATCATCATGGGAAGAGTTGGATTGAAGAAGTTCGAAGCAGTTCCATCTACAGTACATCAGTGTTTGAAGTTCCCAATAAATTTTGGAGTTGGAATTGTGAAAGGTGACCAAAAAGTAGCTCGGGAATGTTATTATTCGTCTGCCGAGCAAGAAGAACTTGAAGAATCAAGGAAAAAGACTACTACCTACCAGGTGGAGGAAAGTACAGAAATTGAAACCCTTGATCCCAGGGATGAATCCCAACTTGTAAAAGGACAGGTGGTGGAATCTACAGAAAATGTTATTCTGGACGACGAGCATCCTGAACGAGTAACCCAGATAGGATCTTCGTTGGATGTTTCAATAAAACAAGAGTTGATAGTTTTCTTGAGAAACAGGAAGAATACTTTTGCTTGGAGTCATGAAGACATGCCAGGGATAGATCCAAACTTCTTATGTCATGAGCTCAATGTGAATAAGGAGATCAAGCCTGTGAAGCAGAGAAGAAGAGTGTTTAGTCCCGAGAAGAACCAAGCCATACAAGAGGAGGTCGAAAATCTCCAGAAAGCCCAATTCATTCAAGATGTAAAATATCCAGATTGGTTGGCAAATGTGGTAATGGTAAAGAAGAAGAACAATAAATGGAGAATGTGTGTTGATTTCACTGGTCTTAACAAGGCATGCCCAAAAGATCATTTTCCATTGCCCAGAATCGACCAACTAGTGGATGCTACCTCGGGACATGAGCTGCTCAGCTTCATGGATGCATATTCTGGTTACAATCAGATCAAAATGAAACCTGAAGACAGGGAAAGTACTTCTTTTATTACCCCAAGGGGAACTTATTGTTATAATGTTATGCCTTTTGGTTTAAAAAATGCAGGTGCAACATATCAGTGACTGATGAACAAGGTTTTTGCCGAACAAATCAGTTGCAATATGGAAGTCTATGTCGACGACATGCTCACCAAAAGCAAGAGAGCTACTGATCATCTAGTTGACTTAGGCCAGACCTTTGATCAACTGGACAAATACCAAATGAAGCTCAACCCGACGAAGTGTACCTTTGGAGTACGAGAAGGAATGTTCCTCGGATACATCGTCAACCAACGAGGTATTGAGGCAAATCCAGAAAAGATCAAAGCTCTTTTAGGGCTGCGATCCCCAACGACGAGGAAATAAGTACAGAGTCTTACAGGACGAGTAGCAGCGCTCAACAGATTTGTATCCCGAGCAACTGATAAATGCCTCCCATTCTTCAAAACACTGCGAAAAAGTTTTGAGTGGACTGACGAATGTGAGAAGGCTTTTCAAGACTTGAAGAAATATTTGGGAGCACCACCATTGTTGTCCAGGCCAATAACCGGAGAGAGATTGTACTTGTATCTGGCCGTATTAGAGAATGCAGTCAGCTCCGCATTGATCAGGTTGGAGAATGGAGTTCAGAAACCTATCTACTACATAAGTAAAGCTTTCCGAGGTGCAGAAATCAGGTACCCAAAGCTAGAAAAATTGGCACTGGCACTAATCGAAGCAAGTAGAAGAATGAGGCCATATTTCCAGGCCCATACCATCATTGTGTACACCAACATGCCGCTAAGACAAGCCCTCCATAAGCCGGAAAAATCAGGAAGACTGATGTATTGGGCGATAGAACTTGGTGAATATGATATTGTGTATGAACCCAGATCATCCTTAAAAGGGCAAGCTGTAGCAGATTTTATAACAGAGTTCACATACCCTGATACCCCCGAGGAACAAAAGGTACTTGCTGACCTACCTGTGGACGATACAGGATCAACAGACACAGGTCCAGACCAACTTAGGTTGGTAAAAGGACTTGTGGATGTAGAAAAATCATCACATTCAAACCCAGACCAACTCCGGTTGGTAAAAGGGCACGAACAGATGATCGACGAGGAACGAAAGATACCAGGGGATGATGAAAGAAAACAGCAGATATTTTACCAAGGAGCTCTGACAGATAAGAAATTTGAAGACGAGTTACCTACATGGAGATTATATGTAGATGGATCATCTTGCACAGCTGGTTGTGGAGCAGGGATTGTTTTAAACACTCCAGATGATATTGACATGGAATATGCCTTGCGATTCCAATTCAAAGCTTCCAATAATGAAGCTGAGTATGAGGCCATGATAGCAGGTTTTCATTTGGCGAAAGTTATGGGAGCACGGCAAGTAATTGTTTTCAGTGATTCTCAATTAATTGTGAATCAGATAAGGGGAATATATGCAGTTAAGGGAGAATTAATGGTGAAATACCATGCAAAGGCGATGGAGTTACTGACAGAATTTGATGCTATTCAATTAGTGAGAATACCGAGGATGGAGAATGCAAGAGCAGACGCATTGGCCCGATTAGCGTCAGCTACGCGCACCGAGCTGCGAAGGACAATACCAATTGAAGTATTAGAAAGTCGGAGTATAGAAGAAGATCTGATGGTGAATATAATTACCCTTGATTTGGGACCATCTTGGATGGATCCTATCAGGGCATACATTGAAGAAGGAGAACTACCGGAGGACAAGCTAGCTGCCAAGAAATTGAAGTATAAAGTTGCTCGGTATGTGTTAACTAATGGTGTTTTGTATAGACGAGGAATTATGGCAGGTTTGCAAAGATGTGTGCATCCATCAGAAGTCAAGGAATTGATTGAAGAAATCCATGAAGGATCTTGTGGAGCTCATGTAGCAGGTCGAACACTTTTGCAAAGGGTAATGACACAGGGATATTACTGGTCGACGATGAGGGCTGATTGTATAGCCTATGCCAAGAAGTGTGACAAGTACCAACATTTTTCCTCCATCCGAAGAACTCCACAAGCATTGTTGACACCCATAACTTCACCTTGGCCATTTGCCATGTGGGGGGTTGATCTGGTTGGACCATTGCCGACGACCCGAGGAAGGTTCAAGTACCTCGTCGTAGCAGTGGATTACTTTACTAAGTGGGTGGAAGCTGAACCACTGATTGATATGACGTACGAGAAGGTTTATCAATTCATTTGGAAGAACATCATCTGTCGATATGGTCTCCCCCATGCTTTCATCACAGACCATGGAACACAATTCGATAACGAAGAATTTGCTGCCTATTGTCATCAGTCGAACATTTTGAAGTTTCATTCAGCACCAGGCCATCCCCAAAGCAATGGACAGACTGAGGTGACAAACAGAACATTACTAAATGGTTTGAAGAAGAGATTAAGTGAAGCTAAAGCAAATTGGATTAATGAGCTCCAATCAGTACTATGGGCTTACCGAACAACTCCCCGAGCAGCAACTGGAGAGTCACCATACATGTTAGCATTTGGAAGTGAGGCTGTAATACCTGCCGAGTTGGGTCTCCCAACACATAGAGTGCTGAATTTTAATTCCCCAATCAGCGATTTAATGAGAAGACTGGATTTGGATATGCTCGAGGAGGTTAGAGAAGAGGCATCCATCAGAAATGCTGCTTATCAACAACGAACAGCTCTGTTCTACAACAAAAGGGTGAAGAAATGCGATCTAAAGGAAGGAGATTATGTGCTGAAGAGGGTCATTCAGAAGCACAATAAACTCGAAGCAAACTGTCATGGACCTTACCGAGTTACAGAGGTTGTTCGACCAGGAACTTACAGAATAGCAACTCTAGAGGGAGAAGAATTTAAGAATGCATGGAATGCTGAACACCTGCGCAAGTAATATCAGTAATGTAAAATGTAAAGCATTTCCTTCATTATGAATAAAACGAGGATGTTTCGTCATTTTCTTTCTGTTGAAAGTTTTTCAGGGAATTCTAGTGTAATACACTACGCACAAAAAATACTCCTTTGGTTAGGAGGCGACACTAGTGTGACCAACTACGGTTGGTAAGATATCTAGTGGACAGTTCGAAAGAACCAAAAAATACTCCTTTGGTTAGGAGGCGACACTAGTGTGACCAACTACGGTTGGTAAGATATCTAGTGGACAGCTCGAAAGAGCCAAAAAATACTACTTTGGTTAGGAGGTGACACTAGTGTGACCAACTACGGTTGGTAAGATATCTAGTGGACAGCTCGAAAGAGCCAAAAAATACTCCTTTGGTTAGGAGGCGACACTAGTGTGACCAACTACGGTTGGTAAGATATCTAGTGGACAGTTCGAAAGAGCCAAAAAGTTCGAAAGAACCACTACTACTACCACTACTACTCCTTTGGTTAGGAGGAGTACACCAGCATGATCAATTACGGTGTTGGTAAGATACGAATATACTCTCAAATAACAACTTATGTTGGTCGGGAGGTAAGACTATTACAAAAAGTTCTTTGAAGAGCAAAATATTCCAAAATGAACCAAGTATGGTTGGTCAGGGATAAAAACCCACTAACTGTAATTGGTCGACGAGGAGTAAAATTATTGACCTTGGTTGGTCGGACACATTTTATGAAAATATTTGAAATTAAACCAAGTATGGCTGGTCGGGGATAAAATCCCATCGACTGTAGTTGGTCGACAAACATTATTTAACCACTTTGGTTGGTTGGAAACAGTTTGAACACTTTCATACTCATTACTTTATTATTAAGTGATCGAGCAACATTATTGACACTTGTAATTCCTTTTTACTAAGTTGGTCCATGAACGGCATAATATTGTTATCTTTCTAACAGATACATATGCATAAATGTAAAGTGTTTGATAAACACAAGGCAATACCAATACAGATTTACAAATGAAGTCTTTCATTAAAAATTCAAAATAAGTTACATGTTACATGTATGTGCTAACTATTACATTGAAAAACCTATTCTATTGGTTTCTTTCCTTTATCTTTTGAGACAGGCTCTTCGCCAGCAGGAGGATCTTCCAAGCAAAGAGGAGAATTAATAAAGTTTAAGTCCTTCAGCATTCTGACATTCATTATTGTAGGAGTATCCAATAGGTGCTCGGGACGAGATACTTCAACCTGAGAATGAAGGTTGTAGTCACTAAGATATTTAGAGATCAAACTCCGAGGAATGGAACGAGCAGGAATCCATGCCATATCCAATTTATAAGGCGGAACAGGCAAGTCTAGCAATCCAGGAGCATGATAATCCCATAAATAATGCCCTCGCTCCAATTTTAATACACCCAGGGCGTTCAACCATCCCTGCTTATAACCTTCATTGTTAGCATGTTCAATACGAGCATCCAAATGAACAAGAGCTTCATTATATCCTGCCATCCAGAATTCCCTGGGCTGCTTATGAAATTGAAAGGTTAATCTATCCAATTGTTCGAGAAGGTTTTTGGCAAAAAGATCCTTAGTATGTAGAGCAGACTTCGTTGCAGTAAGTTGATCTTCCAAGGATAGATTTTTCTTGGACATTTCTGATAGAGCTCGATCTTTGACGTTTAATTGGAATGCCTGAGTTTCCAGAGTAGATTGGGTACGAGCCTCTTCAACATTGCGAGTAAGAACTCTTGATCGGCTCCGAGAAGCGACTGGAGAAACTTGTTCCTCGACAATATTTTGAATAGCTCTTCCTCGCCCTCGAGAACCTCTACCTCGTCCCGGAGTAGTCCCTGAAGCATCAGATCTTCTTAAGTCATCCAGTTCTTGCCTTAATTTGGCATTTTCAACCTCTAAGAACGAGAAACCTTCATCAGTAACGGGCACTAGAGCAGTGGAAGATGACGCTGCAGATTCATATTGAGCCAACTTTTTCTGTAAATTATTATTTTCTTGTTCCAGGATCTCGGCAATCTGCCTGCAAGCTTCGACTTCACCTTTTAGGGTCCTTTCCCTAACATCATATCCAGCAATGATCTTTTTATGGCCTGTTTCAGAAGAAAGTTGTTGATATCTATTTTCATAATCCTTGTGCAACGAAGCCATTGATGCATTGTGTTGATTTTGAAGATCCTCTATGGAACCATGAAGTTCCTCGATCAATTCGTAGTATGCCACATTGTTGGCCACAGATCTATCAAGTAAATCCTTCAGGTACCGGTAAGCCTCAACTACTTGTTCTGAGGCATCGTGACCAAGAATGTCAACAATCTCTGATACACTTTGGTCTGTATGACCAGCTTTATAATATCCATTGCATTGTCGCATCAACTCAGTATCAGGAGCAGATATCAATTCCATTCTGGCCAAAAACTAATAACGAAAAGAAAGCAGTAGTTAAATAAAAGCAGACAGAGGATCAACAATGAAGAGGAGCGAAGATGTATTTTATTAGATCACAAAAGGATTACATTGTTAGATTACAAGTAATGAAAGATAAAATTAATACCGAACAACTTCACACCTTTTCCTTGTCTCCCAAGACTTTCTCGGGAGGCTGGGACGAGGAGCTCGGTTGCTCGGTGGTAACAACGGCTTGATCGGCAGGAATCTTCTCGGGAGGAGGAGGCATGGAAGAAATGTCCTCGGTGACAGAGGGTTGAGAAGCAGAGACTGGGTCACCCATAGCCATAGAAGATTCATCTGAGACAGGCTCATCTTCTTCTTCTTCCACAATTGCTGGAGGAGGACCAGGGAGGTGTCGTTGGAATAGCTCAGAATCGTCTTTGACCTTCAACTCTTGAAGAGCAGCTACCCAGCCATCGTGGAAGTATTTCAACTTCCCATATTGGACTTGGGATGTCATTGCAGCAATCCCCTTATCCCATCCTTTCTCCCAACCAGCACTGAAAGATTTCTTGACTGCAACCTTTCTTCTCAACTTCTCCGAGGAGAGCTTCACATCCAATTCCTCTTTTTTTACCTTGATATCTCGCAGGGTAGATAACTCTTCCTCTGCCTTTTTCAGCTTGCCATCATATTCCTGATGTTCAACCTCTAAACCTTTTACTTTATCCTCCAAATTCTTGGAGATTTCAGCCATTTTCACCTTCTCAGCTTCAGCCACAGCCAACTTTTTCTCCCAAACATCTTTTTCCTCAACATACTGTTGGCGAGATTCCTTTAAAGATTGGGTCAAACCCAACAGAGCATCCTCTACACCTGACGAGGAGCTTGAAGCTTTAATAGCCTCATCCTTCTTCACAATATTATTGAAACAGTTCACCAGATGAAAGATGAGAGAAATAGTAAAGTCAATACAAAATGCAAGCATTCAGAGAAAGAAAGAAAAACCAGAAGTATGAGAAATTTACTGAAGCAAGGTGACGAGCAGCTAAGGATGTCAGCATATCCCTAGGAATTTTTTCATCAATACCATGGACCTCGGGTACGACCGAGCTCATTGCAGAACTTGGAAGAATGATGTTTGGAACATCAGTACCATCAGCAGGTAGAGAGGAGGCAGTTTCAGCCGGAGTAACTGAGGATGATTTCCTCAATCTCCTCAACGGGATTTCAGAACCTTCAACCAAAGAAGTCTTGGTCGGAGAGATTGTAATTACATCTATAGGAGCATTTTTCTTGCTCGGAACCACTGGGGGCTTCTCGGTAGCTTTAGAAGACCCAGCATCCACTTTTTTAGTCCCCTCTGGGACATCAGCTTTGCTTTTCTTGGCTCCAGCAACAGAAGTAACATCATCGAAGAGAGCAGGAGGAGCTCTTTTCTTACCCATCCTTTGACTTAAAGGAAGATGAGAATCTGAAGAAGAGTCCTCTGGAGTGGAAGCTGGCTCAACAGGACGAGCAGTATAAGAGGTTGTATAACTCTTATACTGTAGCAAATATGATGCAGACCTAATGTGCTCGTCTGCAACGTTCTTATGCAAACCCCAGATAAGTTTCAGATGCTTGATATTAACTTCTGATTCCTTTGGAGTTTTTCTTTTGCTATCAACTGCAAATAAATACATAATGAGATATCAGTCGTGCATTTTGTCAAACATGATAAGAGAATAATTTCATAAGAAAAATAAAATGAAAAATAAACCTATCCCATTGCCATATGGGGGACATCTGGGACCGTTGTATACTCCATCTCCAACTAAAGGGGCATATTGCCAATTTTTTATAACCAACCCATGTTCAAAATAATCTCTGTTTGAATCAGGGAGGTTAACTACAAGGGCTCTATTCAGAAACCTAGTTTTTAAGTAATAAATATTATCTAGAGTGGCCCACTTATAGCAGTACATAATTTCAGGGATCCCTATACGAGTCCCATGAGTTAAATTTAATTTGTACACCCCATTAATTATTCTCCATGAATTGGGGGCTATTTTTGCAGGGACAAGATCGAAATACTGACAAAACTCAAGACACAATGGGTTTGGTGGAAAAGAAAATCCACATTCAGCAACAAAAAGACTGGGGAACCAATGTCCCTCAGCCAATCGAAAGTAATCTAAAGGCTCAGAAAGAACCTCTAGAGTTACCCACGAAGGAACGGAAAAATTAGAACAAAATTTCTCAACAGATTCTACAATATAAACCATACTGAATAAAAGAGAAGAAAGGAAAAAGATCTTACAGGAAGAAAGGAGGTATGTTGACAACGAACGAAAACAAGGATGAACGCACAAGAGAGAAGGAGAGAATAGAAATCTTGAATGCAGAAAATTGGAAAACGTAGAAGACGATATGGTTACCTAAGAAGTTTAAATACTTTGCATTGGGAAGCGGCGAAAGAAATGATTACCAAAAAGAAACTACTGAACTTCCGGCGGCTAAAAGGACAAAAACTGCACGGAGATCGAAGCGCTTATAAAAAATTCAAAAAAAGGCGGAAGCTGCGAAATGAGAAGGAAATTTGAACACAATGTTCCTGAAACCCAGGAAAGTCATTTAATATTGCCATATACCGAGAAAGAATGTTCCATACTCCTCAAAGTTCGAAATATGAAACATTGGGGGCTTCTGTTGATACCAAAATTAATATGCTGATGTGGACGAATAATACGAAGACACGTGTCAATCTACGTGGCACAATAGTAGCGAGGAAGTTCATTTCCCGACCAACCATGATTCTTTCCGAGCAACGAGGATACACCGAGGAACTCTAGCGCACCGAGGAACTCTAGCGCTTCGAGGAACTCCTGAGTAATGAGCAACTATGGCAGTCCGAGCTGCACCTCGGTCGTATCATTAATTTCCAGATAATCAACAGTTCAAATATTCATTGAATGATTATATTCTTGACGCGCACACTGTATTAAATGTATTACCCTTTCACATGTATACCATTTAATGTATCGAACCTTTCATGTACAGCCTCAAGGCTATAAATACCTTGTATCATCCTCATTCAAGGGGGACCGGAATTTCTTGAGAGAACTTGTAATCAAGAATTCTGCAAACACTCAGCAATAACATAACAGTGGACGTAGGCTTTATTCCTAGCCGAACCACTTTAAAAATCTTTGTCTTATTTATTTATCTGTGATTGAATAATTAGAGCAATCTAGTTTTTTACATCAACACTAAGAATGAACCAAATGGGAATCATTATTAATTTAATGAAGGCCTGATCACCCGGTATTTAATTAGGCGGGGTGTCACAAATGGTATCAGAGCATCAGGTTCAAGTGTCCTTAGGATTTGTGCGGCTTTTCACGTTTCAATATAGCATTCTTTGATATAGAGCCTTATCATAGGATTGTTGTATTACTCTATGTATGAGATTTACATTCTCCTACAATTAAGTATAATTGATGCGATTTATACACGAGTTCGGCTGGGCTTCGTACAATGAACATTACAGGACGACTAGCGAGGGTCGTTAGGAGGAATGTAAGAGGTGAGGCTCAGCAGAAGACATAGAATATTCTGGAGATTGTGATTGTGATATAAGTCGCCATGATTATTGTTTAGACCGATGATAATAGGATAATCACATGGGAATAGTAGCTTCCCCAAGCATTGTCGTAGAGGATGGTGGTGCAATTTCTAACTCACCCACCGCACCCGAGGAGGGGGGAGTCAGAGGGACTATTTTGAAGAACCATCTATAAGAATTCGGGGAAGGGAGGAAGTGTGATAGGATAATGGAAGGAGATAATCCAACGGTAGATAGTGTGAAGGGTGGAGTGTAGCGACACCCAGGATTAGATTTCAGGTGAAAACTTTTCTCATAAGAGTAGTGTGGTGTGATAAGAGTCATTCACCACGTGTAAACGAATATATATGGAATTAAAAGAGAAATTTGGGTGCGATTTGATCATAAGATCTTCCATCTGATGTTCGGACAGAGATGCGAATGGAGTTTCGGAACTTATCACAAGAGAACTAAGTAAAGACTGATCGTGACAGAGAGCGTAATTTATTTGCCACACCTTATGCCCGACGAAGGGAATACGGATAGAAAGGGGTCCAAAAGTTGATAATGGAACCAAGAGTAGAATACACAAGCATGCATGAGAAATCCGAATATGATGACTAGTGTAGAGGTAGTTAAAAGTCATACGTTTAAGAGTTTACACCACAGGAGGGTGTGATGACTAGTGTAGAGCAAGACTGGATTTGATGATTTTGGTAAAGCACCATAGTAGGGTATACCCAGTAGGAGACCCATTTAAATGTTTTAGATCGATTAACTTCCTACCAAGAGATGGTGGATTCAATCAGGGACATCGAGGCCAACACCGAGTCCCATAAGGCTAGTAGAGCCAAAGGGACAACGAGGGTAGCAAACGGGGACAAGGCTATAAGGTTCGAGAGAAGGACACCCTGGTATGTCCAGTGGGGCAATGGATAGGAGGATAGCACATAAATTTATCCTATGTGGAAAGAGTAGGACCCTCTATACTGAACTTGCCCACATCCAGAAATGAGACCAGTCGGACTGAGGGGGTAAATGGAAACGGTGCCAATGGGCCACAACAACAGCAGGAATGATTATCCGAACCAAATCTAAAATAAACTATATTGGGGTCGATGAAAAATTCGAACCAATATACATATGTATAACATTTACAATTGGGGTCGAGGGATATCCGGACCAATGTAAATGATAGTATATTTGGGGTCGAAGATTATCCGGACGAATAATCCTTATAGTATAAGTATATATTTTGAGTGAATTATATACCGTATAAATAATCTACTTATGTGTGATAGTAGTATGATTAGATAGTGTATACTTGAATTATGTTTTGTCATACTTATGTGTAATAGTAGTGAGATTAGATAATGTATATCTATAGCGAAGATTTATCTACTTATGTGTGATAGTAGTGAGATAAGATAGTATGTATCTAAAGAATGATTAATCTACTAAAGAGTAAATAGTAAGGAGATTAGATAGTGTACATCTAATTAATGATTAATTTGCTAAGGTGTGAATAGTAGGAATATAGGTAGTGAATATCTAAAATAAAGTTAAAGTAGAAAAACCTAAATGGTAAGACTTGAATCATAATACATGAAATGGTAACGTGGGTTTAATAACAACAAAAGAGAGATGTTAATTATTAAGGGTATTCGGTAACGTGTTGTATGTGCGGTACGGGTGAGCTACACTGATTTGAGGCTTATTAGATTCTTGAGACCTAGTTAGATTGGGTAGTTTAACTAGGTGGGACGATAGGTGCACACTATAGATGAGAGGTGAGGAAGATCAAGCGAGTGTTCGCAGCCTAATATGTGTATCTAATAATTGTTCATTTAAATTGATATCTAAATGTTTGCTAAATATTTTCAAATGATTTTTACTTGGGCTCTGACCCTTACTTGCAAAACCTTTTTCTAAAACCTTTTAGGTGTCCACCCACAGGGATGCCAAGCAGGATGATCTGTTCCAAGGATGTGTAGTTGCAGCACTTGTGGATGCTTGCACGATTTGGATTTAGACGCTTCAGTCACTTCATTCCTAGTGTAGGGTGTAGTTCATTATTTCTTTTTGGCGTGTTAGCCCTCAGTTATTTCATTATGTCAGTTATGCTCTGTATTCGAATTTATTTATGTTGGACTTTTATTTGTACTTGGGAACCGATGGTTTAATCGGTATTATTTTATTTCAGTTGTTTAATAGATAATTGTCCAGCTTATTCATTTATCGCATGGATTGTTAGTTACGGTATTTGTTTTCTCTTAATGTTTTGGTTTAAATAAAAAGATAAATTTGGCACCGACTTTTTGAATACTAAGTGGTTAGTAAATGTTTAAAAAGTTTTCGACATTGATGCTAAGAATGAACCAAATGTGAATCCTATTTTAATTTAATGAAGGCCTGATCACCCGGTATTTAACTAGGTGGGGTGTGACACTAGGGTCAGGAGCGTGGTGCCCAGCTAGGGCAGCAGGTACAGCAGCTTCTTGCCCCACCGACAGTTCCAGCATTGCCGCCTCTATAGGGGTCAGGGTAGGGACAGTTTGGGCATTTGTACTAACTCGAAAGATCAGTTTTACCTTCAGCACTGCTAGTGATTGAGGTTATGTTTCATATCTATGGGCACATGGGGCGGGTTTTATATAACACGGGAGCGTCACACTCATTTGTCAGCACTAGGTTTGCACATGCGATAGGTTTAGTCACGGATATTATCATGACTACAGATTCACCATTAGGTGGTGGGACTCTCATTCATTACCTCTACAAGGGGAAGGGTATGAACATGGGGAGGTTGTGTTTAGTGTCAGATCTTATCGTATTATACTTAGACGAGTATGACGTTATTTTGGGTATGGACTAGTTAATGACGTATAGAGCAATGGTGAACTGTTACAGTAGAACAATCATGTTCGTTATACCAAGGCAGGAGATGTATCTTATGATGATGCCACATTCGGAGGGAGGGTGGAGCACGCATTTGTATTATATTGAGGAGGAGACTTATGAGGGTATAGTATCTCATTGGATTCTATCCTTATTGTTAGGGATTATACTAATGTGTTTCGGTAGATACCAGAATTACCGTCGAGTAGAGAGATTGAGTTTGTGATCGCCTTAGCACTGAGGACTAGGCTGATACCACGAGCACCCTATCGTATGGCTCCTTTAGAGATGAGGTAGTTGATGGATAAAATTTAGCATTTATTAGGTCATGGTTTTATCCACAGGAGTACTTTACTTTGGGGTGCCTCAGTTCTGTTTGTGAAAAAGAAGGATGGGTCGTTACAGTTGTGTATCGATTACCATGAGTTGAACAAGGTCACGATACGGAATAATGATTCGTTGTCACATATCGATGACTTGTTCGATCATCTTCGAGGAGAAACCTACTTCTCTAAGATTGATTTGAGGTTGGGGTACCATCAGTTATGTATCAGGGAGGAGGATGTTCCTAAGATCGCATTTTTGATGAGATACAAGTCTTATGAGTTTAGGGTTATGCTGTTTGGTCTAACCAATGTGCCAAAAGTTTTCGTGGATCTCATGAACAGGGTGTTCAAAGACTTCTTGGATCAGTTTGTCATTGTGTTCATAGATGACATCTTTATTTATTCTCGAATGGAGGGAGAGCACGCAGAGCACTTGTGTGCAGTTCTTCAGACCTTACGAGACCACCGGTTATATGCCAAGTTCAAGAAATATGGATTTTGATTATGGGAGGTGCAATTCTTGGGTCTTTGAGAGAGGGTCTCCAGCCCATGACACTGATGGAAGTGCGCAGTTTTCTTGGATTATCAAGGTACTATCGTCGGTTCATTAGAGGATTTTCAAATATTATGGGTCCTTTAACAAACTTGACTCGTAAGGAAGTGACTTTTTGTATGGGAGGACCACTATCAGTTGGCTTTTGATGAGATAAAGGACAGGTTGACTTCAGCGCCAGTACTCGCATTGCCTAAGGGAAGGTGGAGTACTTTATTTTTACCTATTCGTCCTTATAAGTACTTGGGCGAGTTCTATAGCAGGAGGAGTGGGCCATAGCTTATGCATCTCGCAAGACTAAGCACCATGAGAATAACTATCCCACTTATGACTTGGAGTTAGCAGTAGACGTATTTGCCTTGATGATATGGAGGCACTATCTTCTGGGGGAGAAGTTTTGGTTATTCGCAAACCACAAGTCACTTTATTATCTTTTCACGTAATATAAGCGAAATATGAGGCAGTGTAGGTGGCTTGAGTTTTTAAAGGATTATCATTTTGACATCCAATATCACCCAGAGAAGGCTAACATAGTGGCAGATGCATTGAGTCATATACCGAAAGGACAGTTAGCAGTAGTGTGGAAGGCAAAGTGGGTAGAGCTTCGTCGGGAGGATAAAGTAGTCTGGGCGTACTTAACAGTGATGAATGTCACACCTGAGGTCATCGTGAGGGTTGTGAAGGCACTGACAGGGGATCCATCTTGTCAGAATAGGATCCCATAATTATTAGCAAATAGAGTTGAGTCCTACTCAGTCAGTTTTGAGGGTGGCTTATGCTTTAATGTGAGCTTTATTGTTCTAGGTCATGAGGACCTATGGCGCACAATTATGCAGAAAGTGCATGAGTCACAATTTTTAGTACATCCCAGAGGGGATAAGATGTACCAGGATATGAGGCGATGCTATTAGTGGGCCAGGATAAAGCGACACATAGCAGAATTTGTGTCTAGGTGCACCATTTATCCTATGGTGAAAGTAGATCATCAGAGACCAATCGGGGTTCTATAGCCATTAGAGATTCCGATGTGAAAATGGGAAAGCATTTCGATGGACTTCATTACAGTATTACCGACACCACAGAGGGGTCACGATTCTATGTGGGTCATTGTGGATCAATTGAATAAGGTAGGCAATTTCTTGCTAGTTCGGGTGGATTACACGATGAGGTAGTATGCACAATTTTTCATATCAAAAATAGTGAGATTGCACGAGGTGACTCTCAACATTATTTCAGATCGGGACAAGATCTTTGTGTCCCACTTCTGGAGGATCTTTCAAGAGGTGATGGGGATAGAGTTGCATTTGAGCACGACTTATCACCCACAGACTAATAGACAAATGGAAAGGGTGAATAAAATGTTGGAGGATATGTTACGTTTGGGTATTCTGGATTTTAATGGTAGCAGGGAATAGTATTTGTCTTTTGTAGAGTTTGAGTCTATCAACTCGTACCAGTTCACTATTGGCATGGCACCATTTGAGGCTTTGTACGGGAGACCTTGTCGTTCGCCCTCTTATTGGTTAGAGTTGGGGGACAACAAGATACTCGGGATGGATTTGATTCAAGAGACATAGGTGAAGATCGAGTTGATCGGGAGTCGCATTCGGGTAGCTCTAAATAGGCAGAAGAGTTATGCCAATGCAAATCGAAGATTTGTGGAATTTGATGTGGGTGATCAGATATTACCTTGGGTATCTACCATGAAGGTAGTGATGTGGTTTGAAAAGAAGGGGAAGTTGGCACCTAGGTATATAGGGCCTTTTCCCACTATGGAGAGTATTGCGTATAGGCTCGCCCGACCATAGTATATGGAGAAAATTCACGACGTATTCCATGTGTCAATATTTAATAGGTATCGTAGTGGTGACGTGGATTATTGGCATATAACGTTAAAAGAGACTGCCTTGCAGCCAGATATTTCATATGAGGAGAGACCTGATGCCATTTGGAACATAGCGAGCATAAACTTCGGCCAAAGGTGGTACCATTAGTGCGTGCACAGTGGGGACACCACAATATTACCGAGTCGATGTGGGACAGTGAGGATGACAGGCGGGAAAAGTGTCTCGAGCTCTTCGTGGCAGGTACGTTTGAATTTCAAGGAAAAATATTTGTTGTTAAGGGGAAGAATATAATACCCCATACTTTTAGTATTAATTAATTGCTTTATATTATTTATTTAATTGGGAGAAAATTAAATTGGAATTTAGTAAATATTTATTAGTAATATAAAGTGTTAATATTTATTATAATTACTATTTACTTGTGTGTCATAAGTAAATAGTTATGTGGTTTATTATATGTCACGAATGAGTGATAGCGACGGTTTAGTGTGATGTGTCGATAGGGTGTTACATCAGCAGGTCGGTGTAATTTATGGGCGACACGTAGGGTATGCACGTATTGGGCCCGGTTAATGAGATGTCAGCATATTTAGAGTTGGGTAACTCAGATAACCTTTTCGAGTTCACCGGTTATCCACGAAGGCTCAAAAAAGTCCAGAGTAGATATCTGAGTGTTATGTTTCGGTTCCAAAAATTTTTTAGACATAAAAGGATCCATATAAGGGTAAGAGGGTCATTTTATACTTAGAACTAAGATGAAAAACGGGATTAGATTTATTTGGAGGATATTTAAAGGGTTGGGAGGGTGGATGACACCCAACCTTTAATATTATATACAAGAGATTGAGAGAGAGAACCCTAGAGAAGAGAAAAAGAGGAAAAATAAGAGGAAAAGAAAGAGGATTCAACCCGGCATCAATTCATAGAAGACTTCAGATTTGTAATCTAACGAGGTAAGAAGTTACTTGCTTTATATCACAATTTTATTGTAGTGAATTACTTTCCTGTTTAAAAATAGGAATTGGAGATTTAGAGTATGAAAGATTGTAACTTGATGATTTGATATAGAAATCTAAATGATAAGGGATGAATGATCTTAAACTAATTATTAATTGGGATTGAATACACTTGTAAATAGAAATAAAATTATGGGATTAAAAAAATGAATATGTAGAACGTATATGGAAAGATTTAATCGTTAAAGATCAATTAGATAGAAGAATTGTGATCTTGAATTTATGGGGGTTACCATGTGAGAATCGAATATATAATGATGGAATCGTGTTTTCTTGATGGTATTAGGGTTAAGATTCTTGAAATTTTGGTAGGAAAACCCCTGGAAACGAAATTGGTTTTAGGAAATGAATCCCGCCTAGGAAAAATGCTTCAGATCTGGTTTCTGAAATCTCATTCGAATCTCGTTCAAACGAGATTAGATTTCGTTTGAAAGACCCGTGGGTTTAGATTAAGTTTGGATCGTGAAAATGTTCCATGAATTTTTATGAACTCAAGCGAATATGTGGGAGGTTATCCAAGTGAGTAGATATTTAATTAAAAATAGTTTTATGTCACTATTTATTAGTTGAGAATTTAATAATTAACTAGGGTGCTCAGGTAAGGGACTAGTTAAATAATTAATCTAAAAGTTGGGTCAGACTTCGGGATTGGGTGAACCGTATGCAATGGGACATGCGTACGAGTTTGGTACCTATTATATATACATATTATGGTGGCGCATATATATATGTGTGTGTTCATGCTATTTGTTTTATTTAAACATACCTACTTGGGAGTGCTATCATAGGAGGTTGCGCATAGTGGACAATCCACCTTAGCGTCGACCGGCAGGTGTTGGGTTGATTCCCCAAGTCATGATACTATTGCATGAACACTATCCATGTGTGAGGAAAGGTGTTGGTTTCGAGTATGATTGGGCGCGATGTGGTATAGTTGTGACCTACAGATGTACGTCTATGACTGCCTCCATTATATGTGTATTCGTTGGGATCGGTGGTGAGATTCCTCCCGGTGGCTCGGTGTGAGGCGTGATGCCTGGAGCCGTATAGCACACGATAAATGTATTCGCGAGGTCCAAGCTCTGGGGATATAGTTATACGTATATAGTGAGCGATATATATGTATGTTTATATGACATTGTGTGTGTATCAATTTATAGCACGAGCGTAGCTATGTAATGATTATTACGCGATTATTTAATTATAGCAAGTGTGTGGCTACAATACTATTTATGAATATATACCTAGTGAAGGTAGTTATACTTAGAAAATAGAGGGTATTAGCGGGAATGGGTTTAAATAGAAGTTATATGTCCTGGTTAGACCGAGTAGTTTAATTAGGATAATAAATGAACAGGTAGGTGAGCATTATAATTAAGAGGTGAAGTTTTATCTCATATAAGTGCGACCGGTTAATCTTGAAAGTAATACACAATTGTTTTAATTGATTTAAAACAACTATCTACTTGCAAAATAAATTTCTACTTATCGGGATTTAACCTGCAAGCTTTTGTTTTTCCTTATTTTTCTTTTATTACCCCAGGTGTGCAGTAGCAATAGCCGGGACCGCAGGGATAGATTCATTTTTTTCGTGCGATAATTGTGGATGCTCCATCCTTTCTTATACGCGTCGGTCTAATTCATCTAGATAGGATCAGTCGTGGCAGTTTCTATTGGGTGTGTTACCCGAAGATGGATAGGCTTTTCCATTTCTGTCAGACTATTATATTGTTATTGCGATAGTGATGCTGAGAATGAACCATACTGAGATTCTCATTTTATTTTAGTAGAGAATTTTCCACCTAGTATTAAAATAAGCGAGTTGTCACGTGTCTAAAGATTTATTTTAGGTTGTCTAATTAACCAAATAAACAAGCCTCCCACTAAATTAGGCTTAGGTGTCACACCCCGTGCAATTCGACAGACGGGGTGGCCAACCACGCTGTCGAACTATGTCGGGCGTGAACTAAATAAATACCATTCTTAGCATGAGACAGATATGAGACATAAAAACAATCCATCCGCAAGATCAATAATTAAATCAATCCCAAATGATAATAACAACTAAACGATAAAAGATCCATCACATGCTAAAACTTCGAATAAATCCAATCTCCAATCATGATTTAATTAAAAACTAAATATAACCAACTGTGAAAAAATCCAATTGAAATCTTCTAACAACTTTGGAACCGAATGGCCCAATAAAAAACCCAAATGATGTCTCATAATGAAATACGACTGAAAAGAAAGTCTAAGATAAATAAACAAATAAAAATGAATTAAACTCCAGCTGTACCTCCAAATGATAACTCCAAAAATCCTATGCAACTAGTCCAGTACTCATACCTGAAAATGTTAGTCAACGCACGAGGCCAAAGCTCCGAGCATGAATACACACTACTCCCCTCAAATAGGGTCCGTGAACCCAGACAATAGCATTATACGCAATAAATATCACCATAGAGTATTTTAATTAGACGAGTAATTTAAACGTGGGAAAGATAAGTTACTAACCACCCCCACAGATTCTTATAAAAATCACCCAATATATTTTAATTATCCCACTTCCCCAAAGTATTAATTGAATTCAATTAACCCAAAGTTATCATTTAGCTCAATTTTATTATCCATTACGGTACTTCCACAATAAATTCTACACCACTCGCAATTCCCCTCGTCATAGCCAGCCCGTTTAAATTGTCAGCCCTGCATGTTATGCACTAGGTTCCACACACGACACGTCTTCATATCCAGTCGGCCAGTTTAAACTGTCAGTCATGCACGTTATTTAGACATCACACACCCATACATTGCAATAGCCAGCCAACCCGTTTAAACTGTCGCCCATGCATCTTATTAACGACGCCAATATATCTTAATACCCGTTTTTCTATCTTGGTTATTAAATTCTCAATTTTCTCAATTTCATAATTTAAAAATTTCCCCCACCCTTATTATCGATGAGAGATCCTCAAAATACCTCGCAGTCCCATACATAAGGATCACCAAGTTATCAATACGTCCTACCATACGTATAAGATGAATTTCTAATATAAATCTTGACCTAGTCACGTACCTAGACTAGTGTAACGATGATAAAATACGGAAAATCAACCCACCCCGATATGATAAAATCGCGATAATCTACCCTCACTAGTCCCATACCTAGAAGGCGTAAATCATCAAAAGGCATACCCACTATTCACATACCTAGTAGGCATCCTAAAATATAGGGAGAGCAAAAATACCCAACAACCCGTCGTCACAATGGCAATATAATAATACCAGCAAGTCACACAAACAAGCATAATTAATCAATGTACCAAACAACGCATGATAGTCCAATTCAATTAAATCTTAATTTAGTTTTCACATCGTTATTAACACCCAATTAATCCCATTTAATTATTTTAAATTAAATACACCGAGATTTCATCATTAATACATCATAATTCCAATTTCATTATCTCAACACAAATTACATGAGTTATACGCCCCCAAATTCATTTAAATCAAAACTAAGGTTTTTCTACATGCAACCTACACTAATAAAATCCAAAATTCTCTCATAAATCCTATGTACCCAAGGGTTATGAATATTGTTCATATTGAAAGATTTTATAAAAACAGTCCCAAAAATTGTTATCATTATTCCTAATTAAGTCACTAATCTCTTTTAAGAAAAATATGATTAAGAATTTAGGTGACAATTTAAATGCATAAAAATAAAGGAAAAGAATAAATTATTCATGCCTGTGATTTAGATGAAGAAAATCTGAGTTGATGGTTGAATTCCTCTTGAAAAATTAGCAAAGATTCGTTCTTGAACAATCTTGAGAAAACTCGGTGTAAAGCTTCAAACCTTGGATTGAAAATAGCTCTCCAATGGAGTTAAGGTTTGAGGGAGGAAGAACATGTAAAAGAGGAGATTTTTTCTCTTAGGGTTTAGAAGAATGTGTTTTTAAGAGTACTAAACCCGTCACTTTGTTTATATACCAAAAAGAATTTGTGTCATAATCAAATACAAACACTCAAAAAATTATTACGGACGATTCGATCGTCAGATTGGCTAAAAATTTTAGTATGTTGTAGCGAACGACGAGACGAAGCTGCTATGAAAAATTCTGCTCGATCGGACAGTCAAATTTTAAAAAATATTATTTTTATCCTTCTTAGCTCGAATCCTCCCCCGATTTTTATATAAAAAGTTATAATTTCCAGTTTTTAATCCCGATTTAAATTCCACTTGAAACCTTATTTTTTTATACATATAAAAACTAACATCTTTACATACCAAAATTAAATAGATCCAAAAATTATTAAGTTTTTTCGAAATACAAGATAATTTAATTAAAACTGGTTTAAAAATCACGAGTTATTACATACTTCCCCTCTAGCAAAGTTCGTCCTCGAAATTAGACGAAGTATAAACATCAAACGTAAATCGCACAAAATAAAATAAGGCTCACATATGCCTACCCGTAGAATGCCACAATTGGACGCTCATACACTTAATCCTACCCGCACAAAATCCCATGATCCCAAAATACAATATATATACAGCTACACATATAAGTATCTAGAAAATAGTGATTACGTACCGTGACACTCCACTAGCCATGCAATCTATCCTTCTCTGCCTGAGGCTGAAGTAAATAGCACCTCCCATACCCGGTTTGGTTTGATGCTGCGATCACTCCCTGACTTCTTGATGTTGTCGGTGTTGTTGATGCCCCTTGAACACCTGACGCTACCTGTGCTGCTGGTGCTCCCTGAACACCTTTTGCTGCTAAGACTCGAGGCCTCAGTCCTTGCTACACTAGTACTCCTTGACCTTTTTTCCCTAGTGCACTTTAGCCTTGTGGGCCCACCTTCTTTGAACATTATGATGCCTTGTGTCCTTTATCCCCACAAACAAAACATTTACCCCTATAAGTTCAAAATTGTCTATTTTATGCTTGCTCCCCCCCAGTGTCCTTGTTGTTCCTGATTAGTCCTCTGTTTCTTCCATGCTTGGTCATTGCGACCCTTATTCTCACCTCCATGTCCATTAAAATCCTGTCTCTTTCCAAGTTTCTTTTGATAATTAGCCTTCTCTTGCCATAGCAACATTGCGACATCCACCACCTGAGCATAGGTAGTGTACGCCGGATTTCCCTACACCATCTGCCTAATCATCCATGACAATCCTTTAATAAAACACTACGTCTTCTTCCTCTCAGTATCCACCACTTCAGGTATATATATTTATATACTAGTGAACTCCTGCTCATACTCGACAATCGACTTCGATCCTTGCTCCAAGTTTATAAATTCCCTCTTCTTTGCGCACCTAATGGCATATGGAAAATATTTGGTATTGAACCTTATCTGAAATTCTGCATAACTCAACCGATCTCTCTCCTCTGATGTGGTGGCAATCTCACACCATTACAACGCATCCCCTGTCAGCTTAAATGTCGCTAACATATTCTTCTACACATTTGTGCAGTGGACCATCCTTAAGTGCCTCTTCATATCCCTCCTCCATTGATGAGTAGTCGTTGGGTCAGATCCCCTCCTAAAGGTGGGACGATTTCCCTGAAGACAGTTGGTCCTCACCCTATCCCGAGTTGAAACGGCGTACCCTGCTCCTGCCCCTGTGAAGTCAACTATCTCTTCCCCCCCATCTCCATACTGGCCGATGTGGCCTCACGAAGGATAGCCGCTAACTCCTCAGCCTCCAAACTAATATTTTCCTGCCTCTCCTGAGCCGCGAGACCAGAAACGACTCTTCTCTCCTACTCCCAGCTCGCCTTGTGTTCGCCATCTGAAAATAGGAACAAAATAACATCAGACTCGGAATGACTAAAAGTACAAATCATCAAAAGGAACCAAAAAATAAGCAACTAGGAAGCTAAAATGGACTCATAAACTACAAGACCTAAGACCATGCTCATAACCTACTCCCATCGTTGCTCGGACATGGGGTAAGAAGTTCTTCTTCACTATGCTAACTTGTTCTTCCTCGGATGGACGATTGGTCATGGTAGCTGCTTTTTCCCTCCATCGGGCTATGAAGTTACTGACTGATTCCACAGATTTATGTTTGAGCAGCTCTAAATCACGACGGGTGACCTCAATCTCTTCATTGTATTTGTACTGTGACATGAATTCTCGGGATACATCCTCCTAACTACGAATTCTGGAATCTTCGAGAGACAAAAATCATCAGAGGGTGCTATCCTTCGGAGTTTTCTGAAACAATTGGGCCATCACTTCTTTAGAAGCCCCTAGTAGAGCGGAGATGAACAATCGGGGGTCCACCTCCTCTGAATTTCTCGATATTTGGCATCTTGAACTTCTCGGGTAACCTCGCTTTAGGATAAGGAGACATGTGGGTGTAGTCCATGTAAATCCCCGAGATTATGACTTGGTCAAACTTCTTGGTGAGCATCTTGAGGTCCTCTTTAACTTTGTTCAACTCTTCCTCCTGTGTATCAATGATCATAGGTAAATTATCCCCATGCTGGGCGAGGTTTGGCATCGGAAGTTGGGCAGGTGGCGGCCCATTAGCAGGAGGGGCACGTGGAGCATGTTGATACTCTTCGAGAACCCAGATAGGCTCGGGTGGATCCATAGCACGAGGGAAAAGGGCCTCGGGTTCTTGAGGAACAGGAATTTGATTTTGTTGCATCTCTCGGACCTCAGTTTGGAGGTTATCAATCTTGGACACGAGCTGAGCTCGAACTGCCGTCAGATCCGGCTGCACAACTGGTACTTGATCTGTATTATCCATGGAAAGTAGATAGATTCCGAACTCGAAAGAAGTAACAGGGGAACGGACGGAACTCCGGGGTGATTTGACTAAAGACCGAAGCCAATAAGGAGTCAGGCCAAGGGTTTGCGATCGACCTGAGAAGGCGCAAAAATGGGATTTATTTTTTAGAAAAAGGGATGAAATTTTTTTCTTTTTCCTTTTTGAGATGGAAAGGCAAAATATTTTTATATTTTCGATAAAGAGAGGAGAAATGTTTTTGGCTTTTTAATAAATAAGGGAGAAATGTTTTTGGATTTTTTTGGGGGGGGAGACGGATCTCAGCATGATTATTATAATTATTATGTTCTCACTTGTATTAAATTCTCCAAAATACAAAATGAAATGCCGGGCAGGACCCGAGCCTTAGAAAAATTGGGTTTTTAACATATGCAAAGTTATGGTTGGACTTGTAACCAGGCTCATGGACAAGATCCCATTTTAAAAATGTGAAAAAATTTGGGCGGCAGGCCATCCCAGAATTTCAGCAGAGTTTCAGGTAGAAATCGACAATCTAACATGTGTGTCCTAGGCTTGACACCTGTATGCGGGTATGCAGTTGGTTGGGTGAATCGAAAAGGGTTTCCCCCTTTGGCGTGACTTCCACGATATACGTCTTGCTCTTGCGGGCAATCGGTACGTGTGGATAGGCCATTTGATATACCTGAGTGTATGTGAATTGCCTCACCATATACGTCGTGGGGACGGTATGTGTGAGAGAGAATTCAATATACTCGACGTACGTGAATGAATTCCCTGTGATATACCTCCCGTCATGACTTCGGTCAAGCGGTACGATGCGGGGGAACCGTTCGATATACGTCGAAGGTACTTGGACAATGGAAAGTGAGAGTCATATCACTTAGGCTAAATGCGCCCTGTTAGACTAGCGCCCATCACGAAGTGACCCTCCAGTTTCTAGACAAAATTTGGTCAATAACAATGCTCTTTGGTGATGTTGTGTGAATCATGCATGATTCTCTTATTAGTATCTTATGAGAATGTCTTTTTCGATCATGCCAAACAGGGAGCAAAGTATGAGTACCAATGGTACACCAAGTATGGGTTATGCGTGCGGCATGTGGATATACATGATCCTAGGTGCACGTGGTGCTAAGTGTACATGGAGAATTTTCTACAAGTGTGTGAATAGAAGCATAAGAATAGGGGACACATGGAAAAAGGAAACATGAAAAAATGGGGGAAAATATAAACAACCATAACATCCATGTAAATAGAGTCTAGACCTCAAAATAAAGTCCCTAGAGGAGTCGCCATTGTGGCCATCCCCGATCCTCGCGGCGGGCAGGTAGCGTGAGGATCCTAGGACCCGCGCGTCCCTCTCGGGAGCGGTTCGGCCAGCATCATTGATGAGGTGAAAAATGTAGAAAGATGAAGTCGCCAGTCTATTTTACTCAAAACATACAACAGAAAGGAGCCATCCCGAAGGATAGCATCCAAAGACATACTGATGCATACGAAATCAAAATGATCCGAAAAGGGTTCGGAGGCTAAGTTACAAAATGGGAAGGTGTTAGGCACCCATTCCGCCCTTACGCTCTCATGGTTTTTTTCTATTTTCCTTTATTTTCCCCGTGGTATGTGTGCATGTATATATATAATGGAGATAGGAGTCATCGACTTGTACCATGGAAGAGATAAAGCGAGTCATGCGTAGGAATGTACAAATAATATTAGAAAATAGGATTTACATGATTATCCTTACGTTGATCGTTACGATGGAATGATAACAGATATGGGATAATACGCTACTAAGAACAAATATATAGAATATAAGAGAATTGAGATTAGAGAAAAATAGAAAATGAGAGAAAAAGTAAAAATAGGACTCGAATCTCGGATTTTACCCAAGATGCTTACGTAGCCTATAGAGGCATCAAAGTCCATGTAGTTCGCATGCAAAATGAGGGGTGGGGTTTATCCCATAAATCCAATTGGGGGATTCTTTTATTTTTTTATTTATTTTTATGTGTGTGTGTGTGTGTGTAAAAAAGTATTTTAATTGTGAGAAAAGCGTAAGAAAAGTGTGAGAATTCCCATTTGGAAATTATGAGCAAACCCTCTTTTTCTTGTATGAAAATAAGAGATGTGCAATAATACTAAATAAAAATTATATTATGATATGGGAGATGAGAGAATAGAAGTGTTAAGTAATAAAACAAGTTAATGCGAATTTATGAGAATTTAAGGAGAGAATTGAGAAAATTGGACCTTTTTGAAGATCTTGAGCTTGATCTTGGATGTTGGAGAGCAGACCTTGCACTTGGATGATGATGGAGGGTAGTTAATTCACCAAGTTTTATGGAAAGGATGATGAAAATTGAAGGTTGGAAAGGGATTTGGATGTGGAAATCACGTTGCCTTCGAGAAGGGTTTTCTGGATTTGCTGAGAGTGATATGTTTCAGATCTGGGCGCCCCTTGAAAATGAGGTCAAGCCTTCCTTTTTATAGTCCCAGGGCATTACCAATCCGCATAGCCCTGGTCCTACCAATCGAGAGGTGTGTTTAGGGACACTGCCGATAGGCATGGTCTGGGACCTGCCGTTTGGCAGTGTCTTTCTAGCCTTTTCAGAAAATCGACCTCAGAGTGCAAACCGTTGATCCGAATCGCGCATGGGAAAGACCATTGGAAAGGTAATTAGAGACCTTCGAAAATCCTTTGGACCGCTCCCCGGTTCGGGAGTTGACTTTGGGTCAAATATGGCTCGGAAGCGCTCGTCAATCCATTGGACGGGGAATCGTCGGACGCAAACGGATCGTTTGTCCGCATGGTAAGTCCGAATAGCGCATGGGGCAAACCGTTGGAAAGGTTAAGAGATGTACTTGGACATTACAAAGAGTTTGACCCAGTTCGGGGAGTTTACTTGGTCAACCGGGCCCTTGAAGCATTTGGTGACCTCTCGGAGTAAAATGGATCATTCGTCCGTACTGTAAGTCAGAATCGCGCACGGGACAGACCGTTGGAAAGGAGTTTCAGTGATATTTGAATATTCATTCAGTCTCAGTCGATATGAAGAGTTGACTTTGTTCAAATGGATTCGAAGGGCGTTCGGTGGCCTCTAGGTCAAGTTTCGGGGAAAATGGGTCGTTCGTCCGCAAGGTAAGTCAGAATCGCACACGGGATGGACCATTGGAAAGTGAATTCAGGGACCTTCTAATATTCATTCAGTCTCGATCGAGCTGAAGTCTTTGACTTTTGGTCAAATGGAGCCTGGGAATGTCCGATGGCTTCTAGGTCAGTACTCGGGGTATAACCTGGGTCTGTAGTGATGAAGGGAGGTGCTAGGGACCTAAGGAGAGTTTAAGGGGTAACATAATGGGGTGTCTACAGAGCCCCTCGACGGGTGAGTTTGGAACAAACGATAGCCGTCGAATAGACATCACATGATGCTTTGAAATAGAATGGCCAATTCAGGGGATCGAGGCCGATTCTAAGGACCCGAGGGGGTAAGGATGACCAATTCAGAGGGTCGAGGCCAATTCTGAGGACCTACAAAGTGTGCTGAGGATAACCAATTCTGCGAGTCGAAGCCAATTCTGAGGGCTTGAAGATGAGGGTGATCGATTCTGCAGGTCGAAGTTAATCTTGCGGGCTTAAGTTGGGATGACTGATTCTGCGGGTCGAAGTTATGATGACCAATTCTGCGGGTTGAATCTAATTCTACCGGCTTAAGTTATGATGAGCAATTATGCGAGTCAAAGCCAATTCTGCGGGCTTAAGTTGTGATGCCCAATTCTGTGGGTCGAAGCCAATTCTACGGGCTTAAGTTGAGACGAACAATTATGTGGGTCAAAGCCAATTCTGCGGGCTTAGGTTGTGATGACCAATTCTGCGAGTCGAAGCCAATTTCGTGGGCTTAAGGTGACGATCCAAGATCGAGGTCAATTCTTACTTAAATAAGGTGACGACCGAGGATCGAGGTCAATTCTGACCTGACTAACGTGATAATCTAAGAACGAGGTCAATTTTGACCTAAGGAGGTGACGACCGAGGACCGAGGTCAATTCTGACCTAACGTGATGATCCAAGATCGAGGTCAATTCTGACCTAAGAGAGGTGACGATCCAATATCAAGGTCAATTATGTCCTAAGAGAGGTTATGACCGAGGACTAAGGTCAATTCTTAACCTAAGAGAGGATAAAGATTGGATTTCGGGTTCCGTTGGGGAATAGTGAATGAGCTGGGGAGAATGATTTCTGGGGATATCCTTGTGATTTTGGATATTTGCGGAGGGATGGCTAAAATTCAACTGGGGAGGTGATTAAGTGGTCCCGATTTTGAACGTAGTGCTTGGGTAAGTCTGAGACCTTTGGGGTATAGGAGGTGATCCTTAAAGATCCTCCGGGGGCTTCGTCGGGAAGAGATTCGCTTGGATTTAGAGAGTTTCGCCAGGGAACTAGGGGTTTCGCTTGAGGGAATGCGAAATTTTCTTGGCAAAAATGTTCTAAATCCTGCCTGAGATTTTTAGGAATTTTTTTCAGGATTTTCTGGTATTTTTGGGGAATTTTTGTATGAAATTTTAAAGGGGGTGTCGGTCGGCATGGTGCGAGGGGTGCCATTCGGTAGTGACACGGACTTTTGGACTACCTCGGGAAGGTAAAGGGGCAGTGTCGATCGGTAGGTGGGGCAATGCCGATCGGCATGACCCTTGGCATCCTATATAACGGGGGCAAATCCCCTTCATTTTTCACAGCTTCTTGCTTTCTCTCTCTTTGCAATTTTCCTCTGTAAATTGTTCTAGCATTCCGATCTCTAAAAAATGGCCACTTTTGTGAGCATTGTAGCACATAGGGAATGGTTGACTGTTGATGACTGGGCGAATGTGGAGTGGAGGGCCAGGGCACATCTTGCTTTAGGGAGAGGAAATTCCTTTGATGTGTTCAAGCCGGTTGCAGATGAGCGGATCTTGTTGTTGGATCCGTTGCGTCATCGCTCTTCGAGGGTGGTGAGCCCCGGCGGTTATATAAATAGCCTGACTTTTGGCATTTTTCTCTTTTTTGGTGATTTTTCCTTCCTTCTTGAATTTTTGACAAGATATTTTTCTTTTGACAATCTGATATCTCTTTGAAGAATGAGCATCTTCCACCCATGGTGCGTTGGGTAGTATCATTAGCAAGTTTTGTGAGGTTAGCGTTTGCGCTGGATGAGACGCCTCGTTCGACAACGGTCTTATGCGCTTTGGGGGAGAGATGGTGGGATACTACCCACACCTTCCATTTCGGCTTTGAGGAGATGACCGTGACTCCTATAGACGTGTAGTAGCTACTGGGGCTGGATTGTGACGGAGAGCAGATGGAGGTGGATCGCTCCCTGCGGGTCAGACCGGAGGCGGTGCGTGCAGTGCTCGGTGACGTAGGGAGGATAGTTTCTAGGGATTCCATCTGAATGTCCTTACTGAAGGATGTTTTACTCAGTAGGGTTGTTGATGTGGAGGACAGGCTGCAGGTGAGTTAGATGGCCCGATTATTCATATTATTGGTGTTGGGAGGTTTCATGGTGGCGTCGAGCGGCGACGTCGTCCATTTGTGGTTCTTGTCGTACTTGATGATTTTTTCGAACATCCCTCTCTATGATTGGGGGAGCCTGACATTGGTGAACCTCAACTTTTCTTTGGATGCATTCAGTCGGTGCTACTAGTAAACTTTTACTGGAGCCACGTATCTTCTTAAGGTATTATTTAATTTGCGCATTTTCATGCATTCGCATTTTCCTTATGCGTCTCTTTTTAATTGTGAATTCTTATCTTTGGCAGACGTGGTTCTATGAGGTGATTGGGTGCAATACCCAACTGATTTCTCTAAAGGATGAGACTGTTGGGAACTTCTACCGATTGTATCGATAGCGAAAGGCCAATCGACAGTCCAAGGAATCTCTTTCTCTGGAGGTGGTGCGTCAGGTCTTGAATGGCCTGACCAGTGGTAGGGTAAGCCTCTTCCTCTTTAGTCTTGGTTTTTGTATGTTCTGATTCTGTAGTGACTTATGCCTGCTGGGGGTTTTCAGGTGACCTTTTACCCTTGGGAGATAGCCATTCAGGATACGGGGACAATTGGGGTGAACGCCCAGATGAAGCGTTTGCTGGCGCATGAGTTTGACCACTCTTGGTATCTTGGGGAGAGGGTGGTCCAACAGATAACTGAGGAGTAGGTGATGGTGCCACCTGCGCAGCCTCCTACGTCTATGAGGCGGGAGCGGGTGCTGCCGGAGGATGCGAGGACCGCGGCGATGATCGGCGAGTCCTACATGTTGTATACTGATACGATTGCGCTGTATGACTATATGGACTTTGTGAAGACCTGGTTGATAGCGCCCAGCATATATGATGCCTTGCCTTTCCCTCCTGCGAGTTCGAGTCAGGCGGTGTGGTCTTCCGACAGCGGCGGTGGTCTATCGGCATCTGCGGCAGCGGCGACTTCAGAGGTTCCTTTTATTAGATTACATACCCCTTCGTACAACATTCGGTGAGCTGATGGGGGGATGGTGCCTATGCTGCACCGTCCTCATGCGATGGATCCGGAGGAGCTGGGTTTGACAGAGGAGGTTCTTCGACCTGAGGTATATCTTTTCCTGTTCCTCTCTGTCTTTCTTTTCTGTCTTGATCCTTTTCCCTTTGATACTAATTTTGCCTTTTACTTACAGCAAGTTCGGGTATCGACTACTTGGCTGAGGGACATCCGAGACTGGATATCTTCGGCGATTACCCATATTCGGGATGCGATCCCGGTTCCTTCTTGATTGGTGTCGTCTGCTTCTTCCGAGGAGGACTCTGGCTTGGGTAGTGGTGGTGCGTCATCTCGCCATAGGGGAAAGAGAGCGCGTCGCAGGGGTGGAAGCTCTTAGAGGGGGGTGAAGGGTAGGTGAGAGAGAGAGAATGTGGGTTCGGGCTGAGTCCTGTTGTTTTTTTCTTTTTCTTTATTTCCTGTAAAATTGATGTAACACACAAGAATATATATGCAATGCAAATGGAGTTTTTTACTATCTTTTGTTAATGATAAATGAATGCATGCACATGCGCTTTTTACTTTGCTGCTGAGACCGTAAAAAGAAATATTTTTGGTATTTTGAAGGAAATTTTTAAAAATAAGAAATTATACAGGGGTGGAAGAGGATTTTTGAAATTCTATTGAGAATATAAATTTATTTTTTACTGAGCTTTTGATTTTGACAAAAGAGGAAAGAGGAGAATTTCCAAAAATAGGGGATTGCCGATCGGCAAGCCCTTTGTCCTGCCTATCGGCAGTCAATTCCAGTCCTATCAATTCAAAGCTTTGATTAGTGCCCTCTTCAGCCTCTTGTTCTTTGTGGGGTAGGATTTCCTCCGATTTCTATAGGGGTCATGTCTTTTGTGAGGGTTTTCAAGTATAAAAAGGGGTAAGGGTGGAGTGTTTTCATCACACCTTCATATTCTTACTTACTTGCCTACTATTTCTTAGTCTTGTAATATGGCTCTCCCTGGTAGCATTGAGTTTGCTAACTACCTCGAAGCCTTGGAAGTAATGTGCTCTTATAATGTCGACTAAGATGGTTTCAATATGCGTCGAGTTTCTTTATGGCGCAACCGGCCCATTGAGTGGAACATGTTGATGGCGGCGGTACAATTTTGGGGGCTGGATGAAGTTTGTCCTACCTACGAGGAGTTTTCTACCATGCTGGGGATAAATCTCAGTGTTGCTGCAGCTCTTCCTGGGTTTTCCCGTTCTCCCAGGGATTTTTTGGTCGGGATTCTTCGCATTTCACCTTCGGCGGCCAGACCATTGGTTGCTGGGGGAATGATCTCCCTTTCGGCGGTGTTATAGTCCGTGCATTTATAGGAGGTTGGCAATGCTAGATACACCGGAGCCGTTATTCTGGTATTGGTTTCAAAGTTATTGCTGGTGACTGGGGAACTGCTGGTGGACCCATAACTTGCAGCTATTATTTCCTGGATGTCATACCGTCACAATCCTGCGGCAGTGATACTGGCGGAGACTTTGAATGGCCAGGATGCCTGGCGAGAAGGTCGTTCTCACTTCTTGAGGGGTAGCCCCGTGATGCTGTTCATGTGGTTGTCTGAGAGACTCCGCCTGGTGATTCCTCCAGAGTACCCTTTATCAATTGTACCCAACTTCTTTTCGCGTTATTTCATCAGCATTAGCCTGGACATCGAGAGTTGGGAGAATTGGTTTGTGGATCATGGGGCTCTAAATATGTGTTGGTTAGTGCCTTGGTGGGGACAGTTGCTTCCTATTATAGAGTTGGGAGAATACCCGTATGTCTGGCCGGTTGGTCTCCGACAGACCTCTTTTTATTTCCCTTGGCGGCTTCTGCGTCAATTTGACTGGGAGCAGGTCGTGCCACCTCGGACATTAGACTTCTTTTCGATAGAAGATTTGACTGAGCGTCTATGCATGCATCTTGGCTCTATGTGGGAGAATAGGCATCCGTCGACCCGTCCTTCTCAGTTTGTTGGGAGAGTTTGGCATATCCCTGGGGATTATATAAAGTGGTTACAGAGGAGAGTGGTCGACAAGATGTTGGCAGTGGATACTGGACAAAGGTGGATTGTATTATTTAATACCATGGAGGGAGACGTTGTGGTTTTTTCGAGGTTGGTTCGAGCCTATCGGTCCATGGAGTGTCTGCGGCATTCTGTTCAGGCAGGGGAAGCTTGGGGACCCCAGGATGTAGGTGATGATGATGGAGCGGGCTCCTCTGGTATCTGTGGGTAGGACTCTTGGAGAGTTTATAATGGGGAATAAATGTGGGGATTTTATTTGGCTTTTTAGGAAAGTGGGGGGAAGGGAGTTATCCGTTCCTTTTTCTCATGAAATCTGTACCTAAATTTCTTATTAGTGAAATAAACAAGTTTTTGATCATCCGGTTGTGCCTTTTGATGATTTTTAAATTATTTATACCGATGGCATACATAATCCTTTTGTTCAAGTATATGTTAGAATGGACTATTGCTCTCAGAGATAAGAAAAGAATAGTACTTTGTGAAAAAGAAAGGGGGCGTGCTCATGTAAGATGTATGAGCTGCCTACGTACCTCTGGGGGTTTTTGAAAAATCTTTAATTTGTTTGAAAATGGTTTATTGCAGAGGATCAGGCCCACGTAGTTCTGGGTAGAGGGAAATGAAGAGATTTTTTTTTTAAATAGAAGGGAGATGAGAAGAGTCGCAGCGCGCCGAGATTTTGGATTAAGTGTAGAACTTCTTGAGACGATCCAGGTTGACTGGACGAGCCATATCTTCTCCATCTATGTCAGTGAGCATGGCGGAACCATCAGACAGGATCTTTTTTACAACGTATGGGCCACTCCAATTGGGCTTAAAGTTCCCTCTAGGGTCCCACATGGGTTCTATGATCTCTTTGAGGGCTAGGTCCCCCTCTCAGACGTCGCGGTCCTTGACTCTCTTATTGAATGATCGCGCTATTCGGCGATGGTACCCATATATATGGTACAGCGCTTTTAATCTCCTTTCGTCTAGGAGGGTCAGCTCGTCAAGACGTCTTTGGCACCAGTCTTCTTCACTGACCTTGCTTTCAAGCATGATGCGCAATTAGGGTATTTCCAGCTCCACAGGTAGGACTGTTTCCATACCGTAAACTAGAGAGTATGGGGTAGCCCCAGTAGAGGTTTGAATTGAGGTTCGGTAACCCAAGAGGGCATACGAGATCCGATCGGCCCAATCTCGATAGCTTTTGGTCATCTTGTTGATAATGGCTTTGAGGTTCTTGTTGGTGGCTTCAACTGCACCGTTGGTTTGAGGTCGGTAGGGAGAATATTTGTGTCTCTGAATCCCATACTCGTTAACCACTTCTGTAACTTCTGCCTCAAAATGTAAGTCGTTATCTGATACTAGATCATACGGGACCCCATACCGGCAAATGATGTTTTTCTTAATGAATTTAGCCACTTTCTTGGCAGCACTGCGTATGACTCAACTTCGACCCATTTGGTTAAGTAAACAATGGCAACTACGATGAACTCATGCCCGTTGGAAGCCTTTGGTGTAACTTTCCCTATGTAGATACCCCAGGTAGAGAATGGCCAGGGAGAAGTCATATTGTATAATTTACGCGGAGGTATATGCTGAAGATTTGAGAATTATTGGCATTTGAGGCATCTCCTGATATAGGCGGTGCAATCCTGGGCCATGGTCGTCCAGTAGTAGCCTTGTCGGATGATCTTTTTGGCAAGCATGTGACCGTTCATGTGGGGTCCACATTCTCCATTGTGGATCTTCTGCATTATCTTTTCAATGTCAGCCCCTGCAATACAGTGCAGATGAGTTCCATCAAAGTTCTTTTTGAGCAGTGTTGATGACAGATGATGTACTGGGCATCCAGTCTTCGAAGGGTTGCTCGATCTTTCTTGTTGGAACCTTCGGGATACCTACCATGCTTGAGGAGGTGCTAAATATCATAGTACCAGCAATTGGCTATCTCGGGATCTTCTGTGGAGACAAGCTCAATGTGGTAGCAGTGGGTTGGTTTGTCTTGCTTTTGAACAAGGAAGGGGGTTATTGTTATTCCTTCAGGCATGTCGACCATGGAGGCCAAGGTAGCAAGGGTATCGGCTAGGTTATTCTTTGCTCGAGGTAGGTAATGGAAGGTGATATCTTGGAATTGGGAGGCTAGTTCTTCTAAGCGGTCATGGAAGGGTTGGAGTTTCTCATCCTTAACTCTCCATTTCGTGAGCACTTAATCGATGATAAGGGAAGAATCCCCATTGACATCCAGGCATTGAATACCTTTCTTAACAGCAACTTTAAGGCCTACCGTGCATGCCTCGTATTCAGTCATGTTGTTGGTACAAGGTAAATATAACTTGATGGTGATGGGAGTGTGGGAGTCATCTGGGGCGATTAGAAGTATCCCAATGCCATATCCCTTTTTATTGGCAGCGCCGTCGAAGAACATTTGCCACCGGAGATTGTCCTGGGAAGTGGAGAGGATGTTTTTATCTGGGAATTTGGAGATCCAAACATCGGCTTCATCCATGGGGTAAACAGTGAGGTAGTCAGAGATGGCTCTTCCTTTCATGGCTTTCTGCGTGATGTACACGATATCAAACTCGGCTAGGAGCATCAACCATCAGGCAATTCAGCTGGACAAGGCGGGTTTCTCAAGCAGGTATTTTATGGGGTCCATTCGGGATACAAGTTTGATGGGTAAGGCGAGCATGTAGTGACGTAACTTTTGGGTGACCCAGACAAGTGCGACACAGCCTTTTCTAAAGCAGTGTAGTTGACCTCATATCCGACCAATTTGCGACTGGCATAATAGATGGCTCTTTTTTTGTGAGAATCTTCAAGGTATTGGGCTAGCAAAGCCCCAGCTGCAGTGTCGATTATGGTTAGGTATAGGATCAAAGGGAGACTAGGATGTGGTGCATGAGTACCAGGGGTTGGGTCAGATATTGCTTGATTTGGTTAAAAGATTTTTGGCAGGACTCGTTCCAAACCTTAGTTGAATCCTTTCGGAGGAGTTTGAAGATAGGTTCACAGATGGAGGTTAACTAGATGATGAACCGGCTGATGTATTGCAATTTCCTAAGGAAACCTCGAACTTCTTTCTCTATTCGGGGAGGTGGCATTTCAAGTATGGCCTTCAGCTTGGCAGGATCTGCTTCTATCCTCTTTTCACTGACCATGAACCCCAAGAGTTTTCCCTTAGTAATGCCGAAGACGCATTTATGCGGATTGAGTCTCATCTGATATTATCACAATCGTTCGAAGAAGTTTCGGAGAGCGGGAACATGACCTTATCTAGTCTTGGATTTGATAATTATATCATCCATATAGACCTCAACTTCTTTGTGAATCAGATCGTGCAGGATGGTTGTGGCATCCCTTTGGTAGGTATCCCTAGTGTTCTTGAGACCAAATAGCATGACAGTGTAGCAAAAGGTTCCCCATGAGGTGATGAATGCAGTTTTTTCTTGGTGGTATGGGTGCATTTTGATTTGGTTGTATCCAAAAAACCCGTCGATGAATGACTTGAGAGCATGACTGGTTGTGTTGTCCACGATCATGTCGATATTGGGTAACAAATAATCATCCTTTGGAGAGGCTTTTTTAAAGTCCCGGTAGTCTACACACATTCGAAACTTCCCTCCTGATTTCGGCACAGGCACTATGTTGGCTAGCCATGTGGGATATTTGATTACACGAATGAAGCCCACGTTCAACTGTTTTACCACCTCTTCTTTGACCTTGAGCGACCATTCGGTGCGGAGCTTTCTCAACTTTTGTTTAACCGGCTTATAATCTGGGAGAGTGGGAATCTCATGCTGAGATATTTCAGGATCAATGTTGGGCATATCATCACAAGACCATGCGAAGACATCCATGAATTCCTTTAGCAATTCTTCGAGTTTTGCACGCTCAAGCTCGTCGAGGGTATCCCCTATCCTTATCTCACGTAGTTGGCTACTAGAACCGAGGTTAATAACAATAGTCTCTTCTTCATTAACTTGAACGCAGTTATGTTTTTTTATTATTAACCTTATTTAGATCAGTTAAGAATTGTTCATTTGTAAAATCATCATCATCAAAAGTTTGATTATAATCCAAACAGTTAATGTAAGGCACAGCAAGATACTCAAAATCTTCATTTATTTCTTTGATAGAAAAAATAGCATTGAGAACCTCATCAAAGGAGGACTCGATTATATTTGAGCAAGGATAAACAACAGAAGAATAAATAGGCTAAACATTGGGATTAGTGGAGATTTCAATAGGTAGAACTGGCGCAGCATGATAGTTGAGGAGAGGTGTATCAGTAGCTTTAATCAGTTGGGATGGATCCGGTGATGTAGTGCCTGAGTGAACCATGAAGAGTGTTAGCCCAGTGTCTGTAAGTTGAAGGAATCTTCAGAGTCACTTTCCTCAGTCTCCTCGGTATCTTTGATGAGCGGTTGTACATGGTGTTGGGAACTCTCGTCCCATGGGTAGCTGTCTGGGAAAAATATCTCCATTCCAGGCTTCATCTTCTTGTCTGTATGGTCATACTAGGGTTCTGGAAAGCCAAAAAAGGGTAAGTCTTCGCCCTCTTTGATGAATCGTCCATTCAAGGGGTCACCTGGGATAGTCTGGATGAAGTCTAGTCCTCTCTTTGGTCAAGACTGGTGGATCATTCTGAGCTCTGGTTCTGACGGTTGATACCCCAATCCACAAGGAAGTAAAGCACTCTTTAGTTCAATAGGCTCAAGTATCCCTTGTTGTCTTTGTCCTAGCCCCAGTCCGGGCATGAAGTGCATGTTTCTGAACATCTGAATCACATTAACGTTGCTATGAGGGTCGTATCCTAGACAAACCCTTTCTTTGAAGTCGTCCCCTACCGGGAGTAGAGGTGGTTCAACTCGAAATCCTGATAGGATCATATCATTTGACCCATGTTATATCTTAAGGATTGGACTACCGGTACTTGCACCCTCGGTCTTATTGTCGTAGCCCAAAATGGTGATGACTCGTTCGTCGGCGAAGAACTTTAATTTCAGATGGAGTGAGGAAGACACACCCTTCATACTGTGAAGCCAAGGTTGTCCTAGCAACAGATTGAAACAAGCTGGGATGTCAATAACTTGGAATTCGATGACAGGGTTTATAGGGCCAGCCTCTATTACAAGCTTTATGGATCCCATCACCTCCCGACACGTATTATCATAGGCACGTACACCAATGAAGATTAGAGAGAGGTCTCTTTCTTTCAGTACTAAACATTTGAAGGTTCTTAGTGGGAAGACATTCAAGGCAGATCCATTATCGATAAGAGAAAGTGGTACGACCTTCCCCATAACTTCGATGGAGATTTTGAGTGCATGATTATGGTTTGGCCCAATCCTGGGGATTTTTTCTTCGTAAAAGGATAGCATTCGGTTAGAGGTCAAGGATTCAACGAAATTTACTACTTCTTCTGGTGTGGTAGAAGGAGGAACTGTGGGTTCAGTGAGCATCTTGATTAAAGCATTTCTCTGCAGATGAGAAGACATGAAAAGCCCTCATAGAGTGACGTTAGCTTGTGTTTTATTTAGTTGATCGAGGATCTTGATTTCCTCGATGGTCATTTCTGGCATAGGAAGGTTTTCAACGCCCTTCCCTTTTTCATTGGATGGTAGTGAGCTTAGAATCTGGTAATGCCTCCCTGATCTGGTCATGTGATTTACTAAGGAATGGAAGAACATGAATCTCGTTTCCTCGTCGATCTCGGGTTGTTCTGCTACCTTGTTTATTTCTTAAAGAAGTTCTTTAAATGATATCATCCCACACATGTTAGCTATCGGGCCAGTTTTTCTGAAGCATGCTTTCCATTCGAATCTTCGAATTCTTCCCCCCTTCTGGTGGCAACAATTCTGTCTTTCCATGTAAAGTTGATGCATTCCACAACTTCAATGGCTTCTTCGTATAGGTCTTCCCATTCTATGGGGATATGTAAGGGTAAAGGGACCAAGTGCCCTTGTAGCTTCAGAGCATCAAGTAACTCAGTCATACTGTAAATATCGTTGGTTTGCCTGAATATCTCTGCCATAACCTGGACAACGTCATCTAAGCTGACTTCATCGGTTGGTAGTACCCAACTGCCTTACTCTCGAGCCCATTTTCGTGCTTCCAATAACAGTGTACTGAATCTATGTCAATCAATAATCATCTGTGAGGGCAATTTCAGCCCGAACTTTAGGAGTTGGTTTAACACTTCTGATAATTCCATACTTCCAGTTTTAGAACAGGTATGGAAAGCGATGCACGTTCTGGTAAGGAGTGATAGTGCCTGATCAGCGAGGCTAGTAGGGTGTAAGAGGAAATATGGGTAAATTTAGAGAGGTTCAGGAGAGTATATGGGTGTCATTTGAGTTGAGGGATCAAATTATGGGTTCTCTTCTAGAAATATGGCATTGGCATGATTTGGGAGTGAGTTGTGAGTAGTGTTTGGCTTAGGATTGGCTGGTGGGGAAATGGTACCCCGATCAATTAGACCTTGGATTTCGTTTCGAAGGTGAAAGCATTGGTCAGTGGTATGGCCAGCGGTTTGGTGAAAGGCGTAATGGGCATCTGCCTTGAAGTTTCTTGGGAGTGAATTTGGCAATGGATAGGGATCCAAGGGTTTAATAAGGTTTCGGGTCAACAAAGCTTGATAAACTTTGGAGAGGGGATCATGGAGCTCAGTGTATTCCTTTCAGACCAGAATAGGAGGGCTTTTTGGTGCCCATGAAGTGGTTGGTTGAGAGATGTTATTGATGGTTGAGACTGCAGCACTGGCAGGCTTATCATATTTCCTGGGGGTAAATTATTCGGACACCTTCTTTGGTTTGACACCTGTTTTAGCAAGACCTTCCTAGATTTCTACTCCTGCTTCTCTAAGAGCTCAAAAATGGGGATAGTATTGTCTTCCCATCGTTGCTCGAACATGGGGTAAGAAGTTCTTCTTCACTATGCTGACTTGTTCTTCCTCGGATGGCCGATTGGTCATGGTAGTTATTTTTCCCTCCATCGGGCTATGAAGTTACTGACTGATTCCCCAGAGTTCTATTTGAGCAGCTCTAAATCACGGCGGGGGACCTCAATCTCTTCATTGTATTTGTACTGTGATATGAATTCTCAGGCTACATCCTCCCAACTACGAATTCTGGACTCTTCGAGAAATAAAAACCATCGGAGGATGCTATCCTTTAAAGTTTTCTGAAATAATTGGGCCATCACTTCTTCAGAAGCCCTTAGTATATTCATGGAATGGTGATAGCAGTGGAGATGAACAATCGGGGGTCCACTTCCTCCGAATTTCTCGATATTTAGCATCTTGAACTTCTCGGGTAACCTCACTTTAGGATAAGGAGACATGTGGGTGTAGTTCATGTACCTCCCCGAGATTCTGACTTGGTCAAACTTCTTGGCGAGCATCTTGAGGTCCTCTTTGACTTTATTCAACTCTTCCTCCTGCGGATCAATGATCATAGGTAAATTAGCCCCATGTTGGGCGAGGTTCGGCATCGGAAGTTGGGTAGGCGGCAGCCCATTAGTAGGAGGGGCACGTAGAGCGTGTTGATACTCTTTGGGAACCCAGATAGGCTCGGGTGGATCCATAGCACGAGGGAAAAGGGCCTCGGGTTCTTGAGGAACGGGAATCTGATTTCGTTGCATCTCTCGAACCTCAGCCTGGAGGTTATCAATCTTGGACACGAGCTGAGCTAGGACTGTCGTCAAATCCGGCTGCACAACTGGTACTTGATCTGTGTTATCCATGGAAAGCAGATGGATTTCGGACTCGGGAGAAGTAATAGGGGAACGTACGGAACTTCGGGGTGATTTGACTAAAGACCGAAGCCAATAAGGAGCCAGGCCAAGGGTTCGCGATCGACTTGAGAAGGCGTAAAAATGGGATTTATTTTTTAGAAAAAGGGATGAAATTTTTTTTCTTTTTCCTTTTTGAGATGGAAATGCAAAATATTTTTGGATTTTCGATAAAGAGAAGAGAAATGTTTTTGGCTTTTTAATAAATAAGGGAGAAATGTTTTTGGTTTTTTTTTTTTTGGAGACGGATCTCAGCATGATTATTATAATTATTATGTTCTCACTTGTATTAAATTCTCCTAAATGAAAAATAAAATGTCGGGCGGGACTCGATCCTTGGAAAAATAGGGTTTGTAACATATGCAAAGCTATGGTTGGACTTGTGACCAGGCTCACGGACAGGGTCCCGTTTTAAAAATGCGCGAAAATTCGGGCGACAGGCCGACACGAAATTTAGTAGAAACCGAAAATCTAACATGTGTGTCCTAGGATTGACACCTATATGCGGGTATGCACACTACACCAAATCCTGTGAATGGTCATGCCCAGTTGGTCACGGCCCAAGTCCGCGACTAGCTGGTTGCGGACTTGGGCCGTGACTAACTCAATATTTGGCGTAACCATTTCCATTATTACACTGAGTTATGGATGCTTTGGAAGTGGTCACGACACAAATCCCTGACCACTATGGGTCACGGACTTTGGCCGTGACCATGTTGGCGTCAAAACCTCACCAAAATTCCCTCCAACTTAGTCGCGGATGGGTCACGGACTTGGACCGTGACCATAAGTAGGACAAAGCACAAAACACACACACTGAGGGTCATGGCTCGGGGCCGTGACCATTTTTTTTATGTGGGTCACGGCTATGGGTCTTGACCATATGAAAATTGACGAGTGGATTTCATTTAATGGTGTCGCTGCTAGTGGGTCACGGCTGAAAGTTGTGACCAAGTTTAATCTTTAGAAAGAAAAAAAACGCTGGCCGCTGCCTTCATTTCCTTAATCCCTGACCCTCTCATTCATTTCTCCCATACGCTGCCCTCGCTTTGCAAACGGCGGTGGGGGGTCGTCCCGGGAAATGACGGTGTATGACTTTGCAAACGGCGGTGTACGACTTTTATCGGTCGATTGTCCGGCTGTCGTAGTTGGGGGGTCGTCCGGGGAGGTGGACGGCTGGGATAACTCGTCTGATGAGGGGTCGTTCGGGGAGATGGACGGTGGTGTATGAGTTTCCACCATTCTCTTCTCAACAAAATTGGAACTTCAGTGTAAGCTTATAATCTCAAAACCCTAGACCTATTTTGTTATAACTTCTCCTCTATTTCTACACACAAAAATGTCTTCTCATATCAACTTTTATTTTAAGTTCTTCATTTCATTTGTGGTATATGTGTTATTATTCAGTATATGCATTTTAATTTTTCTAGTACACCAATGCCATATATTTTTTTCACTATTCTGGTCTTTAAACGAAAGGATTTTTTGGATTTGTTTTTTCACTGTGCATTAAGATATGTAAATGCATCACGTTCGGAGGTGTCCATTATGTGCGGAAGAGATGGACTGGATGGATCAAGAATTGAAGCCGTGCATATGTGGTTATCAGGTTTGTATTTTTCATCCCTAGCGGAATTAGTGTGATAACAACCATATTTGAGCCATTATATTATAGTAATCCATATTTTTATTGATGATACTTTTTTGAGGCCAACTGCTAATGTATAATTATATGACAAGGATGAAGTTAATTAATATTAATTTATGACATAGATTGTGATTTATGACTTTCGTGTAAAATGTTTATTTAATTTGCTGAAAGTAATGTTATGTAAATTGCATTTGGATCTACGAATAATGTTTTGGAGAGTGAGTAGCTTCAATCATGTGCATAATAATGAGAGTTTAACAAATTTCAGGTCCACGTGGGTCTGGAAAAGGTACCCAATTAGCTATCATCAAGGACGTGTACTGCTTATGCCATTTGGCAACCTGTGATATACTGAGGGCATACAATTATGTTTGTTATTTACAGTATGAATTGAATGATATTGTTTGTTCTTTTCTTGTTTACATGTTGCAACAACTTCTTCTTGTCGGTTCTAACAGTGACATTTGTCTATTTATTCATTTTTATGGATAACTCGTCTATGATGTGTTGGTTGTTGGCATAATTGATGAAGCAATGAATCCACCATTCAAGTGGTCAGTTCCACACAAAATTTGCACTTCCCAAAGTTCAGGTTGTTGATGATGTAAGTTGAAAGTTCTAGATTAATTAATAATATTAGCCAGTGTCGCCCAATTGAACCTACTTAATGCTTTTTTTTGCACTTCAAAAATATCTATATCATAAGCACTCGTGATATTTATATCATAAGAACTCGTGATATATACATTTTGCTTCCGCATATTTATATCATAAGCACTCGTGATATTCTGGATCTCTGCTAATAAACTGATGTATTTATAGTGTAATAGTAATAAGCTGGGTTGGTTCTGATATATACATTATGGTAATCCAATGTGCTTATACATAGTTGTTTATTTGGGACTTGAATATGTTGACACAATTAGGATTGAAAGTGTTGGCACAGATAGATACATTAGGATTGAATAAAAAATATATTATGGTATCATTTGAGTAGTTTATAACTGATTTGGTGTCATTCAACATATTTTTGTAGCCTACCAATACTTTGGTTTGGCATTGATATGTGTACTCTGCTGATAAATCGATTTGTGAAGCCTGGTGATAAACTAGTGTGTTGATATGCCCAAATAATAAACTAGCATACTGATACATGCAATTGGGAATCTAATGTACTAATATGTACAGATATGTTTACAAACTACCAACTATAATGGGATGTTTTGGTACTTAAATGTGTATCTTTACAAATTATGTTTATGTTAGTTTCCAAATGATTTAGATAAATATTTTACTACACATTAATTTAGATACACATATAACTACATACTGATTTAAACACACATTTAACTACATATAGTGTCTTCATTATGCATTTATTATGGTTTCATATTTGATAAATATAGCTTTAAACTAATGATCATACATATTGTATATTTTAAAATACTTCAAATTGATTTGGGAATTCATGATATGAAGAATGATTATTGATTATAGATCATCTTGAACAATTTATTTAGAAGATTCATTTGTATGATGAAGAACGATTATTGATAATGATTTTGTTTAAAATTCTTTGTAAGCTTTGATGATTTGAACGTATGAGATATCAGATAGGAACATGGGTCGTATATATTCAATCTAAAATGAAAATTGATATAAGAGGTTCTTGAACTTTTTAGTCATACTATAAGGAAGAGTCTTAGTGGAACTAAGTATCCTTCCACACCTCAGTGGCACCACAATGAATACGTAAACTACAAGTTATATTTTTATTATCAATTAGTGATTAAAGTATGACAAATAGTTTGAGGTTGCCTCCAATTTTTTAATTTAAATTGAATTTTTATAAGCTATTTAATCTTTGCAAATCTTACTATTTGTCCAATCATCTATGCATGAGGAATTTGGATCAACGGGGATCATGGGTTCCACGGTTTGACTAAATTTGGAATTTGACTCTCCCATATCTCTAAAGTTTTTAGTCACTTATAACTCTCTTTGATATAAGGCAACCTCCTCTATCATCTATTTTTTGTGTATGTATTTATACATTGTGTGTGTGTGTTTATGTAATGTACAGCTATTGTATATTGAAATTGGTATTTGTTTATTGAAATTGGTATAAATTGAAATTAGTATTCTAAAATTGGTATTTGTATATTGAAATCGGTATAAATTGGTAATTGGTTTCTCTCTCTAATTGCAGCAACGGCGACCCCCTTTCCTCTTCCTCACATATTCTGACGATCATCTCTCTCTCTCTACACACATTCCGGTACATCTCTCTCTCTATATATATATATATATACATCTCTCTCTCTCTCTCTCTCTCTCTCTCTCTCTCTATACATATATATATATATATATATATATATATATATATATATATATATATATATATATATATATATATATATATATATATATAAAAAACATGGCGTTAGGCTTAGGCTTAAAATATGAGAATACAACGATAATTTGATAATATGAGGACTTAGGCTTAAAATATGGTGTTAGAGGGAGAAAACCCAAAACAACCCCCGAACAGCCCCGTGAGATGCACCAACACCTCACATGGGACCACTTTAACTCGTAGGAACTTACCGCGCGCTCACGGGGCTAGATTTTGTGAAAATTTTGAAAATTTTCGTCTTTTTGTGACTTTGAAGTCACCTGGCTTTTATGAAAATAAAAAATCCACACAAAACAAAATCTATTTCGGCTGCAGCAGCTATATATGGCTATATATAGCAACTATATTTGGCTATATATAGCAATTACATAAGGCTATATATAGCAGCTAATATATATGGCCATATAGCTATGTATAGCAGTTGCTATATACAACGATAATTTGCATAATTTTATACTTAGACTTAAAAACATGGCGTTAGTGGGTGAAAACTCAAAACAGCCCCTGAAAGGCCCCGTGAGTGGCACCAACACCTCACACAGGACCAATATAACTCGTAAGAACTTGTCGCGCGATCACGGGACTCCCAGTTTGAGAATACGACGATAATTTGCATATTTATATAAATAACCAAAACATGGCGTTAGAAGGTGAAAACCTAAAATAGCCCCCGAACGGCCCAGTGGGTGTCATCAACACCTCTAACGGGACCAATGTAACTCGTAGGAACTGACTGTGCTATCATGGGACTCCCGGTTTCAGAATACGATGATAAATTGCACATTTTTAGACTTAGGTTTAAAAATATGGCGTTAGCTGGTGAAAACCCAAAACAGTCCACGAACGGCCCCGTGGGACGCACCAACAACTCCCACGGGACCAATGTAACTCGTAGGAACTGACCGCGTGATCACGGAACCCCCAGTTTGAGAATATGACGTAATTTGAAAATATGAGGACTTAGGCTTAAAAACATGGCGTTAGCGCGTGAAAACCCAAAACAACCCCGAACAGCCCCGTGAGTGGCACTAACACCTCGCACGGGACCAATATAACTCGTAGGAACTGACCACGCTATCACGGGACTCCCGGTTTGACAATACAACGATAATTTGCATAATTCTATACTTAAGCTTAAAAACATGGCGTTAGTGGGTGAAAACACAAAATAGCCCCCGAACAACCCCTTAAGTGGAACCAACACCTCGCACGGGACCAATATGACTCGTAGGAACTGACTGCGCTATCACGGGACTCCCGGTTTGAGAATACGATGATAATTTGCATAATTCTAGACTTAGACTTAAAAACATGGCGTTAGTTGGTGAAAACTCGAAACAGCCCCCGAACGGCCCCGTGAGTGGCACCAGCACCACGCACGGGACCAATATAACTCATAAGAACTTACCGCGCGATCACGGGGCTCCCAGTTTAAGAACACGATGATAATTTGCATATTTCTAGACTTAAGCAAAACATGGCGTTAGTGGGCGAAAACCCGAAACAACCCCCAAAGGGCCCCATGGGAGGCACTAACAGCTCTCACGGGACCAATCTAACTCGTACGAACTCACCGTACAGCCACGGGTCTCCCGATTTGAGAATATGACGGTAATTTGAAAATATGAGTACTTAGGCTTAAAAACATGACATTAGCGGGTGAAAATCCAAAATAGCCCCCGAACGGCCCCGTGAGTGGCACCAACACCTCTCACGGGACCAATATAACTCGTAGGAACTGACCACGCTATCACGGGACTCCCGGTTTGACAATACAATGATAATTTTCATAATTCTAGACTTAAGCTTAAAAACATGGCGTTAGCGGGTGAAAACTCGAAATAGCCCCCGAACAGCCCCTTGAGTGGCAGCAACACCTCGCACGGGACCAATATGACTCGTAGGAACTGACCGCGCTATCACGGGACTCCCGATTTGAGAATATGATGATAATTTGCATAATTCTAGACTTAGACTTAAAAACATGGCGTTAGTTGGTGAAAACTCGAAACAGCCCCCGAAAGGCCCCGTGAGTGGCACCAACACCTCGCACGGGACCAATATAACTCATAAGAACTTACCGTGCGATCACGGGACTCCCGGTTTAAGAATACGATGATAATTTCTATATTTTTAGACTTAAGCAAAACATGGCGTTAGTGGGTGGAAACCCGAAACAACCCCCGAAGGGCCTCGTGGGAGGCACTAACAGCTCCCACGGGACCAATGTAACTCGTACGAACTCACTGCACAGCCATGCGACTCCCGATTTGAGAATATGATAGTAATTTAAAAATATGAGGACTTAGGCTTAAAAATATGGCGTTAGCGGGTGAAAACTCAAAACAGCCCCCGAATGGCCCCGAGAGTGGCACCAACGCCTCGCACAGAACGAATATAACTCGTAGGAACTAACCGCGCTATCCCGGGACTCCCGATTTGAGAATACGATGATAATTTGCATAATTCTAGATTTAGGCTTAAAAACCTGGCATTAGCGAGTGAAAATGCAAAATAGCCCCCAAACGGCCCCGTGAGTGGCACCAACACCTCGCACGGGACCAATATAACTCATAGGAACTGACAGCGCTATCATGGGACTCCCAATTTGAGAATATGACGATAATTTGTATGATTCTAGACTTAGGCTTAAAAGCATGGCGATAGTGGGTGAAAACTCAAAACACCCCCCGAACAGCCCCGTGGGAGGCACCAACAACTCCACGGGACCAATGTAACTCGTAGGAACTAACCACGCAGCCACGGGACTCCTGATTTGAGAATACGGCGGTAATTTGAAAATATGAGGACTTAAGCTTAAAACCATGACATTAGAGGGTGAAAATCCAAAATAACCCCCGAACGGCCCCGTGAGAGGCACCAACACCTCCCACGGGACCAATATAACTCGTAGGAACTAAACGCACAGCCACGGGACTCCCGATTTGATTATACGACGATAATTTGCATATTTCTAGACTTAGGCTAAAAAACATGGGGTTAGGGGTTGAAAACCAAAAAAGTCCCCGAACGGCCCTATGGGAGGCACCAACAGCTCCCACGGGACCAATGTAACTCGTAGGAACTAACCGCGTAGCCACGGGACTCTCGATTTGAGAATACGGCGATAATTTAAAAATATGAGGACTTTGGCTTAAAAACATGGCGTTGGAGGTTAAAAACCCAAAAAAGCCCCCGAACGGCCCCGTGAGAGGCACCAACACCTCCCACGGGATGAGTGTAACTCGTAGGAACTGATCGCACTGCCACGGAACTCCCGGTTTGAGAATATGACGATAATTTGCATATTTCTAGACTTAGGCTAAAAAACATGGCGTTAGTGAGTGAAAACTCAAAACAGCCCCCGAATGGCCCCGTGAGTGGCACCAACATCTCTCACGGGACCCATATAACTCGTAAGAACTTACCGCACGATCACGGGACTCCCGGTTTCAGAATAGGACCATAATTGTCATATTTATAGAATTAAGCAAAACATGGCGTTAGAGGGTGAAAACCTAAACCAGCCCCCGAACGGCCCCGTCGGTGTCACCAACACCTCCCACGGGACAATGTAACTCGTAAGAACTGACCGCCCTATTACGGGACTCTCGATTTCAGAATACAATGATATTTTGCATATTTCTGGACTTAGGCTTAAAAACATGACGTTAGTTGGTGAAAACCCGAAATAGTCCCCGATCGGCCCCGTGGGACACACCAACAGCTCCCACAGGACTAATGTAACTCTTACTAACTGACCGCGCGATCATGGGACCCCGATTTGAAAATATGATGATAATTTGAAAATATGAGGACTTAGGCTTAAAAACATGACGTTAGCTGGTGAAAACCAAAAACAGCCCTTGAACGGCCCCGTGAGTGGCACCAACACCTAGCACGGGACCAATATAACTCGTAGGAACTGACCACTCTATCACGGGGCTCTAGGTTTGAGAATATGACAATAATTTACATAAGTCTAGACTTAAGCTTAAAAACATGGCGTTAGTGGGTGAAAACTCGAAACAACCCTCGAATGGCCCCGTGAATGGCACCAACACCTCGCACGGGACCAATATGACTCATAGGAACTTACCGGGCAATCAAGGGAATCCCGGTTTGAGAATTCGACAATAATTTGCATAATTCTAGACTTAGACTTAAAAATATGGCGTAGTTTGTGAAAACTCGAAACAGCCCCCGAAAGGCCCCATGAGTGGCACCAACACCTCGCACGGGACCAATATAACTCATAAGAACTTACCGCGTGATCACGGGAATCCCAATTTAAAAATACGACGATAATTTTCATATTTCTAGACTTAAGCAAAACATGGCGTTAGTGGGTGAAAACCCAAAACTACCCCCGAAGGTCCCCGTAGAAGGCACCAACAGCTCCCACGGGACCAATGTAACTCGTACAAACTCACCGCGTAGCCATGGGACTCCCGGTTTGAGAATACGACAGTAATTTGAAAATATGAGGACTTAGGATTAAAAATATGGCATTAGCGGGTGAAAACCCAAAACAGCCCCCGAATGGCCCCGTGAGTGGCACCAACACCTCGCACGGGACCAATATAACTCATAGGAACTGACCGCGCTATCTCGGGACTTCCGGTTTGAGAATACAACGATAATTTGCATAATTCCAGACTTAGGCTTAAAAACATGGCATTAATGGGTGAAAACTCGAAACAACCCTCGAACGGCCCCGTGAGTGGCACCAACACCTCTCACTGGACCAATATAACTCGTAAGAACTGATAGTGCTATCAGGCGACTCCCGATTTGAGAATACGACGATAATTTGCATGATTCTAGACTTAGGCTTAAAAACATGGCATTAATGGATGAAAACTCAAAATACCCCCGAACGGCCCCGTAGGAGGCACCAACAGCTCCCACGGGACCAATGTAACTCGTAGGAACTAACCACGCAGCCACGGGACTCTAGGTTTGAGAATATGGCAGTAATTAGAAAATTTGAGGACTTAGGCTTAAAACCATGACGTTAAAGGGTGAAAACTCAAAACAGCCCCCGAACAGCCCCGTGGGAGGAATCAACACCTCCCACGGGACCAATGTAACTCGTAGGAACTGATCGAGCAGCTACAGGACTCTCGATTTGAGAATACGATGATAATTTGTATATTTCTAGATTTAGGCTAAAAAATATGGTGTTAGTGGTTGAAAACCAAAAAAGCCCTCGAACGGCCCCGTGGGATGCACCACAGCTCCCACGGGACCAATGTAACTCGTAGAAACTAACCGCGCAGCCACGAGACTCCCGATTTGAGAATATGGAGGTAATTTGAAAATATGAGGACTTAGGCTTAAAAACATGGCGTTAGAGGGTGAAAACCCACAAGACTGTTATCGCAGCATTGACCGCCTGGGCGACAATATTAGCTACCTCCGCGGCATTTATAGTTCATGGCTGTGGCGGTGGAGGTTCTACATTATCTTCTACAACTCTATTTCTCCTCGTTGGGCGACCTCTTTTGGACGGCATCTGAGACGAAGAAACAACTGAGTCAGAATATGATTTAAAACAATTTCTCTTCACCCAAGATCACATACATATACAAACAAAATATTCCTAACAATAGGGCTCTACATCAAAGAACGCTACGGTAGAACGTGATAATCCGCATAGATCCTAAGGACTCTAGAACCTAATACTTTGATACCATCTGTGACACCCCGCTTATTAAAATAAGAGGTGACTAGCTCGATACTCCAATAATTACACGAATAATAGATGGTCCATTCTTAGCATCACTGTAGTACAAGAAGTATACGAGATAACCACCAATTATTTTAGAAAATGGATTGTCAAAATTTATTTTGTAAGTTAATGAAAAACATTTAAACAATCCAATTGAAAATAAGGTGGATATAAAAGAAGACTGCTATTAGATAATCAACCATATACATCAAAATAACCGAATAAGCTGTCGGTTAACAGACCTTTACAAGAAGGTTACACCGAGTATTAAAGTACAATGTCACATTATATAATACAATTAAAAAACTTGGGCAACATGCCCGAATGTGTAACCGATCATAACTAGAATACAAAATGAGGGAAGCGTCTATATCAAGTATCCCATAACATTCGCAAAGTGTTACAGCTCTAGGACACTGGGATAGAAAAGTCAATACGGACGTCCTTGCGGCAGAGCACCTGGGTGAATATAAGATTCATGCAAAACAAAGAGACATAAACGGGTCAGGGCCCGATTTAATATGATATGGTAACCATGTGAATAAATAGTATGACAGTTATGAACATCAATTATCATAAATCAGCTTAACTCGCTCTCCACAATTTGCAATAACAATAAATATCCTTACCTCTCAATCTAAATGCACAACCTAGCGCAATATCAAATATAGTGATCAATGTTCATATGTGCAGGAAAATATAGATAAATCCTACTTAATGAGAGTCCATTTCAGTTTGACACCATTTACTTCATAATTCCTTTTATCTTTATGAAACATTTTCAAAGCAATTTATTTCACGAAATGCTTTACCATCAATGAGATTTCCACTTTAACAAGAATAGTTATAATCACATCATATAACGATTCTAAGACCATCCTTCCGGGTTCCCCCATTGGATGTGCCCCTAAATAGCTATCATCTTCCAGGGCCTATCACCAAGACCATCTGGGCATCCTACATCGTGTGACGTCAGGAAGCGGCCATATACCTTCGTCAGGGAGTCATAACCACATCTGGAATTACCTCACTTCGAACAATAATCACACAATATATAAGAATCGGTCCTATGGATGACGACTATATTCACCCTGAATTCATTAGCCAGGGGACTTCACCTCATGTGCGTAACTTCCCCTATGATAGCATTTAGAGAGGTGTGTAGATACAAATTATCATTCACAAGTTGATCCCATTTTAAGATATGCATTACGTTTTATCTGGGACCACAAGACTTTGATAAACTGATCCAAATATGACTGGAACACCCAGTTCATCAAATCCATAAACACGAATAGGGTGTTGGTCAGGCCAAACGACATGACCCAAAACTCATATGTACCATAATGAGTTAAGATGTCATTATTTAGTACGTCCTCCTCCCATACCCTCAACTGAGGATATCCCCAAATGAAAATCTATTTTTGAGAAGAAATAAGCACCTTGGAACTAATAAAAAAATTCTCGATCCTCAACAGAGGGTACTTGTTCCTTACCATCATATTGTTAAACTCATGGTAGTCAACTCACAACCATAATGAACCATATCTCGTCTTTATAAAGAGAATTTGATCTCCCCATGTTGACGTGATATGCTAAATAAATTAATTCTCCAAAAACTGTTTAATCTGCTCCCATAACTATCTCATCTCTAAAGGTGCCATCTGATAAGGTGCCTTGGAAATCAAATTAGTTTCGGGAGCCAATTCAATCACAAAGTCAATCCCACGAACTGGAGACAACCCTGTCACATCTTCAAATACATCAAATAAATCCCAGATGATTGGTATTGAATATGAGGGAACAGTTATGTCCTTTTGCGTTTCCTCATCTAGAAAGTACAAGTGAGTCATGGAACCACCCTCCAATCTAGGCATAGCCACTGTATACATCTCCTTGCTCTATATCATAAAAAAGAATCACTCGACTCCTAGAGTTTATCTGTGTCTCGTATTTAACTAACCAATACATATCCGATATCATATCATAAGACTGGGTATTTAAAACTAACAAGTTTGCTTCAACAAGCAATGTACTAATATTTATCCCAATATTCATACGCGTCTCTAAGATACGAGTCGACACACCAAAGGAGTATCTATTGATAAATACCTATCATATAGTATAGGAAACAAACCAAAAGTCTTTACGAAAATACGCAATACGAAAGAGTGTGTAATTCCAATGTTAATAAATTCTATCTAGGGTGCTATAAACACAAAACATATTATCCACTGCCTGAACGGGCCCTGGCTCCTCCAGTTGGTCTATACATTCTGATATACCTTGCTATACTGAAGATGGGGCTTTTATTGTGTGGTTGGGGTTCTAGAAGTGCCACTATCGGCTACATCCTCGTTGTTGGGAGTTATCGAGGGTGATATTGGTGCTGCTGTGGCTGCTGGGTCTTGAAATCCTATTGGCCTGCTCCTGAAGTTGGCCCTGTCCTTAATGCCCCTAAGTCCTTACACTCGGGCATACTCAAGATTTATGTCCCCTACCATCGCATCTAAAACAAACTCCCGTAAATGGGGCTAAAGGTGCCTCCTTCTGCCTCGATTGGCCCCTGAACGGCCCTGTGCGAGGCACCAACACCTCCCACGGGACCAATGTAACTCGTAGGAACTGACCGCGCAGCCACAGAACTCCCGATTCGAGAATAAGATGATAATTTTCATATTTTTAGACTTAGGCTTAAAAACATGGCGTTAGGGGTTGAAAATCAAAAAAGCCCCCGAACAGCCCTGTGGGAGGAACCAACAGCTCCCACGGGACCAATGTAACTCGTAGGAACTAACCGCGCAGCCACGGGACTTCCGATTTGAGAATACGGAGGTAATTTGAAAATATGAGGACTTAGGCTTAAAAACATGGCATTAGAGGGTGAAAACCCAAAAAAGCCCCCGAACGGCCCCGTGCGAGGCACCAACACCTTGCACGGGACCAATATAACTCGTAAGAACTTACTACGCGATCACAGGACTCCCGATTTCAGAATACGATGATAATTTGCATATTTATAGAATTAAGCAAAATATGGCGTTAGATGGTGAAAACCCAAAACAGCCCCCGAACGTCCCCGTGGGAGACACCAACACCTCTCACGGGACCAATGTAACTCGTAGGAACTGACCGCGCTATCACGGGACTCCCGATTTCAAAATACGACGATAATTTGCATATTTCTAGACTTAGGCTTAAAAACATGGCGTTAGTTGGAGAAAACCCAAAACAGTCCCCGACCGGCCCCGTGGGACGCACAACAGCTCCCACGGGACCAATATAACTCATAGGAACTGACCGCGCGATCATGGGACCCCCGGTTTGAGAATATGATGGTAATTTGAAAATATGAGGACTTAGGCTTAAAAACATGACGTCAGTGGGTTAAAACCCAAAATAGCCCCCGAATGGCCCCGTGAGTGGCACTAACACCTCGCCCGGGACCAATATAACTCGTAGAAACTGACCACGCTATCATGAGACTCCCGGTTTGAGAATACGACGATAATTTGCATAATTATATACTTAAGCTTAAAAACATGGCGTTAGTGGGTAAAAACTCGAATCAGCCCCTGAACGGTCCCGTAAATGGCACAAACACCTTGCACGGGACCAATATGACTCGTAGGAAGTGACCACGTTATCAAGGGACTCCCGGTTTGAGAATACGATGATAATTTGCATAATTCTAGACTTAGGCTTAAAAATATGGCGTTAGCTGGTGAAAACTCGAAACAGTCCCCGTAAGGCCCCGTGAGTTGCACCAACACCTCGCATGGGACCAATATAACTCGTAAGAACTTATCGCGCGATCACGGGACTCTCAGTTTAAGAGTACGATGATAATTTCCATATTTCCAGACTTATGCAAAACATGGCGTTAAGGGGTGAAAACTCGAAATAGTCCCCGAAGGACCCCGTGGGAGGCACTAACAGCTCCCACGGGACCAATGTAACTCGTACGAACTCACCGCGCTGTCATGGGACTCCCGGTTTGAGAATACGACAGTAATTTGAAAATATGAGGATTGAGGCATAAAAACATGGCGTTAGCGGGTGAAACCCCAAAATAGTACCCGAACATCCCTGTGAGTGGCACCAACACCTCACACGGGACCAATATAACTCGTAGGGATCGCGCTATCACGGGACTCTCAGTTTGAGAATACGACGATAATTTGCATATTTCAAGACTTAGGCTTAAAAACATGACGTTAGTGGGAGAATACCCAAAATAACCCCCGAATGGCCCCGTGAGTGGCACCAACACCTCGTACAGTACCAATATAACTCGTTAGAACTTACCGTACGATCACGGGACTCCCCATTTCAGAATACGGTGAAAATTTGCATATTTAGAGAATTCAGCAAAACATGGCGTTAGAGGGTGAAAACCCAAAACAACCCCCGAACGTCCCCGTGGGAGGCACCAATACCTCCCACAGGACCAATGTAACTTATAGGAACTGACCGCGATATCATGGGACTCTCGGTTTTAGAATAAGATGATAATTTGAATATTTCTAGACTTCGGCTTAAAAACATAGCGTTAGTTGGTGAAAACCCAAAACAGTCCCCCGAACGTCCCCGTGGGAGGTACCAACAGCTCCCACGGGACCAATGTAACTCGTAGGAACGTACCGCACGATCACGGGACCCCCAGTTTGAGAATACGACGATAATTTGAATATATGAGGAGTTAGGCTTAAAAACATGGCATTAGCGGGTGAAAATGCAAAATAGCCCCCGAAAGGCCCCGTGAGTGGCACTAACACTTCACACGGGACCAATATAACTCGTAGGAACTGACCGCGCTATCACGGGACTCCCGGTTTGAGAATACGATGATAATTTGCATAATTCTAGACATAGGCTTAGAAACATGGCATTAGTGGGTGAAAATTCGAAACCGCCCCCGAACGGCCCCGTAAATGGCACCAACACCTCGCACGGGACTAATATGACTCCTAGAAACTGGCCGCGCTATCACGGGACTTCCGGTTTGAGAATATGATAATAATTTGTATAATTCTAGACTTAGGCTTAAAAACATGGCGTTAGTGGGTGAAAACTCGAAACAGCCCTAAAACGGCCCCGTGAGTGGCACCAACACCTCGCACGGGACCAATATAACTCGTAAGAACTTACTGCGTGATCATAGGACTCCTGATTTGAGAATACGATGATAATTTGCATATTTCTAGACTTAAGCAAAACATGGCGTTAATTGGTTAAAACTCGAAATAGCTCCCGAAGGGCCCCGTGGGAGGCACCAACAGCTCCCACATGACCAACGTTACTCCTAGGAACTAACCATGCAGCCATGGGACTCCCGATATGAGAATACGACGGTAATTTGAAAATATGAGAATTGAGGCTTAAAAATATGGCGTTAGCGGGTGAAACCTCAAAACATCCCCCGAACTGCCCCGTGAGTGGCACCATCACCTCGCACAGGACCAATATAACTCATAGGGACTGACTGCGCTATCACGGGACTCTCGGTTTTAGAATACGATGATAATTTGCATAATTCAAGACTTACGCTTAAAAATATGGCGTTAGTGGGTGAAAACTCGAAACATCTCCCAAACGTCCCCATGAGTGGCGCCAACACCTCGCATGGGACCAATATAACTCGTAAGAACTGATCGCGCTATCACGGGAATTCCGATTTGAGAATACGATGATAATTTGTATAATTCTAGACTTAGGCTTAAAAACATGGCATTAGTGGGTGAAAACTCGAAACAGCCCCCGAACGGCCCCGTGAGTGGCACTAACACCTCGCACGGGACCAATATAACTCATAAGAACTTATCGCGCGATCATAGGACTCCTGATTTGAGAATATGATGATAATTTTAATATTTCTAGACTTAAGCAAAACATGGCGTTAGTGGGTGAAAATTCGAAATAGCCCCCGAAGGGCCCCGTGGGAGGCACCAACAGCTCACACGGGACCAATGTAACTCGTAGGAACTAACCGCACAGCCACGGGACTCCCAATATGAGAATACGACGGTAATTTGAAAATATGAGAATTGAGGCTTAAAAACATGGCATTAGCGGGTGAAAACTCAAAATAGCCCCCGAACGGCCCCGTCAGTGGCACCAACACCTCGCACGAGACCAATATAACTCGTAGGGACTAACCGCGCTATCACGGGACTCCTGGTTTGAGAATACGACGATAATTTTCATAATTCTTGACTTAGGCTTAAAAACATGGCGTTAGTGAGTGAAAACTCAAAACAGCTCCCGAACGTACCCGTGAGTGGCACCAACACCTCGCATGGGACCAATATAACTCGTAGGAACTGACCGCGCTATCACAGGACTCCTGATTTGAGAATACGATGATAATTTGCATAATTCTAGACTTAGGCTTAAAAACATGTCATTAGTGGGTGAAAACTCGAAACAGACCCCGAACGGCCCCGTGAGTGGCACCAACACCTCGCACGGGAACAATATGACTCTCGTAGGAACTGACCGCGCTATCACGGGACTCTCGACTTGAGAAGATGATGATAATTTGCATAATTCTATATTTGGGATTAAAAACTTGGCGTTAGTGAGTGAAAACTCGAAACAGCCCTTGAACGGCCTCGCGGGAGGCACCAACACCTCCCACAGGACCAACGTAACTCGTAAGAACTTACCGCATAGCCACAAGACTCCCGGTTTGAGAATACGATGATAATTTGTTTATTTCAAGACTTAGGCTAAAAAACTTGGCTTTAGTTGGTGAAAACCAAAAATAGCCCCCGAACGGCCCCGTGGGAGGCACCAACAGCTCCCACGGGACCAATGTAACTAGTAGGAACTAACCGCACAGCCACGGGACTCCCAGTTTGACAATACGGTGGTAATTTGAAAATATGAGGACTTAGGCTTAAAAACATGGCGTTAGAAGGTGAAAACCCAGAACAGCCACCGAACGACCCCGTGGGTGGCACGAACACCTCTCACGGGACCAATATAACTCGTAGGAACTGAATGCACAGACATGGGACTCCCAGTTTGAGTATACGATGATAATTTGCATATTTCTAGACTTAGGCTAAAAAACATGGCGTTAGTGGTTGAAAACCAAAAAAGCCTTTGAACGGCCCTATAGGAGGCACCAACAGCTCCCACGGAACCAATGTAACTCGTAGGAACTAACCGCGCAGCCACGGGACTTCTGGTTTTAAAATACGGCGGTAATTTGAAAATATGAGGACTTAGGCTTAAAAACATGGCGTTAGAGGGTGAAAACCCAAAACAGCCCCCTAACGGCCCTGTGCGAGTCACCAACACCTCCCATGGGACCAATGTAACTCGTAGGAATAGACCGCGCAGCCACGGGACTCCCGATTTGAGAATACAATGATAATTTACATATTTCCAGACTTGGGCTTAAAAACATGGTGTAAGTTGGAGAAAACCCAAAATAACCCCCGAATGGCCCCGTGAGTGGCACCAACACCTCGCACGGGACCAATATAACTCGTAAGAACTTACCGTGCGATCATGGAACTCTCGGTTTCGGAATACGATGATAATTTTCATATTTATAGAATTAAGCAAAATATGGCGTTAGAGGGTGAAAACCCAAAACAGCCCCTGAACGGCCCCGTCGGAGGCACCAACACTTTCTACGGGACCAATGTAACTCGTAGGAACTGACCGCGCTATCACGGGACTCCCGATTTCAGAATACGATGATAATTTGCATATTTCTATACTTAGGCTAAAAAAACATGGCGTTAGTGGGTGAAAATAAAAAAAAGCCCCCGAAGGGCCCCGTGGGAGGCACCAACAGCTCCCACGGGACGAATGTAACTCGTAGAAACTAACCGCGCAGCCAAGGGACTCCCGATTTAAGAATATAGAGGTAATTTGAAAATATGAGGACTTAGGCTTAAAAACATGGTGTTAGAGGGTGAAAACCCAAAACAGCCCCCGAACAGACCTGTGCGAGGCACCAACACCTCCCACGGGACCAATGTAACTCGTAGGAACTGATCGCGCCACCACATAACTCCCGGTTTAAGAATACGACGATAATTTGTATATTTCTAGACTTAGGCTTAAAAACATGACATTAGTGGGTGGAAATCAAAAATAACCCCCGAACGGACCCGTGAGTGGCACCAACACCTCGCACGGGACTAATATAACTCGTAAGAACCTACTGCGCGATCACAGGACTCCTGGTTTCAGAATACGATGATAATTTGCATAATTCTATACTTAGGCTTAAAAACATGGCTTTAGTAGGTGAAAACTCGAAACAGCCCCCGAACGGCCCCGTAAGTGGCACCAACACCTCGTACGAGACCAATATAACTCGTAAGAACTTACCGCGTAATCATAGGACTCCCGATTTGAGAATACGACGATAATTTGTATATTTCTAGACTTAAGCAAAACATGGCGTTAATGGGTTAAAACCCGAAACAGCCCCCGAACGTCCCCGTGGTAGGCACCAATATCTCCCACGGGACTAATGTAACTTGTAGGAACTGGCTGCGCAACCACGAGACTCCTGGTTTGAGAATACGATGATAATTTGCATATTCCTAGACTTAGGCTTAAAAACTTGGAGTTTAGGGTGAAAATCTGAAACAACCCCCGAACGGTCCCGTGAGTGGCACCAACACCTCGCACGGAACCGATGTAATTCATACGAACTGACCGCGCGATCACGGGACCCTCGGTTTGAGAATACGACGATAATTTGCATATATATAGACTTAGGCATAAAAACATTGATATGTTGATAATTATAACCCATATATGCAATTTTTCAGCTTGAATAAATTTTTTGTAAAACTACTTGGTTACTGATATCATTTTTTTTATCCTATCATTTGTAGGAATTTTGCACGTGGAACAAATGAAGGAGGCAATGGTTTACAACATGAAGATTGTTTATATAATCTCGTGGAGATTCAGGGTTATGTTTTTATTTGTTATGAACGTGCGGGCTTTTATTATTTAGTTTTATGGCCGTGCGGGCTTTTATAATTGTATTGTTGAATTTTATGGTCGTGCGGGCTTTATTATAAGCAGATTTTACATTTACAGGGTTTGAAATGTCCAGAAAATAGAGGAAACTCTGCCCAATTTTATTTTTGTCTGTGAATTATTAAGACGTGTAATATTTTTAAGTTTGTATATATATTAGTTCATTAACAACGTTCTCAATTTTCAATTTGTGATTTTTTTTATTGTTTTGCCAATAATAAATATTTATAACACCTCGTATGCATCCAACGTTACACGTAGCAACCGACAATGCACTCACAGGACCCCCAATTTTAGTATTGGACCAAAAAAAGACATTTTTTTTTTAATTATAGTTAAATATGGTAATGGACTTTGTCCATGGCCATTTTTATTTTTTTCGTCGCGCATAAAAATGGTCGTTGTCGCGGCCAAAGTCCATGACCCCCAACCGTGACCAAAAATGGTCGCGGCCAAAGTCCGTGACCATTTTTTTCTTTTTTTTTGGCACGGTGTTGGTCACAGACTTTGGTCGCGACCATTTTTTGTCACGGTTGGGGGTCACGGACTTGGGCCGCGACCATTTTTTTGTCATGGTTGTGGGTCACAACCAAAGTCCACGACCAATTTGTCACGGTTGTGGGTCACGGACTTGGGTCGCGACCATTTTTTCATTTTTTTTGTTACAGTTGTGGGTCACGGACTTGGGCCGCGACCAATTTGTCACGATTGTGGGTCGCGGACGAGGGTCGCGACCCGTCACGGCGTGGGTCATGGCCCAAGTTCGCGACCATCTGTCGTGACCCCCTGCGCGTCGTGACCATTTTTTGGTCACGGACTTGGGCCACGACCCACGAAATTGGTTACGCCCAAAATGTTTATGGCCCAAATCCGTGACCCACAGTCTTGGTCAGGGATTTTGGTCGTGTGACCAATCGCCAGTTTTGGTGTAGTGCCAGTTGGTTGGGTGAATCGGAAAAGGTTCCCCCTTTTGGCGTGACTTCCACGATATACGTTTTGCTCTTGCGGGTAATCGCTACGTGTGGACAAGCCATTTGATATACATGAGTGTACGTGAATTGCCTCACCATATACCTCGTGGGGACGGTACGTGTGACAGCGAATTCGATATACTCGCTGTACGTGGACGAATTCCCTACGATATACCTCCCATCATGACTTCGGTTAAGCGGTATAATGCAGGGGAACCATTCGATATACGACTAAGGTACTTGGACAATGGAAGGTGAAAGTCATATCGCTTAGGCTAACTGCGCCCTGCCGGACCAGCGCCCATCACGAAGTGACCCTCCAGTTACTGGACAAAATTTGGTCAATAACAATGCTCTTTGGTGATGTTGTGTGAATCATGCATGATTCTCTTATTAGTATCTTATGAGAATGTCTTTTTCGATCATGCAAAATAGGGAGCAAAGTACGGTACCAATGGCACACCAAGTATGGGTGATGCGTGCAGCATGTGGATATATGTGATCCTAGGTGCACGTGGTGCGAAGTGTACATGTAGAATTTTCTACAAGTGTGTGAATAGAAGCCTAAGCATGGGGGACACATGGAAAAGGGGAACATGCAAAAATGGGGGAAAATATAAACAAACATAGCAGCCATGTAAATGGAGTCTAGCCCTCAAAATAAAGTCCCCAACAAAGTTGCCACTGTGGCCATCCCTGATCCTCGCGGCAGGCAAGTAGCGTGAGGATCCTAGGACCCGCGCATCCCTCTCGGGAGAGCTTAGGTTGGCGTCATTGATGAGGTGAAAAATGTAGAGAGATAGAGTCGCCAGTCTATTTTACTCAAAACAGACAAAATAAAGGGAGTCATCCCGAAGGACAGCATCCAAAGACATACTGATGCATATGAAACCAAAATGATTCGGAAAGGGTTCAAGGCTAAGTTACGAAATGGGAAGGTTATAGCCACCCATTCCGCCCTTACGGTCTCTCATGGGTTTTTGCTATTTTCCTTTATTTTCCCCGTGATATGTGTGCATGTGTATATATAATGGAGATAGAATTCATCGACTTATACCATGGAAAAGATAAAGCGAGTCATCCGTAGGAATGTAAAAATAATATTAGAAAATAGGATTTACGCGATTATCCTTACGTTGATCGTTACGATGGAATGATAACGCATATGGGATAATACGCTATTAAGAACAAATATATAGAATATAAGAGAATTGAGATTAGAGAAAAATAGAAAATGAGAGAAAAAAGTAAAAATAGGACTCGAATCTCGGATTTTACCCCGAGATGCCTACGTAGCCTATAGAAGCATCAAAGTCCACGTAGTTCGCATGAAAAACGAGGGGTGGGGTTTATCCCATAAATCCAATCGGGGGATTCTTTTATTTGTGTGTGTGTATGTGTGTAAAAAAGTGTTTTAGTTGTGAGAAAAGTGTAAGAAAAGTGTGAGAATTCCCTTTTGGAATTTATGAGCAAACCCCCTTTTTCTTGTTTTTTGGGTTTTTACTTGTATGAAAATAAGAGATGTGTTGTAATACTAAATAAAAAGTATATTAGGATATGGGAGATGAGAGAATAGAAGTGCTAAGTAATAAAACAAGTTAATGCGAATTTATGAGAAATTAAGGAGAGAATTGAGAAAATTGGACCTTCTTGAAGATCTTGAGCTTGATCTTAGATGTTGGAGAGCGGCCCTTGCACTTGGATGATGATGGAGGGTAGTGAATTCACCAAGTTTGATGCAAAGGATTATGAAAAGTGAAGGTTGGAAAGGGATTTGGATGTGGAAATCACGCTGCCTTCGAGAGGGATTTTCTGGATTTGCTGAGAGTGATATGTTTTAGATCTGGGATCCCCTTGCAAATGAGGTCAAGCCCTCCTTTTTATAGGCCAGGGCATTGCCGATCGGCATAGCCCTGGTCCTGCCAATCGGCAGGTGTGTTTAGGCACACTGCTGAAAGGTAAGGTCTGGACCTGCCGTTTGGCAATGTCTTTCTGGACTTTTCGAAAAATTGGCCTCAAAATGCAAACCGTTGATCTGAATCCCGCACGGGGTGGACCATTGGAAAGGTAATTCAGATACCTTTGAAAATCCTTGGACTGGTCCCGAGTTCAGGAGTTTACTTTGGGTCAAATGTGGCTTAGAAGTGCTCGTCGGTCCATTGGACGGAGAATCGTCGGACGCAAACGGATCGTTCGTCCGCATGGTAAGTACGAATCACGCACGGGGCAGACCATTGGAAAGGTTACGAGATGTACTTCGACATTACAAAGAGTTTGACCTGGTTCAGAGAGTTGACTTTGGTAAAACGGGACCTAAAAGCATTTAATGACCTCTCGAAGTAAAACGAATCGTTCCTCCGTACCGTAAGTCAGAATCACGCACGGGGCGGACCATTGGAAATGGATTTCAGTGCCATTTGAAGATTCATTCAGTCACGGTCGAGCTGAAGAGTTAACTTTGGTCAAACGGAGCCCGAGAGCATCCGGTGGCCTCTAGGTCAGGTTTCGGGGAAAACGGGTTGTTCGTCCGCATGGGTATGTCGTGATGAAGGGAGGTGTTAGGGACCTAAGGTGAGTTTAAGGGGTAACAGAATGGGGTGTATACATTATTAATTGAATTTAATTAACATAAAGTTATCATTTATCCAATTTTATTATCCATTACGGTGCTTCCGCAATAAATTCTAAACCACCCGCAATTCCCCTAGCCATGGCCAGTCTGCCCGTTTAAACTGTCAGCCCTTCACGTTATACACGAGGTTCCACACACGACACATTTTCATAGCCAGCCAGCTATCAGCCCTGCACGTTATTCAGACATCAACACCCACACGTCGCAATAGCCAGCCAACCCGTTTAAACTGTCAGGCATGCACGTTATTAACGACGCCAATATATTTTAATACCCGTTTTATTATCTTAGGTATTAAATTCTCATTTTTCTCAATTTCACAATATATAAATTTCTGCCACCCTTATTATGGATGTGAGATCCTCAAAATACCCCATAGTCCCATACCTAAGGGTCCCCAAGTTATCAATACGTCATACCCTATGTATAGGATGAATTTTTAACATAAATCTCGACCTAAACACGTACCTAGACTAATGTAACGACGATAAAATACCAAAAATCAGCCCACCCCTGATATGATAAAATCGTGATAATCTACCCTCATTAGTTCCATACCTAGAAGGCGTAAATCATCAAAAGGCCTACCCACTATTCACATACCTAGTAGGCATCCTAAAATATAAGGAGGGCAAGAATATCCAATAACTCATCGTCACAATGGCAATTTAATAATAGTAACAAGTCACACAAACAAGCATAATTAATCAATGTACCAAACTATGCATGATAGTCCAATTCAATTAAATCTTAATTTAATTTTCACATCGTCATAAACACCCAACTAATCCCATTTAATTATTTTAAATTAAATACACCGAGATTTCATCATTAATACATCATAATTCCAATTTCATTATCTCAACACAGATTACATGAGTTATACGCCCCCAAATTGATTTAAATCAAAATTAAGGTTTTTCTACATGCAACCTACACCAATAAAACTCAAAATCCACTTATAAATCCTACGTACCCAAGGGTTATGAATATTATTCATATTGAAAGATTTTATAAAAAACAGTCCCAAAAATTGTTATCATTATTCCTAATTAAGTCACTAATCTCTTTCAAGAAAAAATATGATTGAGGGTTTAGGAGACACTTAAAACTCATAATACTAAAGGAAAGGAATAGACTCTATTACCCGATTATCCGTTTACCCGATTAGTTAATGGACCGGATCTGGATATACATGACTCCGATCCGATAAGGACCCGACCCGAATGTGTATATATATAATATAATAAATATATATTTATATATAATATTTTATATATATATATATATATAGTCTTACATATAGTTACTAAATATATATGTAACTAACCTATATATATATATATATATATATAACAGTTTTATATTACATACAAATATATAACAGCAGTTTTACATACATATATTACATGCATCTATATAACAGTTTTATATTACATACACATACATATATATAACAGTTTTATAGTTTTATATATATATATATATGCTGTTACAGTTTTTATATATATACAGTTTTACAATTTATATATATATTCGGGTCAGGTATTCGGGTCGGGTCTACGGGTCCTTAACGGATCCGGATCTGGATCCATTTTCTGAGACCCGTTGGGTAATCGGGTAAGACCCGATCAGTTAAAAATATACCCGAATCGGATCTGGATATACCCAGACCCGATCCAGACCCGATCCGTTTACACCCCTAGAATAGAGTATTCATGTTTGTGATTTAGATGAAGAAAATCTGATTTGAAGTTCGAATTCCTCTCGAAAAATTAGCAAAGAGTCGTTCTTGAACAATCTTGAGAAAACCCGATTTAAAGCTTCAAAACTTGGATTGAAAATAGCATTCCAATGAAGTTAAGATTTTGAGGGAGGAAGAAGATGTAAAAGAGGAGATTGCTACTCTTAAGGTTTAGAAGAATGTGTTTTTAAAAGTACTAAACCCGTCACTTTGTTTATATACCAAAAAGAATTTGAGTCCTTATCAAATACAAACACTCGACAAATTATTACTGGCGATCCGACCGTCAGAATGTCTTAAAATTTTATTAGGTTGTAGCGAACAGCGAGACGGAGCTGCTGTGAAAAATTTAGTTCGATCGGACAGTCAGATTTTAAAAAGTATTATTTTGATCCTCCTTAGCTCGAATCCTCCCCCGATTTTTATACGAAAGTTATGATTTCTAATTTTTAATCCTGATTTAAATTCCACTTGAAACCTTATTTTATATATATATAAAAACTAACATCTTTACATACCAAAATTAAATAGATCCCAAAATTATTTTTTTTTAAATCCGAGATAATTTAATTAAAACCGGTATAAAAATTACGGGTTGTTACATTAGGCCAACCTAAGCCCCAACCCAATGAGCCCTAATAGCACGCCAAATGGCCCAAATCTCTAACCAAGTCATGTACCAACCCAATTGACTTAATCCTACCATTTTAAGTCAAAAGAGGGCATTCTAAATGTCCTAAAATTCAACACAAAATAGGAATAATTCTAATAATTCAAGTAACTCATTAGTTTATCTAAAAAGCCGGTACAAGTGAATTAAAACATAGTTTAATAATTTATTAATTATACGTGATTCAACATTATAGGAAACTACTTAACGATCGTTGGAACCCGATACATAGGTGATAATCCAAATAAGGAAACCCTCGACACCAAGTTCCTTATCATTCCATAGTCGCCCATAATATTAAGTCACTTCAAATATATAATTAGTATTTTACCGTGTATTGGGGCCGATTTCCAAAAGAAGTTAATTCACGTGACACATAGTCAAAATTATATAACAACACATGAATGAATATAATAAGTGACATCACCTGTCACGCATGCGAAGAAAATACTGGTTATGTTATACACGAGGCTATAATGGATATGGTGATCTTAAATCAACATAGAAGGTATTCAACAATCGAGTAGATTGATAACTTTGTGTATAATTCTGATACATTTTATTTGATCGTTTGCATTTATTTATCACTGAATGAATATGAATTATTGTAAATTCATCCACGCAACTTCTTTCATGACTAATCTTTGGTTTCCTCAAAAACCATGGCTTCTCATATCCCCCGACATTTCATAAGTCAATTTTTTAGGACAATCTATAGGTGAAAAGATATCAGTGCAAGGCTTTAATAAATTTTTCAAACTGTGTTAAGAGGTGGAACACTCGTATGATCCGTTATTCCTGTGAACTTTCATTTTATGTCATATGAGGTTTGTTACCCCAAGTAGTGGATGTTAGTTCAACATAATTGTCATTACTCATTGTATATGGATTCTAAAATGCCACACATTTATGTATTGTTTTACTTTAAGATGGAGACAAAAGGACTGGAAATTACCCCATTTCAATGTAAGCCTCTGTTGTTATCTTTCGTTCTGGTTCAATTGCCACTGTTACGGTGTAGCAACAATGATGAAGTAATCATTAACCAAAGGGTGTAGGTCAGTGGTTATGAAACATATCTCAAGTTTGATAGGTTATAGGATTGAAACCCTTTAAGGAAGTTTAAAATTGGGAGGGTGTCACACCCCGCCTATTTCTGGCGTCGGCCGCCACCAAAACTAAGCCGGGCGTGAGTAAATAAAATACAATTCTTAGCATGAGACAGATATAAGACATAAATAAACCAGTCCATCAGAAATATAATTGAATTAATCTCAAATGATCATAAACAACTAAGCGATAAAAGATCCATCACATGCTAACTCCAGAAGAAATCCATACTCCAATAATGATATAAATCAATCCAATTGAAACTTAAAACAACTTTGGAACCAAAAAGGCCCTATAACTCCAAAATAGTCTCATAAATAAAACAACTGAATGGAAAGAGAAAATCCAACTACTAAAGCAGTAACATAAATCCAGCTACACCTCCAAAAGATCTCCACTGAATCCTATGCAGTAACTCCTAAAAATCCTGAAAAAGATTAGTCAACGCATGTGTCAGAGCCAAAGTCCCGAGCATGTAAACCGGCTACTCTCCTCAATTAGGGTCCTTGAACCCAGACAATAGTGCTATATATATCGACTATAACAATAGAATCTTTTAATTACGAGATTAATAATCACCATAAATAAATTCACAATTACCCGCAAGGTTTTCATAAAAGCCACACCAATATGATTTTAATTAACCCACCCTCCCACAATGTTAAATTTAATTAATTTAACCGTGCAGAATATTACCAATACCCGTCCCCTTGTCAAGTCCGCCGTCTGATCCGTTTTTATCCTGCGATCCTCGCGATATGACAAGGTTCCACACACGCACCCGTCCCCTTATCAAGTCCGCCGTCTGGTCCGTTTTAATCCTGCGACCCTCGCGATATGACAAGGTTCCACACACGACACGACATAACTCGTCCTCTGACCCGTTCAAACTGTCGGCCCTAGACACATTATGTCGCCAATAAATTTTTAATATCCGTTTTAGTCCTGCGATATTAAATTCCACATTCCTTATTCTCGTTAATCATATTAATTTCCCCCACCCTTAAAAGCGATGTGAAAATTCTCAAAATAACCTTTAGTCCCAACTAAGGGTTCCCAAAACACAATATCGTCCTATCCTAAGCAAAGAATGATTACAAAATTTCACTCCACCTAGATATCAATCCTAGGCTATCACAACAAAGGTATAATATAGAAAATCAGGCCCCACCCCAAATTATATAACCCGCATAGACTTACACTAACTAGTCCCATACCTAATTAGCATAAATCATAATTAAGGCCCACTTACTAGTCCCATACCTAACAAGTGTACTATAACAAGGGTGAAAACCAATTATCTACCATACCCAACCTTTCTGAAATATTAACATACCATAAAGTAACACAATTCCAAATTATAACAACATTCATAAGAACACTAAATTCCCAATTAAATAATTTAATTTAAAAAGTGGAAATCAAAGACACCTAAATATTATGATTTTCAGAATAATCGCTACATGCAATTCCTATCATGATCCTTATTTTCCAACACAAGAAATTAAATTAAACTAGGGTTTTCACATGAAATATCAAAATTTACTTTTAAACGGGCTCCTCTACATGCACATGCCCATAGCAAAATCGACTACACCGACACAACCCAAAGAATACACAGTTATAAGTATTCGGTATCATTAATTTTTTTATGTAAAACAGCCCCGAAATTTATCTCTTCAATCTTTATATTCAAATCTTATTTTAGAAAACATGAGTTTAATGGAGGGTACAATCAAGACACATAACACTAAAGGAAAAGAATAGGGTCAACATGTCTGGGATTAGTTCGACAGAAAAATCTGATTACGGGAATGTGTTCCTCTCGAAATATGGTTCAAAACCCCTACTTACGCCGACTCGGGACAGATTAGCCTTGGCCTTCAAAACTGAGCTTGAAAAGTTATTTTAATGGTGGCTAGGGTTTTGAGGTAGAAAAAGATGGAGAAAATAGAGTTTTCTGCTCTTAGGGTTTTCACAAATGAGTGTTTAAAAATCTAGCCCCGTCCTTTTAATTATATATAAGAGAAAGTGTTTTAAAGTAAGTCAAATTCGTCCAAAAATGGATTGCAGCGCACGTTTTCTGGGAGGGTCGATCGATCTACCCCCAGAGGTCGATCGATCACCCCAAAAAACTGACAGTTTGCCTAAAAAAAGTGCATATAAGGAAAAATATTAAAAAATCAATATAAAATCCGTTTTAACTCCGATTTCAATTCCGCTTGAAGTTTTATTCTTCTAAAATCATAACCAACATATTAGCAAATAAAAATTATGAAATTCAAAATTTTAATTTTCTCGAAAATTCCAAATAATTAATTAAAATAATAAATAAAAATACGGGGTGTTACAGAGGGTTACCCCCACTTATGCAAGTATATATGTATGTTGTTTAATTGCATACATGACTAGCCGGATTACATTAATTATTATGCATTTCTATTGGAAAATATCCAGCTAACCTAGCGTAATCAACAATGATGATTTTTTTATTACTATATCACTTGGTTTCAGTTTTTTATTTTCCATCTTAAATGTGATTTATGTCGTATCAATTTGCTTGGATCGCTCTATTTTATTTGAATCCCCAAGATTTTAGTGGAATGATATGTCCAGTTCACGTCCATAAAGGTTATATTACTGGATATATATTTCTTAAGAATTTCTGGTGTGAAATTACTTTTATTACCATGGTATAACATCAAATGGCCATAGCCTCTTTATAAGAAATTGACATACCTCCATAACCCAATACACATCATTAGTTGTCAGCTCCTATCTGTTGGAGTAATATGTTAACATCAAGCCTCTATGTTTGTCTGTATTGCAACTGGGACATAAAACCATTTGTAGAAATTGGAACAACATAAACTCTTATGTTTGACCAAAACAAACTGTAGGTTTTATCATCATACTAAGTGACTCTCGTCATTTCACCCTCAGCTCGCTAATTTGCGAGTTGAGAGCATGTCCATCGCCCCTAGGATGATGGATTTGCTCACTTAGGTTGGGATTTCAGGCTTGCAGGACTTAGAGACATTATCTGATTAAAGGAACATTTTTGGTATAAGGCTCTATTGAGTGGAGTTAAAGGAAAATCTGTTTCTGTCTCACTTAAGTTCTGGTGTAACAACCTGGCAAATTTTGGATTTATAAGGCTAGGAGATTGTGCATTCGTTGCGGTATTAAACGCGAGTAAACCAATCATTATGAAAATCATAGGATAAATTATAATTTGGTTATATCATCCAAATATAGTTACAACCTCCCACGATGGACATTGTAAGAGGGTAGAGATAAATTAAAAGTTATTTTTTTCTCCTACTAGTGGATTGGACTGGATTACATTATAGTTTATGGATATAAAAGTTGAAACGATACTGGACTATGGGCATATTTCTTAGGCTAATTATCCATGTATATGTAGGAAAGAGTCCAGTAGGATGTCATTTATTCTGTAAGAAAAAGTCCATGTATCTATACGTTGATTATCCAATAAACTTTTTCATTTGTTATTCTATAAAACAAGATTGAGGGACTTTAGAATGTTGACGAATTATAACTTTATTTATGTTCAGGAAATATGTATGGTACAGTATGCATATATGTGCATGTGTGTAAATTTTAGTTGTAATTATGGACCTCTGATTCGCTGATCTTGGTGTTCTTCTATTATTTATAATACAGTCTTACTAAACTCAGTTTGCAGGTTATCATTATCGTCCGATAGAGGGTGTCACCACTACACCAAAAAAAGAGATTTGTAACAGCTAATAGCAGTTACAAATGACCTTTATATCTGCTCTTTGCGGTCACGATTTGGGGGGTCACAAAACAATAATTATCACCCCTAACAGCAGTCAAAAAATTTTATAACCCCTATGGGGGTTATGACTAATGACCCCAATTTGTAAGTGCTTCCAGCAATTACGAATCTAATATTTATAACCGCTGTCAGCAGTTAGGAATCTAATATTTGTAACCGCTATCAGCAGTTAAAAAATAACAGTAGTGACAAGTTTAATATTTGTGACTGCTATTAGCAGTTACGGATCTAATATTTGTGAGTGCTATTAGGAGTTACAAAAGTTGTATTTATTAAATGCGATAAGAGCTATTACGAAAATCTTTATATTTTCACAAAATGATAAAATGATGAGAGTAGAATAAATATCATGAACATGTAACAAGTCTAAAAGATTCAACAACATTTCATTGATAATTCCGAGATTACAAATATTCGGCGCACATAAAACTTGTTTAAACTTAGTTTAACATCAAACAAACCCTTCTTGGGAGCCAAGTACAAAATGAACATAGAATAAAAAATAAACTAAAAAAAATGACGACACAACACTTCGATGACATGAAATGTCATGAACATGTAACAAACCATTCTAAACCTAGACCATGGGTCACCACGCAGTGGATAGGCTTCGTGAACTCTAGGTAAATCAACCGTGGGGGGTATTGGTGCGGTGACATCCTCCCTCGTGTACCCAGAGTACGCCTGCTGAGCAAGTTCAATGGACTCAAATTTTTTGAATACGGCGTCTCGATATCTTTTGACTTGTGCTTGTGTTGCTTTCCACGAAGTGTAAACACCTAGATTTAAGACTTTCAATACTACGTATGCTGGGTATTCCATGTGTATGCCCGCAAATAATGAAATGTAACTATGTTAGTTAAACTAGTAATAACCGAAGTCAATGGTAAATAATATAGCAATGACGTCTGCAGATTAAAGAGTGTGATGTAGTGTGATGTATTGTGTTATTAATGTGATGTAGTGTGATGTGGTGTGTTATTACTATGATGGCTTTCCATATCTCCCAAAAAATAATAATAGGCATGTTGCCAATCAGGAACTCAAGATGTTGTGATTTTTGTCTTTTAAGCCACCAAAAAATGAACATGGCATGGCAGGTCTAAAAGTTGAGATTCAAACCAAGCAAATTTCCAAAAAAAAATAACCATATGTCTTCAGCTATTGAACCCCCATGAAAGTGTGATGAATTGATTCCTCATGAGTAATGCAACGTATACATCTTGAAGCAAGTTAGATATTTAATTTATGAATTTCAGCATCAAGAGGAACTGCAATATGCAATAATTTCCAAGAGAAAATGGACAACTTTAAGGGGAATGATCGAGATCACAAACATTTCCAAATCAAAGAAACATATATGTGAGTGTTGCATAAATCATAAGCAGATTTAAAACAATCCATCTGAGGTGAGAGTCCAAACATGAGATCATTATCTGACTGTATAACACCCTCAGCTATTTGAGCAATTGATTTAATCCTTTTGATAATGTGAGATCCAGAAGAGCAAGAGAATAACTTATCTTTGTATTTTCGGTGCAAAAATGAAGCCTAAATACTTTTAGAGGAATATAACGACCACAACATCTTCAAACTTGCAGCTCGAACTACTCCATCAATCTTTTTAACATTAAGGTTGCCTTTTTAAAAGGTATAACACATGTCATTCCATTTGAGCTAATGATGTTTAGAACTATCTTTTTGTGTAGGACCTCATAAAAAATTTGTAAAGATGTTATGAATTCTAGTGATAATTACCATGGGAGGATTTAGAGCAGTAACTATGTAAACAGAAATAAAGGAGAGGACATGATTTATAAAAATGAGTCTTCCACCTCGAGATAAAGTTTTAATTTCCAGCCTACAACTCTATATCTAATTTTGTCAAGGAGCTCAGTGAAATAGACCATTTTCAATATTCCTTTATATAAAGGGAAACCCAAATATTTTATAGACAAAGGATTATATTGAAGGCTAGTCTTAGAGGAAATAGCAATCCTTCAATAAATATGAGTTTTAGGGTCAACTGTGAAATTACTTTTGCACCTATTTATCCTCTGGCTAGAGATGTATTCATATCATTTCAGGAGCTGCATAAGCTTGCTTCTACTTCTTTTGCTCCATTTGTGAATATTATGATGTCATCGGCATAACTTAGATGAGAAATGATCGTGAAACTCGAGGGATGACTGTAAGGCTTAATGATATTGAGATTTACAAGATAGTTTAGGCCCAAACTCAGGACTTCGGCAGCGAGGATGAAAAGACTGGGGGAGAGGGGGTCTCCCTACTTTAGACCTCTATTAGATTTAAAGAATCCTTCCTACTGTTTGTGCCATCATCCAAAAGCCTACTGTTTCTAGGATGCCCATTGGTTTTGATCTTGATGTGTGGGAGATTAAAAAAAAGAAGACACATAACTTCTGTTAATATTTAGAGTATGAAACAGTAGGCTTTTGGATGATGACTAGGGGTGACAGTACATGTTTGGGCCTGAGAAGTAATGACAAACACGACAAACACATATAGACCCAAATACAATATTGTGTTTCTTTTAACCTAACAAAAACACAACCCATTTAAAACATGGCATGACTAACACAATGAACATTTTCCCTATGTGATACTTGTGACACCCTGCCTAATTAAATACTAGGTAGCTACTCCTTTATTAAATTAATACAAAATATCAAGTTGGCTCAGTCTTAGCATCACTGTCGGAAATATTTAGTTACTTACTAGCCACCTAATATTTAAAATAGAGAGATGCCAAATTTTATTAATTAAATTAACAATTATCCAAGAAATTAAATCATCATTCATCATTCGCATAAAAAATTTCATATGAGTAAGCAACGTAATGAAATAGATTGAGTTTGGAGTAAACACTCCAATAACAATACCAGAGTAAAATAAAATCCCAATACAAGAGTCTGAATAAATAAACCAACATCTAAAATAATGAAAGTCTGTATTTATAATCTCTAAATAATAATGGGCAACATGCCCTAGCTGATATGATTGACTCAAAAGGAACTAAACATAAATGTGGAGGCGTCTAATACTGAGATCATGTAGCTTTCACAGCAGCTACAGCATGTCATCAGAATGGAACTCCTATGCTTGGCATCCCTATGGTTGGCCACCTAAAAGGTTTTCACAAAAAAAAATAGATTTGGAAGAAAATGGGTCAGAGCCCGAGGTGAAAACAGTTTAAAAAAAGAAAGTGTTTAATTGCATTCAACAGTAAATATGATATACATGTTAGTTGCGTACTCTCACATGAGTTTCTCATCCCTCCACTAATGTGCATGCTTAACGTATACCCTTAATCCATCCTAGTTATGCCACTATCTAACTAGTCCATACAAACTCCTATTTTCACATTCTACTATAGGATACCTACTCGTATTACCCTAACAAGTCATAGTTATATCCCACATTCATATCCATTAAATTAATTATCTCAAGTGCTATTTAAATTCTCACATTTTTAACCAATTTAAATATCTTAGTTATTCGTATCTACTAAGCAATAATGGAATAATCACAAGTATATATATAATTCACTAGCATAATATATATACAAATTCGGCACCCCAAAAGGCTGGAACCTGCGGTGCACACATACTCTGCTATCAATACCGATACATCACGCACGTAAGGATTTACAAGTTCTGAATCACTCAAGAACCGTATCAATACAATTCACACATATTGGAGGAGAACATAGTTCGCATACCCATGGGTCACGCACATACCTACGCTCCCATGGTCAGCTGATTTATCAACTCACAAATAAGTCATTCACAGTCCAATGTCCTTGAGGTACCAATCTAAATCCCCCCGAAGGCACACAAAGTTAATATGATCCTCTCCCAAAAATCAAACCTCCCGTGATAGCAAGTATGGTAGGTATGTCATAAACAGAATCGTCCATATACTAGGTAATCACACCACTTAAGTATTTATCAACATTAATATAGGTACTCTTTATCCTATATGACGAGTCACATACACATTTTAATGTCATCTCCAATATTTTACGTAATATGTGTAGCGCGACAACTCTCTCCTCATATAAATTCGAATACTTAAACCTATCTCAAAGGTTACTAAGTCACCCCCTTGCCTCCAAGGTTATTGCAGTAATTCAAAGTTCCTTTTCTACTAGTCTTAACCTTAAAGTAACATTCGTCCAATTTAAATCTAAATTTTATGAAATTTCTAATCGTACCTCACTCGATAAACACTCGTAAGTATTCCATTCAATCCCATAAGGTATAACATATTCCGGGCATTAACTACAACCCTATTAACCTTAACCAAGTCCCAAAATATCCTATTAATCTCCCTAAGAGTTCTTATAAGCTTGGGAATTGTCATACGTTAAAGGGAAATAATCTACAAAAATCAGGAGGAGTCGATCAATCGAGGGAAAGGGGTCGATCGATCGATCCAGTAGATCGATCGACATTCATGGGTCGATCGATCGATCCAACAGGTATTGCGATTCTACATAATTTTTTCTACGGGTTTCATCAAACTTAACCCTCAAATCCTCTACTATAATGTCCCAAACTCCCAAATATTTATTCTTACCATCACACCAACATAAATACATAAGTTCCAACGTTTTAGAATCATCAAATCACAATGGGGAGACAATTTCTTGGATCAAATCATATATTTTTTTATAAAAACCCTAGTTCTCCTATTTTCTTCAAGAACATAATATAACTTAATATAATTTCATAATTCTCTACCCATGGATCATAATTTCGTGGCTGCTATATTCCCAGAAGTTAAACTACATGCAAAACCTACCAAGATTAAGATTTTAATTCTTCAAATCCCTTCATTTATCATTTTTGAAGGTTATTCTCCAATTCTAAACTAACATGGATGATGTATGCACTGAATTATTGCAAGTTAAATCACTTGCCTGGAAATATAAGTTATGATCCTTTGGAGCAGATGGTATGGAAGCGATACTCTCTTCCCGATCCAATCGGTGGTGGTGATGGTGGTGCAAAGGGTCCAAGGATAGTGGTTCTTCTTTGGAAACTTCCTTCTCTTCCTCTCTAATGGTTGTCTGTGATTTTTGGTTGTGAAGACCATAGGAGGCCTAAGTGTTGGATAATATAATGAGTCTAAAATTCATGGATTACTATTCCTTAATAAGTCAAAATGACTAAAATACCCTCCCAGGTTGTCAGTTAGGCCTAAAATGCCCCGGGACCCAAACTAAACTCTCGGTTAGTGTTTTCTGACTATCTCGAACCTTCTGGACACCTTGGCGCACTCAAAATGACCATGCGGATGATATAAAAGGAATTCACTTTTAAATCCATTAAATTGGTTCCTAACATGAATGACACGCGCGTCCCAACTTAATTACCAAAACTGTCGTATTTTCAACTCACGACAGTTTTAATAAATTCAATAATCATATATTACCATATTCACTCAATAATATTCAACATTATCATCATAATCAAATACTAACTCTCGTTTCGCTAGTTATTTATATCCGAATTAATTTCCAATTAATTATCCTAAATTAATTTAATTAATCCCATAATTAAAAGTAATTTCATTTAATTAATCTCATAATTAAAAGTCATAAAAAATACGGGGTATTACATACTTCCCCCTTAATAACGGAATTTTGTCATGAAATTCGGGAAAGGCATACATCTTAAAAAATAGTTATCCTCCAGTACACGAAACAAACTTCAAAGTAAGGCTCGGTCACTATAGCCCTCGCTTCACAGCAAGCTTGTTTAACACTCTCGATACCTTATCAGTTATAGGGTCACACCTCAATAATGGCACCTCACCTTGTCCTCCTACCAAACAACATTCGAATAAGAATAGCCTATACATTACTAGCCGCATTATCTCAATATTATTGGGAGGCTGCATTTCCCTTCGATTCAACTCCCGATTTAATTTAAATGCAAAACTCCCATCCTGGGAGAAACCACATGAACCTCTGACTACTCTTGTCCATTTTTTGAATCTCTGTTCCGGTGGTGGAACTTTTATGACAGGCAAAATCCATCTAAGATAGTTTGTGGTTATCCCATTATAGTTATCGGACTCAAACTCCTTACAAGTTTAAAACTCTGATTATCCATTCACCTCTACACTTCCAGAGGAAGAAGAGCTAAGGTTTTTCTACACAAACCTCAATAAGCACCGTGTCCATAATAAATAGGTACGGGGGCCTTCATACGACTCTACCATTAGGTAATATCCTCTCTCCATTACCTTATTATACTTCACTTACTAGCTTGATCCGTTGTGAAAAATGAAATGATCGCAATGAGTCCAAAGTTTCTTTCCAACAGTTCCATAATTATTAATCACCTTGCGTCTACTCCTCGGCTATAGGTGATACACCCTTCTCAAAACTAAATGTTATCCCCACTACTTCCTGAAATTTCATAATGAAGGTGGGGTTCAAGGATCTCATCCTAGTTCAGAACAATGCTGGGCAGGACCATGTACCGGTGCGATCCTCCTTTTTAAAGACAGACTGGGTCACACTATCTAGTGGCGTAAATCACCTAAAGGTATAACAATTACTTTCGTTTTGGTCAACATGTTCCTCACATTCGAAGGGACTCTTGACTTATCTTGAGGTTGGAAACCCATCAAAGAAAGTCACCAACTTGACTCTTCCACTATTGTAATCGTCGGTTCGATACAAAATTTTCTGGCTGATCATCTTACTCTAACCAATATCTATCTATGAGTGGTGAAAGTGGAGACTACTTACTATGTCCCGCTCGACACCGACTTTCACTTATAGTTCCTCCCATTAAGTGGTACTTAATAATCCTCTTCTTTCCTCGGCGTATAGCAAAAGTTTCGACCCGTGCACTTTTTGCCACGATATGAACTTCTGGACTCTTTATACCTTATTGAATTCATCATTCTATTTACGCGCAAGTCACTCTCAACATTCGACTGGGTAGAAATCTGCTCCAAATTGTCCATAATAGTTAAATATTTGTCTTCTCATGGGATACCCCCTTTTTAAATGGCTTCCCACTGCCTTTCAACCAAGTTCGGGCATGCTACTCTGATTGCACAAGAATATATGGATTATCGTCCTTCTCTCATGATGCTTAATCCAATCTACCACTTTCATTTTGTTATTTTAGTCCCACAAGCATATATTTCACACATTTTTTCCCACGTCTCTCTTTTCCCAGCGATTTTGACATTAGCAAATCAGGGTGTCCACACACCCTATAAACCGTGCATACTGGTTTAAACATCGTATACGCTTCATACATATACCAAATTGCATTTTCTTATCAGTTTTATCTTTATCATGTTTAGTTACCATTCCTTATTTTATGCTTAGACTAGTATTGATTTATTTGATAGACCTTATGCATATAGATAAGATTCACCGCCCTATGTATAGAAAATAAGGGGTGTCAAATAGAAGATTGGCTAGGCTTGAACTAGGTTAATGTACTCCCACCCGATGTCGACTTTATCCTATCTTTTTTATTCGACTTGCGCCGTGTTAGGAGTTTCGCACTCCATTTTAAAGTGTCCTTCAAATCATTATTACAATTCACGAGCCTAAATATTATTTTGTCTCCATCTTGCACGTCATATAGGCAAGGGAAGCACATCTTGGTTGGTGTTATGTTCCTCAACTCCCGTTCGACTCTCCCGGTAATGCTACAAATTGGCTCGCGATCTTGATAATAGCGTCTTACTGATTTGTGAGCAAACACGCAATTTGATACTCACCGCATTAGGTCTTGACTTTTAGTTTTTAATGCAGCTTTCTCCCACATGCCCAGCTTCCTTTGATTTGTGCTATGAAAAGGATCCTCTGACGTATCCGCGCATATATAGAAAAAATTAATGCTATTTCATCCTTGATGATAATTTTATTTTAGTGGCTCTCACTTTGTGTTTGACTTTCTAGCATAGTTTCTTGATTTGGTCTTCTTGGGGTTAGGAGTAATATCCCATTGAATTGGGAGTAACCGAGATGATGAACTTGTGATAAGAATGCAAGTAGGTAGAATGAGTTTGAGATTGAGATGGGAGAAATATAACAATTAACGAGGATATATATATATATATATATATATATATATATATATATATATATATATATATATATATAGAGAGAGAGAGAGAGAGAGAGAGAGATTATTTTAATTAAAGAGCCATTAGTAGGCTTATGTTAATCCCACGACATTTCAATAGTCGTGTGATGATGTAACTAACTTAAATACAAACTTCGCAGTAAAGTTACACTTGCACCAAGCTTTATAATTGCAAGATATTTCGGGTGAGTAAAATACCTTTCTAGCATTTTTCTAAGGCAAAATCTCCCAATGATTTGGAGATGGTCTTAGGCCTATGATTTCCTTACATTTTTTAAGTAGAAAATTTTGCAACCACATAAACAAACAAAAATTTTGGAAAATGAGACAAATGCATTCACTCACCATATATAAAATGACGGTTACAACAAAGATATATGTAGAAGACAAATGCATAATCCGATAGATTTAGCTGGCTTACACATTTTAAACTCAGTATAGACTTAGATGTGATCTATTGTGAATGGATTTATATGAGACTTTTGGATAATTTGTTGCATATTATCATGCGATCGTGAATGGTTTAACTAAGTTATGACTAGTTAGCTCATTATTTATTTATTTATTTAGGCTGGCATTTATACTTGTTGTTTATATTTATTTATAAATTTTAATAAGTGCTTTTTACTATACCTTTTAAATACCCTAAACCCACCTTGAACTTGGATGGATTTGAAATTTGTGAACCCCAAACAGCTGCATATGAAAAATGTCATTCTCATCTCGCCTTATTAGGATCGGAGTGGGGTAAAGACTAGTGAAAAGTTGATAGGTTGGGTGAAATTTCGATCCCTATGCGACCGTTTAAGCGCCTTCCCACTAAGAATTTTACACAATTGTATGGTTTAGAGACAATCTTAGTAAAAATGAGTTGGGGTGTACACCCAATTTCATATGTACTTGTAGGCCTCTTTTATTATGCTAGATAAAATGGTGGAATGTGACAAGAGTTATCCCAATCATACGGGATTGATTAATTTACCTAAGAGGTAAGATTATCATATCCAATTGGGATATGATAATTCTTATTATATTTCACTCTTTTATTAGGCGTCATTTATTTGTTAGGCTCTGAATGTTGAATGTTTAATTCAAAACACTAAATGTTGAATGTTGAATGTTGAATGTTAAACTCTGAATTAAGGGCTACAATGGGTAGGTTTGGTTTGAATCTACAATGATAATGGAACCAGAACCTATGTAGCTCAGTTCCTCAATTTTGGAACCATAACTAAACTAATTGTGTAACAAAATCAAACCAATAATGGGTCGATTTTGTTTGTGATCTAGTTATTTATCTCACAGCTTTGAGTTGCGTCATGAATCTAACTATTTAAAAATAAGGGAAAATGTAAAATAACCCTAGGGTTTAGGGTGAACTTGATATCCAGAATCATTATTTCATAAGTTTTAATATTAATCCCAAGGTTCATTAAGTGATCAAATATTAACCATTCTTTAGTATGACATTAGGAGACTTAACAAAATAGGTATTTGGACATTATATGTGGCAACTTTTTGTTATTTTTACTAATAAAAAGGTGACATGTGGTTAAAAAATATAATAAACAAAAAATGAGAAAAAATATTTTATAAAATAAAGAAAATTAATTTTATAGAAAAAAAAAACAAAAAATAGTGGACAAAAGAGGGGAAAACCCATCATATCGATGAAAATAGTGGACAAGAAATGGAAAATCCCATTTGTCCCTTCTTCCTCACCAAATTAATGAAAACAGACGAGGGAAAACCCCACCACTTGCCACCGTCAATCTTTATCGGCAGTATGGCATGTTCACTTTTTCTCTTATAGGCCTCATTTTTTATCTCTGATTTAGGTTTTCTTGTTGGTTCAAGATCTCATTTATTTTTTCTCTAGTTCGAGATCTCATTTATATTCTCCTAGGTTTAAGATATTAACGAATTAATCCCCCTCTCTCTTTATTTTATAGTGCTTTTTTATTCATTTTTTCCCAAATAGATTTGAATTGGGTTATTGCATTGATATGGGGCTAGGGTGATGTTTGTATTAGGGGATAGAGATAAAAAGTATGGGATTGAGGGTCACCGGTGGATATAAGTTTCAATTTGAACATGCATTTTGATTTTTATTCGATATGTAAACCTTGACAATCAGGATTCATGGGTATGAGTTTGGAAGGTGATGGACGGGATTTTTTCCTGGTGGTTGGTGCGAGTTGTGGCGGTAGAGGACGAGAGCGATGGAGGAGGATAAGGAGTATTGGAGGGAAGGGTAATATTGATTAAAATATTTTTATAATCAGTTTTAATGGGATATAAGTTAAAATTAGTTAATGTTTTAATGGGATATAAGTTAAAATATTTTTATAATCAGTTTTAATGGGATATAAGTTTTAATGGGATATAAGTTAGATATAAAGTTAATTTCAAGGTCCAATCACAAAACTTTTGTCAAACCAGTACAACATTAAAGGTGACAAATACTCGGTGATGCTTTAGAATCATGTTTGATTCAAGTGCAAATCAATCACAAAAAGTAATGAACTGGACGCGTGTAGGATCGATTTTCATAAGGATTATACACTATAAAAAGAACGAGTTGGGGTTATAAAAAGTTGTTATACGTCACAAAAAAAAGTATAAAAGATGATATAGTTAAGTTTGGTGGATTAACACTAATAGGTATCCTAACAATTGTGAACTCGTGAATTATATTATAAACAATTATTAGTGAAATGATTAAATCAGAGTTTAACTTAATTGGAGAATAAAAATTAGGAATCATCGCCCCACCTTGGACTAACTAAGCGAATAAAAAAATTTGATTCAATTCATATTTAAATGATCATATTCGATTGAGACTAAATGAACATATAAAGTGCAAACTTAATAATCAAAGATTAAAGTTTCACTTGATTATGGTGGCAAATGAGTTGATGATGTAGTAAATCTTTAAATACTACCGCTACACGACAAAGGAAGTAAAAATACTACGATACTCAAATATTAACACACAAGTTTCAATTAAATAAATCAAGAGCGAACCCTAGCTTTGATGTTTAATCATCCTTAGTCAGTTTATGATCAATAATTATTAATTAGCTACACATGGTGAACATAACATATATAATGAAAGTACATAACTAAATAAGATAGCGAACCATTCAAAAAAGACATAATCGCGACCTTCTTCAGCAAAAGATTTCCATGTTATTATAAACCAAGAAACAAATAAGGAAGAATCTTGCATTAAGTTTCAATAAACACATATTATATATGTAATGGTAAAAGAAATAAAACACAATAGATGCTTACAAACCCTATGAGAGAGAAAAGAGCTAATGTTTGATAATGAAATAGAATTATAGGTTAAAAACTAATTAATGAAAGAAAGGGGGAATAAAACTATATACACCAAAATAATTATGGCAAACCTATAATAAAAGAAGGAAAAATGGGATGATCGCTTTGGGTCATTTTATTTTGAGGCAATATGCTCATATACTGGGATAATTTGGTTCGATTTTGGGGTGAATTGATTCGGGTATTGACACTTTAATATTTCCCTTGGATTTCAATTCTTTAATGGAGCATCGGATGAATATTGACACAACTTTGTCATACAAACTCAGAACGACGCACAATAAGCAACCATGAAAAATGGTTCGATGAGATACAAAATCATGTATTCCAAATGTCCGAATTTTAAAGTTTGAAAATATAAAAATTTCCCTGAATTTGCAATATTCGATGGAACTACCTAGAATAACCAAACTTCACCCATAGAATTACCAGCACCTATACAATCTAAAAAATAAAGGTTGTCCAGTACAAGAGCATAATTATAGGAATTAACAAATGTGGGAATGCTACAATGCATAAATATAAGGGGTTGTAAATGCAATATTCGTGACTAATCATACTCCCTAATTTACACATTGTTGGTCCTTAACAATGTAATGGATTGAGAAAACATCCAAAAGCTATACCAGAAGGGGGAAGTATGTACAATAAATAGATGCCACTGTTATGAGCGCACAATTGCATTTAGCGAATGCAACAATCCGTTAAATTCGTAGGTTTCCTAGTGTACGAGTTTTGGCTCATGAGGGTTTCAAAGGTTGATACCCACACACATCAGGTCTCCTCGAAATTATTTCCCTAAGATCCAATTGGCAAAGTTCAATTAACAACAAGAATTTATTAACATAGTGTGATAATTCACCCCAAAGTCCTTAACTATCGACATTTTTAGAGTAACTTCATAAAATTGAGTCATTTAAAGTGTGTGGGGGCGTGGGTACATGGAAATGTTTTAATTAAATAAAATAACTTATGACATGGATAACAATTAAATCATGCTTCAACTCAATTCTCTCAGATGATTACACTTAACAAATGAAAACACTCAAAATGGGATGTAACACATTCGAGACATGCAAGCATAATGAGTAATTGTAATAGTAATCAAGGCTATGCACATGTCAAAAATGAAGAATTGTATATAAAAAATGACGTGAATGGATACCGTTCATTAAAGGAGGCGAGACGCACTCTAGCGGATTATCGCAATAATATTTATTTTCAAATTACATTCACCCTAGGATCATATACGACTTTTTAAGGTCGTAACATAGGCTTGGTTTGGGTTATAAAATGAAGGGACATTCCAGGATTCCAAGGGTTTAGGGAGAACACTTTAAATCATGGTGAGTGTGGGAAATTTTAAAATTGAAAAATAAGTTTTATAAGAAACATATATACAATTGGAGTATGAATTACTTTATTTCTTTAAATAACAATGGGATTCACGCTTTTTGAATCTCTTTTCTTTTATTTTATTTTCTAAAAAGGAAGAAAAATCATATGCTTGGTTGCAACCACATAACAAGAATCACCATCATATCCCCTAATTAATTCCAAACTAAGGCATGGAATCTCTATTTAAGGCTTAAACTCTGATGTGGAGATGGTTATAGAATTTGGGTGACGAAATGAAAAACTATATTTAGGCTCGAATGGGTTGACTAGGAAAATATTTAATAGGTGAGGTGGAGGTCTATATGGGTCGAGTAACAAAGAGGTCTTATGATATTTTTGTAGGATTTCACGTGATTCTCGGGTCTCAACAACATTGAACATCATACTAAAGTAACGAATTTCATAATGAACTCAATTATGAAAGGATATTGAGATTGTCGATAATTATAATGTTTAACACTCATAATTAAAGGAAAGTTCAAAGCTCACTTGATGTAAGCATTCACAATGTATCTCGCGATTATCGATTTATAATTGAATTAAACCGAATCATTAAACAAGAGTTGTGAATGTGATCATAGGATTCAAAATTTCAATTCATGGAGCTTTTCATAATATTGATAGTTTAAGGACTAAAGTTTAATAATAAGTAAAATCTCAGAAGATGCATCATTGCTTTATAGTTTGATAGCGCAATTATTTGATTAATCATTAAAAACAAAGGATAAAGGGTTGATAAGGAGAAAATAAGAAAATAAAAATATTTTTGAATTTTTTTATATATTAAGAATTAATATTAACATATTTATATGGTGCACAGTTAGTTGAAATAAGTAAATCACACTCTAACTTGAAATATGCATTATCCTCAATATGGCTTAGGAGATAACTTAAAAGAGGGTGATTAATGTGTCAACTCAAATGAAGTGATACCCCATAAGTGCAACAACAAGCCTACAAAACATATAGATACCAAGGCATAATCAAAATAAATACATATATATATATATATATATATATATATATATATATATATATATATATATATATATATATATATATATATATAGAGAGAGAGAGAGAGAGAGAGAGAGGATACATAAAAACGATAATAACATGGTTTGGCATGTCATTACTAAATAAGAGTTACGGTACAATTGGTTTCATCCACATATGCATTTACATTAACAATCGCCAAAATAAACCATAATGTACTACATCAATACCAACACCAGAACACCACCACTATATCGATAATTCCCTCATAAACCTATTACATCAACCTACCACAAAACCACAAACCAAATAAAAGATATAGAGATAAGGGGTGGTGGAAATTCTAATGATTACCAGAGGTTCGCAATGCGGTGTGTAAGGCTCATAAAACTAATGTAGTTCATTCGTCTCATCCTTGCGTTGATAGTGATACATCTTCATATATAGTATCACCATCATTCTAAAATCACAATGATAGTCATATCGGGAATTTGAAAAATTAACTCTAATGTCATGAAGTTATCGACTTATTATCATCAAATCATATGGGCATGTCGTTTGTGAAGGTTCTCCTCTAGCATGTAGAGGCTCCGCCTCTGCATCTTCAGATGCCTCACTAGCACGCTCAACCTCACTCCTCCTCTTTTAGATCCTCTAAAATATGTCTCTAAGCATCTCTTAAAAGATATTTCATCCAATAACTTAGGCAGGTTTGGCTTGTAGTCTTTTTCGAGGACGCTGCACCCCAAAATTATATAAATAATTATCACTAGACGTGTATAGGGAAGAGAAGTAATGTCTTGGATGCCCTATGAAGTCGTATCCATCTGATCCGGAACAATACCAGAGATGTTAATTTGAGTTCCCTCCCCAAAAACATGCAGAGGAAGAAGGCATGCTTGATCTTAGGACCGCCTTATTTTGAGTGAGAAGGATTTAATTGATGTTGATGGGATAAAGGAGGCGGTGGATTTAAGACATTAGGCTTGACTTGAAAGAGTTTGATATTTATACCTAACCAGGATCTAGACACTCCACCAATGTGTGACACTCCGCCTAATTAAATACCGGGCGATCACTCCTTTATTAAATTAAATCAAGGTTAACAGTTGGTTCATTCTCAGCATCACTGTCGATAAAATAATTTTCCAATTTAACACCCTAAATAATTAAGCTAAGTGTCAAAAACATTTTTCATACAAACTTTCCAAATTTTAATTAAAGAAAAAGATTTATTTATTTAAAACAACATTTCTACAATTAAGAATCACACCACAAAAAGCCAAATAACATAATTCATTTGTCAATCGAATGTCAACATAAGAAACTAAAATCACAAATCCATCCTGAATAAATCCCATAGAACAATACCGGAAATAACTGAAATATAAATGTCCCAACAACAAATGAAATGATGAAAAGGGGCGACACGTGCCCAATAAATGAGAGTACTAGGAGTGGAGTCAATAACGGAAGCCGTCTACTCAAGTGACCTGCAACTCCCACCTAAGCTGCAGCTCGTTCTTCTCGAGGGATCCTAAGCAAGACGCCCCTGTGGCTGGGAACCTGAAAATATACATATATATACAAGAGAGAGAGAGAAAAAGAAACGGGTCAGAGCCCGAAAGTGTGTTTGATTTAAAATACGTTTAGCAAGTATTTAAATTTATACAGGCCAATGCAACAACATATTAGTACGTCCCTCTCTTGAGAAAATACTCACCTCTCTTCTAATGTGCACACCTATCGCACTAACCTTCCCAACGGTTTTGTTTTAACATTTATCATACTAGTCTTTCTAAAAGATTTAACTTAACTTAGATTACTTCGAAGATTTACAATACACGATTTCAATTTAAAAAGATGTTCCAATTTGTAGCCAAAGTTCTCTATTTTTAACTTCGTAAAAATTTATAAAGTGCCCGTGACATTTTATACTTTCTCAAAACAAGTATTTATAATATGAGTCAACAACCATGTCCTACTTATCAAATCACAATAGTCAGTCTCAAATTTCATAATCTCATATATATATTAACTACTCGTATAATATATATATAACAGTACCCCGAATAAAACTATGGTGCGTGCATACTCTACTATCCAAAGCCCCATATCACTCATATTAAGGGGTATACATTCGGAATCACTCTCGAATTGTATTAACATAAATACATAAATAATATTGAGGCGAAGCATAGATTCCAAGTCTCTAAGAGGATGGCACATACCGGCGTCTCTTAGGACCGTCTGAACTATCACATCGATAGCCTGTACCAAGGATATCTATCTTCTAGGGTACAAGTCAATATCCCCCATAAAGGTCCCATCGAGATAAGACTTGTCCCAGCGCGGAAACCTCAGGGATAGCAAGTAGCGTGGGTATGATTTTTCACATGCATATAATATATGTACACACAATCATATAAATATACCACTTTATCATATTAATATAGGTTCTTCTCATCACCCGTAATTATACCATTTACCCTTAATTTCCCATTTATAGAATTACGTATAAGGTTTCATTCCTAACCTTAACTCTAAGGGTTTTCTCACTTATTACCTAACACTCGTGAGTTATATCCTCACAAATCTGAAATTCAGTAAGTGACTTTATTATAATCCAACGTAACTCTCTTACGCACCTCACCCTTTAAATTCATAAATCTAACAACCTAAAGTAAATATCCCATAAATCTCATTCTTGTTGAATATTAAAGGTTCCAACATTATTACATATACCCTACTGGTCCTCAATGTCTCCCAAATCATTTTATTTAGAATGCCCAAAAATTATTTCACGATAAACTTAATTTAACTAATTAAACAAGGGAAATAGGAGTCTGCCATGAGGGGTCGATCGATCGAAGCTTGGGGCTCGATCGATCGAACCTTCGATCGATCGAAGCTCTAGGCTCGATCGATCGATCAAGCAGGTCTGGGCAAAATTCTGCAGAATGCAGTTACGGGATTCATCAAACTTCTTCATCCAAAACTATGTTTTTCCATTCTAATCGTCCCAAAAATCCTACTATCATCATCATAACATTATACCAGGTGTTTATAACGTAAAGCATGTGTATAACTATCATTAAACATGGATTTTCAACCTAAAATCACGTCCAATTATCAAGAACCCTAGAATTTTCTTAAACAGATTTCTAATGAATCTTCCTCCAATATTTCTTTCTTATGATCACCAAATTTCGTGGATTATTACCTCTACATGGCAAGGGTTTCCAGAATCAACATATACATCAATACTACATGGGTTCTCCTATAAAAATGGGGTTTTCTTCCATAGTTTTTATCACAATTCATTCCTAAACTAACATGAAGATTGCATCAACGAAAATAGCAAGTTTAAACACTTGCCTGGGATTTTGGTATGCAGATTCACGGCTGATTTTGGTATGGTTGCGTTCCTCGACTCGTGATCTACGCGGTGGTGGTGGTGGCGGTGCAAACCGGTGGCTTTTTGGCCTTGGATTGCCTTGGAGCTCTCTCCTCTCTTCTCCAATGGCCGTCACTTGATTTGTGAATGTTCTAACCCTAAGAGGCTGACCTAATGGCTGATATAGGTTGGCTGAAATTCGTGGGTTTAATTACCCACTTATGTAAAATGACTAAAATGCCCTCCCGGGGCACCAATTAGGCCTAAAAACGCCCCGAGACCAAAACTAAACCCCCCGGGTATACTTTTCTGACTATCTCGACCCTTCCGGACGCGTTGGCGCACTCAAAACGACCATACGAACAACTTATAAAATATTTACTTTTTATTTAACAAAATTAGTCCCGACGTGACACGGGCACGTCCCGACTTAAATTTCCGAAATAGTCATTTAATTCACTTATGACATTCAATATAACCAATATAATATATTACTATGCTCATTAGTAATATTCAACAAGTTTTCCATAATTACTAACTCTCGTCACGTTAATAATTATTACATAATTAATTTCCGGATTTTTATTAAATAAACCGTCACATTAAATTTAATAAATCCCCAAATTAATATAGAATAAAAATACGGGTTATTACATACTTCCCCCCTAATAACGGAATTTCATCCCGAAATTCAGAAAATAAGGCATACCTGGTAAAAACAACTCTGGATAACTCTCGCGCATATCTGCCTCACGCTCCCAAGTGGATTCCTCCACATTATGATGCTCCCACTGGACTCGCACAAGTGGAACTATTTTCGACCTCAATCTCCTCTCACTATAGTCTAGAATAGCCACTGGTCTCTCTTCGTAAGAGCTATCAGACTGTAAGTCAATCTCATCTATCGCAATGTGAGTATGGGCCATATCATCCCGAAGATATCGTCTCAACGACGAGATGTGGAATACATCGTGGATGCGATGTAAATGTTCTGGCAATCCCAACCTGTATGCTACCGGCCCAATCCTCTTGATGATGGGAAATGGTCTTACGTACCTAGGAGCCAACTTACCCTTCTTCCCGAACCTCATCACTCCCTTCATAGGAGATACACGCAATAACACTTGATCTCCCACATTAAACTCCCGGAAGAACCGTTTCGCATCGGCGTAGCTCTTCTGCCTGTCTTGGGCTACCCGAATACGACTCCTGATTATCTCAATCCTCGCGGAGGTCTCTTAAATCACTTCTGGTCCTAGCAACTTATTGTCCCCCACCTCGAGCCAACAGGTTGGAGAACGACAAGGCCTGCCATACAAAGCCTCAAATGGAGCCATGCCAATCGTAAACTGATAAGAGTTATTATAAGCAAACTCTACCAGTGGAAGATGTGGTTCCCAACCTCCTCCAAAATCGAGAACACACATGTGTAGCATATCCTCTAACATCTGATTTGTACGCTCTGTCTGTCCATCTGTCTGTGGGTGGTAAGCTGAACTCAACCTCAACTCAGTACCCATAGCCTCCTGAAAACTTTCCCAGAAACGTGACACAAAAATCTTGTCCCTATCTGACACAATATTCAGGGGCACCCCATGTAAGCTGACAATCTCAGCGATGAACAACTGAGCATACTGACCCGTGGTATAATCTGTCCTCACTGGCAGAAAATGATCCACCTTGGTCAAACGGTCTACAATCACCCAGATAGAATCGTGGCCCCGCTGTGATGTAGGCAACCCTATAATGAAATCCATGGAAATACTCTCCCACTTCCACGCGGGTGCTTCCAACGGCTGAAGCAATCCGAACGGTTTCTGGTGGTCCACCTTCACCAGCTGGCAGGTAGAACACTTGGACACAAACTCGATGATGTCCTTCTTCATCCCGCTCCACCAGTATTGACGCCTCATGTCCTGGAACATTTTATCACCTCCCAGATGTACTGCAAATCGGGACCCGTGAGAATGAGTCATCACTTCATGACGTAACTCCGCGCCTTCTGGAACCACTAATCTCCCATTAAACCGTAAACCTCCATCAGAACTAACAGAATAGGAGTCAGCACCCTCGGCTAGAAGTCGCACAATCTGCTCCTGGCAAAACGGGTCTGTAGTCTGTGCCTGTATCACCCTCATAACAATCTCAGGCGTGACCGACATTACGGATATGAAAGATCGTGCCACTGCGTCTTGGTGACCCAATTCCTTCCACTTCGCTTTCCAGACGTCCGCTACATCGTCTACCGGTCTACGGCTCAACGCATCAGCAACTACGTTGGCCTTCCCCGGATGATACTGTATATTGAACTGGTAGTCCTTCACAAACTCTAGCCATCTGCGCTGACGCATATTCAGCTCTCGCTGAGTGAATAGGTACTGCAGTGACTTATGGTTTGTGAACAAACGGAATTTCTCACCCAATAAGTAGTGCCTCCAAATCCTCAATGCAAAGACGATCGCTGCTAACTCCAGGTCGTGGGTGGGGTAATTCTTCTCATGCGGCTTAAGTTTGCGGGAAGCAAAAGCTATAGCCTTCTCCTCCTGCTGGAGTACACCTCCAAGTCCCCGTAAAGACGCATCGGTATAAACCAGGTACTCCATACCCGGTTTCGGTAAGGCAAGGACTGGTGCTGAAGTAAGCTTGTCCTTTAGCTCGTCGAAAGCCAACTGATAAGCGTCATCCCAAACATATGGTACTCCTTTGCGAGTCAAATTCGTCAATGGACCCGCTATTTTGGAGAATCCCCGAATGAATCTCCTGTAGTATCCGGCTAATCCCAAGAAACTACGCACTTCTGTCGGTGTCGTGGGCTGTCCCCACTCCCTCACCGCTGACACTTTGCTCGGGTCAACTGCTATCCCTTGCTCAGAAACAACATGGCCCAAGAACTGTACCTCTCGCAACCAGAATCCACACTTCTCGTACTTAGCATACAACTGATGCTCTCTTAGAGTCTGAAAAACTTGCCTCAAGTGCTCGGCATGCTCCTCCTTGGAGTGTGAATATATAAAGATATCATCAATGAAGACGATGACAAACTGATCCAAGAATTCTCTGAATACTCGATTCATTAAGTCCATGAAAATGGCTGGAGCGTTTGTGAGTCCGAACGGCATTACCCTAAACTCGTAGGACCCATATCTCGACAAGAAGGCAGTCTTTGAAACATCCTGCTCTCTAATACGTAACTGATGGTATCCCGACCTCAGATCTATCTTCGAAAAGAAAGTTTCTCCCCTCAACTGGTCGAACAGATCATCGATTTGAGGCAACGGATACTTAATCCGTATCGTGACCTTGTTCAATTCCCGGTAGTCCACACACAATCTCAGTGAACCATCTATCTTCTTCACAAACAAGACTGGAGCGCCCCAAGGTGAGGTACTCCTACGAATGAAGCCCTGACCTAACAGCTGCTCTATCTGATCTCGTAGCTCTCGCATCTCTGCTGGAGCCATACGGTACGGTGCGCGTGCTATAGATCTCGTACCCGGTAGCAAATCTATAACAAAGTCTATCTCTCGACTGGGTGGTAAGCCTGGTATCTCCTGAAACACATCGGAATACTCTCTGACGACAGGGATCGAATCTAAGGGAATCACAACCTCCTTAGAGGTATCCTCCTCTATGTAATACAAATGAGCGGTCGAACCTCCCTCTGGGCGAGGCATCGCCACTACAAACATCTCTTGCCCCGGAATGGCAAAAACAATGCTCCCACCGAAGCAATCGATCATGGCTCTATAAGCTGCGAGCCAATCCATACCAATAATCACATCATGCGCGTGCATGTCTAAGACTAACATGTCTGCAGGTAATACTAAACTACCAATCTTTACCCCCACTCCCCGGCATATAAAGAAAAAAATGAACCATTCTCTAGTGGTGAGTCTGTGTACGTTACAGTGCTCCCTACTGTGGTTAATATCCCTAAGGTCTTCGCATAATATGTAGCTATAAAACAATGCGTTGCCCTAGTAATAAATAGAATTCGACCCAAAGTTCCATGGATAGAAAACATACCCCAAATCGCGGGTGGTGCCTGTGGGGCTGCTGCCTGGTAGACATTATAGATATGTCTGTACTGCAACTGCCCATGCTGCACCGGTGCTACTGGAAAGGTTGGTAGGTTTAGTACCTGAGCTGGTGCTGGGAGAGCGACTGGAAAAAGTGGCCCCTGTGGCTTCTCACGGGCACATTGTTGCTGTGAGGCCCTAACACCCTCTGGGCAATCCTGGCGTTTATGGCCATGCGTGCCACACACAAAACATTTGCCTCCGAAGTTACTCCCCCTCTGACCCTACTGCTGTTGGTGTCGGCCTTGCTGACTTGGGACTTTATTCCTCTTTCGAAACTGCTTCACTTTACCACGTTGTTGACAAGAACTGACCCGGTCGTGGGTACTTTGCTGTCGTAATTTTGGAGTATTCGCACATTTGTCAGCTTTAATCACATGCATTTGGCTAACCTCTCAAGGTCTTTTGCCTTCTTTAAGTTGCATGCTGCGTTCTTGGTATTGTAAAACTGCAGTGGTAACTGCTTGTGCCACTATACCTGCTAACTCGGCGGTTGATATTCTCTCTGGGGTTACCTGAGGTGTGAGTCGATCTTGCTCGTTGACTCCCTCAACCGTTTTAGCTAGTTCTTTACGACGGTCCATCTGAAAATTTAAATGAGTTTGGATGAGTTCATCATTCAAATAAACAAATCGCAGAAGCACGAATTCCCAATATATAGAGATGAACACAACATTCCTAGTATTAGGGCTCTATATCCAAGAAAGCAGCGCTGAAAGCATAATAAGCCGCACAGATCCTAAAGGACACTAGAACCTGATCCTTTCATACCACCTGTGACACCCCGCCTAATTAAATACCGGGCGATCACTCCTTTATTAAATTAAATCAAGGTTAACAGTTGGTTCATTCTCAGCATCACTGTCGATAAAATAATTTTCCAATTTAACACCCTAAATAATTAAGCTAAGTGTCAAAAACATTTTTCATACAAACTTTCCAAATTTTAATTAAAGAAAAAGATTTATTTATTTAAAACAACATTTCTACAATTAAGAATCACACCACAAAAAGCCAAATAACATAATACATTCGTCAATCGAATGTCAACATAAGAAACTAAAATCACAAATCCATCCTGAATAAATCCCATAGAACAATACCGGAAATAACTGAAATATAAATGTCCCAACAACAAATGAAATGATGAAAAGCGGCGACACGTGCCCAATAAATGAGAGTACTAGGAGTGGAGTCAATAACGGAAGCCGTCTACTCAAGTGACCTGCAACTCCCACCTAAGCTGCAGCTCGTTCTTCTCGAGGGATCCTAAGCAAGACGCCCCTGTGGCTGGGCACCTGAAAATATACATATATATACAAGAGAGAGAGAGAAAAAGAAACGTGTCAGAGCCCAAAAGTGTGTTTGATTTAAAATACGTTTAGCAAGTATTTAAATTTATACAGGCCAATGCAACAACATATTAGTACGTCCCTCTCTTGAGAAAATACTCACATCTCTTCTAATGTGCACACCTATCGCACTAACCTTCCCAACGGTTTTGTTTTAACATTTATCATACTAGTCTTTCTAAAAGATTTAACTTAACTTAGATTACTTGGAAGATTTACAATACACGATTTCAATTTAAAAAGATGTTCCAATTTGTAGCCAAAGTTCTCTATTTTTAACTTCGTAAAAATTTATAAAGTACCCGTGACATTTTATACTTTCTCAAAACAAGTATTTATAATATGAGTCAACAACCATGTCCTACTTATCAAATCACAGTAGTCAGTCTCAAATTTCATAATCTTATATATATATTAACTACTCGTATAATATATATATATAACAGTACCCCGAATAAAACTATGGTGCATGCATACTCTACTATCCAAAGCCCCATATCACTCATATTAACGGTAATACATTCGGAATCACTCTCGAATTGTATTAACATAAATACACAAATAATATTGAGGCGAATCATAGATTCCAAGTCTCTAAGAGGATGGCACATACCGGCATCTCTTAGGACCGTCTGAATTATCACATCGATAGCCTGTACCAAGGATATCTATCTTCTAGAGTACAAGTCAATATCCCCCATAAAGGTCCCATCGAGATAAGACTTGTCCCAGCGCGGAAACCTCAGGGATAGCAAGTAGCGTGGGTATGATTTTTCACATGCATATAATATATGTACACACAATCATATAAATATACCACTTTATCATATTAATATAGGTTCTTCTCATCACTCGTAATTATACCATTTACCCTTAATTTCCCATTTATAGAATTTCGTATAAGGTTTCATTCCTAACCTTAACTCGAAGGGTTTTCTCACTTATTACCTAACACTCGTGGGCTATATCCTCACAAATCTGAAATTCAGTAAATGACTTTATTATAATCCAACGTAACTCTCTTACGCACCTCACCCTTTAAATTCATAAATCTAACAACCTAAAGTAAATATCCCATAAATCTCATTCTCGTTGAATATTAAAGGTTCCAACATTATTACATATACCCTACTGGTCCTCAATGTCTCCCAAATCATTTTATTTAGAATGCCCAAAAATTATTTCACGATAAACTTAATTTAACTAATTAAACAAGGGAAATAGGAGTCTGCCAGGAGGGGTCGATCGATCGAAGCTTGGGGCTCGATCGATCGAACCTTCGATCGATTGAAGCTCTAGGCTCGATCGATCGATCAAGCAGGTCTGGGCAAAATTCTGCAGAATGCAGTTACGGGATTCATCAAACTTCTTCATCCAAAACTATGTTTTTCCATTCTAATCGTCCCAAAAATCCTACTATCATCATCATAACATTATACCAGGTGTTTATAACGTAAAGCATGTGTATAACTATCATTAAACATGGATTTTCAACCTAAAATCACGTCCAATTATCAAGAACCCTAGAATTTTCTTAAACAGATTTCTAATGAATCTTCCTCCAATATTTCTTTCTTATGATCACCAAATTTCGTGGATTATTACCTCTACATGTCAAGGGTTTCCAGAATCAACATATACATCAATACTACATGGGTTCTCCTATAAAAATGGGGTTTTCTTCCATAGTTTTTATCACAATTCATTCCTAAACTAACATGAAGATTGCATCAACGAAAATAGCAAGTTTAAACACTTGCCTGGGATTTTGGTATGCAGATTCACGGCTGATTTTGGTATGGCTGCGTTCCCCGACTCGTGATCTACGCGGTGGTGGTGGTGGCGGTGCAAACCGGTGGCTTTTTGGCCTTGGATTGCCTTGGAGCTCTCTCCTCTCTTCTCCAATGGTCGTCACTTGATTTGTGAATGTTCTAACCCTAAGAGGCTGACCTAATGGCTGATATAGGTTGGCTGAAATTCGTGGGTTTAATTACCCACTTATGTAAAATGACTAAAATGCCCTCCCGGGGCACCAATTAGGCCTAAAAACGCCCCGAGACCCAAACTAAACCCCCCGGGTATACTTTTCTGACTATCTCGACCCTTCCGGACGCGTTGGCGCACTCAAAATGACCATACGAATAACTTATAAAATATTTACTTTTTATTTAACAAAATTAGTCCCGACGTGACACGGGCACGTCCCGACTTAAATTTCCGAAATAGTCATTTAATTCATTTATGACATTCAATATAACCAATATAATATATTACTATGCTCATTAGTAATATTCAACAAGTTTCCCATAATTACTAACTCTCGTCACGTTAATAATTATTACATAATTAATTTCCGGATTTTTATTAAATAAACCGTCACATTAAATTTAATAAATCCCCAAATTAATATAGCATAAAAATACGGGGTATTACACAATGTAGTTGTGGACAAATGGGTATCGAATTCTAGGAATGGGTGGTCATAGGTTTTAGGGTTGGACACCCTCAACATGTGACGGGTAAGGATGCCTAAGGCGAAACTATGCATCTCCCTTGTACAAATTCCTCGTAGGTGTTGTCTGGTTTGAGAACCAATGTGGCATATAATAGGCGCACGAGGTACTCATTGACCACCCCCACCAATGAAATGTGGGCCTCCCAATTGAATTTTCTCAAATATACCTAGACGACATTGGGAAAATTGTTCAAAATCAATGCCCACTGAATAAACACCAATCGACATGTGACGTCCGTGGAAACGGTATAGTCTCCATAATGGCCTACAAGACAATAATTTAATGCAAAACACAATTAGTTCTAGGCATAAATAGATGTAGAAATAAGAAATTGGGTCAAAATGTGAGTTGGGTGAAGTGTGAAAATTCGTCGTCCAATGGGTGGTCGACGTGCACCACATACTTATTAGGAGTGAGAGTATGGTAATGAATATGATTGGTGTAAGTGTTGCAAAAATAAGACGAAAATCCATTTGAGGCAGTTTGACAAACACCTTATGGGCAAAGTGTTAAAATGGAGGTGGGGTGCTGTTTGAATCAACAATCCACCCTCAATCATCATCAACAACACACACACACACACACAGATATAAATATATATATATATATATATATATATATATATATATAGAGAGAGAGAGAGAGAGAAAAGAAAGGGATGGGGGAGACTCTCCTATGTCACACCTAGTTTTAGGTCTTTAAGAAACTTTTTTTCTAAATTTTTTATTTTTTCTTGAAATTAATCTTTCAATCAACACATGTTCAAAAAATTATATCAAAATACATTTTCTAGTTGTTTTTAAAAAATTCACAAAATTATGATGACGCATACCCTTGTAAATAAGGTATTTTCAGCAGTTTATTGTTGGTTTTTTAAAAAATAGCTAGAAATTATAATTTGACCAAATTTTTTGAACATGTGTTGATTGTAAGCACTACACCAAATCTGCCAAATTGTCAAGGTCATTGACCTTGACAAATCCAACTTGTCAAGGTCAATGACCGTGACATTTCGAGGCGAGACAACTTTTTTTGTCACGGTCGTGTCGCGGTCAGTGACTGTGACACGTTTGTCACGGTTTATAACCGTGACAAAGCCGTGACCCTTTTTAAAAAAATTGTCACGACCATTGACCGTGACAATTTTGGGCAGAATTTAAAAAAAATCTGCTGGGCAGTATGGCCACTGCCACTGCCCAGCAGTATATTTGTACCTGTTATAGCAACGTTGTACCTGTTCCAAACATCATATATCCAAACAAACTAAAGATAATGCAAATATATATTCAAAATATAAACTATTTAAGAAGAAATAACATCACCATCAATTATCTCAAATCTACAAACTATTTGCATGGAAAAGAGATTTTGTACCGCGACGCTCGGGGACACCTCCTTATCCTTCCCTTCTCGTGCGAATAGCCACATAAGTATAGAGCATATGTGCCCTACCCTTAGGGCCACTCCCTGTCCCCTGAATTGAAATAAAGTAAAATTAGTATCCGCCCCTCAAATATAGATAAATATAAATCGTAATTGAAATCGAAATCGAAATTGACATATAAATATAAATACATTACCTGTAGTGTCACTCAAACAGCTAACTTGAGCTCATATGGCACCTCCTTCCAACTAATGTACCCCGGAAAATCGTGTCAAATGTAATTCTCTTTATATCTAAACACTAAGAAATACCATAATCCTATGGAGTTATGCGTTGCAAATTCCTTCCAACCGTTGTGTAGCCAAAAATCAGCAGTTGAAGTTGTCAATTCCACCTTTCAACGGTCTCCCATGTTTTGCTAGAAGTTCCAAGTGGTGGGGTATGGAAAGTGGAATTGACAACTTCAACTGGTGATGTTTGGCTACATAACGGTTGGGATTGGGAGGAATTTGCAGAGCATCGCTCCATAGGATTATGGCATTTCTTAGTGTTCGAATAGACGAAGAGATTCAGTCTCCTCTCCACAAATAGGACACCCCAAATAACTATGTACTAATCACCTATTAAAGGTAAGAAGCGTATATTTATGGATTAGTATAAACAAAACTTAGATGTAGTTGGAATATTTATGTATTAATCTCCTCTCCACACACGCACACTACACAAGAGTGAAAATGATAAAGTGCAGATCAATTAAAAGCATTAAAAATGGATGTTTCGGTACAAATTGAAATATTTATTACAAATTGAAAAATTGTTTCAAATTCGGGTTATCATCAAAAATGGATTGATATTCGGTAGGAGCAGCCAAGTCATCCACACTACTATTTAGACGCCTTGGCGCGTGTTCGACAATTGACCACGGCTCGTTGTTGATATACTCCGAGTAAAACACTTGCTTAACCTTTTGAAATGCACAAACAAACGGCTCATCGCTCACGTGGTCGTTGCTCTTCAACTTGGACAAGTCAATCATGATCAAATTGGTGACAGGATCAACTTTACAAGCATTTTTATCCTCAACTCTTACCCATTCACAGTAAAATACAACCTCTTTGAAGCTTATATAATCCAATTCAAATATATTTTGGATTACACCATAGTAAGTCATTTCAGCTTCAACGAGGTTTTTATCTTTTGCGCTCGCTCGAAAGAAAGTAAGAGCCTTGTATGAAATTCCCAAGTTCTGTACATTTGTACTTTCCTCGTACACTTTAGCGCCGAAAATGTAACCGTTCAATCGATACTTTTTGTACTCTTGTGCCACAAACAAGGGTCCAGTGGCTAGACGAGCAAGCCTTGATGTCGCATCACCCATCTTTAGGAGCTGAGAATATAGATAAATTAATTATATTAGTGGTAAAATTTGAGTGTAATGTAACGTTATATAACGACTGTTTTCATTATAATTACCTCTTGTGTCAACCATAGCCTAAATTCGCTGTCTCATTGTACCATTGTTTTTGGTCTTTTATTGTTCTCACAGGCTTCATATTTACTGCATATTACAAAATTAATCATGTATAAAATAATCTAAAATAATGTTAAACGTTATAATATTCGAAACTTACTTTTTCCATTCTTCGACATCTTCATGTGTGTCAAATAGATAACGAGCTACTTGTTCATGTTGCAAACTCGTTAATTTAACTCGTTTTCCCATCACATTACCACCATCATCGAGGAATTCATCAGTGTCATCAACGCTGGTCGAGTCAGGCATATATTCCCGAGTATATATTGATGACTCCACGGTGATGTATTCCTCTGCAATTGATCCTGCAATGTATCGCGTATTCTTGACGTAATCTTTAAAAACTTTCATCAATCTTTCAAACGGATACATCCACCGATATCTAACTGGACCACAAAGAAGTGCCTCATCGCATAGGTGTACCAACAAGTGAACACTTATGTCAAAGAATGCTGGGGGAAAGTACTTCTCCAATACACAAATCGCTTCGTTCACAGCCAATTTTGCGGCCACTATGTGTTCTCGATTCACTACCTTCTCACACAAGAAGGAGAAGGTAATACTAATTTTCATAATAGCCCTACGCAAATCCTTGTGCTTGGAGAAACAGTGCTTAAACAATAGAGGAACCAATTGCATGATCACATGCCAATCGTGGGACTTACACTTATGTAAATCATGAGTAGCATAATTCACAATCCTTTGCAAGTTGGACGAAAAAGTAGATGGGCCCTTCAAATTATATATTGTGTCTAGAAGCAACTTCTTTTCCCCGCTCGTCAAAGTAAACGCACCAGGGGGAATTATTGTCCTTCCCCTACTATCTTCTTTCAACCATAGTTGTGGCTTATGTTTTAACATTTTAAAGTCTTTTCGTGCATTTTCTCCATCCTTCGAATGACTCCCCCCAAGGCAAGTACCCACAATATGTTCAACGAAGTTCTTCTCTGCATGCATCACATCCAATACATGGTGCACCGGGTTTTTCTTCCAATAAGGCAAGTCAAATAAAATTGACCTCCGAGACCATGCCTTTCTTATCTCAGTTTCATTCCCAGTTGGGGTTTTCTTATGCTTGACATTCTTAAATTTGGGATTCTTACCAGGCATATTTGGGCCACATTCAGAAGATTTACTTTCAATTTCTGAACCCGAAAGTTGTCTCGGCGGTAGCCTATGTTCAACTCCGCCCAATAAAAAATTGGAAGCTTTCTCAAATCTGAAACTATGAGCTGGGGGTAAAAACCTCGTGTGGCAATGGTATACATTTTTTAATCTAGAGGATAGAAGAAGAGATTCAGTCTCCTCTCCACAAATAGGACACCCAAAATAACCATGTACTACACATTCGGATAATGTCCCATAAGCTGGAAAATCATGAATTTCCCACATCAACATAGCTTTCAACGTAAACTTTTCTTTTCTAAAAGAGTCAAATGATTGCACACCCTCTTCCCACAACTCATTTAATTCTTCTACCAAAGGAGCCAGGTAGATATCAATGTCATCACTTGGTGCCTTTGGCCCAGGTATCAATAAAGCCATCATCGAAAATTCAGGTCTCATACACTGTGTCTGTGAAGGAGGGAGGTTGAGTGGGGCTAGGATCACTGGCCATACACTTTGATTGGTGCTTAGATTTCCAAATGGATTGAAACCATCTGTTGATATAGCCAAACGAATGTTGCGTTGTTCTCGAGCAAAATCGGGATACTCAAAATTCATCCTTCGCCAGGCAGTAGAATTAATAGGATGATGCATGATATTACCCCCTACTTCTCCCCTAGCATGCCAAGTCATTGCCTCTGCAATCCATGGTACTGTGAAAAATCGCTTTAATCTAGGCCCAACGGGAAAATATTTCAATACTTTTTTAGGCACTTTTGAGCTTGTGCCTTCCTTACTAGTAGATTGGACACATCTAGGTTCATCGCATACCGGACAACGATCGAGATTTTCATACTCCTTTCGGTATAGTATGCAGTCATACACACAAGCATGAATCGATTTATACTTCATTCCCAAACCTTTCAAACTGTTCTTCATAACAGGATAGCTATTTGGAAGTGTATTCACCTTGGGTAATAAGCCCTTCATTCATTTCAAAATTCCCGTCACGCTATTGCCAGACAAACCGTACTACGTCTTTAAACTGTGCAAACCAACCATGGCATGTAAAGTTGTTTGATCTTTGTCACAGCCAGAGTATAACGGTTGGGTCGCCTTAAATTTTAAACTTTGGTAGTCATCGTCAAGTTCTATCGTGTTATCTTCACGAGCACTTGAATCTTCTACATCATCAGTAACCTCATTCTCCTCAGCATCATAAACTCCGTACGTATCATCAACTAAATCCTCTAACATATTATAATCTACGTCGTCCCCTTCTACATCTATTATACTTGTTGAAGGTTGTTGTGAAGGTTGGTCGGGGACAAAAGGAACTTTCAATTCATCGTGAAAACTCCAAAATCGATAACTATCTGGCATACCCGATCTTAACAAATGTAGTTCAACTGCCTTCCACTCAAACACCTTACTATTCTTACACCTAGCACACGGACACGGAAACTCTTCATCATTACGACATCTCTTTGCATATTTCACAAATTCGTTAGCACCTCTGCGAAACACATCCCCCATTCTATTAGTCTCACCCATCCACTCTTTGTATTTCGGATATCCCATCACAGCTACCACAACTAAACACCTATTAAAGGTAAACAAAACTTAGATTTATAGTATGTTTTATTTAATTATCCCATCATTTAATTATCCTATTAAAGGGTAAGTGGTCATATCCCATTCAAGACTGCATTTTTCTGTAATATACTTAACAGCTCATGCACATTGTTACGATTTGAAAAAAATTCGACAGCATATCCCCTTAGTTCTCCAAGTACACGACGTAGATTGGCAGGTGTGAGTGTTATTTCAATTGGTCAATTGAAATAACAGTCACACTTGTCAATCTAGTATGTACCCAGAGAACATTAAGATACGACTGCAGAACTTCCTCCAAAAGTAACAACTTTAAGCCAATAAGAATATTATACAGAAATTATACAGTCTCAAACTGTCCAAACGGGACAATTCGAGAGATCTCATTACAGGGGTAATGACTCTCGAACGGGTCTAAGGGCTATTGAATGCGTACGCATAAGAACTAGAAGTCTAGTATCTATGCGCACTATATTTAATTTCAAGTATGTTTCATATAATGGGTTAATTCAAATACAAAAATAAATTCATGGGTTAATTCAAATACAAAAATAAATTCATGGGTTAATTCAAATACAAAAATATAAATTCATGGATTAATTCAAATATATATACACACACACACACACACACCTCCCTCCACACCCCCACTCACCACATACACACACACACACACCTCCCTCCACACCCCCCACTCACTACATACACACACACCACCACCCCCACTCACTATTTAAAATAATCTCAATGTTAATTTCATGTAGTGACTGTCTATTTAAAATAATCTCAATGTTAATTTCATGTATTGAATTTCTACTATTGTTTTGTGCTTTTTATAAATCATATTCAATGTTAGATATGTGTTTTGTTAAGATATCTAAGCTGTTCTATAGAATTATTTTTTGTATCTTGAAGTTTAAGTTCTAAAATAATCAACCTAAAGTTGTGGTTCATAAAGTATTATCACAAATATAAACTAAGAGTGATAAAATAACTTTGAGGCATATAAATTAATTGTGACAAAGTAAGATTATGCACCAGAACCTAAAATTTAAAAAAAGTGTTTTTATTTAAACCCCACTTTTCTTTCTATAACTCCTATTTTATTAAACTTTAAATATAATTAAGGGTGTATAGAAAGAAAAGTTAAATAGGAATAAAAACAACATTTTTAAAATATGAAGGGCTCACCAATTTGATCAAATTTTTCAACAACATAGACTAAATGATATTTTATTTTTCATGCTTTTAGCAATTTCGGATGCCATTTTGACCCTTATTGTAGTTTTTTGTTGTAATGTCATTTAAAAAAAATCATTTAGGTATGTAAATATATTGTAATAGATCTTGCCTTCCACAAAATGATATTTTATGGTAAAATTTTATTTGATGGATATAAAGTCATGTGATACCTATATGTGTTATTTTGCATCTAATAAAAATAAAAAAACGCCATATACGGTTTTTTTCTCCATTAGTATAAGTATATAGCGATTATTTCACACTTAAATCACATATTAAGCCGGCCTTCATTTTTTTATGAAATTTGTAGAAAATTACTTATTTATTTTGAATGAAAATAAATTGTTATCCAATATTTTTGGATATTATTTATAATTATGAAACTCATACATAAATTAATGTTGTATCAAAATAATATTACATTTGTAACCCCTACCCCCACCCTACCCCACCCCCTACCCTCACTCTGCCCCCACCCTGCCCCACCCCCTACCCCCGCACACACACACGCACATATATACACAAATATATATATAAATGTAAGAGAGAGAGAGAGAGAGAGAGAGAGAGAGAGAGAGAGAGAGAGAGAGAGAGAATTAAACCTGAAAGTAGAGAAAGAGAGAGAGAGAGCAGCGTCGAGAGAGAGAGGGAGGGAACGGCGGGAGGGAAAAAAGAAGGGGGAAAGGATTTTTGCTGCAAACATTATCACGGTCGTGTCAAGGTCATTGAACGTGACAATTATTTAAAGAATTATCACGGTCACTGCCCGTGACAATTATTTGTCACGGTCGTGTCAAGGTCAATGAACGTGACACAAAACGCGTGTTTTTTTGTCACGGTCAATGACCTTGACAAGGGTGACCGGCTGAAAGGTGACAATTTTGTCATTTTGGTGTAGTGAAGGTTAACTCCATGAGTAAAATAAAAAAATTGAATTTTTTTAGTGTGTAGAACTAGGTATGATGTAGCAAGCATGATATATATGAGTCATCTCTCTCTCTCTCTCTCTCTCTCTCTCTCTCTCTCTGTATATATATGTGTGTGTGTGTGTAAACATAATAAAAAAAATACGTAATTAACAGTTTTATATGGATCTATAAATCTAACACATGAGTATCCAATTATATATGTTATTTATTCTTTAATCATACAAACCATTATATATTGTATAATTGACATTATGATCTTAGATAAACATGATTATCACATATAATCATTATGCTGAACATAAAACGATATTATAATCACATACCTCCATCCTGTCACAAATAGAAAAATCAGCGAAGTAGTCGACCTTAACAATGTCTGATCGGGTTGATCATTATATTACTACATCATCTTGTCTTTGGCAAAGCTGTGTTCCAATTTTCGTGCATTACATTGGTTAGATCTTCTTGTATGGTCAAAACACTATTTCGAAATTAACTCTCATTGAGAATTTAGATTTCTCTCCTTATCCTATAATTTCATTCTATTATCTTTTAGTGTTTCTGAATGATGAAAAATCAATCACTTATTTATAGGCAGGGACAAGACCCAAATCTCTTAATCTCAACCGTCCATCAAGGTAGATACTCAAGAGTCCTTTTGATCTTGATATTTGGAGTACCCTTTCGTTAACTAAAGTGACTCTTAGTGTTAATATAATTATGGAGCACATTATGGAGAATTATTATTTAAAACAATTCTAACATTCTTCCACATGGTCCATAATTATCACAAGGTGTATAATAATCTTTAAGTTATCCTTAAATATTTTTTTTATAAACACCTTAATCAAACAAATCATTAATGCTAGTCATGGCGCTCATATACTAATTCAAGAACATGGCTGCTTCCATGTAGCACAACATTAACAACTCATCCAATAAGGTCTATAAATTGGATTATTCAATAATGGTCCAATAATGTCTTATATAAAAGACTATTTATGTTACCTTCATCAATTCACATGCATGTAAACTTATATTGCAAGACAGAAATTGAAATGCTCAGAATACACTTCAATTGTTATCAAACACAAAGTAAAAATTAAGCATGAAACAATCCACAACACTTGTACTTAATTTTCTATATACAATACCCATATCTTAAGCATGCTTCATGAATATCCTTTGGTGATAGACCATTTATTAATGGATATGCTATGTTAACACTTATACTAATGTGTTCAACCGACAATTATTGTTTTTAAACTTCTTTGTTCACATATAGGTATTATATTTTAATGTGCCTAGGTTCTTTAAAGTACCTATCAATTTTTCATTATGAAGATTGTAACGGCATTATCATAATATTTCAGCGACATTGTAATAGTGTCGACAACTACAAGTCTCGAAATAAATTTTTGCAGTTATAATCCATAAATTGTAGCCTCAAAGCATGCTACATACAATATTTAATTGTTTTTCACTTTTTCATAATATTGGCCACTAGGCCAAAAACAAACCTAGTTAATCAAGAAAGAAAAAATATCATAAGTGTTCATATAAAATTTTAGATATCTCATTACTTCATACTCTTAAAAATATTTAATTTCTCTAATCCATCATTCATTACTAAGAGAAATCTAAAAAAATATAAAAATTTACTCCCACTAACTTCAAGGTATATATATATATATACTAATAAAAAATACCATTAGTGGGCAACTGACATAAGTTTATATAGAATTTTCTCAATTTACATAGCTCTTTTCTTAAACTCTCATAAATTTTTACACAAAATGTAACTCTTAATAAAAGGGAATTATTAAACCACAATAATTTCACATTTTAAAATATATGTGAAAATATTTATTTACACCCCTTTCTCTATTCGTAATGAAAACTTTAACCACAAATTTAGCTTTATGCCGTTGATTATCACCAGGGTCGTATTTTAGTCTTAAGATGCATTTACACTCGACTGTAGTGTATTAATTAGATAATTCAACGCGATCCTAAACTTCATTTTTGATAAATTGATGGCATTATGATTTTTAAAACTTGTGAAAATAAACGCGAATATTTTCTTACTCCTCTGTCAAATTCACATTCTTATGATAAACCTCGCAATCATTTAGAATATAAAACTCATTTAAGAGTTTCTTAAAACTATTCATATCCAGTAACTAAAAGAACGATTACTTTGGATGTTAAGGGAATGACATGAGTATTTTAATTTCTTTTCTAACAACATGAAGTGATTTGATACTCCCACTAATTTCACCGTTCTTTAAAGAATTTTGCATGTTTGATTTCAATAGTAAACAGTATACCCTTTTGAAATTATAGACATAATTATGAATTCCAATTCTTTTAGTGGATTATAAATCCATTCATGTACTAGACATCCCCAATCACATGGGCGTGTCAAATTGAGTAAGTAAAGTGGAATTTTTATAATACACTTTTAACCATAGATATCCATTTTTGTGTGAATAACTCATGTGGTGATGTTGACTTGTTGCGTTTGACTTGTTGTTTTATAACGACATGTTCTATGTAGGTCCACTATTCAAGGACTATAATCTCCCATTTGGAGCACGTAGATCGTTCAAAAATTGTAAAACCTTAAGGGCTCAAACATGAGTGCCAAGATTCATAAGTGACAACTCAAAGACCATTTAGTATATTAAATCAATAAAGTAAGTTTAGATTTAAAAGAGTTTGATATTCAATTATGTCACAAGATTGAAGAGTTATAATAAAGCTACTTTTAAGTTCAACATTATAATATAGGATTAGAATTGTTTTTCTTGTAAAAGTTTCATCAAAACATTATTTGTATAAACCAGCAATAAGAATACCATAATTAGGAAAATATATTCTCATATAAACTTAAAGATCTTTTGTATCCTAAAAAAAAAATCTCATGATAAAATTGACAAAAAATAGTTTGAAAGGTCATCGAGAGATTTTTGAAATGATTCCAAAATAGTATAAGATAAGGAATCCAACAAATTATGGTTTGTTTTATGATTTGTCTTATAAGCATCCTCATATCGATTTAGAACTATTTTTTGTAGCACTCTAGTTTGAAAAATAAAACAAATTATTTCATTCATATCGAACGACACATTATAATTCACACAATATAGCTTAAAAAATGCATGCTACATAATGGGTACTCATATATTAATTTATGACATTATGAGATTTTGTATAAACTTTATGCTTAATCCATTTAATAATTCTTCAAATTTTTAAAAGAGTTTCACACACTAATTCATTAATAGTGGGTTCCTCAAGTAAAACTGAATCGTAACGATTTAACATTTTTTAAGTGAAACTTATCTTATTCATTTCATTATAAGAAGTTAGTCTTGAGACCATTAAAATGGATAAAACATGAAATTTTAGATAAATAAAATGATATACAATTAATGAGATAAATAGATCACTACAGTAATGCTACGAGATGACGACACATACATTGATAATATTTTATAAATGTGGGCTTTCTTTCGTAATAACTTCGAATATTCATATATGGCTTTATTGGATGCTATGTTATGTAATTTAGATGGACGTGTTATCTAGGATAACCTTTCACCACCTAATTGCATAATTACTTAATATTTATTTCAGTTACTCAAAATCAATCTCCTTTGGAAAATTCTCTCGCTTGACGAAATAAACCCAATATACCCCATTAATATCTTTGCATATATAAGCATGATGAGTTATTACTACCACTTTTATCTTTAAATTTAATATTCACAAGCATTCTAGTTGGATCACTTTAGTGACTACCAAACTATCCATTATATAAATATTATATTATTTTATAGATTGTATAATAATTTTAAGAAGCACTAATATTTTCAAAATATATAAATGGACAGTGTACTTATAAATTAAAGAAGGTTATGGATTATTTTGAGCAACTAATATCAACCTTAATATATAAACATATTGTCCCTTAATATTAACTTCACCATTATAATCGGACTATTTGGAGCAACCAAATCAGAACAGCTTAATCATAATGGAATCATTAGTAAATTGAACACTCAAAATCATATTCGAATTTTTGGAGTAACCAAAACATAGTATTTGAATGTTATCCAAAATTTAGCATTTACAATTTATTAGATTAGAGCACTTTGGTGTAATCGTAACCTAATCGTGATATAAATACTCAGATTAAAACCTTAAGACATGCCAAAACATAGTATTTGAATGTTATCACAAAATTCAACATTTACAGTTTATTAGAGTAGACCACTTTGGTGTAATCGTAATATAAATACTGAGATGAAAACTTTAATGCATGCTTTTAATATTCCATTTCTCACACTGAAAATAATAACCATATGCACATTATCTGATATTTACAAGTTTGGAGCAATTTTGAGCACCGAATTAAACTTCATGTAAATATTAATTTCAAGCAAAAATTTAAATCTTTTGATATTAAGTTGATGCAAAAAAAATACTCATTAATGTTCATTTGATAATCACAATTGTCCCCTTGGACAATATTACAATGAACAAACCACATCATTATTGCATCAACACTCTAATATTCATAATTATATTTGGACCTAGTGACAACCAAATTTATACACAGTAATTTAATATTTACAATTATAGACTAGGAAACTTTAATGAACACCAAGTTTAGCGTAATATAAATATTAATATCAAAACCTTAACGATAATTATCAAGGTTCTAAAAAACGTGAGGCGTGACCTAGGCGTAGAGTCCAAGCCTTAAGCCTTAGAAGCCTAGGCGGATCTTGGCGTAAAAAGGTGTGAAAAGGCGTTTAGGCCTTTTTTAATATATTTTAATATTTTTTAATTATAACAAGGCTAATAAAAAATACTAAAAATGGTACATACCCAATAAAAATAATGCTGAAATGGTACATACCTGAAAAATATGTCCGTATATTTGCAATTAGGACGCCTTTTCCATATTCATGCTCCGTAAGTCATCATCATGTTATCACCCAATTCCATGCAATCAAAATTCAAAGTAGTCAATAAAATAATTTAAATAAATAATATTAATCAATATGAATAAAATCAAAATAGCCCCTTATAAAATAGAAAATGATACATACCTTGAAATTGAATACCAATATATGCATTGGGAGCCCTTTTCCATGTGCATTCTCTGCAAGTCCACATCACCCTAATAAACTTACACTACAATAATTCAAATTAAAATACTAAAACGATCCATTAGTTAGTACAATCCAAATTTCAACCAAACAACATATCTCTCAAATAAGGTAATAAATATTACAATCTTTTAAACTTAAACAAACATGTTTAATCATCTAATTCCTTATCGGACTCCAATTCAAAATCATCTTCTTCATCCATTCCATCTTCTGTACCATCCGATACAAAATCCTCTTCATCGGGTTCCCTTATTTCACTTTCATCACGGGAATTTCTACCGCTTCTTCTAGGTTGTAAAATCTCATTTGCCGCTTCTCCAGCCGTATCCCATGTAAGTCCAGAACTCGCCTCCACCCCATCCACACTCTCATCATCATCATCACAACCATCAACAATCCATAATTGTGCATTAGTAGCATCACTTGCTAGCAATTTATCCTTCTTCTTTTTCTTATCATTCTCGTTCTTCAACCTTGCATTGAATTGCACAAATACTAGATTATCCATTCTCGTGGTATCTAATTTATTCCTCTTCTTGGTGCGTATCTACATTAAGAAAACAAATAAAATATCAGGATATTAGTATACTTGAAATTACAAAACTAATAATAAAAAGCAACTAAATGGAATGATTATGTAACTTACCCCTTCAAAGACACTCAAATTTCGTTCACACCCCGATGAACTAGAAGTCAAAACAAGTATCCTTTTAGCCATTCTCTTCAAATTTGGAGTTCCACTTCCATAAAAGTCCCACCAACCAACTAGTCAATGTGAAATAAATTGAATAAGTGGGTGAGAATAATGTAAAGAGTGTGACTAATGTAAATGTACAAAAATGAAAAGAGGAATAGTAACATACTAGGGTTATAATTATCATCATTGTTCTCACATCCACTAATCGCTTGCTTTTTGCCGAATGCACCCTCCTTCTGGAAATACTTATGCAACTCAATATTTAGCACATGATTTTAGATTGCATCATCATCACGAAAGAACTTCTCAACACAAGTAATCAAATTATCTGTAATCTTTGGATCATCTTTGATACTCAAATTTTTGTAATAATAAAACGGATTCAACAAATAAATCGTTGTATGAAGTGGACTATCAATGCGACCCTTGCCTTTGGTATCAATAATGTCCAAGATCGGTTTATAATCACGCGCTTTCTTTAACGCATTTCTGATTTCCTCTATAGCCTTTACTACCTCCCCAAAAACAAACCCCATTGCAGGCTTAACATCACCATCAACAAGTCTAAGCACCTTTACTAATGGAGTGAACACTCTCAAGCACAACTCAATCAAATTCCAAAACTCATTTGGAAAAATAATAGCAAAAGCCTCCTTCCCATTTTTACTCTTAGACCATTTAGTATCATCCCACTCATTGCTAGTCATCATATTTCTCAACTCCTATTTTTTGTCAAGTAAACTTTATAAAGTTAAGAAAGAAGTAGCAAACCTTGTGACTCCCGGTCTAACTATCTCCTTCTTCGTAAATTTTCTCATCAATGACAAAGTCTTGTGATGTGCATAGATGAAAATAGCGAATGACTTTGCCTTTTGGATCACATTTTTAAAGGTGGGAAGCTTAGAAATCCCCTCAAGCATGAGGTTAATAGTGTGGGTAGCACATGAGGTCCAAAAGATGTTTGGCCTTTCTAAAGCCAATAAATTCGTCGCCGCCATATTGTTAGTTGCATTATCAGTCACCACCTGAATCACATTTTCTGGCCCAATATCTTTAATACACCCATTCACATACTCAAATATGTAATTACCGGTGTTAGCATCACCCGACGCTTCCTTTAAAGAAAGAAATGTGGTACCTAACTTACAATTCACGCACAAATTCATTACACTTCTCCTTTTTCAATCACTCCAAGCATCGGTCATGATTGAACACCCATTCGCTTTCCACTCCTCCTCTTGCTTTTTAAGTTCTTTTTTGGTGGACTCCATCTCCCCCTTTAAAAGAGGCTCCCTCAGTTGGTACTGCGAAAGGGGTTGGTAACCCGGGCCATATAACCCAACCGCATCAATAAAATTCTTGAAGCTATCATTGTCAATTGCATTAAAATGTACCCCCGCTTCATATATCCACTTCTCCAAATATTGATGAACCGCTAATGCCCTTTTCTTGTCAACAACATCGTTAATATTTTATTGATTCTTCTCCATGCAAGCAGATAAATATGAGTCATCCAACCTTATTTCCCTCGTAAATTGATCCATGGGACCACGAAAATCCCTTTTACGACTCACACGTACCTTTAAGACTTTCAGTTTCTTCTTCATCCTCCTCCTCATTCGTTAAACTTACCTCACTCCTCCTACTTTTATCACTCACCAATTTTTGAACTTCCTTATGTTTCGCCTCTTCAAGCGCCTCAATACATTTGGCCTTTTGCTCTTCATTAGCCTTACTACATGGTGCAATACCCCACCCCTTGATTCCAGATACATAAATTTTATGTCTATAGATTCCTGCTTTAGTAATTTTTCCACACAATGTGCACTTGATATCATTATTGTCTTTTGGATTCGCACGAATCGCGGTTTTCCATCCAACATCACTAAGATCTTTCTTTGATGATGCCTCATTGGATGCCATCAATGAAGATTCATTTGAATCCATTAACCTATATTGAAAACAGAAACAGATGACAAAAACAGAAAAAGATTAACAATTAATGTACAAAAACAGTTTGCAAAAAAAAATAGAAATCAAATTTGCAGATTAACAAATACAAATTATGGATTGAAAATAAAAGAACAAATCTTATAGATCTACAAAATACATATCATGGAGAAAAGATAAAATGTCAACGCTAAACAAAATTATAAATGGATATTTGTTAGTGCCTCTTCAATGCTGAACTGTTTCCTAAACTCAGGTTTTAACTTTGCATATTTTCTTCCAATTCATCTCAATCTATAATATAAAGAAAAGAAAATTTTAATTTTTGGTTCGTATTCAAAACAAATACACAAAATTGAACTTAAATCCCTATTCCAAGTCAAGCAAGAAAGGCAATTACATACACTGGCACTTTTAACAGTCATCCTATGCAGTCCCCATTTTGTTTAATAGAGTTTAACTGTTATGAATGTGAAGACACAAACACACAAACAAAAAGGCAAGATGCTTGCTAAGACCCTAACAAACATAGAAACGGGTATATGATTACCCGTAAAATATGATTACAAAGACCCTAAACCTGCATATGAATCACACTTTACAACAATAAATAATAAACATGAATGAAAACAAACCCATAAAAAATGGATGGAAAAGAAAACATGAAACACAAATTACAGCAACCTAGAAACAAACCCATAAAATACAGTTAGTACAATGAAATTCACATGTGAGAACACCTAAAACTTCAGCGTGAGAAGTATAGTGGAGAACTCGGCGTGAGAAGAAAAGTGGAGAACTCAGCGTGAGAAAAAAAGTGGAGAACTTTTTTTGTTGCTTGCTTACCCGAGTTCAGCGTGAGAAAAAAAGTGGAGAACTCCTTGTACAGTTAACAGGGCACGCCGATCGTGAGAAGACTGGCACAAAAAGGTTTTTTTTTTAGAACAAAATGACAAAGCACAAATTAGGTTTAGAACTCCTTGTATAGTTAACGAATGCGTGTTTTTTTTTTGGTTTAAAAGCTACCAAAACGATGTCGTTTTGGTTAACCCCGAAAATTAAAAAAAAAATGCCGCCTAAGGCGCATTTTATCTTCAAAAAAATGCATTTTTTTACGCCTTTTTTAAAAAAAATGTTGATCACGCCTTTGTCCACGCCTAGGCCCTAAACGGGGCGTATCAAAAAAGCCTTGCGCCTAGGCGCATTTTTTAGAACACTGATAATTATAATAGTCATAACAATCTTTAATGCATACCAAAAATATTATGACAGCCAAATAAGGTAAGACAATTGATACACTTATTAAAACACATAAAATGGAGAAATTCATAATTTTCAATAACTAAAATTTGAGTAATCACTACAAAAGAGTTGAGAAAACTTAAAAAAAATCTCCAATAAGTGAAATAAAAAAAAATGTAGAAATAAATAGCTATTAATTTTATTACCAAATATGATAAATTTAAGGTTTTGAGCGCTTAAACATGCTCAAATAGTCAAAACAATGTGTTCATCACCAAAAATGGTGACTTTTTTTTATCATTAGATCATTTCGGATTGACATAAAAAAATCATAAAATCCCGAGTAAGTCGAAAATTTTAATTTTAATTATAGTTTATTATATGCATAAGAAAAGTGTCATTGAAAATGTCTCAAAATTTTAGATTTACAGTTTTATAAAATAAGTATATTTAAAGAAATAATTAAATTACCACAAAAGAAAATCACTATAAGGAACCAAATCAAATTTTAATCTAGTCATAAATATTGGAACCTAACAATCTCGTCTTATGAAATTTTCTTTTATGTGGTTATAGAGATATATCAATTAATTCACTAGGTTTTACTCACAAAGATTCTAAGTTGGTTTATCCTTAATTGCACTTTAAATATTTAATTTCTAGAGTGTGCAAATTTTTTTACTTTTATGGAACATACATGCACACACATATTACGTAATGTACGTAAAAATCAATGCCTCTAAAAAAAATATTATACGCAAAATTCAATGGATAATCAAGGGTTCAAATATATATACATACACAACAATCTAATATTTATAACTATAGATTAAAATACTTTGATGTCTTCCTAATCTAACATCATATAAATATTAGTGTCGAAACATTAATTCATAAATATATTAGAACCTTTGGACAACTAAATATAGATTATATACAACAATCTAATTTATCGAAAATATTATTATCAAATCCATAATCATACATCTAATATTCAAAACTTTATATTTAAACATTTGGTCAATACCAAATAATACGTAACATAAATATTAGAACAACCATTTAATGTTAAAAAATATATATGTAGTGATTTGTACCATAAATTATGGAAATATAATTTATTTTTTAAAAAATAAAAATTTTGAGTTATTACTACAGTAACATAAACAATCTCTTCAGGATCACTCTCCAATTCGTGAGATCATAAAATTCATTTTTAAGCGAGAGTTATTAGCATCGACCTTATTATCAAAAATGGTAAAAATGTATTTTTAGGGGTTTAAACGATGTCTAATCATCGAGATAGGGTGGTGCCCATAGTTTTAAATCGGGTTTTGTTTATTTCGATATTTCCAGGTGACCATAAAAATTGCGTACAATTCCGAGCAATAAAAGAAAATATGTCACTAAAAACGTCATTAATTTTTTTACCCGAATTCTTTTTGTAGGCCAAAACTCTTAATGGGCAATCATGAGATCAGAAACCTGAGCTTTGATACCACATGTAAACATAAACAAAAGATCATGTAATTAACAATTTTATATGGATCTATAAGTCTAACACGTGAATATCTAAGTATATATGTTATTTATTCTTTAATCATACAAAGCACTGTATATTATATATTTGACATTATGATCTTAGATCAATATGATTATCACATATAACCATTATGTGAAACGTAAAATGATATTATAATTACATGCCTCCAATCTGTCACAACTAAAAAGATTAGCAAAGCAGTCGACCTTAACGATGTCTGATCGGGCTGATTTTCATATTACGACTTCATCTCGTCTTTGATAAAATCGTGTTCCCGTTTCAGTGCATTTTAACGGTTAGATCTTCTTCTATTGTTAAAGCACTGTTTCAAAATTAAATTTCATTGAGAATTTAGATTTCTCTTCCTTATCCTATAATTTCATAGTGTGTCTAAAAAATCAATCGCTTTTTTGTAGGGAGAGACAAGATCCAAATCTCCAATAGTCACTTAATCTCAACCCTCCATCAAGGTATATACTCAAGAGTCCTTTTGACTCTTGGTATTTGGAGTACTCTTTCATTAACCAAAGTGACTCTTAGTATTAATATAATTATGGAGCACATTATGGATAATTATTATTTAAAATAATTTTAACAATCTCTCTCTCTATATATATGCAAACTATAGAATATTAATATATAATATGCACTTGAAAGTCACATTGGATTCTTGAAACAAAACTACGAAAATAACATCAAACCCAAACTTTTCAACAACAAATGAGACTTAAAAAAATAAAATCTAAAAATAAGGAAGTATAATCATAAATTGAAGTGTTAATCTCTGATTAAAAGGGGTGATTTGGGTGGAAATGGGGTTTTGGGAAGTTAGGGCTTGAGTAGAGAGAAAATAGGTTGGGAAGGTTGAAATGAAAAAATTGGGACTGTTATGTTATTAATAGGCTGAACTTATAAAGTACCAGGACCCGAATCGATTGGGATATCGAGCGAATTGATTCGCCCCCTGATACTTCCAATGTTTTGAGAGGAGAAAAACAAGAGCATTTTGGTTGGAATAATTTTTGTTGCATTATATGCTTAGACTCACTATTAAAACAACACTAATCAAAACAATATAAATATATATATATATATATACATATATATATATATATATATATATATATATATATATATATATATATATATATATATATATATATATATATATAATGGAATTCAAATTCCAAGATTGTCAGGATTGCGTGCGATAAAAAAAATTAGGATCAAGTCCTATTTGACCCCTAAACGAGGGTTTCCCTCAAGAAGTCCAACAAAAAACCCACTTATATCACAAGAACAATAATATGGAGATGAATATCCACAATTTCAACTAATGCAACCCCAGTAATGCTTTCGGCTCCACCCGATATCTTGTAAAATGGTATCTAAATCCAAAGATGTGATGAACACCATTGTGACTAGTTTTTTTAGGGTAGATATCATGATTAGTAATCATATGAGGATGACACAAAAGTGGGAGTGATGAGTCACACGCACTAACGCAATATCAAGAATAATTCGACATTGATGTCGGACACATTAACGTTGATTTGAAATTCCGCCTCAATGACGACTCCTTTAAATTTGAGATTTTGGGTGGAATCGAGTCGTCGAGCGGGTCTTGGATATTTTTCCCAATGTGCGCTCATGGTAGGTGGATTGCAATGAGGAATTCACATGTCCTATGAAATCACTATCATTAATTCCTCCTCAAAGAAATGTAACAACCCAGGTTTTTGAGCGGCTATTTTATATTATTTTGCCCGATGGGCTAATTTTATAAAAAAGGGGAAGTTGGAGTAAATATTATTTCCCGTGAGATTTAGGGATAATATTTACTATGTTTTGTCTATTTACCGTTATGAGAAGGTAAATAGCATTATATTGTGATATATTGCGTCGTTATATGTAAAACGACGGTTATGACCTATACTTTAAGTTGGGTAAAATTAATGAAATAAAATAAAATTGGAACGTAAAATTTGTTCATATTTTTTTGAATGCCAAAATAAGGGGTACGGTTGTTTTTAGAATAGCTGAGATAGTCGAAATAAGTGTCAAGTTGTATTTTTGGAGATTTGGGCACTTTTTGTGGGTTATGACTCAAATTAAGTGGTTACGAGTCATTTTAATGGTGTATTAACAATTAAAAGAGGGCATTTATGTTTTAAGACCCGTTTAAGTTCCCCCACCCCTTTTTCTTTCTTCATTTGTGAGAAAAGCCAAAGGAGAGAGAGAGAGAGAGAGAGAGAAGAGAGAGTTGGGAGAAATGGAGAAAAAAAGAGAAAATGGAGATTTGGGCCGGATTTCCGTTGCTACCGGAGGTGGATCAGAGACTACACACCTCTAGGCAAGTTTCTTACTTGCTAGATATGATTTAATGTGATAAATTTCATGTGTAGTTAAGTTTTGGAGATTTAAACCCTAAGTGGGTTCTTTGTTGATTTTGAGGATTTAACCCTTAAATCTTAGTTTTGATTTGATTTGAGGATAAATTATGTGTTATAAATTGTGTAGAAATAATTTGGGAGAATTAGTTGTTGTTGATGTTGTCTAAAATGGAAGATTTGAGATTTTTGGGTTTTAGGGTTCAAACAAATCGTAGCCCAACTTGGGATTTTTGCAGGACCGAATCGATTCGGCCCTAAGGGCGAATCGATTCGGATAAGGGATAGCTTACAGGTTTGGGCAAACCCAATCGGTTCGGTTTGGGACCGAATTGATTCGGCAATTACAGGAAGTCAGGTACTTTTAGGCGAACCGATTCGCAAGGGGCGAATCGATTCGGCCCTAGGGGCGATCGATTCGGGTCCCCTGTTTTTGTGAGATTTTTTCCTAGTTTAAATTTTTATCCCTTTTCTTTTAGGTCCAAGGTTTAGGAACCTTCCTTTGGAAAGTAATGGGGGGTCCTAGGGGTGGTTTTGGGTAGACTAATGTCCTAGGACTAAACGGGATGATTAGGATTACCCCGAGGGCTAGTTTGTGTAGGTTGATGTCCGTATGATATAGGAGATTAACCAAAAGATAAATTGGAGATAAAAATGTGTCTGTTGAGACATTTGGGAGATACTCCTTGAGGGAGACTCACTTTAATGGTTCATGTAATTGTATGAACTTTTGGAGACTAGTTTGAAGTTTATGGCACTTCGGGTCTTAGGTCAATATTAAAATATGACACTAAGAATAAGAAAGACATATGTTAATATGTAGTACTAAATGAATAGGTACAAATGATTTTGAGAATTGTAAAAGTGGTTGTTTTCAAAATGGAAAAAGTAAATGTTTTCATAAATGATAATTTATGATTACACACCTCCCTAAATCGCTATCATAAGGGAAGTTGCGGGCGTGGTGAAGCCTCCTGACTAATGAATGTAGGGTGAATATAGTACCTAGGCCATATGGCGTTTATTATACTGCGATGGTTAGGAGATTCTGGGTGTGGTCTTGACTTTCCCGCAGGCATATGTCCGCTTCCCCACGTTTGTTAGGTTCCCAGGTTATCTTGTTTGATGGGACCTGGAAAATGATAGCCATTTAGGGGAGCGTCCATTGGGGAAACTCGGAGGGACGGTCTTAAATTTTATTAAAGCAATCCATGTTAATGAATTGGCTTTAATTATATTTCCCGGATGGAAGAAGGGAAATGGGATATATGGTTTGGCTTCGGATACATTTTCCGGATGGAAGAAGGGAGATGGAAGCATATGGTATACAAAAGTATTTTTATGATAATAAAAATGACTTTTGGTTACACTTCCTGGATGAAAGAAGGGAAGTGGGATTTTATGAAAAAAGGATAAAGCATTTTTATGTTAATAAAACTTGCTTTAAAAATATTTTTTTCCTGGATGGAAGAAAGGAAATAAAATTGGTAAAGAAATTGTTGAAATGAGATTAATTGGTAAACATTTGATAAAATGTTGTACCATTTATATATATTCCTAAAGAAATAGGTATTATGCTTTTAGATGGTGAATGGATTTAGTTATATTTCTTTGAGTAGCTGTAGATGGTTTCCCATTTATGTATATATTAATTCTGTGCCGAGGGTCTAATGGGATCTCGACGATCGACCTTGCCTCAGTAGTAGTGTATCGGGGGGGTTCCTTATTTGGATTTTGCTTTGCGAGACACCCCGCGCACGAATAGGGTATAGTGTTGAGACTGGGGAGAAGTTTATCCCTTAGCACTATGTTAAAGGAAATTGAATTAGATGGCTATATATGTCAATATTGTACTTGGGGTCTAATGGATATCGATGATCGACCTTTCCTAGTAGTAGTGTATCGGGGGGTTCCTTGTTTGGATTTCGCTTTGCGAGACACCCCACGCATGAATAAGGGCATAGTGTTGTGACTGGGGAGAAGTTAGCCTTTAGTACTTGGATTAATTAAGACAGGGTCTAATGTATCTCGACGATCAACCTTGATTAGTAGTAGTGTATCGGGGGTGTTCCTTGTTTGAATTTTGCTTTGCGAGACACCCCACGCACGAATAAGGGCATAGTGTTGAGACTGGAGAGGAGTTAGCCTTCTGTTCTGTGTTTAACTAGAGCATTCATTGATATTGCGCTAGGTTGCTTTTAAATTTGAGAGGTGAGAAATATATTGTTAATTGCGAGAGATTTACGCACTTGACTGTCATGCATTTTGTCACATGGGAATCATATCAAACCGGGCCCTGACCCGTATCTATATTTCTTTGCTTTGCATATGCTCTTTTCCGTACAAGTGCTCTACCGCATGGACACCCGTATTTACATTTCCATTTCGGTTGTTATGGAGCTACGGCATATTGCGGATGTCGTAGGGCATTGTTTAGACGCTTCTTTCTATTGTACTCTAGTTATGTTCAGTTTATTTATTCGGGCGTGTTTAACCAAGCATTGCACTCATTTATTATATTGTAAATATTGGAAATGTAATACTCGGTGTAACTATTTGAATTGGTCTGTTCACCGACAGCTTATTCGGTGATTATTTATGATATTGTCGTTCTTTATTTATCGATTTTTTTTATATCCACCGCTTTTGCAAATGGGATTGTCTAAGTGTTTTTATTTTACTTTCAAAATTTTAAATTTGACGGTCCGTTTTCTAATATGATTGGTGGTTATCTCGTACTATTATTTTAATTGACAGTGATGTTGAGAATGGACCATCTATGATTCCTGTGATTATTAGAGTATTGGGCTAGCCACCTATTATTTTAGTATTTTAAAATGATTTTTAAATGTTTTTAACTCTTGGAGTTGTTTTGACTTCCAACTCTTCATTTATTTGCCTTATTTAAAGGAGTCTCTTGGAATTCTAACTCTTCATTTCTTTGCATTATAAAAGGAAGTCATGGGCAACCTTTTTAACCTACTTTTGGCACAAATTTTGGCAACAAATATATTTTATATTCCTCTTCTTTTTAATTATACTTTGGCCCTTGAGATTTGTGAGCTCCAACCTTAGATTAGAGGTGTTCTTGGGGCTATTTTGTTGGAGGTTCTTGGAGGAGCTTTTGTAGATCTCTTGAGTTGATCTTGAGGATGTGATCAGTGGTTTCTCATCATGGTTTGAGGTATGGGGTTTTACACAATATGCTCCTTAAATCTCGCGAGTGTCATTCTCTTTGAATTCTTGTTTAATTGAACTCATATTTGAATTGATAAATTCATTGAAATCTGGAAAATAATTGTTGATATTATTTTGATTCACGTGGTATCATTATATTGTTGTTGAGCACGTCGTCATGAGATTTTAATATGGCACGGATGTTGGGCACCCGCCAAAATTCCTGTTTCCCGGGCTATGGCTTGATAAAGCATATACGGATGTGGTGAGGCCTGGTGACCCATTGATGTGTTATTGAAAAATTATAATGATGAAATGCTATTGAGATTTGCATTTTGATTTGAATATTCGTACTCGTGTTGTTACGTTTTATTCGTTGCTAATCCATATTTGTTGAGCATAATTCATGTCGTATTGTGTACTTCCCCATATTTTCTTTTAGTGGCAGGTTAGAGCGGATTTTGGGGCGCTATGGAGATTGATTTTAGCGAGGATTGTTTGGGAAAGATTTGTATTATTTTGATGTATAGAGCTTTGGAGATTTGTATTTTATTTTCGAGTTAGTTGTTGTAATTTTAATTCGAGAGACTTGTTGTATTTGAAGAATTAAGATTAGTGGATTTATATTATTGTGGGTTTATTTAGATGCTCTATACCTTGTCAGAGCATCAGGTTCTAGAGTCCTTAGGAATCTGTGCGGATGTATCACGCTTTCAACGTTACTTCTGATTTGATATAGAGCCCTAAGATTAAGATCATTGATCTCTCTTGTGAGATTTCGTTCTCCTGCTATAATAAGAGGACCCCAAAAATCTTTTGCGCGATCGTGTGCGACTAGTAAGTCGTCAGATGATGGGCATCAAGGGAGGTTGTCGTGAAGGCGTCGCGAGACGGGATTTCTAAGAGCTGTAAGTTGTAGTCAGGGATGTGGGCCGCTTTATAGGTCGCTCCCTTTTGTAGCATTTTCTCATATTGCTACTGTGACTACTAAGTACAGTAGAGTTGATTTTCCATGTGCCGCTGTCAGTAGAGAGTGGTACTAAGCTTGGGATTCCAAGCAATGTCAATCTAAAGATTGAGGAGTCCTTGATGAGGACCACATGTTGAAGCTCGATCGGATTGGAGATAGTGTAATCTCATTCGGTGGAAGTATTAGGCCCGGGAGTTTTGGCTTAGAGAGGGGTATAAAAGTGCCCAGGTGCAAAGATTAGAGGAAAATCTTTCACCATTGGAGTAAGGTTGAAGTGGCGAAAATGGTAGTCGCCATAGTAGGGTGGTGCAAGAAGTTTTGCCCAAAAAGAGAGAACCCTTCGATAGAAAGATAGGCTCACGAGTAAGTGTTTTTAACACTTCAGGAGAAGTAGTATTCACGAGGCCTCATCGGTGGACATCCACCCGGGGAAGGCTCATTGAACCAAGGCGGAGGAGGCGAGTAGAATGTTCTCTTTGCTAAAGAAGTTAAGGGAACCACGCGAGAAATCGCTAGAATGGTTATAAGATGGTGTAGTATTATATTTACCCTAGATGCGGGTGTGTATATCGAGCTTGTGGTAGTGTCAATATTATAATAGTAAGTATACTTATATGACTTCCATGAGAGGGAAGTTCTATATTTTCTTTCACTCGTTATGGGGCGAGTGATGATATGTGTGGTATGTGCTACTTGTATTATATGTAATATACGAGTAGAGATATTTCTAGTTGGTTGGGGTGATAGCAAGCGATTAAATCGCGAGGCTATCTTATTTCTAGTTCTAGAGAATAACTAGTTGTTCTATAATATCTCTCCTAGATATAGGATTGAGACTTTATAGGGGTGGTTTACGGTATGTAGGTAGTTTTCATTTTTATTTGTCTTGCTTCAATTATTTTGCTTGATTGTTTGCTCACTGTGTTTGCTTTGCTTGTGTATGATATTGCCTTCTCTCCACGACCAACAAGTTAAGGGAATTGTGTCGGAGGGGTTCCTTGTTTGGATTTTTCTTTGCGAGACACTCCGCGCATGAACCTTAACGAAGTTGGTATTGGAGATATGTTGCATTTCTCTTTCTTCCTTTCTTTTCTTTCTTTATGTTGGTTGAGATGATGGGTTGGAAAGGTTTAGCTGAGAATCACGTAAATGAGTGATTAGAGGGCTAAGTTGATGTGAGAGATATGAGCACTGTGATAGTTTTCCCTCTGATCGATGTGGGGGAAGACTAAGATATGAAAGTTGAATAGAGACTTATGATTAAGCCTTAATGAGAAGGCCATTTATAAAGATGTGTATATGTGTATATCGAGATAAAGTGGTTGTGGCATCTTACAGAAAGTAAATGCCTCAGTTGATTAATATGGTAAAACTTAAAAGTAGAAGTGCATTAGTAGAGTTACGAGTTAGGACTTTAGCAGTCCCGATCATGTGTCTTCGACCGTTACTTCTCGACGACCGACGATGCGAGGTAGTAGTGTAACGAGAGGGTTCCTTGTTTGGATTTCGCCTCGGCGAGACGTCCCACGCATGAAACCAAGCTAATGTTGGAAGTCGAGAAAGGTCTTGGACACTAGGGACATAATTAGTATAATACTTATACTACTAGATTAGGGTGTAAATCGACTTTAGGGTTTTTAGGACGAAAGGCCCTTAAGGCATGCAATATTTGTTTTAGGAAGGTGGTAGGGAGTTGACCACAATAGGCTTGTGGGTTAACTCTAAGCGGTATTAGGTCTCTAGAATGAAGATGTATAGGATCTCGAGTGATTCGAAATGTTAGGCCATAGAAGGTGGGGCCTTTCTTAGATAACGCGTTACGTCGGTAACCTATCTTCAGAGGAGTTGAAGTATGAGCTGACTTTTACTCCTGCATTCGTGTTGTTATGATCGAGAGTGGATTCGATGAACGAGTCTTTGCGAGGAACGGGAAGTATTAATACAGGAGCATGGACCCATTGTTTATGCGTCTCACAGACTTAACCTTCGTGAGAAGTGTTATCCCCCGCTTAATTTTGAGTTCATAGTGGTAGTATTTGCCTTAAATAATAAAGGCACTACTTCCTGGGCAGGAATTTGGTCTTTTCATGAGCGAGAAGTTAGAGTTCATGAAGGACTATCAATTGGATATTCCCTTTCGTTAAGGGAATGCGAATAGGAGTAAGTAGTGTTGGGGTGAGCGATTATAAGTTAGCGTAGTCATCCCCTAGTAAGGGTGTAATGTAATTCGGGAAGTAAGGCAATTTGTGCCGAGATATGTAGGTATCTCCTTCCGTAGTAGAACGGTAGGATCGATAGTTCGTAAGGAACAATTTAGTACTACGTTAGAGCACGATGTTGTGGACTAAGATCGGATAGAGATGACCTTGGTCCGAGTCGTATGTGGATGCCGCACTACTGAGGGGTTTGCTAGATTGATAGAATGATAGTTTAATATAGTATACCTTTATATGGTTATACGTTGCGCCTGAATTTTGAGGGCAAAATTCCTTTCTAAGGGGGGGAGTATGTAACAACCCTTGTTTTTGAGCGGCTATTTTATATTATTTTGCCCGATGGACTAATTTTATAAAATAGGGGAAGTTGGAGTAAATATTATTTCCCGTGATATTTAGGGAGAATATTTACTATGTTTTGTCTATTTACCGTTATGAGAAGGTAAATAACATTATATTCTGATATATTGCGTCGTTATATGTAAAACGACGGTTATGACCTATACTTTAAGTTGGGTAAAATTAATGAAATAAAATAAAATTGGAACATAAAATTTGTTCATATTTTTTCGAATGCCAAAATAGGGGGTGCGGTTGTTTTTAGAATAGCTGAGATAGTCGAAATAAGTGCCAAGTTGTATTTTTGGAGATTTGGGCACTTTTTGTGGGTTATGACTCAATTAAGTGGTTACGAGTCATTTTAATGGTGTATTAACAATTAAAAGAGGGCATTTATGTTTTAAGACCCGTTTAAGTTCCCCCACCCCTTTTTCTTTCTTCATTTGTTAGAAAAGCCAAAGGAGAGAGAGAGAGAGAGAGAGAGTTGGGAGAAATGAAGAAAAAGAGAGAAAATGGAGATTTGGGCTGGATTTCCGTTGCTACCGGAGGTGGATCAGAGACTACGAACCTCGAGGCAAGTTTCTTACTTTCTAGATGTGATTTAATGTGATAAATTGCATGTGTAGTTAAGTTTTGGAGATTTAAACCCCAAATGGGTTCTTTGTTGATTTTGAGGATTTAACCCTTAAATCTTAGTTTTGATTTGATTTGAGGATAAATTATGTGTTATAAATTGTGTAGAAATAATTTGGGAGAATTAGTTATTGTTGATGTTGGCTAAAATGGAAGATTTGATATTTTGGGGTTTTAGGGTTCAAACAACCCGTAGCCCAACTTGGGATTTTTGCAGGACCGAATCGATTCGGCCCTAAGGGAGAATCGATTCGGATAAGGGATAGCTTACAGGTCTGGGCAAACCGAATCGGTTCGGTTTGGGACCGAATCGATTCGGCAATTACAGGAAGTCAGGTTTGCTCACCGAATCGATTCGGCCTTTTAGGCGAACCGATTCGCAAGGGGTGAATCGATCCGGGTCCCGTGTTTTTGTGAGATTTTTTCCTAGTTTAAATTTTTAGCCCTTTTCTTTTAGGTCCAAGGTTTAGGAACCTTCCTTTGGGAAGTAATGGGGAGTCCTAGGGGTGGTTTTGGGTAGACTAATGTCCTAGGATTAAACTGGATGATTAGGATTACCCCGAGGGCTGGTTTGTGTAGGTTAATGTCCGTATGATATAGGAGATTAATCGAAAGATAAATTGGAGATAAAAATGTGTCTGTTGAGACATTTGGGAGATACTCCTTGAGGGAGACTCACTTTAATGGTTCACGTAATTGTATGAACTTTTGGAGACTAGTTTGAAGTTTATGGCACTTCGGGTCTTAGGTCATTAACAAAATATGACACTAAGAATAAGAAATACATATGCTAATATGTAGTACTAAATGAATAGGTACAAATGATTTTGAGAATTGTAAAAGTGGATGTTTTCAAAATGGAAAAAGTAAATGTTTTCATAAATGATAATTTATGCTTACACGCCTCCCTAAATCGCTATCATAAGGGAAGTTGCGCGCGCTTGGTGAAGCCCCCTGACTAATGAATGCAGGGTGGATATAGTCCCTAGGCCATATGGCGTTTATTATACTGCGATGGTTAGGAGATTCTGGGTGTGGTCTTGACTTTCCCGCAGGCATATGTCCGCTTCCCCACGTTTGTTAGGTTCCCAGGTTGTCTTGTTTGATGGCCCCTGGAAGATAATAGCCATTTAGGGGCGCGCCCAGTGGGTAAACTCGGAGGGACGGTCTTAGATTTTATTAAATCAATCCATGTTAATGAATTGGCTTTAATTACATTTCCCGGATAGAAGAAGGGAAATGGGATATATGGTTTGGCTTCGGATACATTTCCCGGATGGAAGAAGGGAGATGGAAGCATATGGTATATACAAAAGTATTTTTATGATAATAAAAATGACTTTTGGTTACACTTCCTGGATGAAAGAAGGGAAGTGGGATTTTATGAAAAAGGATAAAACATTTTTATGTTAATAAAACTTGCTTTAAAAATATTTTTTTCCTGGATGGAAGAAAGGAAATAAAATTGGTAAAGAAATTGTCGAAATGAGATTAATTGGTAAACATTTGATAAAATGTTGTACCATTTATATATATTCCTAAAGAAATAGGAATTATGCTTTTAGATGGTGAATGGATTTAGTTATGTTTCTTTGAGTAGCTGTAGATGGTTTCCCATTTATGTATATATTAATTATGTGCTGAGGGTCTAATTGGATCTCGACGATCGACCTTGCCTAAGTAATAGTATATCAGGGGGTTCCTTGTTTGGATTTCGCTTTGCGAGACACCCCACACACGAAGAGGGCATAGTGTTGAGACTGGAGAGAAGTTTAGCCCTTAGCACTATGTTTAAGGAAATTAAATTAGATGACTATATATGTCAATATTGTACTTAGGGTCTAATGGATCTCGATGATCGACCTTGCCTAGTAGTAGTGTATCGGGGGGGTTTCTTATTTGGATTTCGCTTTGCGATACACCCCACGCACGAATTAGGGCATAGTGTTGTGACTGGGGAGAAGTTAGCCTTTAGTACTTGGATTAATTAGGACAGGGTCTAATGTATCTCGATGATCAAAGTAGTAGTGTATCGGTGGGGGTGGGGGTGGTTCCTTGTTTGGATTTCGCTTTGCGAGACACCCCACGCACGAATAAGGGCATAGTGTTGAGACTGGAGAGGAGTTAGCCGTTCTTTGTTTAACTAGAGCATTCATTGATATTGCGCTAGGTTGCTTTTAGATTTGAGAGGTGAGAAATATATTGTTAATTTCGAGAGATTTACGCACTTAACTGCCATGCATTTTGTCACATGGGAATCATATCAATCCGGGCCCTGACCCGTATCTATATTTCTTTGCCTTGCATATGCTCTTTGCCGTACAGGTGCTCTACCGCATGGACACCCGTATTTACATTTCCATTCCGGTTGTTATGGCGTTACGACATATTGCGGATGTCGTAGGGCATTGTTTAGACGCTTCTTTCTATTGTACTCTAGTTATGTTCAGTTTATTTATTCGGGCGTGTTTTACTAAGCATTGCACTCATTTATTATATTGTAAATATTGGAAATGTAATACTCGGTGTAACTATTTGTATTGGTCTGTTCACCGACAGCTTATTCGGTGATTATTTATGATATTGTCGTTCTTTATTTATCGATTTTTTTGATATCCACCGCTTTTACAAATGGGATTGTCTTAGTGTTTTTCTTTTACTTGCGAAATTTTAAATTTGACGGTCTGTTTTCTAATATGATTGGTGGTTATCTCGTACTATTATTTTAATTGACAGTGATGTTGAGAATGGACCATCTATGATTCTTGTGATTATTAGAGTATTGGGCTGGCCACCTATTATTTTAGTAGGCGGGTTGTTACAAGAAATCCATAGAGATTGTTAGCAAGCTGCCAAACTCGTTAGAATTGGGGACACCCTTATAGGACTCTTCGCCTTCACCCCCTCATTTATTTCTAACACCCTGCACATGTCAAATTCTCGGTTTCACATTCCCAACTCAAGAAAATCTTTCCACCTCCTTGTTCTCTTATAACACCGCCTTGACAAAATTCACCCCCTTAACGCATCCTCGTCAATTGAGATTTGTTATACATTGAAAATATTGGCATTCAATGACATAATCTCAAAGAATAAATTTAGGGGTAATTATATCTAGGTCCCATTTATTGGGTCAACAAGCTTATAAGTCCTATTGACTTTTTAATAATCCCATAGGTCCTATTCCAACTTTTCAGGAATTTTTTTCACAATTTTACCCTTTTAAAACCAACTATCCGTAACTTCCTTGAGGAAGTTACATAAGTGGTTGGACTTTTTTTTTAATCTCTAAATGATCATAACTTTTGATTCACAAATCCTTTTTTCGCAAAATTACTATTTTTGAAATCTGCTCGACGAGATCTATCAAACAAGATCCATGAAGACTATAAAATTCCAAAGAAAAAAATTTACACAAACAGTAAACTTTACTGTATGCACTAGAATATGAAATAGTTTTATATCTGTGACATTTCACAAACAGACAGTAACATTTACTGTGGTAATACTACACAGTAAATATATATATATATATATATATATATATATACATCCGGAGGATCCAAACCCTCTTTTTTTCAAAAATACCTTATATTTAAAGGTTCGCGCTAACGGCATCCAAAATACCACCATTGTTGGAGCTTCGACGACCTTCGTCAGAGCTCCGATTTGGGGTGGGTAAGGGTGGCATGTGGTGCCGCTGGCGCGGACCTTTGAAAATAAGAGACTTTTGAATAAATGGGCTTTGGATCCACCGGAGTATCATGGGGTGCCGCTGGCGCGGACCTTTGAAAATAAGATTGGATCAATGGGATAGGGATCATCTGGAGCGCCAATTTGGGGTGAATAAGGGTGGCACAGAACTTTAAAAATTTACGAGCATATTGGATATATATATATATATATATATATATAGTTTGTAAAAATGTCATAGATATTAAACTTTATTGTATACACCAGAAAATGAAATAGTTTTATATTTGTGACATTTTCACAAACAATAACATTTACTGTGATAATATATTTATGAAATAGTTTTATATATATAACATTTTCACAAACAGTAACATTTACTGAGTTAATATTACACAATATATATATATAACATTTTCACAAACAGTAACATTTACTGAGTTAATATTACATAATATATATATACACACACACACACACACACACACACACACACACACACACACACACACACACACACGGTAGATCCAAACCACTATTTTTTTTCAAAATTACCATATTTTTAAATGTTTACGCTAGCGACATTCAATCCCCACCACTACCCACCCCCATTGTCGGAGCTTCAACGACTTTCATCAGAGCTATGGTTTGGGTTGGTAGTAGTGGCATAGGGTGCTGCTGGTGCGGACCTCTGAAATTAAGAGAATATTAGATAAATGGATTTTGGATCCACCGGAGCTCCGATTTGGGGTGAGTAGGGGTGGCATTGAGTTAGGTTTATATCTATAACATTTTCACAAGCATTAACATTTACTGTTTGTGAAAATGTTACATCGGCATCCCATGTCACCCCAAATGAGATCTCTGATGAAGGTTGTTGGAGCTCCGATAATTGGGGTTGGTGGTGGTCGGGATTAGATACCGCTAGCGCGAGGCGTTAAAAATAAGACAATATCAGAAAAAAGAGGTTTGGATCCACCGTATATATATATATATATATATATATATATATGTTATAACACAGTAAATGTTAACGTTTGTAAAAATATTATAGATATAAACCTAACCCAATGTCACCCCTACTCACCCCAAATCGAAGCGCTAGTGGATCCAAACTCTATTTATCTAATATTCTCTTAATTTCAGAGGTCCGCTCCAGCGACACCCTATGCTACTACTACCCACCTAAATCATAGCTCTGATGAAAGTCGTTGAAGCCTCGACAATTGGGGTGGGTAGTGGTGAGGATTGAATTTTGCTAGCATAAACCTTTAAAAATATGGTAATTTAAAAAAAAAAGAGGTTTGGATCTACCGTGTGTGTGTGTGTGTATATATATATATATATATATATAAACTCAGTAAATGTTACTGTTTGTGAAAATGTTATATATATAAAACTATTTCATAAATATATTATCACAGTAAATGTTATTGTTTGTGAAAATGTCACAAATATAAAACCATTTCATTTTCTGGTGTATACAATAAAGTTTAATATCTATGACATTTTTACAAACTATATATATATATCCAATATGCTCCTATTTTTAAAGTTCTGTGCCACCCCTATTCACCCCAAATTGGCGCTACAGATGATCCCGATCCCATTTATCCAATCTTATTTTCAAAGGTTCGCGCCAGCGGCTCCCCATGATACTTCGGTGGATCCAAAGCCCATTTATTCAAAAGTCTCTTATTTTCAAAGGTCCGCGTCAGCGGCACCACATGCCACCCTTACCCACCCCAAATCTGAGCTCTGACGAAGGTCGTTGAAGCTCCAATAATGGTGGTAAGGATTGGATACCGCTAGCGCGAACCTTCAAATATAAGGTAATTCTGAAAAAAAGGGTTTGGATCCACCGTGTATATATATATATATATATATACTAGTGACACCCCGACTAATTAAATACCGGGTAGCTACTCCTTTATTAAATTAATTAAAAATGCCAAGTTGATCCAGTTAATAGCATCACTGTCGAAAACGTTTTAATGATTACTAACCACCTAGTATTTAAAAAGTAAGTGCCAAATTTTATTTAAAGTCTGATTAACATGCAACAAGTGTAATGAAGAAATAAATAACACCATTCACCATACTGAAGTAAAACGAATAACCATCACATAATGTAAATAAAGTCTGGAGGAAAACTCCTCACTACAAATCCCACAACTGAAAAGTAAACTGAATACTGAAACAATAAATGCTAAAGTCTGAAAACTGAGATGTAAAAGATGCTCTAAATAGAAATGGGCAACATGCCCTACAACTGATAGATAGTGACTCTGGAATCCAAAAGATAGAAGCGTCTACAAGCAAATCCCTGTAGCTTCCACAAACAGCTACAGCTCGTCACCTGAATGAGTATCCTATGCTCGGTGTCCTTGTGGCTGGGCACCTAAAATGGTTTTACAAGAAAAAGATTTGAAAAGCAAACGGGTCAGAGCCCGAATGTGGAGTTATTTTAAAAACCTGCAAGTGCTTTAAAAACATTTAAAACATTAAATGCAAAGTACATGTTAGGACGTACACTCACATGATATTCTCACCTCTCGTCTAACTGTGCACTCCTAACGTAAGTACCCATCTATAACGACACAAGCCACTAGCTAAGTGACATCATCTCTAGCTAGACTATCATAGGTCCTACCCATATTACTCGGTTCTAATTAACATCATAACGCTCGTAATTAAGTAGGGTTTAACGTGAACTCAGATGCTCAATATGCAATATATATATCACTATCAGCTAACTCGTTACATTCTCGAAACAATACCGTAATTATATTCACAATATTAACATGAAGGTTCCCATTAATTAAGTGTATATTATTCACAACATAAATATACAATATAAGCACCCCGAGAACTAAGCTGTGGTGCACACATACTCTGCTATCCATCCCGGTACATCACGTACATAAGGATTACATATTCCGAATCTCTCAGGAATAGTACACAGATAACAACATCACAAACAATGGAGGCGAACACAGTCACATCACATAGGTCACGCACATACCTACGCTCCTACGATCAGCGGACTTATTAATATCCCAATAAGTCTTTCTATGACCTATGTTCATCAAGGTAACCAGTCTAAATCCGCGCAACACAAGGATTAGAGGGCCCTAAGCGAACGCAAACCTCCCGTGATAGCAAGTATGGTAGGTATGTCTTACACACAATTCATATACCAATACTAAGTTAACACACGTCTTAGTAATACCGTAGTTTAATCGTAGTACATATCGCATTCTCGTACTAACTTATAATTATCACAATTTATACTATTCCAGTTTATCATCATACACGCCATAATCTATCCTCACGTCGTAGTAGACACTCACGTCTCAACCCAAACCGTCCATTAAATTAAATCTCTCGTATATAAATTTACTCCTCGTAATAACCCAAAAGTCCCAAATCTATCCTTACATCATCAAAGGAAGGTTATCTAGATCCTCGAACAAGTTTACAGGACTCCAAAAATCAAAACAGTCCAAAAAGGACCAAACTGTCAACTCGTTAGAAGTCTCGTTCGAACGAGGTTGTTCGAACGAGATTCCTCTGCCAACTCGTTAGAAGTCTCGTTCGAACGAGGCTGTTCGAACGAGATTCCAGTTCGTTCGAACGAACTGTACCTTCTAACGATATCTCGTTCGAATGAGATATCGAACGAAACCCCTTCTCGTTAGCAGCGACTGGTCAACTCGTTAGAAGCTCGTTCGAACGAGTTCGTTTGAACGAGTTCGTTCGAACGACCTGGGTAGGGGCTTCTAACGAGCTGCCAGATTCGTCCCAGATTTTTCCCCAATTCGTTTTCATCCATTTTTATCACTTCTAACCTTCTCCAAAGATCGTTCTAACAGAGTTTTAAGTCCTCTAATCATACTATAACATGCTAAGGTCATATAATAACATCTTTTAATACATTAAAGCATCCTAAACATCATTAAATCACAAGATTTTATACTTTTCCCCAATTTTTTCAAGAACATGAACCCTAGGTTTATATCATCATCAAATCCCAGAATTTAATTCGTTTTAATCGCTTCTAATCACAATTATTATGAGAGAAATCATCTACCTATCATTCTACATGCAATTCTCTTCAAAATTTCCAAGTTCTAAACTCCAAACTACATGGGTTTTCATTCATCTTTCAAGAACAATTAAAATTCCTCAATTTCTAACATGGAAAAGACATTCTCTGAAATTAAATGGAATAAAGTCACTTGCCTTGATTGTCTCTGAGTTTGGTGTAGGTTTGGTAGAACTTTTCTGCAGAATTTCTTCTCTCCAAGCTTCCTCTCCAATGGTGGCTTAAGGTGGCTAGGGTTTTGATTTGGGAACTTAGAAAACTCTTCTAATAACCTACGTAGCCTTCTAGGTTAATATGGTTTGGTTAATGGGCTTAGTGGGTTTAATCCACATCAGATTTACATCTCTAATTTTCGTCACTTTTAATTCCTAAAAATGTAAAATTACCAAAATACCCTTTATGATGCCGGTATGGCCTAAAAATACCCCGGAATCCAAACTACACCCCCGGCTAGTGTTTTCTGACTATCTCGACCCTTCCGGACGCGTTGGCGCACTCAAAACGACCATACGGTTTATAGATTTTAAATTTACTTTTATAATCAAAATATTATACCGTGACGCGGCGGTGCTACGCGTCTCAACAAAATTTCTAAAATGTCGTATATAAATCTCACGATAACTTTTATAATATCAAATACATATATCAAAACATGTATGCACATAATCAAATACCAACTCGCATCTCGTTAGTATTTATAACCCGGATTAATTTCCAATTAATACGCATTTAATTAATTAATCCCAAAAATAAATATAGCCAAAAGTACGGGGTATTACATACTTCCCCCCTAATAACTGAATTTCGTCCCGAAATTCGAAACTAGAAAGTACCTGCTAAAATCAGCTCTGGATAACGTTCGCGCATCTCATCCTCGCGCTCCCATGTGGACTCCTCGACATTGTGATGTCGCCACTGAACACGCACTAACGGAACTATCTTTGACCGCAGTTTCCTCTCGCTTCGGTCCAAAATAGCAATCGGCCCCTCCTCGTAGGAGCTATCAGGCTGGAGATCGATGTCCTCCACATCAATGTGAGAATGAGCCAAATTATCTCTAAGGTATTTCCTTAGCGAGGAAATATGGAATACATCGTGAATCCGATGCAAATGCTCCGGTAGTCCAAGTCTATACGCAACCGGTCCGATCCGCTCAATAATAGGAAACGGCCCCACATACCTCGGTGCCAACTTCCCCTTCTTCCCGAAACGCATAATCCCCTTCATAGGAGATACCCTGAGCAAAACCTGGTCCCCCACTTGGAACTCCCTGAAAAATCTCTTCGCATCAGCATAACTCTTCTGCCTGTCTTGAGCTACCCGAATGCGACTCCGAATCAACTCAATCCTTGCCGAAGTATCCTGAATCACTTCCGGCCCAAGCAGTTTGTTGTCCCCCACCTCTAACCAACATGCTGGGGAACGACAAGGCCTACCGTACAACGCCTCAAACGGAGCCATGCCAATCGTGAACTGATAGGAGTTGTTGTAAGCAAACTCCACCAGTAGAAGGTACTGCTCCCATCCACCCCCGAAGTCAATAATGCACATGCGTAGCATGTCCTCCAACATCTGATTTGTGCGCTCTGTCTGCCCATCGGTCTGCGGATTATAAGCCGTACTCAACCGCAATTCCGTGCCCATGGCCTCCTGGAAACTCTCCCAAAACCTCGAAACAAATATCTTGTCTCTGTCAGACACGATATTTAGGGGCACACCGTGAAGTCTCACAATCTCTGAAATGAAGAGCTGGGCATACTGTCCCGCAGTGTAATCAGTCCTTACGGGTAAAAAGTGAGCGACCTTGGACAACCTGTCCACAATTACCCAAACAGAGTCGTGAACCCTCTGCGACGTAGGCAACTCCGTAATAAAGTCCATGGATATGCTCTCCCACATCCACACCGGGACCTCCAATGGCTGTAGCAATCCTGCCGGTCTCTGATGATCCACTTTTACAAGCTGACAAGTGGCGCATTTCGAAACAAACTCAGCGATATCTCTCTTCATACCGCTCCACCAATACTGGCGTCTCATGTCTTGGTACATTTTGTCCCCTCCGGGATGTACCGCGAACCGTGAGCCGTGCGACTCTGCCATCACCTCGTGTCGTAATTCCCCCCCTTCCGGAACTACCAATCTCCCATTGAAGCGCAATCCCCCGTCTGAGCTAACGGTATAGGACTCGGCTCCCTTTGCTAGTAATCGAACTATCTGCTCCTGACAGAACGAGTCATTAGCCTGTGCCCGTACTACCTTCGTGACAATCTGCGGTGTAACGGTCATCACCGACATGAAAGATCGGGCCACTGCATCCTGGTGTCCCAATTCCTTCCACTTAGCCTTCCACACCTCTGCCACCTCATCTGCTGGCCTACGGCTCAACGCGTCTGCTACCACGTTAGCCTTACCTGGGTGATACTGGATGTCGAACTGGTAGTCTTTCACAAATTCAAGCCACCTACGCTGCCGCATATTCAATTCCTTCTGCGTGAACAGATACTGTAGGGACTTGTGGTCCGTGAACAGTTGGAACTTCTCCCCCAAAAGATAGTGCCTCCAAATCCGTAGGGCAAATACAACTGCTGCCAACTCCAAATCGTGCGTGGGGTAATTCTTCTCATGAGGCTTAAGCTTACGGGAAGCATAAGCTATGGCCTGTCTCTCCTGCTGCAATACACCTCCCAGTCCTTGCAAAGACGCATCGGTGTAAACCAAATACTCAACTCCTGGTCTCGGCAATGCTAACACAGGTGCTGAGGTCAATTTGTCCTTCAGTTCATCGAATGTTAACTGACAGGCATCACTCCAGATGTATGGCACACCCTTACGAGTCAGATGTGTCAAAGGACCTGCTATCTCCGAGAAACCCCGAATAAACCTCCTGTAGTATCCTGCTAGACCCAAGAAACTACGAATCTCAGTCGGTGTCGTGGGCTGTCCCCACTCCCTCACCGCTGATACCTTCCCCGGATCAACAGATATTCCCTGGTCAGAAATAATGTGCCCCAAAAACTGGACTTCCTTCAGCCAAAACCCGCACTTCTCATATTTTGCATACAACTCGTTCTGACGAAGTGTCTGCAAAACCTGCCTCAAATGCTTGGCGTGCTCCTCCTCTGTCTGGGAGTAAACCAGTATATCATCAATAAAGACAATGACAAACTGATCTAGAAAATCCCTGAACACTCTGTTCATCAAGTCCATAAACACTACTGGAGCGTTGGTTAAACCGAAAGGCATAACCCGAAACTCGTAAGAACCATATCTCGACAAGAACGCAGTCTTCGAGACATCCTCCTCCCTGATACGCAACTGATGGTATCCCGATCTCAAGTCAATCTTCGAAAAGAAAGAAGCTCCTCTCAACTGGTCGAATAAGTCATCGATTCGAGGCAACGGATACTTATTCCGTATCGTGACCTTATTCAACTCTCGGTAGTCCACACAAAATCTTAGTGAGCCGTCCCTCTTCTTTACAAACAGAACTGGAGCGCCCCAAGGTGAGGTACTCCTGCGAATAAAGCCCTGACCTAACAGCTGCTCTATCTGATATCGTAACTCCCTCATCTCAGCTGGAGCCATACGGTACGGTGCGCGTGCTATAGATCTCGTACCCGATAGCAAATCTATAACAAAGTCTATCTCTCGACTGGGTGGTAAGCCTGGTATCTCCTGAAACACATCCGAATACTCCCTGACAACTGGGATAGAATCTAAAGGAATCACTACCTCCTTAGATGTATCCTCCTCAATGTAATACAGATGAGCGGTCGACCCTCCCTCTGGGCGAGGCATCGCCACTACAAACATCTCTTGCCCCGGAATGGCAAAAACAATGCTCCTGCTGAAGCAATCAATCATGGCCCTATAAGCTACGAGCCAATCCATACCGATAATCACATCGTGAACATGCATGTCTAACACTAACATGTCTGCAGGTAATACCAAACCACCAATCTCTACCCCCACTCCCCGGCATATAAAGAAAATAAGTGACCCACTCCCCAATGGTGAGTCGACACACGTCACTGTGCTCTCTGCCGTAGCTAACAATCTTAAAGCTTTCGCGAAGTGTGTAGCTATAAAACAGTGTGTAGCACCCGTATCAAATAATACCCGACCCATAGTGCCATGGATAGGAAACGTACCCTCAATCGCGGGCGGTGCCTGTGGAACTGCAGCCTGGTGGACGTTGTAGACACGTCCATACTGTAGCTGCCCCTGCTGAGCTGGGACTGCTGGAATGGGTGGCAATGCTGCCATCTGTGGCGGTGCGGGAAGAGCGGCAGGAAACATAGGCCTCTGTGGCTCCAGGCGAGCGCCCCGCTGCTGCTGCTGTGGGGCCCAACCCCTATCATGATAATCCTGTCGCTTGTGGCCAGTCTTGCCACAAACAAAGCACTTCCCTGGGAAGTTTCCCCCTCTCTGCCCCTGCTGTCCCCGGCCCTGGTGGCCGTTACCGTTCCTCCCTTGACCCTGCTGGCCCTGGTGAAACTGCTGCCCATTCTGCCCCTGTTGGCCCTGATGGCCGTTTGGACCCTGATGGCCCTGACGGAAACCTCCCTGTCCCTGTCTGTAGTTCCCTGACCGGAACCTCTTGTTATCCCCCTGCTGGGAGCCCTGCTCATTCTGTCTCTGCCCCTGACCAGATTGTGCCCCGCTGGCACCATGTCCTCCAGTCTTGCCCTGATGGCTAGACTCCCCCGACCGCTTGCCCTCGGCCATATGAAAACGGTGGTCCTGGCAGTGCAACAATGCAGCGTTAACCACATCAGAATAAGTGGCCAACGATAGGTTCCCTAGCAGATGCTGACGGATCCTCCAAGTCAACCCGTCGGTGAACTTCTCAATTTTCTTCTTCTCTGTTGGTATCTCGTCTGGAACGATGTTCAACAGATTCGTGAACTCGGCCTCATACTCGGCCACAGTCTTGCCCTCCTGCTTCAAACTCATCAATCTCCTCCTCATTTCCGTATGAACAGCTGACGGAAAGTACTTGCGGTCGAACCGCACCCAGAACTCCTAAATCATGAGAGTACCACTCTCCTCCATGGTGGTAATAGACTCCCACCACTGCAGCGCAGATCCCACTAGCTTGAAAGTAGCTAGCACCTGCTTCTGGACATCCGTTCACTCATACATCCTCAAGTGCCTCTGCATGTCCTTCCTCCACTGGCTCGAGACTACTACATCTGAGCTACCTGCAAACTCTGGCGGATGCGCTTTCTGAAAAGCGTCACGTACACGCTCCCAAGCAGACGGGAATGCATTAACCTGTACTGACGCGACAATCGGCGCCTGTGGTGGTGCCTGCTGAACAACGGCAATGGCGACATTTACCGCTTGAGCTACAATAGCTGCAACCTCAGCGGCGTTCATCATGCCCTGAACTGGAGCGGCCTGGGGTTCGGGCGTTGCATCCCTGGGAACTCGTCGTGCACGTCGTGGAGGCATCTGAAATAAGAATGAAGTTTATAAGTTCGCAGTTATAAACTTAAAATAGCTGAAGAACGTAGCATACACAAAAAGAGTACAACAGTCCTAAAATATAGGGTTCTATATCAAAGAAACGTAGCGGAAACATAATAGCCGTACAGATCCTAAAGGACACTAGAACCTGATGCTCTGATACCACCTGTGATACCCCGACTAATTAAATACCGGGTAGCTACTCCTTTATTAAATTAATTAAAAATGTCAAGTTGGTCCAGTTAATAGCATCACTGTCGAAAACGTTTTAATGATTACTAACCACCTAGTATTTAAAAAGTAAGTGCCAAATTTTATTTAAAGTCTGATTAACATGCAACAAGTGTAATGAAGAAATAAATAACACCATTCACCATACTGAAGTAAAACGAATAACCATCACATAATGTAAATAAAGTCTGGAGGAAAACTCCTCACTACAAATCCCACAACTGAAAAGTAAACTGAATACTGAAACAATAAATGCTAAAGTCTGAAAACTGAGATGTAAAAGATGCTCTAAATAGAAATGGGCAATATGCCCTACAACTGATAGATAGTGACTCTGGAATCCAAAAGATAGAAGCGTCTACAAGCAAATCCCTGTAGCTTCCACAAACAGCTACAACTCGTCACCTGAATGAGTATCCTATGCTCGGTGTCCTTGTGGCTGGGCACCTAAAATGGTTTTACAAGAAAAAGATTTGAAAAGCAAACGGGTCAGAGCCCGAATGTGGAGTTATTTTAAAAACCTGCAAGTGCTTTAAAAACATTTAAAACATTAAATGCAAAGTACATGTTAGGACGTACACTCACATGATATTCTCACCTCTCGTCTAACTGTGCACTCCTAACGTAAGTACCCATCTATAACGACACAAGCCACTAGCTAAGTGACATCATCTCTAGCTAGACTATCATAGGTCCTACCCATATTACTCGGTTCTAATTAACATCATAACGCTCGTAATTAAGTAGGGTTTAACGTGAACTCAGATGCTCAATATGCAATATATATATCACTATCAGCTAACTCGTTACATTCTCGAAACAATACCGTAATTATATTCACAATATTAACATGAAGGTTCCCATTAATTAAGTGTATATTATTCACAACATAAATATACAATATAAGCACCCCGAGAACTAAGCTGTGGTGCACACATACTCTGCTATCCATCCCGGTACATCACGTACATAAGGATTACATATTCCGAATCTCTCAGGAATAGTACACAGATAACAACATCACAAACAATGGAGGCGAACACAGTCACATCACATAGGTCACGCACATACCTACGCTCCTACGATCAGCGGACTTATTAATATCCCAATAAATCTTTCTATGACCTATGTTCATCAAGGTAACCAGTCTAAATCCGCGCAACACAAGGATTAGAGGGCCCTAAGCGAACGCAAACCTCCCGTGATAGCAAGTATGGTAGGTATGTCTTACACACAATTCATATACCAATACTAAGTTAACACACGTCTTAGTAATACCGTAGTTTAATCGTAGTACATATCGCATTCTCGTACTAACTTATAATTATCACAATTTATACTATTCCAGTTTATCATCATACACGCCATAATCTATCCTCACGTCGTAGTAGACACTCACGTCTCAACCCAAACCGTCCATTAAATTAAATCTCTCGTATATAAATTTACTCCTCGTAATAACCCAAAAGTCCCAAATCTATCCTTACATCATCAAAGGAAGGTTATCTAGATCCTCGAACAAGTTTACAGGACTCCAAAAATCAAAATAGTCCAAAAAGGACCAAACTGTCAACTCGTTAGAAGTCTCGTTCGAACGAGGCTGTTCGAACGAGATTCCTCTGCCAACTCGTTAGAAGTCTCGTTCGAACGAGGCTGTTCGAACGAGATTCCAGTTCGTTCGAACGAACTGTACCTTCTAACGATATCTCGTTCGAATGAGATATCGAACGAAGCCCTTTCTCGTTAGCAGTGACTGGTCAACTCGTTAGAAGCTCGTTCGAACGAGTTCGTTCGAACGACCTGGGTAGGGGCTTCTAACGAGCTGCCAGATTCGTCCCAGATTTTTCCCCAATTCGTTTTCATCCATTTTTATCACTTCTAACCTTCTCCAAAGATCGTTCTAACAGAGTTTTAAGTCCTCTAATCATACTATAACATGCTAAGGTCATATAATAACATCTCTTAATACATTAAAGCATCCTAAACATCATTAAATCACAAGATTTTATACTTTTCCCCAATTTTATCAAGAACATGAACCCTAGGTTTATATCATCATCAAATCCCAGAATTTAATTCGTTTTAATCTCTTCTAATCACAATTATTATGAGAGAAATCATCTACCTATCATTCTACATGCAATTCTCTTCAAAATTTCCAAGTTCTAAACTCCAAACTACATGGGTTTTCATTCATCTTTCAAGAACAATTAAAATTCCTCAATTTCTAACATGGAAAAGACATTCTCTGAAATTAAATGGAATAAAGTCACTTGCCTTGATTGTCTCTGAGTTTGGTGTAGGTTTGGTAGAACTTTTCTGCAGAATTTCTTCTCTCCAAGCTTCCTCTCCAATGGTGGCTTAAGGTGGCTAGGGTTTTGATTTGGGAACTTAGAAAACTCTTCTAATAACCTACGTAGCCTTCTAGGTTAATATGGTTTGGTTAATGGGCTTAGTGGGTTTAATCCACATCAGATTTACATCTCTAATTTTCGTCACTTTTAATTCCTAAAAATGTAAAATTACCAAAATACCCTTTATGATGCCGGTATGGCCTAAAAATACCACAGAATCCAAACTACACCCCCGGCTAGTGTTTTCTGACTATCTCGACCCTTCTGGACGCGTTGGCGCACTCAAAATGACCATACGGTTTATAGATTTTAAATTCACTTTTATAATCAAAATATTATACCGTGACGCGGCGGTCCCACGCGTCTCAACAAAATTTCTAAAATGCCGTATATAAATCTCACGACAACTTTTATAATACCAAATACATATATCAAAACATGTATGCACATAATCAAATACCAACTCGCATCTCGTTAGTATTTATAACCCGGATTAATTTCCAATTAATACGCATTTAATTAATTAATCCCAAAAATAAATATAGCCAAAAGTACGGGGTATTACAATACTGTGTAGTATTAGCACAGTAAATGTTACTGTCTGTTTGTGAAAATGTCGCATATATAAAACTATTTCATATTCTAGTGCATACAGCAAAGTTTACTGTTTGTGTAAATTTTTTTCTTTGGAATTTTATAGCCTTCATGGATTTTGTTTGATAGATCTCGTCGAGCAGATTTCAAAAATAGTAATTTTGTGAAAAACGGATTTGTGAATCAAAAGTTATGATCATTTGAATATTACAAAAAAAAATTCAACCACTTATGTAACTTCCTCAAGGAAGTTACGGATTGTTGGTTTTAAAAGGGTAAAATTGGAAAAAAAGTTCCAAAAAATTAGGAATAGGACTTATATGTAAGGAAAAAACATGATGGGACTAGAATGTATATAAGAAAGTCTAATAGGATCTAAACGTAAATGCCCCATAAATTTATCGCTCCATTTCTAGAATTGATTGAAGCATTCACGGTTGTTAGGAGTGGTTGCCCAAGGATGACGAGGGGGAGTGTTTATGTTGGAAACGAGATGGGTGTCAAGAACGATAAAGCTGATCAGGAAGACAAATGTGTCAGTTTGGACGAGGACGTCCTTTAACAAACCCATCATGACCTTTGTGGATCCATCGCCCAATTGAATTCTCGTTTCGTCCGGGCTAAGCTCGCTGATGACGTCCTCCAACATTCTCCTCTAATTCATTCCCAAATGCAACTAAACTTCACACATATAAAAGCTAAAATAAACCTCGCATAAGATATATACAATGAAAATATAGGCTATCGAGTATAAAAGCATAATTATAGGAATTAAATAACGTGAAAATGCTAAAATGCGTAAACATAAATAAGGTTATAAATGCAATATTCGCGACTAATCACCCACTTAAAATTGTATCTCATCTCATTCAATACAAACATAAAACGAGAAAGAATTAGGGTGATAGAAATATAAGTCTCGCATACATAAGACATTTCGTCATTCGTCCTATCAATACAATTTTTTTAATAAGTCCTATTTTTATATGTAGAACATGTTAAATACTTGTTTTTTTGTGAAACCTATTCGAGCAAAATTATTTTTTCATGAGATATATTAAAATATAAAATTTTTAGGTCCTACTAAATTACATACCTAGTAAACGAGATCAATTAATAAAAAAGAGGTTTGGGTGCGGCATTGAACTCTAACGACATGTTTGGTTTGAGCAAATGACAAACATAACGTAATCAATTGGGTAGAGTTGTAGGGTGACTAATGTCAATCAAACCTTTTTGCCCAGTGATATAACGCTGTCATCGGGACAGTCTTGAGGGTGAATTGAGTTTGGTCCCCAGTTTGATTCTCATCACTCTACTAATGATAAATGGGGATCAATCGAGATGCTGATCGAGATACCACATGGTATGCTGAAAAATAAAATAAAAAATGTGGGCTAAAGTCGTAACCAAACACACACGTTGATTCTGATGGGCGTAGGGCAGGCAGAGTCCCCTCTCGCAAGTCTCCAACTCTCTAAGCACCAAAAAAAAAGATAAAAAAGCATTCTCCGGAGAAAGTGAGGACCTCTAATGGCTACAAGAAAGCTGCTCCGGGATTTATTCCTCTCTAAGCACCTCCTTTATCGTCACCTATTACCCTCTCAACAGGTTTATTATCCCTACATATGTATATATATACACATTTCTGTTTTTGTATATTTTGAATAATGGGTTTATAATAATTTTGGTTAGATTTCAACTTCAACTACAAGATTACGGTTGCTTGGAGCAAATGCTACTGCTAGTCGTCAATTCAGTGTGTTTAATGACTTCTCCAAAAAGGTTAAAGGCCAAGCTAACAGGTATTTTATTTCGATCTTATTTTTCTTAATCAAAGTTGCGTCCTTTTCCTTTTCCCTTTCCCTTTGTGTTAGAATTACAACTATTATCTTTTCAACCTAATTCAGGCTAAGGTTGTGTTTTTTTTTTTTTTGTCTGAATCAAAAGTCTCTGAAATCTAAAGTTTGAATCTGGAAAAGTTGTTTGTTTGCGGTCTGAATGAAACTTCCGAATGTATACTGTTTGTTTGCAGATTTATATCTGAAATCTGAATGCAGATTATTTGGACCATTATATCCTTACATTTATTTTATAAAAAAAATATATAAAATCAATAAAATCTTTGCCTAAACTAGTGCCCGCAAATTTTGATCGTGGAGTTACTTTCGATTCTTTTGGAGCCATATCTAACCAATTACATCAGCATCATAACAACTTTAATTAGCATAAAAATAACATAAGGTTTCAAAGTAAAAATATTTAAAAATAGGGATTAAACAAAAAATTGTTGTCTTATATCTAATTAATATTATTTTACCCCATAAAAATATTTAAAGTAAACCGTAATGATAAATTAATCAATCCGCTGGCGCGGACCACATTCATAAAAATCAACCACCCATAAAAATATTTAAAGTAAACCGTAAGAAGCAAATGAGAGTAGAGTGTAGGGATGACAATTTTAGAAACGACACGGAACGATGCGAAATTGACCCGAAATTGACACGAAATTGACACGATGTTTCGTGTTCGTGACGTGTTTTTTTTACACGAAGTCGAGTCGTGTCGTGTTCGTGTCTTAATTATGAGTTGTGTCGTGTCGTGTCGTGTTGTGCCGTGTTATTTTTTATTCGGGTCGTGTTCGTGTCAACTAAAAAAAACACGAATTCGTGTCGTGTTTGTGTTCGAAAAAACCTTGTCGTGTCGTGTCCGAAAAAATCTTGTCGTATCGTGTCGTGTCCTGTCGGCCCAAAATACGACCCGTTGACCCGAATTGCCACCCCTAGTAGAGTGGGTACACATAATTTTATTCATTATAAAAACAAGATGTTTAATTTTTTTTTAGATGTTTAATTATTATTGGCGATCAACATTAAAAAAAAGGGGTAGAAAAAGTACATATGTTCAAACGCTGCTAGAATTCATTAGGTACACATATGTTCAAAAGTACATATGGTCAAATGCATTATGTGTCAAAACACATAATGCATTAGATATATATTCAAAACACAACACAATAGATATGTATTTCAAACGCAGTAGATATATATATTCAAAACACAACTCAGCTAGAAAAAGAAGATATGGCAACACAGCTAGAAAAAGAAGATATGGCAACACAGCTAGAAAAAGTACATATGTGGCGAAACACAACACAGTAGAAAAAGTAGCAGCTGAAAAATCCCATCAAACGCAGCTAGAAAAGTAACAGCTATACATCTACAAACGCAACTACAAAGTCGAAGTAAAATCACAACATCATTCAGATATATATTCATCTCCTTCTCGACAATCTTGAAGTATTTTAGCTCAGATATATATCCATCAACGATTCATGATTTTGTTTATGAGGTTTGTTCTGCAATTTTTTTTTACAGTTATAAAAATATAGAAGCAATATCGTTGGAGAAAAGGAAGAAGGTGAGAGATGTACCTGTTGATTTTTTTTCCAGATTGTTGAGATGAAATTTTTTTATACGTTTATTGTGTATTTGGGTGTCTATATATAGACTTTATCAGAGACTCGTATGAATAAAGAGTTGTGTTGCATGTATAACTCTTTATGTGTTGTATTTGGAAACGATTCTTACATGTGATTTCAAATAAATGGTGAGGATATTGTTGTAAATTTATTTTCGTTCAGATTTAAGATATCAGATTCAGACGGGTTTGAACCTCTAAATCATTAAGAGGATGATATTACCGTTAATCTTTGAATTGCGTAGAAAACAAACATCTTTTTATTCCCTCTGAAATCTGAATGGTTTAGATTCAGATTTCAGAGGTGCAAACAAACGCACCCTAAATGAAACTTAAGACTACACCTTTTTTGTGTTTAGTTTGCGCTTTCATATACAATAGTGACTTCTAACTGTTAGTTTGGCTGTGTTTTTATTAGTTATATTTCATAATACACTTTGTAATCCAAAACTGTTTAGTTGTTATATATACCAAATTGTGTCATAATATAACTTTAATTTCCTACTTTTTTGTTTGTAATATTATGGTGTCATATTACAGAGGGACCGTAGTTATAGGACAACAAACATTTTGGGGCATAAAAATTATATCAATTATGGATATAGGACAACAAACAGTTGGGGCTTAAAAATTATACCAATTATGGATATAGGACAACAAACATTTGGTTTACATTTTAGTCCCTATTTTCAAATTACTTGCTGACGTGGCATGTTGTGATTGGTTGACGCTTTATGGATGTGGGTCTGCGCCAGCGGCGCTAATGGGTATGAGATTAAAAAAGAGGGACTAAAATTATAACGAAATATTTGTTGTCATATTTTCAGAATCCATATTATAATAGATCCTAAATTTACAAAGTTCCTTTTATAGTTTATATATTTTTCACGTGAGGGACCACATCCTAAATAATTATAAAAGGGATGGACTGCAACCTAAACTTATGACCCCATAGGTTGTTGGGCTGCATGCTAAAACCTTTAAGCGTGAGGAGACTAAAGGCTCCAATTAAAATTTTAGTTTTCTAAGCTTTATTTCCATTTCAATAGTTTCATTAGCCACCGATCCCATTTTTTTTTTAATATCGTAATCGGTCTCATGACTCCCTTGACTGCAACTATTTTGATGTCAATTCATTTCTTTGGAGAGTCACATATGTCCCATTTTTTGTTACAATAGAACCACCTAAAGTAAAATTTGGGACCGGCTTCAAATATATCTTTACAAATAAGACTAAACACATTCTTTTTCCTTAACAAGTCCCCCCCCCCCAATTGGAACTTGTGTTCTTGTTAAAGAAAGATTTGATAAAATATTATTTAGTTTCTATTTGTTTTCTGTATAGTTTCTAGTAGGCTCGAACGCAAATGGGCTCACATAGTCCTCTTCATCACATCCACTTGATTCATCCATCGCCATGGGAAAGGGTGTGGTTTCTTCAACCCACTCTTGGAGTCTCTTACTCCGTTCTTGATTCGTGTTACGAAGGACTGTGGGAGCTTAATTTGCCGATGGAATTACTTAAGGGGCTATTTGTAGACCATTTGTGAAGGTTAAACCCTCAATTAAAACAATATCAGGGTTGATTTACCATTTCCAGAATTTGGTTGAAAGTTTTAGAGGCCTGAAACAAAATTTTGAAAACTGGGTAAAATTTATTGGGGTTGGTGTCATGACTTTTGGAAGTTGGTTTCAAGTATAAAATGTTAGGGTGCGATTTGTGATTTTGCAAAGGGGGTGGGCTGTGATTTTGGTTCTGGGGTATGTTAGTTCGTCGAAAAGCAGCGTAAGTGGTCTGTTTGGTTTGGGAACAAACCCATAGTGAGGGAAGGCTCAAAATGAAATTGTCACACTTTTTAGTTTGTAAGGAATGTGGGTGGGTAACTAGATCTTGGGTCAGGTTTGACCCGTCTAACAATTTCTTCTTCCATTCAGTTTTATCACAATTGGTCCTAAGAATGGGTCTCATGTACTGCGTTAGAATACCACCATCGACCTATGGGTATTCTCAAAAGTTGGGGATGGAAGACCAGAGTTCCATCTCCATCCACTAAGTAGACTTGTGCTTCCCCACATCACGTTTCTCCCCTGTAGTAACGACGACTCCAATCAAGTGTTTAGATAGTTGCCGACGATCCTTCAACAGTTCTTCGTTAGTACCCATAGTTGGCAGTAGTTCTGAATCGTCCATGAGTCGTATGACCTTGTGTGATCCAACCCAGACAACCTCTCTCATGGAAGGAGTTGTGAGACCCCATTAATCTATGCTTGACTTGGCTGGCTTGCTGCTTCACGAAGGGACTGGGTTGTAGGATCATGCTTTCTAGTTTTCCATTTCTCCCTCCCGTGGCTGATTGTTGCTCTAACATTATTGACATCATTTGCTTGAGTTCTTCCAATGATACTTTAACCTTTGTTGATTTGTGAGCCTTCAGAGGGCTCTGATTTTGGTTCTGGGGTATGTTAGTTCGTCGAAAAGCAGCGTATGTGGTCTGTTTGGTTTGGGAACAAACCCATAGTGAGGGAAGGCTCAAAATGAAATTGTCACACTTTTTTGTTTGTAAGGAATGTGGGTGGGTAACTGGATCTTGGGTCAGGTTTGACCCGTCTAACAATTTCTTCTTCCATTCAGTTTTATCACAATTGGTCCTAAGAATGGGTCTCATGTACTGCGTTAGAATACCACCATCGACCTATGGGTGTTCTCAAAAGTTGGGGATGGAAGACCAGAGTTCCATCTCCATCCACTAAGTAGACTTGTGCTTCCCCACATCACGTTTCTCCCCTGTAGTAACGACGACTCCAATCAAGTGTTTAGATAGTTGCCGACGATCCTTCAACAGTTCTTCTTTAGTACCCATAGTTGGCAGTAGTTCTGAATCGTCCATGAGTCGCATGACCTTGTGTGATCCAACCCAGACAACCTCTCTCATGGAAGGAGTTGTGAGACCCCATTAACCTATGCTTGACTTGGCTTGCTTGCTGCTTCACGAAGGGACTGGGTTGTAGGATCATGCTTTCTAGTTTTCCATTTCTCCCTCCCGTGGCTGATTGTTGCTCTAACATTATTGACATCATTTGCTTGAGTTCTTCCAATGATACTTTAACCTTTGTTGATTTGTGAGCCTTCAGAGGCATAATTCCACAAGCGTTTGTATTACAGTCAAATGGCTCACAAGAACAAGTCCAATATCAATTTGATGTGAATCAAAAGGCAGCGGAGTCAACAAAAAACGCTCACAAATACCCAAAATGATAAAATTATATCTAGTGAATGATATTACATCACTACACATAGCCTTGGGAATAGGGCACCTACTGAAAAAGCAAAATTGCATAGAAGGACAATAAGGAAATATTCTCCTAACTAGCTGCTAGTAGCATATGCAATAAAAATGATATAACAAATAAAGCTCTTATCTAATATATGTATCGTATTTACAAAAATGAAGACGAAACCGTAACAGATTATATGGAAAGACCATCTGTCGAGTAACAAAGTGATAACAGCCAATCATAAGAGCTATATCCTTTAGGAAATCCGTCCATTTTTAGCCTTAAATCACATTTACCTCTTAAGGTTAAGATGCTACGTTTGGATGTAGATGTACACATGGTTGCTAGATATTTAATCCTTTCCCACACCTCTTCTTTTGAAATTTCTTTTTTCCTCAAAATCTTGCATTTTTCTCCAACCATGTTGACCAGGCCAAAACCATAATAATACATCTCTAGAGACACAATTACCACTGTCAACTAGGTGGGCTGTGCCGAATCCAGATTGTGACAAATTTTTGGACCGGTTTTAGCCCCGTTCTCTCTCTCTCTCTCTCTCTAACCACATATATATATATATATATATATATATATATATATATATATATATATATATATATATATATATATATATATATATATATATATATATATATATATATATATATATATATATATGATAGAAATGGGTCTTTTTAGGGCTTTTTTAGTAATTTTATTTTATTTGTATTTTCTTTTATTTTTTTATTGTACTTTTCTTTCTTTTGCCTTGTTTTTTAGAGGTAAGGAGTAGTAATGGCATTTTTGTAATTAGTGCCTTAACTTGGAGCCTAAGCTACTCCTTCCCTTTAAATACCCACTTGTAAGCCCCATTTGAGGGAGGCTTGAATTTTGAAATAGACAAGAGTATTTCTCTCTCTCAAAAGTGTGTTTGATATTTTTAGTAGCCTTTTGACGAGTGCTTTACGTCAAATTAGTATCAGAACGGGTGTCGCTCCAACATTGGTGTTTGGTGTATCAGTGTATTTTTTTTTTATCAAATCGTACGCTACAATCAATGGCTCCCCAAAAAATTAAACAATAATAAAAAGAGATGCAAGAACTCAACCATCAATTTCAAGACGAGATTCTAGAGTTGAGGCAAGAATTCAACACAAAATTTGATGCCCTCCTCCAACTCATCTCATCCAAGATTCAAACCCTTAACCCTAACCCTAGCCCACTCGAAACCCTAACTCTAGTTACCCCTACCCCTTACCCTTACCCCTACCCCGCTGCCCAGATTCCAAATAAACCCCTATCCGACCCAAATTTCTACTCGAAACCCGAAACCCTAGCTGTCCCACCCCAAAAATTGCATTCCGTAGCCACCACAAGCACCCTTCACAGCCCTAGGACTGTACACACTACCGCCGCTGCAACCCTCCATCTCGGCGCACCAAAAAAACCCTTCTCCGACCTAGGTCAGCCAGCAGGAGGTGTGCCCTGCCTTTCCCGCGAGCACCCCCGATACCAAGAAGCCTCCCTCCGACCCTGCCCGAACCTAGAAAACCCCAATCCAACCTTATTTCAGCCCCTGAACCCCTTCAACCCGTCTGCTGGCCACTTTTTCTCCTCCGCGCACATGGATTTTGACCCGGGTGGAAGTTTTTAGGGTTTATTTGGGTGAAGAAGAGAGAAAGAAGAAATGAGAAGAAAATTTGTGAGATGTACTCCTCAACTTAAATAAATTAATTTTTAGACCCCACAAGTTTTTGGCACCAATTTTTGGAATTTCCTCACGAATCCCTAATTTTTTTGAACGCTCGAGGACGAGCTTGGTTTTAAGAGGGGGAGAGTGATGGAAATGGGTCCTTTTTAGGTCTTTTTTAGTAATTTTATTTTATTTGTATTTTCTTTTATTTTGTTATTGTACTTTTCTTTCTTTTGTTTTGTTATTTAGAGGTAAGGAGTAGTAATGACATTTTTGTAATTAGTGCCTTAGCTTGGAGCCTAAGTTACTCATTCCCTTTAAATACCCACTTGTAAGCTTCATTTGAGGGTGACTAGAATTTCGACAATAGAATAGAGTGTTTCTCTCTCTAAATTGGTGTTTAGGTATTTTTAGGAGCCTTTTGACGGGTGGTTTACGTCAAATTGGTATCAGAGCCAATTTGATGAACGAGAGAGTGGGTACAATCACAACAACAAGTCTATACCCATTTCCAAAATCCTTACTCTAACCCTAACCTTAGAAATCCCTATCCACAACCCCTGTCCTACCCCACCCTCTATACCAAACCCACCACCATAAAACCGACCATCCCGAAAACCCAAATCTTGAACCACCCCCACCCCCACCCCCAAATCCAAATCCATTATATAAACCCTCCATTCAAGATCCAAGACAACCCGGTTCTAGGGTTTCACCTACCATTTTACAATCCAATCCCCAATTTACAAACCCTAGCCTCCAACCCTACAAAATTCCTCCACCACCAACCTGAATCCCCCAACATACCACCCATTTTTCAAACCCCAAACGTCAAAAAAATTACGTCTCCGCTCCGATTCACCCCCGACGCTCAATTCAAGATTGCCAACGGCTAGTCTAAGATTGGTTGCTTAACCCAATCATTCTTCGTCCCTCAATCCTCCAATCGGGTCAAATCAACGATAAAAACTCCACTCCCAAGCTGGATGATTGCAAGAAAGACCGAAACGATGAAATTGGGTTGTGTATTGGGGATTTTTTTGACATTTTTGATACAGATGGATGGGTGACTCGCACGCACTTTTGCGAGCCGGAAACATTTGATTTGAGAGATTTTTTTTCAATCTTTGAGAGAGGGGATGATAATTTTGTTGAGGTTGGATCAAAGGTTATCTCCCTAAGGGTTGATTTGGATATTGGAGGTGATGTGTTTGGTGTTGGGTATGTGGACCCAATCGTGGTAGCTTTTGATTGGTGCTCGAAGGAAATTTTACGCGGCGTATCATTAAGGAGGTTCATCGCGGGAATCTCGGATCACGATTTTGTTGGTCGGCCACATTTGGATTATGTTCCTATCCTCCCGGGATTTACTGCAAATCGGTACGAGGTACATTTCCGAGGACGACTCTTCTTCCTAATGAGGGGCTCTTTGATGGTTGCGTTGCTTTCTTACCGTTCATCTCTTACACTCGAGAACGAGCTTTTCGAATGTCACACCCCAAATTATAGAAAATGGTAATAATTTAAAATCAATACTATAATTTGGATATGTGACGATGCACTCAGAAAGTTGTCAAAAATAAATTAATAACATCATAAATACAATAACATCTTAATATTACATACGAGATCTCAATACATAAGAGGTTTTTACATTACATATTTTCATCCAGCTACTAGGGAACATAATATGTCTAGAGAAGTACTTTAAATTTACAAAGGAAATAAAAATTTAATTAATCAAGAAGTTCGCCCCAAAATACGCCGGACTATGGCAAAACGAACTTAGAGACTGAATCCTGTACAAAACCTGAAAGGAAAAGTGCGTAGCATCATGAGTAACGCAACCTAATGAAAATACACTTCTGCTCAAAATTCATCTCCCAAGTATACTAATAGCAACGATTTATATTTTATATGTCAATTACTAAACTTTGCTTCAATAAACTTACGCAGGAATCACATGTTTAACGATTTAGTTCATCATTTTCAAATTATTGATTCTAAAGTTTATTCGTAAGAATTAATGAAATATTACGACAGGTACACTAGCAACTTCTAATGTACGTTACCCTTAGGCCACAATACACAGGCTAACTTGTCTATGTGTATACCTATACCCATTAGACAACTTCTGGTGGTATAGACTATATTAGTGCACTAACTGTAGGATTATCTCAATCCCGACCAATTTAGGAGGAACCTCAAGTTCAATAATAATAATATTAGGTTATAATGTGTCACAACTTAATTAATGGCGTTGCCGCTTGATATAGCCAACTTGCATATACTCATTTAACAACTTTAATAAGATTAAACACATATGACCTTGATTTACTCGACACAAAACATCAAATAATATTCTCCTTAATTATTTCGACGTGTTGTAATTCACGGGCTTACTCCGATAGAATTTTGGTGTTATCATGACATAATAATTTTATATTAAAGGTTTATTTAAAAATTCACTTAAATACTCACCAAAAATAATACATCTAACATAAAATTTATTTATAACATCACACACAATTATTCCACTTATTTCGGGATGGTCTTTTCATGCAATTAACTATTACCACTAACAAATTCGAGATAGCAATTTAACACTAACTTTAACATTTTATTAAAATTATTATGTCTACTTAAATTGCTCCTAATAAATTATATAATATTCTCATATGAGTTAATATATCACACAAAAAATCTCAGATATAAATAATAAGTCAAAATTTTTAATTAAATTCGGATATAACATGCTGTCAGAATTTTTAACACAGAATTTCCGGCTTCATATACTAAACTTTAAAAATTCATATCTCACCAAAAATTACGATTTTGGTGTCCAAAGAAAGATAATTTTATGTTCTATCCAGTAAAAATCTAAAGAAATTCAAAAAAAAAATAATTTACTTAGGTCGAAATTGAAAATACAATTCCTCATAGTCCAAATTTTTAAGAAAATACACAACTTAAATGGGGCTGAAATTTTAGTATGTTGTTTCTCACTATCATAGGGCACTAAATTTATTATTTAAGAATTTTTTTAAACATAATATGGATGGGGTTTAAATTTTCTCTCTCTAAGTGGCCATTGAAGCTTTAATAGTGCTTCCATGGTTACTCATTACTAAAACTATACTTAAAAAAATGAGTTGAAAGGGGAAGATAATTCTCATCTAAAATGAGTTTAAAATCCTCTTTATGCTCTTCCTTTCTTCTTCTTCTTCTTTTTGTTCCCCTTTTCTTCTTCTCACTCTCTCCCCTTTTTCTTTTGTTTTGTTAGAGTAAATTAGGAATTTTATTACTTTGGCTCATAAAAGAGGATAAATATTAGAGGATAGTAGGAGTTGTTTTAATTTAGCTCATAAAAGAAGATAAACATTTAGCCAAAACCATGAGCCTTTGAAGTTGTTTTGCATGAGTGGTTTTAACATGGGATAAACAAGTGTTGGACACTTGTCTTATAAGCTAAACACTTGTCATATTGGCTAGACACTCATCTCTCTCTCTTTTACTTTTTTTTTTTAACATTCAAATTTGAACTTATTCAAAATCTTCCACCATTAATTATGTGTTTATTTTTAATTTTATTATTAGTATTATTATTTTAACATGTGATTAAATTCAATGTTTTACTAAATGTGTCGCATCACTAATATCTTAAATGAAAATAATTTAACAATATTCTATTATTTTGGAGTTGGGTCACTACATCGAAGTCGGAGAAAGTTATGGAAATGGTTTATTTTTAAGGCTTTATTAGTCATTTTATTTTCTTTATTTTTGTTATTTGTATTTTTCTTTATTTTTGTATTGTAATTAAAGGTAAAGAGTAGTAATGACAATTTTGTAATTAGGCTACTCCTCTTTAAATACTCCCTTGTAGCCTCATTTGAGGTAGACTTGAATTTTGAAATAGACAAGAGTATTTCTCTCTCTCAAAAGTGTGTGTGTGATATTTTTAGGAGCCTTTTAACGTGTAGTTTATGTCAATATATATATGTAAAGGCCCCCTCCAATTCGGACTAATTATGGTGCAGACCCCATCACATGCTATTTATTTAAAAAAGTAAAAAAAATGATTTTTTTGATTAAACTTCATGAATATGATCTTTACAGTGAGAAGATCATTTATAATTTTTTTCATCAAAAAAACCGTTGAGATGAGGTGATACGAAAAAAATGGTATAGATATGCATTTTCGACCCTTGAAATTTTGACTATCATCTCACCCACTTTTTGATTGAATTTTTTGATGTAAAGGCCCCCTCCAATTAGGACTCCTTATGGTGCAGACCCCATCACATGCTATTTTTTTTAAAATAGTAAAAAAAATTATTTTTTTGATGAAACTTCATGGATATGATATTTACAGTGAGAATGTCATTTACAATTTTTTTCATCAAAAAACCCGTTGAGATGAGGTGATACGAAAAAAATGGTATAAATATGCATTTTCGACCCTTGAAATTTTGACGATCATCTCACCCACTTTTTGATTGAATTTTTTGAAGAAACTTCATAGATATGATCTCAACAGTGAGAAGATCATATTCATGATGTATCATCAAAAAATTCAATCAATCAAGTGGATGGCACATACTTAAAATTTCAAAGGTTGAAAATGCATATTTATACCATTTTTTGACATATCACCTCATCTCAACGGTTTTTTTATTGAATTTTTTGATGAAAAAAATTGGTGATGATCTATTCACTGTGGAGATCATATCCATGAAGTTTCATCAAAAAATTCGTTTTTCTTACTCTCTTAAAAAAATGGTATGTACCGGGGTCTGCACCATAAGAAGTCTTTACAAGAAACTTTATGTATATATATATATATTTATGTATGTATGTATATAAGCGTATATTTACCCATATAAATGTAGTGTTTGTGTATGCGTATATGCTTGTGTGGTGTATGTCGGTGACATGAGAGAAGCAAAACATAACGATAAAGATGATGAGGGAGAGCGTAGAAGGGGGAAAAAAGAGACAGAGAGGAGGAAACTAGTTGAGAGAAGTTGGGTTTGTGAAAGTGTTTTTATTCACGATGAGAGAGAGAGAGAGAGAGAGAGAGAGAGAGAGAGAGAGGTGGCTATCTTTAAAATTAGTTTACTATGAATGCTACATGTGAGATGGATGCCTGAATTTGGCTCGCTACTTTTATTTTTGGCCTGACCCATAGTTTTTGAAAGTGAGCCTTATATTTAATGAATAGGCTAATATGGACGAATTTAACTATCTTGGCCATGTTTTCCCGGTTCTAGACACAGTGCTTTCTCCCCCCTCAGCCACACAACCAATCCATAGCAACAAACTCACACGGTTTAAGGGAAACCCAAATTCTATCCCAAATGCCTCAAAACTCCAATCCAACAAAAACTAACGGAAGTGCAATGGAGTAAATGGTCAATAAACTCGTAGCTATCTTTGCACATGATGCACTAAGAGGGTGTTAGGCCCCTTTCTTCGAATAAGATCACAAGTGTTCACTACATCCTTGGAGGCTTACCATGCAAAGACTTGTACTTGCCAACTTTCCAAATCTTCTTTTCTGGTTCAAAGAAAGGGATTGAAGGAGAATTAACATGAACATCAAAGAAATATTTGCAAGAAAATTTCCCAACGAATTAGGAAGCCAAACCTTTTTATCCAAAAGAATCCCTAGATAAAGGAAACCTATACACAAAGAATGGACAAAAAACTATTCAAAAAATAGTCTTGGAAAGAGAACACTCAAGAGAGAATCCCCAATCCAATGATCTTCCCAAATCTAACTCTACCAGCCCTCTAACCACAATCCTCTCATTTTTAAGGAAGAGAAAGTTTCTCCTTCCACCTTCATTGAATCCCATCCATTTTCATTTTTACTTGCTCCTAATGAGAGAATACCAAAGAGTCTTTTGCTCAATTGGGAATCACTGCAATCATTTCACTAATAGAACCAAGTTTCTTTTTGAAAGATCACTCACTCCTGATCCCACTTGCTTTTGTTTTTTAAAAACTTCTTTCCATTTAACAAAATTGTATTTTTTCTCATCCCCAAATCCATCCAAAATAAAATTCCGCATAAGCTTTTTAATTATTCCTTTACTATTTCTTAATGTGTATGGGCATGTTAAAATTCGAATTGCATTATTACACTTGGGAATTGGAAAAACATGTGATCAAATGCGACCATAAGGACTGATAGCATACTCCAACTTTCCCAATTATGTGCCCAATTTTAAAGTTACATTTAAATTAAAAACTTGAAGGATCTCAAGTCATAGACTCATAGTTGTCAAATTGTGCATTACATATAAAAAACGCTATGAATCGTATACTGTGTATCATTTTGCAAGATACGGTACAAACTGTAAAAAATATAGTAAATAATTAATAAATGTGAGAGCACTATAATAATAAGGAAATATATCATAATCTAAAACCAATCTTAGGATATAATTACATGGGCTAATGATAAGATTTTATCCTTTGAGGCAAAAAAAAAGTTGTGTTCCAATCCCTCTGTAATTTTGTTATCATATGAAAATTAAAATAAACGAGAGAGAAGCCAAAATGTATTTTCCTCTGCATTAGGGTAATAGTTAATTTTACACTATGTATATGGAATGATATGACGAAAACAAACCGCTACGTACAGTACAGACCGACTCGTTATGACCGGTATGCCTACGATACAGACTGATACATCTATGATACATTGCTATCCGCGATTCAGCCATGCGATATGTATCATTTTGTTGTTGTATCATATCGTACGATACGTGACATATTGATATTAACAACTATGTTTTAAATATCTGGCTCTACATATGGCTACATTCCATGTGGCAGATTCCCACCTTGGAATTTACACAAGGTGTTGATGGATGCATTGAATATATGTGTGAGATCTAATATTCTCTAATTCTATACAGTATTGTGTGTACTTATTTTGTCAATTCGCTTGGCTGCAGTAATCAGAATTTCCAACAGTCAGTCAAGGAACTGAAGGAAAAAGCAGAAGAGCTGAAAGTGGTGAAAGAAGATCTGAAAGTTAGGTAACTTTGTAATATTAACTGCTTTTATTATTCTATAATTTTCTCTTTGAACGTGTATAGGCTGAGACATACTGTTGTATGTCAAGGCTGGGCAGACACATCTAATGGAGGCCCTGAGATGGTGAACTGGCGAATGCAGAACGAAGCAGACAACTGAGCAGCTGTACAAGCATGTGGATGGTGTGTGGACGGAGGCTGAAGCTGCTGCCAAGAAGGTTTGGTTCAAATTTATCTTTGTGTATCCAGCACTATAAACTACCTTTTTGTACTTGAATTCACTGAGAAGTACTTAATTTTTCTGAACAATTTCTAATACTCAAATGTTCCCTTTTGATTTATTTTCTTCTCTTTGTATCAATTTTGTTTCCCATGACTTTGGGTGTTCTTTTTCTATGCTGCGCATGTTTACCCTAAAATTGCATTCTTGCTGGTATCTGTCAGATAATACTAATAATACTACTGCATTCTTTCTGCCTATGAAATAAAGAAAGAGTGTTACTGCTGATATTTTTGGTATTGTTTATTTGAATTTATTTATTCTTCCATGTCAATGATTTATCTGATGTTTGCAACTCCTACATAGACTATATGTGGTTATTTATTAGAATAAGACTTAGCAATATCTAATACCGTAGCATTTCATAACGACGTGTTTTAGGGATTTAGAATATTTTATTGTATATTGCAAGTGTTTTCCTATGTGGTTATTGCACAATTTATCCCTTTTTATACTCGATTCAACTCAACAAAGTCTTTCCCAATTATTTGGGGTCGGTTACATGAATCCTATTTTCCATTTTGCTTTATTTAACCCAATATCCTCGGTTAAACCACATAATATCATGTCCTTTTTTATAATCTCACCAAGTTAGCTTAGCCTTACCACCAACTCAACTACTCAACTCAACAAAGCCTTTTCCCAATTATTTGGGGTCGGCTACATGAATCCTATTTTTCCATTCCATTCTGTCCAGTGCAATATCTTCGGTTAAACCACATGTCATCATGTCCTTTTTTATAATATCCCACCAAGTCAATTTAGGCCTACCTCTACCCCTTGTGTTACCATCAATACTAAATAAATCACTCTTCCTTACAGGAGCATCCATTGGTCTACGCTTGACGTGTCCAAACCATCTAAGCCGATTTTCTCTCAATTTATCTTCTATCGGAGCTACTTTTACCGTTTCACGAATTTGTTCATTTTTAATTTTATCCTTTCGAGTTTTATCACAAATCCATCTTAGCATTCGCATCTCCGCCACACTCATTTTCTGCACATTTTGTTTCTTGGTTGCCCAACACTCTGTCCCATATAACATGGCGGGTCTAATGGCCGTCCTATAAAATTTGTCTTTTAACTTCAAAGGTATACTTCTTTCACACAAAATGCCGGTAGCACTTCTCCACTTAACCCAACCTAATCCTATGAGTAACATCATCACTAATATCTCCACCTTTTTGAATAATCAACCCTAAATAACGAAAATGATCATTTCTAGGTATCTCTTGACCCTCCAATTTCACCACATCTCCATTTGTCCACCTATTACTACTAAAATTGCACTCCACATATTCTGTTTTAGTTATGCTTATTTTAAATCCTCTTGTTTCTAAAGTTTCTCTCCACAATTCCAACCTAGCATTAATCCCCGTCTTAGTCTCATCCACTAAAACAATATCATCTGCAAATATCATATACCATGGCACCTCATCTTGTATTTGTCCAGTCAACTCATCCATAAGAAGAGTAAAGAGATAAGGACTTAATGCTGAACCTTGGTGTAGACCTGCCGTAATTGAAAATTCACTACTTTCTCCGGCTGATGTTCTTACTGTGGTCATCGCACCATCATACATATCCTTTATCACATCAATATATCTGCGAGTCACTGCTCTTTTATGTAGATACCACCATATTATATCTCTGGGTATCCTATCATACGCCTTCTCCAAATCTATAAAAATCATATGAAGATCCTTCTTTTTCTCCCTATACCTCTCCATTAATCTCCTTAATAAATAGATTGCTTCCATTGTTGACCTCCCAGGCATAAACCCAAATTGATTCTCAGATACTGTTGTCTTTAATCTCAATCTATATTCAATCACTCTCTCCCAAAGTTTCATTGTATGACTCATTAACTTAATACCACGATAATTTGAACAGCTTTGTATGTCCCCTTTATTTTTATAAATAGGTACTAAAATACTTTTTCTCCATTCATCGGGCATCCTATTAGTCATTAAAATTCTATTGAATAATTTTGTAAGCCATGATACTCCATCCTTCCCTAAGCACTTCCAAACCTCAATAGGAATACCATCTGGTCCTAAAGCCTTTCTTGTTTTCATCTTTTTTAGAGCAATCCTGACCTCTGTTGTCCTAATTCTGCGAAAAAATATATTTTCTCGAGTCTCCCTAAGTTTCTCTATATCTAATCTACTCCCATCATGGTTCAAAGTCTCGGTATCGCTCTCGGTATCGGCCACTCGATTTTCAACTCGGTCGCGGTATCGGTCACGGTATCGGACGATACATAAAGATACACTTTTTAGAGATTGCAAAAAAATCCGAAAAAAATCTAGAAAATTTTAAAAAAATACAATTAACAATGTGGACCAATCAGATATGTTTAAAACTATCCTTTAATATGCATAACATTGTACAATTGATTATATTGACGTGTTGCGAACTTGCCAAATTCAATGTTCCATAATAAATCAATATTTTTTTTTTCACGGAGGATACAACTATTATGTTTTCACAAAGACAAACAAATGTTACTTTTTTAGTAAGAGGATAATTTTTTTTTTAACAAAGAGGATACAACTATTATATTCTTAGTATTATTTTTAGTAAGAGGATACAAATGTGTTTTTTAAGTATGTTATATTTTTCTAAAAGGGATAGAAATGTTTCTTTTTTAGTATTGTTATTTTTTTACAAATAGTGATTTTGACAAAACACTACATTTTTTTTACAATCGTTTTTTACAAAAATGATGCAAATGTTATTTTCTTGCAAAAAATTATGCAAATGTTATTTTTTCATAAAGGGAATGTAAATGTTTGTTTGTTTTTTGTTGGGTTGCAAACATTTTTTTTTTAAATTGATGGAAATGTTATCTTTTTACAAAGTGGAAGCAAATATTTTTTTTTTACTTGTGTTGTAAATGTTATTTTTACGTAAAGGATGCAAATATTATTTTTACAAATGTTTAGAGGATACAAATATTATTTTTACAATAACTACGGTTGTATATTTGTTTGCAAAAGAATAACATTTACGTTTTTTTTTATAAATAATAACATATTAAAATATAACATTGGGAACATTATTATAAAAAAATAATAACAAATAACATTTGGATCATTTGCATTCTTTAAAAAAAAAATGGCACATATACAAAGCACTAAATTAAACCCACACACAATGACCAAATAACCCATACACACAACGCACTAAATTAAAAAAAACAATTAGCATTTCGTAAACCCTCCCCCCCCCCCCCAAAAAAAAAACCACAGTGGCCGATATATCACTGATATGGTCAATACTATTGTGATATCGCCGATATGGGCCGATTTCATTGCGATATCGCCGATATGGACCGATTCCATCACGATATTGCCGATATGGGCCGATTCTACTGCGATATCGTCAATATGGGCCGATTATACCGCTATATCGACGATACTACCGAGAAATTACCGTTACAGGGTCGATTCACATCAATAATTGAAAATCAACTCGTAACTCGGAATCGGATCGGTGGGAACCGATACCTAGTCAACTCGGCCGTATCGTCGCGGTATCGGCCTTAACTTTGAACCATGACTCCCATTATCTCCATTTAATAACCTCTCAAAGTAGTTTTTCCATCTTTCCATAATTTCATCATCTTTGACTAGGACTCTCGAATCATCACTTTTAATACACTTAACGTTATTAAAATATTTTGTTTTCCTATCCCTAAGTTTAGCAAGCTTGTAAATATTTTTTTTCCCTTCTTGTGTATCTAATTTTGTATAAAGATCATCATACGCTTTTAACTTAGCATCTCTTACCACTTTCTTAACTTCCTTTTTAGCCCATTTATATTTCTCAAACTTTTCTTCATTTCTATTTGTTTGCCATGTTTTAAAGCACTCCCTTTTGATTTTTACTAAATTTTGTACTTGTTCATTCCATCACTAAGTTTCTTTAGACTGTGGCCCCTTGCCTTTTGATTCTCCAAGAATTTCTTTTGATATTCTCCTAATGCATGTGGCCATCTTATTCCACATTATGTTAGTCTCTTCTTCAGTATTCCATGTTGCTTCATTTAATAATTTATCTTTAAATAGTTCTAATTTCTCTACTTTTAAGTTCCACCACCTAGTTCGTGGGTTTATCTTCACTTTTCGCACTCGTGATTGATTTTTAATATTTATATCCAACACCATTATCCTATGTTGTGAGGTTAAGCTCTCTCCCGGGATAACCTTACAATCTTTACACGTTAATCGGTCTCCTTTTCTAGTAATGAAAAAATCTATTTGGCTCTTATGTGTCCCACTTCTATAAGTTACCAAGTGTTCAAGCCTCTTTTTAAAACATGTATTTACTAATACAAAATCATAAGCCATCGCAAAATCTAAGATAGACTCTCCCCCGTCGTTCCTATCTCCAAAACCATATCCTCCATGCACTATCTCATATCCTACACGATCTTCTCCTACATGGCCATTAAAATCTCCCCCTATATAGATTTTCTCACCTACGGCTATTTCTTGAATTAGTTCATCCGTTTGTTCCCAAAATTGTACTTTAGTGTGCTCATCTAATCCTACTTGAGGTGCATAAGCACTAACAATATTAATTATGTTTTCACCTAATACCAATTTTACAAGTATAAGTCTATCACCTTTCCTAATAACGGTTACGATATCGTCCTTAAAGTTCTTATCTACTATTATTCCAACTCCGTTCTTATTTCTATATTTTCCTGTGTAATAAAATTTAAATCCTGTATTTTCTATTTCTCTAGCTTTCTCACCGACCCATTTAGTTTCTTGTAAACAAGCTATGTTAATTTTTCTTCTTATCATGGTATCTACCAACTCTATCCCTTTTCCTGTCATAGTCCCTATGTTCCAAGTCGCTAACCTAAGTCTAGTATCCTGGACTAGCTTCTTTACCCGCACACGTCCAGCTTGTTGCAGGAACCCTTGCGTATTTATTGTCGCATCCGGGCCCGATGCGACGCCCCTTGCCTATTTTTCGAGACACCCGGTGACAGGCGCAACGCCCCTTGCCTATTTTTCGAGGCACCGGTGGCAGGCGCAACGCATCGCTTAAGGGGAATGCCCTAGCATTAGCACGTATATTCATAGGATTCATGTTCATAAGGATCTGACAAAGTTTTACGCTGACTGTCAGCTACCTAACGCAACCCTCCTCCTTTATCCGGGCTTACGAGCGCACCTATCGGTCTTTGTTGACACTTTTAAACCATCTAAGTCGATTTTCTCTCATTTGATCTTCTATAGGAGCTACTTTTACAGTCTCACGAATATGTTTAATTCTAAGTTTATCCTTTTGAGTTTAACCACACATCCATCTTAACATCCATATCTCTGCCATACTCATTTGCTGCACATTTTGTTTCTTGATTTCCCAACACTCTTTTCCGTATAACATATCTAATGACCGTCCCATAAAACTTCCTCCTTAACTTCAAAAGTATATGCCGATCACATGATATGCCATCAACAATTTTCCACTTAACCCAACCTGCTTTAATTCTATGAGTAAAATCATCACTAATATCTCCATCTGTCCGGATAAATGAGCCTAAATAGCGAAAATGATCACTTTTAGACATTTTTTTACCATTAAGTTTCATCACATCCCCATTTGGCCGTCTACTATTGCTAAATTTCACTCCCAATTTGCCTAATAGCCTTTCACACCTTCACGCCTTATTTTCTTTAGACATTCATCGTGCATCACTATATCACTAGCGGGGAAAGTCAGAGTATTCCCAACAAACCAGTTTATTTATTGATGTGTCTTGGCCCCAGATTTATTTGTGTTTATTTGTTTATTTTATTTTTCATGTTTTATTAGGCTATTTCCCTATTTTTAGTTATTCTAGGTTAGAGGTTGGCATTGTCTTTTAATGTCTTTAAAGTGTCATTTTTAGTCTTTTTACCTTTTTAGACTTAGCTTGATTGACTAGCAAGCTAAGTGTTTCCTATGAATAAGGCCTTTGGCCATCCATTGTACTCACTTTACTTTTTAGAGATGACTTAGAGATATTTCGGGCCATTGGCCTCTAAATATTATGTTGCTGTTGTGTAGTAAATAAATTTATGCTTTCGCCTTTTAACTTCACATCAAATTGGTATCAGAGCTTCATTTTCTCCTGACGTGCTCGCCGATGTAGTTGTTGTAAAGCCATGGGTATGGTTCGGGGGAATCGACGAGTCACTCCTCCAGAACATCCCGCTGTTGCCAGCGGTCAAGCAACACAGCCTCGTCCTCCCTCATTGTACTCTCAAAACCCTAGATCCGAAATCTCTAATTTCAAATATGCTGCCACTCCCCAATCCACAACCTTAATCCACCCCCCCAACCATCATCACAAATCAATATAGGACCCGGTCTGTGACCGAACAATGTCTGCCGATGTCTCTAGGTGGTCGGAAGCAAGACAACCAAACCCAAAAACACACAAAGCCACAAATCGAGGGTCCTCCCCCTCATCAACCTCCGATGACCCATTTTATCCTCCACTGAGCTCCGACGAGTCCTCCCGAAGCCTTTTGAAGGCCAAATTTTTTACGAAACCCATATCCATGGGGTGGAAGACCTCGCAGACCACAAATTATCTAATTCTGTCCACTGACGAGGGCCGACAAGGTGCGAAGGTGACTACCGAGCATCGACGGACCCAGTTGGAGTGCCCTCTTCCTTCGGTTGATCCCCAATGGCAGTGGGAGAGCTCGTTTGTCTCTCAGACTACATTGCGCTTCAAAACGGAATCGCCGAGAGGATTTTCGCCTCCATCGTTGTCGTACAACTGTCGTCGGTTTACCACACCAACCATGCTGTAGCTTTGGCAGGCCCTACAGCAGGTCTCAACCCTGTCACAATAGCAACCCCCATTTGTCTTTCACAAACCCTAGCTAGGGTTTGTAAAGAAAGTAATGCTGTTTACTCTCTTATCCCCTCTTTTATTTCCCAGTCTGCCCCACTTATAAACTTCCAAAAATCACACAAACACCCCATGGAATTTATTTTAGCCACTCCCCCGCTATTAACCCCAAATTTTCAAATATTTGCAAAACCTCCCCACCTCTTTTGAAAATTAATTGGAGCCCCTCTCAACCCCTGAAAATTGTTTTTCAACCCTCGAATTTTTTTGAAATTTTAATTGAAGCCTTTACTTTTTCCTAATCCCCCAAGTGTATCACCACATCATTCTCGTGGACTATTCCTGTTTTGATATGTTGTGGACTGAAGGTGGTGATGTTGATTATGAAACTAATATGGGCATTTGTGTCGAGTGTGAGCAATTGAGCCGAATCGTCATCGAAGAAATCAAAATTCGCCTCGACGACTTGGATCGGCTTGGAGAAACACTACATCGAGATCTTTAAAACTTTCAATTTAGTACCTATTCCATAGGGGAGTACGAGGAACACCATTCCCTTCCCATTCAATGTTACAAAGAGTATCTTGAGTTGGAGGCGGCATGTGAGCATTGGGTACATGAGCGGGGAGGCACTTGGCCCATTATTTTGAGTAATTGTCCACCTATGCGACTTTTCCTCCGACTAACGTCATTCTCGCACATGACGATGATGCCCTCTACCCAATCACGCTTAGTGAGGGCGTCCCCGAGGATGTCGAGGTCCCGTTGGCGGATTGTATGGATCTCGAGTTCTCTCCTTGTGATTTGTTGTCCAAATTTGAGGAGGAGGGCTGGATTACTCGCACCCGATTCCGGGATTTGGTGATTTTCGAGATTGGGGACTTCTTTCCCATCTTCGGAGAAGAAGAGTTTGGGTTCTTTATTGGAGATTTCTTCGATATTTTCATTGAAGATGGTTGGGTGACTCACACGTATTTTCACAAGGTGGAGTCATACGATTTGGCTGATTTCTTCCCATTATTTGGGAATGATGATGATCTTGATGGGGTGTGTTTGGTGATGGGTGAGCCGTTACATTGGGGGGGCGGATGTGCTTGCAATGTTTTAAAAATTACCCGAGGCACGCCTTGAGGCGAATCACAAAAACATCGCCTTGAGGTTTAAGCCTCAGGGTTGATGCGCCTCATGCCTTGTTGCGCTTCACGCCTCACCCCATGCCTTTTTGTCGAGGCGCGAGAAAAAAGAAAACTGTTGTTCTTCTTCCATCACGAACTCCGTTTCTTTCCGTTATTTTAATATATGTCGACAATTGGTATATATATACATGCTTTGAAGATGGTGCAATAATTAATTATATTTATTTTATTACACACAAACACACACACACACACACACACACACATATATATCTATATATATATTTTGATTATTTATACATTCTAATCAATTAATTATATATGCATACTAATGATTTGTGTTTTTTTCCCCTTTCAAATTCACTGTTTTATTAAAGGTTAAAGAGCTCTTCATTTTTCTAAAATTTCACTTATCTTAATAAGATTGTTGTTTTAATCTACTAGCTCTTATTCTTTTTTGCCCCTTTTTTTGTTTTAAAATTGCACTTAATTTATACTATTTACTATTTTAACTTAAAAGAATTTTTAAAAAAATAACCAACATGTGATATTATAAAATAACCAATATGTGAATGAAACGAAAAAAATGATTTTGTCAATTTAATTTTGCATTGATTAATCTATTGTCATATATAAATAACTAATATATGAATGAAACACAACAAAATGATTCTCTTTTTTTTTTCGGTGAGGCTTGCTCCTCAATACACCTCGAGTCCGCCTCGCCTTGCGCCTTTTTAAACATTATGTGCTTGGACATGGAGTTTGGGACCCCATTTGGGATGCGTATGAGGAGCGTTTCAAGGTGCTTTTACATGGCTTGACGTTGAGGAGATTCGTCATGGAGGCGTCGGATGGCATTTAACACCATTGGCCCTCCGCGATGCATGTGCTCGTTAGCTTTCATTGTCGCAAAATTTGGGGTCAAGTTCTCATTCGTTGGTCCTGGTTGGGTTTTGTGACTATTCTTCCTAGGATTTTTGCCGGATATGCCGGGCGCTTTCGAGGACGACTTTCCTTTCAAGTGGGGGAGTCCATTTATGGTTGGTTTCCTATGTTGTCGCACACCTCCCATGCTCCGGACACGATTTTTCAAGTAAGGGAGAGTGATGAATCTTGGTCCCGGATTTATTTTTCATGTTTTATTAAGCTATTTCCCTGTTTTTAGTTGTTATTTTAGGTTAAAGGGTGACATTGTCTTTTAATGTCTTTAAAGTGCCCTTTTTAGTCTTTTTACCTTTTTAGACTTAGCTTGATTAGTAAGCTAAGCGTTTTCAATAAATAAGGCCCTTGGCCATCCATTGTACTCCTTTACTTTTTAGAGATGACTTGGAGATATATCTTGGCCCAACATTATGTTGTTGTTGTGTAGTTAGTAAATTTACACTTCCGCCAACTTCACATCATTTATACATTATACACAAATTATACTCATGCCAAACTCAGAAGGAAAGCCATTTGGTCCCACTAGTGCGAGTTAGTGGGAGGGGTAGACTGGATACGTACCTCCTTTTTGACATTTTGACATTTTGGCATTTTGACAATTGTTATAGTTTGAGATGGGTATGAGTTGATTTTTCCAATGGTAAAAGCGGTGAGTGAACACGGGTTCAAGTTTCACCCCGTTTACCATTCTTCTTTCATATTTGTGTAATTCTGACGTGGTCTTTATTGTTTCACTTGTTATACAGATGTTTTAGCAATATATAGCTCAATTTTCCATGCAACTTTTTTTAGGACATCTGCTAGTGAATGCCCCTTTTTAGTACTGGAGGGAACTTTGGTGCGTTCAATTGGCATTGCATTAATTGCACAAAATACTTATTTTTTTTCATGTTTTGCCTCCTGTGGTCCTTGATTGTAAATATATTCTATGGGAGGAATAGTCTTATGCTCTATCTTTTCCACGTTTTTGATGGAAATTATTCCCTACCCACCCCAAGGAATTGGATTCCATGTAAAAAATAAGGAGAATGTCTCACCAAGACACTTGTCTCTTTTCCTCACCTTTTCTAGTTTCTCATAAACATCAATTGTTTTTCAATCTTTTTCTGTCTTTGTAACAACGCACCCTTATATTAATTATCCAGAAAAGTTAATATTTGTGTAATTCATCATAAATTCTTTTTTTCATTATGTTGACATGTAGGTGTCCGCCAATTTAAAGGAAAAGGTTTCAGCTGCTACGGAGGAGGTATGTCATACTATTCATATTATCTACCGAATATGATATACTGCCCCAGTTAATGGAATTTTTTTTATAATAAATTATTCTATATTGTTATATATGGTTTAGGTCAAAGGAAATTTTGGGATTGGGAAGCAAGAGTCTTCAGAGTCCTCTGGTACTTCAGCTAATTATGGTTCCGAGGCGAAAGGTGGTAGTGAGTCTGCATCTGGAGAAGAGAAGCAGCAGCAAACTGGGCCTAGTGCTACTGCAGAAACCTTATTTAGCAAGGTCAAGTCTCGTGTTTCTTCTGTTTCTCCTAAGGTTTCATTGGCATTCCAGAAATTAAAGGAAACAAAGCCTATTGACTTTGCAAAGAAGGGTTATGGAATTGTAAAGGAAGAGCTAAGCGGTCATTCAAGTAAGAGAAAACGCATTGAATATGCAGCGCCCTCCGCAGCCTCCTCGCCAAAGGGCGAACGAAGTACCAGTACCGACGTTGTTGTCTTACCCGCAAAGCAGTCTAGATGGAATAAGAAATGGGAGGCATTCAAAGAAAAGGTAATCTAGCCGCGTTATTATTAGGGAATAGTCTGCTTGTTTTCCTTTAATGTTTCTCAGTTGAAATATACTGTTCCTTTTCTCTAGATGCAAGGACATCCACTTTTCAAGCGTGTCAGTGGGTTAAGTGAACCTGTTGTGACGAAGAGTCAGGAGGTACATGCTGCACCCAAATCGTACCATTATTTCTCTCCCTTAAATACCATCATAAACTCATTCTGTTAATCTTCCTCATTAACATCAGGGGATGCTCCCTGGCATGAGATTTAAGCTGTACTGTCATTTATTTATTTTTTTCTTTCAATTTTAGATGTCACATTTAATATGAGTGCAATAGATCTGATAACAAAATATCATTTTTTGAAAAATAAATGCTGGCTGGTATTTATAATAATGTGAAACATGTTCCTAACTTACATGAATGTAATAAATCATGTTATTTTAGTGGAGTTCCAATTAAAAATATTCTCTTAACTTTATACCTGTTTGTAAATCATATAAAAAATGACTGGAACTGTGTTATTTGACTTCCTTGGGAGTTTTTTTGTGCAGAATAAGCGTGCTAAAGTACAATTTAGAATGGTGAGATCTGCTTCACATCATGTAGCCATGCACTTTACTTATAAGGTTCATTTAATATTTATTTTAAATAACAAAAAGAGACATAAGTAAATTGTATAATCATTACTATTTTCTTTGATCGGAAACAAGAAGCCTTTATTAAAGATGAAAAGATACAAGCTAAAGTGGACCTGCTGCTTTCTACAAAAACTAAAATAAACTGAAAGAGAGCGACCAAATTAAATGCGTACAAAAAGATTAGAGAAAAGGAAGAACATAATGCAGCGACCACTGTTTCAGAAACCCTGCTGCCCCTATTTTGAAACCAGCCCAAGCATCCAAATCTGCTTAAAATTTGACTCTCTCACCCCAACAACTCATCCCAATTATAGCACACATGCAACCTAATTATTTGTAATGGAGGTAAAGGGGGAATCTCTTGAAACAAACTGAGGTCGACACCCATAACCAAGCATCATCAAATTTGATGTTTTGTCAAATTTCTTCTTGAGCCATCTCCTTTCCTAAGAAAGTTCTGTTATTTATTTTCTTCCAAATGTTCCAAGCCAAAGATAACACAATACATCTCCAAAGAGCCCTCACATTGTTACACTTACCTTCGAACATTATTTTATGCTGATGCCAAGACGAAGGTAGAGCCCCTACCACATTAAGCTCCCCGTGAATCTTTTCCGAACAAAAGGTAGCCATCTCACAATGAAGAAGTATGTGATCAATATCTTCAGTGTATCTTGCAAAAAATACACTAAGACGGGGAGAAGCATTTTTTTTCCTCCTATGTTGAATATAATCACATGTATTCACCTTACTTTAGGCTGCCAGCTATGAAAAAATTGGACTTTTGAAGGTCCATCTCCATTCCAAATCATTTTATATGGACTAAAAAATGGTAGGGATGGAGAATCAATGAGAATATCGAGGTAGGATTTGCATGAAAACATCCCGAAAGAGTTCCCCATCCATTCCCTCCTATCAGAAGAGTTAGTTAAGATATTAACCCCCTCTAACAATCCCAAAAGAGAAGTAGTAAAGTCAACTATATCTTTATCATTGAGGTTACGTCTAACAGCCATATCCCATGAAAAATTGGAAGGTGAATCTTCAGAAATAAATGCTTCAATGGCCCCGTTAGCATTAAATGAAACACAAAAGAGTCTTGGGAATCAATCACGCAAACTAGAATCTCCTCTCTAAGTATCCCAAATCTAACTTATTTACCATTCCCAACCTTAAGGCGGGTATATTTGAGGAAAGAGTACAAATCAAGTGAAACAGACCGCCATGGGTTATGAAGAGAAGGCCCTCTCCGCCTCTCATATCCCGCCCATTGCCATGAATCCCATACTTGCTCCTTATGATTGAAGCCCTAAAAGAATCTTGCTCCAATGGTAATCTCCACAACCATTTTCCTAAAAGAGAGACATTTCTTTTTACTAGGTTACTCACTCCCAAGCCGCCTTTCTTCTTTGTCCTACAAACAATTTCCCAATCAACCCGATGATCTTTCTTTCCTTCCCAAAGAATGTTTCTCATACAATTCTCGATCATCTTTGAAATTTTACGAGCATTTTAAAGAGAGAAAGGAAGTAAATGGGCAAACTCCCCAAGAACTAAAGTTAATTTGCCCCTCTTTGACAAATAACCATTTTTTCAACCATCCAATCTTTTGAAAATTCTTTCTATCATCGACTCTCGCAAAGAACTAGATCTTGGATTTCCCCCCAAAGGCATACCCAAATATTTAGTGGCCATGCCCCAACAAGGTATCCTACTTTATTTGTCAAATTGTTAAGTTTGTTATCCACTACATTGATCCCTACAATAGCACTTTTGGACATGTTAATATTAAGACCCGAAAGTTTACAAAAAGTTTCAATTATCCCAACAAGATTGTCAAAATCGTTTTCATTTTCACTCACAAAAAATAGTATCATCCGTTGATTGCAAATGAGACACTTTTATTTTTTTTCCCTCCCCACCTCAAACTTATGAATTAACTATTATTAATAGCTCTCTCCATCATCATACTCCAGACATCCACCACAAGAATAAAGAGGAAAGGAGACAAAGGATTTCCTTGCCTCACTCCTCTCGAAGCAACTCACCCCCGGCTTACCATTAGCCATCATCGAGAAGTTCATTGAACCCAAACACCTCCTTAGCTAACATCTCCATTTTGAACCAAAACCCTTTTGTTCCAAAACGAAGCATAGAAAATCCCAATCAATGTGGTCATAAGCCTTTTTAAAATCGATTTTATCACCAAACCCTCTTTTCTTATACATCCATTCTTCCACCACCCATTAGCAATCAACACGAGATCAGAGGCCCCTTGAGTGGGGGCTATAATGGCATCTAGGGATTCTTTTAACCTAGATGAGAGGACTTTAGCCAATATTTTTATACAAACGGGATAACAAACTGATTGGCCTAAAGTCCTTCGCTTTCAAAGAAGCCACTTTTTTCAGAATAAGAAAAATAAAAGTGCTATTATTAGTACATGAATTCACCTCCCCATCCTTGTGAAATTCATTAAAGACCTTCATGATATTCCTTTTGAGAATAATCACTATAACTCATTATGGAAAGAAAGATGGGGGCTTTCCCTATAGAGACTGGTATATTGTATGTCATATGAAGGATAATGTCACTAGTTATATGGGGCTAATCACTCAATTGGTGAACCAATGTGATGCAAATATGGGCCTTTTTCGTCATTTTTTTAAGTCTTTTATTCTTTCTAATAGTGCATTGTATTTTTCTTGTATTTTCTTTTGTTAGTTTTCAGAGGAAGGAAGGTCAAGGGGCATCCAGGGACATAATTGTAATTAGAGTGATAGCTTAGAGCCCAAGTAACCTCTTACCTATAAATACTCTTTTGTAACCTCATTTGAGGCATTTTTTTTATTTTGAGATAGAGATTTGAGAGAGTTTAGATGAGAGTTATTTTCTTCTTGCTTCCATTTGACGCCATTTATGTCAATTGGTATCAGAGCCTCGTTGGTTCTACCCGTTGTTGTTATGTAGACAAAAATCGTAAACAACGCTAAATGGGATCGAGAAGAAACGCATCCGTGGAGACTTGTGTCGATCTTTTCGAGGAGGTTCTTAACTGATTAGTGGCTTGGATGGATGGACGCCGTTGATGCCTGCCTACCACCACCGGAAACCACCACCGACCGCCCTCGCACAGCCCTTACACCATCTCAAAACCCAAACCCTAATTCCCTAATTCAACCCATTCTACACCCTTACCACAAAAGAAAATAATTTCAGCAAACCCTAACTCCACCACCTCTCCAACCGAGGTAGCTGATGGCATCAGCAGAGGTGGTCGACCACTGGCCAAACCCCGTGAACCGATTCCGGCACCGACAGGGTCAATCCGGTGAAAAACACCTCCGACAGGGCCCAATTCCATCTCCCCATGGTCGGACCACCATTCAGGTGTCCGACATCACCCTTACTCCCGCCAACTTCTCTGCCCGAGATGGCCGACAACCGTTCAGTCCCTCTGACCCATTTTCGGCACCGAGGGATGGATTTCCAGTACAAAAACCCACGGATCTAGGTCATACCACATCGTCCCATGGTCGGACCACCCTGGTGGTGGCCGACGAAGGCCCAGATGCCCCAGTCCTGACCCGCCGGCATTTGAACAACCCCTCCAGTAGTGGTCCGATACCGATCATCATGGCCGAGCAGCTTCCGGCCTCCAACGACCCCAATCGATCTCCAATATCTACCAATTGCTCACTGTCGGCACACATCCAACCGGGTAACCAAGGTCTGGCGGCAAGAGGGCTCAATCCGATGGAGAAAAGCCTAGGGCAACATGGTCGACCCTTATGGTAGGATCTCCTAGACGATGGCCACCGACAAATTTTTTTGTCATGAATCATTAGGGTTTTGTCCACCTTATAACCAAAAACTTTTAGAAACAAACCCTAACATTAGTCTATACCCTCTCTTGTTTGGATCCACTCAAGAACATGTCCCTATCTTTGAAACCCTAAGTCAGCACACCCCCACCCTAAAAAATTACCAAGAACCACCCAAGAAGCCTTTCGACCACCCTACCTAAATTTACATCACCATCATGAACCATCTCCCCATCTACCACTATCCCACATTCTCATACCGTCCAATTTACCCCCACAAACATAAAACCCCAATACTTCCTCTCCTCACTATGATCCTCACCTCCACCATATTTCGACCTATCCCCGCCACCACCCTCATAGACACCATGAGCCACACTTGTCCCACCATTTCCCTTCCATTCCCCCGGCTCCACCCACCGTTATAGATTATCACCCCCATACCTCCTTCCCCACGCTTCAGCCCCCACCCATACTATACACTTCCCTCCCTCCCTCGGGGCATTCGAGGCCTGTTCCTCGCCCTCATTCTATTTGGGATGCCCACTCAGTCCATTCAGCCCCAGTAGATTCTCTTGAGCGGGTACAAGAGTGGATTGATCTTCCACCACCCGACGATCCTTCCTCACCCAGACCCCAGTCTCTCCCGGACATTATGCATCCCTTTTCGACAGATTGGCGTACGGATGCGTCGCCTTTCGACTCATTGAGTCCAAAGGACACTCCGTACGTGCAAATTACCGAGCGACATTGTTTTTTGTGTTACCAGAAGGATCACTGCCCCTATCGCCAGCCACTGGTCTTGCACCACCATTTCCTTTTGTGAAGGCCATACCACCTTATGTCCCACCACCTCCACTAGCGCCACTTGAGCCACCCTCACCAATCCCAGCTCCTAGACGTCCACCGCCTCGGAGACCGCGACGTAGAGCACTGTTTGATGACTCTCCGCTAGGCGATGATGAGCTAGATGAGGGTGATTTGATCATACAGGGTGGCGATGCCATCACTCAGTTAGCCCTCCAGTTGTCGAGAAGTATGCTGGGTGATATTTGGGTGGATGCTCCAATGTTCGATTACCACCTTCAGCCAGATGCTGTTATTGGCTCGCTGCGATGGAGAGGATTTTTGAGTATAAACGACTAAAAGGTCACTGATGTATTCCATTTTGAGATATAGAGATTTAAGAGTTTAGACGAGAGTTGTTTTCTTCTTGCTTTCATTTGACGCCATTTACGTCACAATGAGGACGTCATTACAAAAAGAAAAGACAATACAATTAGGGAGTCATTGGGATTTTCAAATTTATAAGATACTTATTTTGTATGAGCAAAGTCAATAGGATGCACCAAATGATTTATGCATCATGAACTTTGTACTGCGCACATCACTTAGATGGATTTTAAAAAGTCATGGAGGAGGAACTGAAGAAATGGAATATGAAAGAAAATACAGAGAACTGAAAAGGTATCGAATTCGATTTATTTGTACTTTATCTGAACTGAGGTCTGCAAAAGCATCATCAAAGAGTAAAGTGATCATCACTAAAAGACGTACGAGCCAATATCCACTATTACATGAGATACATAATATTTCCATCATACTGAATAATGTGAATTGGCGGATTTGTATAAACACACAAATTAAGAACTACCTCTCTTAAGCCATTCATTTTCAAATTAAAAGTGAGGCATCCTTGGCTCTTATTTATAAATAAAACTAACCCCAAATCTACAACCTTAAATATATACTAAATAATAGCGACTAAAGTTGTTAATTTACAAATTATCCACCCCTTCCATAAATTTGGAAATCCACCAAAGGGGACCATGCCACCATCATCGTGACTATCACTATGGCTTTCATCAATCCCCCAATTCTTGTCGGGCATCCATTGTACTTTTATTACTGGCTGATGTTATGGTGATGCCAACGGCTAGGGCACACCTTTTCGAGATAGAGAAAACAGTAAAATAGTACACGAGAGTAGTTATATATCCATTTGAGAATCACTTTAGTCTTAATCCAAAATGACAACAAACCGTTTGAAATTACCTCTTTCCTCCGACCTTCGCTCTTTTTTGCGTGATTAATGAAAAAGAGAGAGAGAGATGGGGCAATTTTATGGGGTGTAGGTTGGTTGGTGAGAGAGAGCAGAGTTTGTACAGGGACAGGAGATTGAAGATAGAGGCATCACGTGGGGAAGGGATAGAGAGATGGGGAAAACTAAGGGCTACCCCTTGGGGGGTGGGGGTGTATCGAGACTATTAGCACAAGAGTAAGAACAGAGATTTCAACTCAACTCAACAGAGCCTTTTTCCAATTCTTTGTGGTCGTTACATGAATTTTATTTTTCCATTGCACTCTGTTTAGTGCAATATCTTCGATTAAACCACATGATATCCGGTCCTTTTTTACCATATCCCACCAAGTCAATTTAGGCCTACCTCTACCCCTTTCGTTACCATCAATACTAACTAAATCACTCTTCCTTACGGGAGCATCCATTGGTCTATGGTTGACATGTCCAAACTATCTAAGTCAATTTTCTTTCAATTTATTTTCTTATGGGAGCTTTTTTTAGCATTTCACGAATTTGTTCATTTCTAATTTTATCCATTTAAGTTTTACCACAAATTCATCTTAGCATTTGCATCTCCGCATCATTCATTTTTTGCACATTTTATTTTTTTGGTTGCCCAACACTCTGTCTCATATAACATGGCGGGTCTAATGGCCGTCCTATAGAATTTCCCTTTTAACTTCAAAGGTATATGCCTATCACACAATACGTCGATAGCACTTCTCCATTTAACCCAACTTGCATGAATCCTATGAATAACATCATCACTGGTATCTCCATCTTTTTGGATAATCGAGCTTAAATAATGAAAATGATCATTTCTAGGTATATCTTGATCCTCCAATTTCATCACATACCCGTTTGTCCTATTACTACTAAAATTACACACCACATATTCTATTTTAGTTTTGCTTATTTTAAATCCTCTTGCTTCCAGAGGTTCTCTCCACAATTCCAATCTAGCATTAATCCTCGTCTAAGTCTCATCCACCAAAGCAATATCATCTGCAAATAGTATACACCACGACACCTCATCTTGTGTTTGTCCAGTCAACTCATCCATAACAAGAGCAAATAGATAAGGACTTAGTGCTAGATCTTGATGCAAACCTACAGTAGTAATCTGGAATTCATTACTTTCTTCAACTGATGTTCTTGTTATAGTCATGGCCCTATCATACATATCCTTGATCACATCGATGTACTTACGAGTAACTCCTTTTTATGTAGAACCACCATATTATATCTCTTGGTCCAAATCTATAAAAATCATATGAAGATCATTTTTTTTTCTCCTAATACCTCTCCATTAATCTCCTCAATAAATAAATTGCTTCCATTATTGACCTCCCAGGCATAAACCCAAATTGATTCTCAGATAATGATGTTTTTAATCTCAATCTATAATCAAACACTCTCTCCCAAAGTTTCATTTTATAGACTCATTAACTTAATACCAAGATAATTTGAACAACATTGTATGTCCACTTTATTTTTATAAGTAGGTACTAAAACACTTTTTTTGTATTCATCGAGCATCCTATTAGTCATTATAATTCTATTAAATAATTTTGTAAGCCAAGAAACTCCTTCATCCCGTAAGCACTTCCAAACCTCAATAGAGATACTATTTGGTCCTAAAGCCCTCCATGTATTCATCTTTTTTAGAGCAATCCTAACCTCCGTTGTCCTAATTCTGTGGAAAAATATATTTTCTCGAGTCCCCGAAGTTTCTCTATATCTAATCTACTTCCATTATCTCCATTCAATAACCTCTCGAAGTAGTTTTTCCATCTTTCCATAATCTCATCGTCCTTGACTAGGACTCTCGAATCATCAATTTTAATACACTTACGTTATTAAAATATTTTATTTTTTTGTCCCTAAGTTTAGCAAGCTTATAAATATTTTTTTCCCTTTTTGTGTTCCTAATTTTGTATAAAGATCATCATACACATTTAACTTAGCATCTCTTGCCATTTTCTCAACTTCCTTTTAAGCCCATTTATATTTCTCAAAATTTTCTTCGTATCTAGTTGTTTGCCATGTTTTAAAGCATTCCCTTTTGATTTTTACTATATTTTGTACTTCTTCATTCCACCACCAAGTTTTTTTAGATTGTGGCCCCTTGCCTGTTGATTCTCCAAGAATTTCTTTTAATATTCTCATAATGTTAATAGTAATCTTATCCCATATTATGTTAGTCTACTCTTGGTATTCCATGATACTTCATTTAATATTTTATCTTTAAATAGTTCTAATTTCTCTTCTTTTAAGTTCCACCACCTAGTTCGTGGGTTAATCTTCTCTTTTCGCACTCGTGATTGATATTTAATACTTATATCCAACACCATTATCCTATGTTGCGAGGTTAAGCTCTCTCCCAGGATAATCTTACAGTCTTTACATGTTAATCGGTCTCTCTTCTATAACAACCCGTAATTTTAATTTTATATATTTAAAATAATTCGAATTTTTTTGGTAAAATAAAATTTTGGAATTTTGTTAATTTTTAGTAATTAAAAATGTTAGTTTTACAATTGAAAAGTAGGATTTTAATAGAAATTAAAATTAGAGTTAAAATGGGAATTTAAAAAAAAATGTTTGTCACGGTTCTGGTCGTGACTAACGGGCATATTTTTTTTTTAGTTTAAATAGAATTCTATTAGCATTAGAACTCCTAATCATTATAAATTGAAACTAATCCGTGTCTGGGTTCTTCAAATCGTTTTTTTTACAACTCTTCCTCCAGAAGGCTTCTCCAAAATTATTCCCTTTCAATCTCTAAACCTTAAGGTACGAGACTTACACAATATGATCCTAAATTCTCTCGAGAGTATTCCGTTTGTTTCATGTGTTATTTTCACTCATGTTGCATGGTGTATTCATTGGAATCCTATGAGATATTTTTGAATCTAAAAAAAAAATTTGATTCGCTGAGATATTGTATTGGTTAATGGGCATGGTGTCATGAGATTTTTTTATGGAATGGATAATGGGCACCCGCCAATAGTCCAAAAGTCCAATAGCCACGATGAGGCTTTACGAAGCTTGGGTGAGGTAAGGTGAGGCCTGATGACCCATTGATGTGTTATTGAAAAATTAAAATTGGTACAATGCTTGAGTGTTGCATTTGATTCATATATGCAGATTCGTATTGTTGCGCTTTATTCACCGTTATTGTTTTAAGTATCAATTTTTGTCATATTACTTCCCCGTATTTTTCTTTTAGTGGCAGGTTAGTGTGGTTTGGACGCTACGGATTGTTTGGAGCATTTTAGAGCACGACGTTTGGATGATTTTTATTATTTTTGGTGTAGCTTGGCAGTGTAATTTTTGGAAAGTTTAGTTTATTTTTGTGAGGAATTTAATTGTAATTATTTTGGAAGTGTAAGAATTTGGATTCATTATATTTATTTTGTGGAATATAGATGCTCTATATTGATTGTTGATGGATTTGGCTTAGTTTTAATCGCAGTAGCACCTCGTGTTTTTGCGCAGGGTGTTACACTTTCCTAGTAATGAAAAAGTCTATTTGGCTCGTATGCGTTCCACTTTTATAAGTTATTAAGTGTTCAAGTCTCTTCTTAAAACATGTATTTACTAGTACAAAATCATAAGCCATTGCAAAATCTAAGATAGACTCTCCACCGTCGTTCCTATCTCCAAAACTATATCCTCCATGCACTATCTTATATCCTACACGATCTTCTACACGGCCATTAAAATCTCCCCTTATATAGATTTTCTCATCTACGGGTATTTCTTGTATTAGTTCATCAATTTGTTCCCAAAATTGTAATTTAGTTTGCTCTTCTAATTTTACTTGTGGTTCATAAGCATTAACAATGTTAATTATATTTTCACCTAATACCAGTTTTACAAGTATAAGTCTATCACCTTTCCTAATAACGGTTACGATATCACCTTTAAGGTTCTTATCTACTATTATTCTGGCTCTGTTCCTATTTCTATGTTTTTCTGTATAATATAGTTTAAACCCTGTATTTTTCTATTTTTCTAGCTTTTTCACCGACCCATTTAGTTTTTTGTAAACAAGCTATGTTAACTTTTCTTCTTATCATGGTGTCCACTATCTCCATCTCTTTCCCTGTCACAACCCCTATATTCCAAATCGCTAATTTAAGTTTACTATCCTGGACTAGCTTCTTTACCCGCGCACGTCTGGATTGTTGCATGAACATTATTTCTCATCGCACCGAGGTGCCGATGGACATCCCATGCCTATATTTCGAGACACTCTGTGGCAGGTGTAACGCATCGTTTAACAGAAATGCCCTAGTATTAGTTCGTATATTCATAGGATTCATGTTCATAAGGATTTGACAAAGTTTTACGCTGGTTGTCAGCTACCTAATGCAAGTTTAAGACGACACATGCGGAGATTTAATGTGTTTAAATAGAAGCTGTAATACCCCGTATTTTTATGCTATATTAATTTGGGGATTTATTAAATTTAATGTGAATTAATTATTTAATAAAAAAATCCGGAAATTAATTATGTTATAATTATTAACGTGATGAGAGTTAGTAATTATGGGAAAATTTGTTGAATATTACTAATGAGCAAAGTAATATATAATATTGGTTATATTGAATGTCACGAGTGAATAAAATGACAATTTTGGAAATTTGAGTCGGGACGCGCCCGTGTCGCGTCCCGACTAAATATTGATAAATAAAAGTGAATATTTTATAAGTTGTTCGTATGGTCGTTTTGAGTGCGCCAACGCGTCCGGAAGGGTCGAGATAGTCAGAAAAAGTGTACCCGGGGGTTTAGTTTGGGTCTCGGGGCGTTTTTAGGCCTAATTAGTACCCCGGGAGGGCGTTTTGGACATTTCGCAATTATGGGTAATTAAACCCACGAAATTCTAAGGGTTATATCATATGTCTAAAGTTGCCTTCTAAGGTTAGAACAACCAAAGACAAGTGACGGCCATAGGAGAGGAAAGGAGAGAGCTCTCAAGGCAATCCAAGGCCCAAAATTCATCCGTTTGCACCGCCACCACTACCAACGCGTAGATCGCGCGACGGGGAACGCAACCACACCAAAATCAGCTGCAAATCAGAACACAAAAAATCCAAGACAAGTGTTTATCTTGCTTATTTCGTTGATGCATCTTTCATATTAGTTTAGGAGTAATTAAAATGAGTTTTTATGGAAGAAACCTAAGAAATGAGTTAGGAAATTGCATGTAGTGATGGATAAATTGATAATTCTGAAACCCTTGCCATGTAGAGGAATTACCCACGAAATTATGATGTTTATAAGAAGAAATTTTCTGGAAATACTGGTTAGAACTCTGTTTATGAAAATTCCAGGGTTCTTGATAATTATATAAATTTTTGGGCTATAAATCCATGATTGGTGTTAGAAATCTACATGCTTTACGTTAGAAATACCTGGTATGATGATATAACGTTTGTGGTATGAATTTTGGGTTGATTGGGTATGATAATTATGGAATTAGTGAAGGTTAGAAGATGAAACCCGTAACTGCATATCTGCAGATTTCGCATACCTGCTTGATCGATCGATCGAGCTCAGAGCTTCGATCGATCGAAGGTTCGATCGATCGAGCCCCATACCTCGATCGATCGACCCCACCTGGCAGACTCCTATTTCTTTTTTAGATTAGTTAAGTTCAATTTATTGTGAAATAATTCTTGGGCATCCTTAATAAAATGTTTCGGGAGATAGGGAAGACCAGTAGGACATGTGAATAAATTTTGGGACCCTTGATGTCGGGAAAAGATTGTATTTTGGGATAATTACATAAGGATCGGTGAATTTATGATTTAAAGAGAGAGACACGTAAGAGAGTTACTTTGGGACAAATGTGTATACCTACTGAATTTTATAATTGGGAGAATAAAGTCATGAGAGTTGTGTGGTACGTTGGAATAATACCGAATCAAGGTTAGAAACGAACCGTTACAAGTGTTTACTAAAATATGATAATATGGATAAAAGTCGTAACTATGGGATTTGAGAATATACCCAATATTGATATGGTAATATAGTATAGTTATATGATTGTGTATGCATATGCTATCTGTAAGGACACAAATTTCCAATTGAGTCCATATATAGTTTTGGCTCAATTCCGGACAAAAACATTTATTCATAGGATAGTATTTATTTGTAATATTCTCAAGCCTATGAAGTATGTATTGAAGACGTAGCAGCAAAGAATTTAAAGCTTCGTCAAAATGCCGGTTTGCGTGCCTCGTTTCTACGTCATCAACTAAGGTTCCATGCTCCCAAGGTATGAATGTAATTATATTTATATAGGAGCTTGGAACAATATTTATTGGGTGTTAGGTTTAATAAAAACCGTGTTTTACTTTCAGAATAATTTAATTGAAACTTTAAAATAAAGTACATAAAGTTTCTAGGCCAAAAATTGAATTTTAGAAAAATTTCTGGAAGTCGTTCGAAATCTCGTTAGAACGAGTTTTTCGTTCTAACGAGGTTTCGTTCGAACGAGACTGCCAACGAACCTAATCTGATAAGTCGTTCGATATGTCGTTCGAACGAGTTTTTCGTTCTAACGAGGTTTCGTTCGAACGAGTTTGCCAACGATCCTAAACTGGTCAGTCGTTCGATATGTCGTTCGAACGAGTTTTTCGTTCTAACGAGGTATCTAACGAGTTTCTAACGAGCCCAGACTGGTCACTCGTTAGAAGTCTCGTTCGAACGAGAGTCAAGTTCGTTCGAACGAGATGCCAGCGCGGGAACAGTTTTGAGCAGTTTTTACCCACTTGGTTTTTAACCAACTTTTTCAGACTTAATAAGGTGCGGGAATGACTTTTTCCTATGTATCTTTTTCATACCATACAAACTCCTAGAGAGTGTTTTGAGAGAAAATTTGTTTAAGGAAAAATATCATGTTTTGAGTGTTATTCTTTAATGAAAAATCCTACACACTCTAGTGTTTACACCCAATAGTTGTTTATCCAAGTTCTATATACTTATCTTTACTTGGAGTTTTGGCACCGGTTTATCTCTACCGAATTCAAGAAGAGAAGTTTTGGTTTGCTTCTACATCCATCAAAGAAGAAGACTTTTTGTTGAAGATTCTACTCACTTGGAGAAAGGCTCCATGTTTGGGTGACGGTGACCATATAAAGTCCCATCGGTGGATTCCGAGACCGCGGTGGTGTTCCGAGGTTGTTCTCTAGGAAGAGGTTTCTACGAGAAGAAGCGTTGAGGCTTGAGAGGGATCGAGTCAGTCGTTGTAAGTCTATCTGTCTTGTAATTGTAATTATATATCTAGTGGACTTGTGGCTAGGGCCGTCCGAGGTTGTTTCCCGTCTTGGGTTTTTCCTCGTACATCTCGGCGTAGTGTGATATTGTTTTATTTTATCTTGCTTCATAATTTAGAACGCATGCTTAGAATAAATTCAAGATAAAATTTGGTTTAATTATCACACTCATTTAATTTGGGACTAGATTAAATATTGAGTAAATTTGGTTTATTCAAGTCATTTGCTAAAATTGGTTTCGTTTAACTTTGGATAATTGAAAATTATGACTTAGGCAAATTCTAGGACTTGGATTAACCTATTTTAATTTGCTTTGAAGAAATTAAAATTCGGTCTTGTTTATTTGTTGAACCATCTCTTATAAACGCTTCCGCATCATCTCGTGTTTTTATTTAAAAGGAAATTATATTTTAATTTGAAATTATTAAAATCCGGGTCTTTCAAGTTGGTATCAGAGCCAAAAACGATAAATTATTTCGTTAAGATCTTTTAATTTTTTGGCTAAAATGGATTTTTCCCCATTTTCAAAATTTCCTATTGTCGATGGTTCAAACTACGCGTATTGGAAAGCGCGAATGAAATCGGCACTAAAATCTATCGACGAGAGAGTTTGGATGTTTGTTGTTAACGGGTACTCCCCACCAACCTATTTAGTTGAAAATGAACGTGTTATCAAACCCGCCGATAGATGGACTGAAAATGAGTTTAAACTTGCTAACTTTAATTCCCGAGGTTTAAATGCCTTATTTAGCGCTGTCGCACCAGATGAATTCCGACGTATTATGACGTGTGAAACCGCTAAAGAAGCTTGGGATATTTTACAATTAACTCATGAAGGAACTAGTGTCGTTAAAGCTTCAAAACTCCAAAACCTCACCACTCAATTTGAAACTATCAAAATGGATGAAAAAGAAACTTTTGATAAATTTTATGCTAGACTTTCTGATATTGTTAATTCATCCTTTAACTTGGGAGAGAAAATACCTGACGACCGTGTTGTAAAGAAAATTTTGAGGTCCCTACCCGATAGATTTATTCCTAAAGTGACCGTTTTAAATTCTTTACCCACTTTAGCCTCTACGAAATTAGAAGAGCTTGTAGGTGATTTACAAACCTATGAACTAGATATGTTTCCCTCTAAAACTGAAAAGAAAATTGAAAAGGGAGTTGCTTTAAAAGCCCGAAAAGAGGTCAAACAAGTTGTAGAGAGCGATAGTGAAAGTGACTCGGAAGATATGGCTTTGTTTGCTCGCAAATTTAGAAAATTTCTTAAATTTAACAAAGATAAATTTAAAAATGATTTTAAGAAACTTGATACTTCTTCTAAACATGATAAAAGCGAGAAGATTTCTAAAGCCGAGAGAATCCCTAAACCTAGTAATGACAATTTAGATAGGGACGAGTCTAACAAGTGTTTTGGTTGTGAAGGTTACGGCCATCGAGCTTATGAGTGCCCCACTAAACTAAGGAAAGAGGGTAAACGACCCACTGCATATAATGCAACCCTTAGTGATAGTGATAAGGAAGAAAAGCCCGATTCCCCCACTAAGAAAATTTTTGTGGCTTTTATGGCTAGTCATGTGAGTGATTGTGACAACTCATCGGTTGATGAAACGATAGCACATGCCACTTCCAAGGTCATTGTTCATGATTCCCTTGTTTTTAATGATAGTGAGAGTGGAGAAGAGAGTGAAAATGAAGAAGAGGTTGATGTGAGTGGACTTCAAAATGCTTTTCATGAATTATATAAAGAATCTATTAATTTGAAAAGAACTAATTTGAAGTTAGAAGCTTGTTTAAGAAAGAGTGTCAAGGTCGTTGATGATAGTGCCTTAATAGTAGACCTTATGACTCATGTGAGGACTCTTCAAGAGAAGCTTGATTATGTAGAAGGCGAAAGAGATAGCCTTAGGGGTTTAATGGAATCCTTGAAAAAGGAGCTTCTTGCTTTTGAAGAGCGAAATGTTTTACTAGAATCTAACATTGCTGAATTAGAAAATAAATTAAAAGATTCTAGTAATGTCAAATTTGATTTGGAATGTCGTTCAGAAAAACTAGATAAAATGTTAGGAACGGTCCAAATTAAAAATGACACTTGTGGTTTAGGCTTCAATCCTTGTAATGAATTTACTCATAATGCCCAAACCAATGTTTTAGGAGAATCAACTAGGAATACTTTTAAAGATCACTCCTTAAGTAAATCTTTTCGACATGTTCTCACTTGTACACATTGTGGTCGACAAGGTCATCTTAGGAAATTTTGTTTAGATCTTAAACGAATTCCTAGAAAACCCCATAGTAAAGTAACCACGGTAGTTAACGTTCCTACACCCCAAAATAGTCATTCCTCGTTAATTTGGGTTAGGAAATCCGACTTGGTTGCCTTACAAAATAGGGTTGTTAATTCTCATGTACTTACACATGCTTCCTCCCTTGCTAAATCTAATGGATGAATGTGTTAGTGTTTGCATACTTTAGCGTTTGTACTTCATGCTATATTCATATGCTAAATGTATGCTTGTTTAGTCATTTTCTAGTCATAGCCTTATTTCATATCCCATGCTAGAAATCATGACTTGTTTATCTTTTTGTATTATATTTTGTGTTTGAATTAATTGAAAAATATAAAAAGATTTTTGTTTATCATTTGTGTTTTATTTATTTCATTTAAGCTGAATGAAAAATACAAATGATTTTTGTTTGTCCTTTTGAGTAAATATTTATTTTTGATTAAAAATGTTAAAAACTCAAAAAGATTTTATTTTGTGTGTATTTTAGTTTGACACACTTTATGTGGCATATATTTGTGTTTGAATCCTATCTTTTACGCTCCCATGTGGCTAGAACTTTTGGTTTAGATTTTCAATCCTTAAAATGTTCTTTACCATGTTTTATATGGAGTAGTTGGATTTTGTATTGTTTAAATGGATTCTATTTCTATATGCCTCTTTTCACACATGCACGAGCTCTTTTGAAATTTTAATGTCACATGTTATATTTGAGCTTTTTGAGGTGTTCTCCTATCAATCTAGTCATCTACATATCTATGACCTAGGAGGACTAGTGCATGTCAAAATCCGTTGCATGTGAGATTTGTGTGAAAAATGAAAACATAATAAATTAATATATGCACGGGGAAGGGCTCCGAAAGGATGAATTAAATCCTTTGCGATAGTAAGCCACCGTTGATTGGATCTAAAAGAAATACGTGATCCAAAGGCCTAAAAACAGAATATTTGGCATTAAACAGAAAGCAATTGCCAATATATTCATTCAAAAACAAAAGAATATATATGCTCATTGAGGGAGAATTGGATGGTATATCAACGGTTTGCACAATGTCCGTTTATCCTAGTTGTCTTTAATGTCATGACTCTATTTGGTTTGTAGAATCATCATCATGCTAGGCTTGTATGCATTGTGTATGTTTGTTCATTGAGTTCAATCTATATTGTCACATGAGGTTATATTTCAATGTGATGAAGTTTGCAATCAAATGAGAACTCCGTGAACGTTTATTAAGTGTTTGGGTCTAAATTTAATTGTTGCTAGTACACACCCCTACACTTCCGTTTCCATATGACACATTTTTGCCATACGAGTGTGCAAACTTATTGTATTTTGTGTCATGTGTGTGTTTATATCTATATATATATGCAAGTGCTCTATTGGTATATTTTTAGTATCTATATATATGATATTTGTTTGTCTTTGCCTTGCTTTTATTGCCCATATGCTGTCATGTCTTTTCTTTAAGCTTCCACATGCTGTTTATTAGTTCTTTATCCTTTCCCTATTCCTGAACAAAAAGGGGGAGAATGATGATAGGGGGAGAAATGGTATCTAATCCTATTATTTTCGTATCGTCTTTGGGGGAGATTTATCTTAGGGGGAGACGTCTTTCTAAGTAGGTCATGTGTTTGATAAAGGGGAGAATTAATTTAGGGGGAATAATTTAATTAATTGCATTTTATATTTTGATATTCCCTATGCATTTGATGAGTTTGCTTAAGTGTGCAGGTAGAGTCAAGATTGGGCGGGTTATGTTTTGAGTCTAGTAGAGCTTGACGGCCCTTTAGGATTTTTGTTTGGTTTTTGTCCCGGAATAGCCAAAGGGGGAGATTTGTAAGGACACAAATTTCCAATTGAGTCCATATATAGTTTTGGCTCAATTCCGGACAAAAACATTTATTCATAGGATAGTATTTATTTGTAATATTCTCAAGCCTATGAAGTATGTATTGAAGACGTAGCGGCAAAGAATTTAAAGCTTCATCAAAATGCCGGTTTGCGTGCCTCGTTTCTACGTCATCAACTAAGGTTCCATGCTCCCAAGGTATGAATGTAATTATATTTATATAGGAGCTTGGAACAATATTTATTGGGTGTTAGGTTTAATAAAAACCATGTTTTACTTTCAGAATAATTTAATTGAAACTTTAAAATAAAGTACATAAAGTTTCTGGGCCAAAAATTGAATTTTAGAAAAATTTCTGGAAGTCGTTCGAAATCTCGTTAGAACGAGTTTTTCGTTCTAACGAGGTTTCGTTCGAACGAGACTGCCAACGAACCTAATCTGATAAGTCGTTCGATATGTCGTTCGAACGAGTTTTTCGTTCTAACGAGGTTTCGTTCGAACGAGTTTGCCAACGATCCTAAACTGGTCAGTCGTTCGATATGTCGTTCGAACGAGTTTTTCGTTCTAACGAGGTATCTAACGAGTTTCTAACGAGCCCAGACTGGTCACTCGTTAGAAGTCTCGTTCGAACGAGAGTCAAGTTCGTTCGAACGAGATGCCAGCGCGGGAACAGTTTTGAGCAGTTTTTGGCAGTTTTTACCCACTTTCCCCACTTGGTTTTTAACCAACTTTTTCAGACTTAATAATGTGCGGGAATGACTTTTTCCTATGTATCTTTTTCATACCATACAAACTCCTAGAGAGTGTTTTGAGAGAAAATTTGTTTAAGGAAAAAAATCATGTTTTGAGTGTTATTCTTTAATGAAAAATCCTACACACTCTAGTGTTTACACCCAATAGTTGTTTATCCAAGTTCTATATACTTATCTTTACTTGGAGTTTTGGCACCGGTTTATCTCTACTGAATTCAAGAAGAGAAGTTTTGGTTTGCTTCTACATCCATCAAAGAAGAAGACTTTTTGTTGAAGATTCTACTCACTTGGAGAAAGGCTCCATGCTTGGGTGACGGTGACCATATAAAGTCCCATCGGTGGATTCCGAGACCGCGGTGGTGTTCCGAGGTTGTTCGCTAGGAAGAGGTTTCTACGAGAAGAAGCGTCGAGGCTTGAGAGGGATCGAGTCAGTCGTTGTAAGTCTATCTGTCTTGTAATTGTAATTCCATATCTAGTGGACTTGTGGCTAGGGCCGTCCGAGGTTGTTTCCCGTCTTGGGTTTTTCCTCGTACATCTCGGCGTAGTGTGATATTGTTTTATTTTATCTTGCTTCATAATTTAGAACGCATGCTTAGAATAAATTCAAGATAAAATTTGGTTTAATTATCACACTCATTTAATTTGGGACTAGATTAAATATTGAGTAAATTTGGTTTATTCAAGTCATTTGCTAAAATTGGTTTCGCCTAACTTTGGATAATTGAAAATTATGACTTAGGCAAATTCTAGGACTTGGATTAACTTATTTTAATTTGTTTTGAAGAAATTAAAATTCGGTCTTGTTTATTTGTTGAACCATCTCTTATAAACGCTTCCGCATCATCTCGTGTTTTTATTTAAAAGGAAATTATATTTTAATTTGAAATTATTAAAATCCGGGGTCTTTCACTATCTATGTGTGAAAAACATACCCACGCTACTTGCTATCCCTGAGGTTGCCGCGCTGGGACGATCTTATCCTGTGTTGCCTTGTGGGGGATATTGATTCGTACTCTAGGAGATAGATATCCTTGGTACAGGCTATCGATTTGATAGTTCAGACGGTCCTAAGAGACGCGGGTATGTGCCATCCTCTTAGAGACTTGGAATCAATGCTTCGCCTCAATATTGTTGTGTATGTGTTAATACAATTCGAGAGTGATTCCGAATTTGTATTCCCCTTAATACGAGTGATACGGCGATTGGATAGTAGAGTATGCCCGCACCATAGTTGTTATGTGGGGTGCTGTTATGATATATATATATATATATTATACGAGTAGTTAATATATATATGAAATTCTGAAATCTGGAACTGCCTATTGTGATTTGATATGTAGGACATGGTTGATGATTCAAATTATAAATACTTGTTTTGAGAAAGTATAATATGACACTGGAAAACTTTATTGATTAATAAAGTTAAAATGAGAACTTTGGTTACAAATTTAAATCTTACGTTTTAAATATTTGTGTTGTTCAGTTGTAAATCCTGCGAATAACCTAAGGTAAGTTAAATCATTGGGGAAAGATAGTGTGATATATGACGAGATAGACCATTAGGAAGGTTAGTGCGATAGGTGTGCACATTAGAAGAGAGGTGAGAATTCCTTAAGAGAGTGTCGAACTAATATGTTGTTGCATTAGCCTGTAATCAATTTAAATACTTGCTAAACGAATTTTTAAATCATATACACTATCGGGCTCTGACCCGTTTCTATTTCTCTTTCTCTCTTGTATATATATGTATATATTACAGGTGCCCAGCCACAGGGGCGTCTTGCTTAGGATCCCTTGGAAGGAACGTGCTGCAGCTTAGGTGGGAGTTGCAGGCCACTTGATTAGACGATTTCATTTACTTGATTCCACTTCTATCATTCTCCTTATTGGGCATGTGTCGCCCTTTCCACTATTTATCTGTTTTGCTGGGACATTTGTATTTCAGTTATTTCTAGTACTGTTACTTTGGGATTTATTCAGCATGTATTTCTTACATTAAGTTTTAAATGTTGGGATTTTGGATGTTGAATGTTTAAATCAATTGGATTATGTTCCAGGATAATTGTGGTATGGTTCTTACTTATTGAAAATGTGGTTAATAATTAAATAAATAAGTTTTTCTTTAAAAATACAATTTGGTTAGAAAGGTTAAAAATGGTTTTGACACTTAGCTTAATTAATTAGGGTGTTAATTTGGAAAAAGTTATTTTTACGACAGTGATGCTAAGAATGAACCAACTGTTCACGTTGATTTTAATTTAATAAAGGAGTGATCGCCCGGTATTTAATTATGTGGGGTGTCACAGAAGCCCTTTCTGTTGAGGTGTGGGATGTGTGTGTTTTATTCTCTCTCTCTCTCTCTCTCTATATATATATATATATATATATATATATATCTATCTATCCCTTTTTAAAATTATGTTGACGGGTGGGTAGACTTCTTGTCCTCCTGCTGTAACCTGTTCTTGTGATCAATTAAGTTGTTTCTTATCATACAGATATAAAAGAAGCTCTCTTCTTTGAACTCCAGTCCATTCTTTAGTTCTGCATTGAACCAAATTCTTAGCCTATTTGATGACTTTTGCATTTTGACATTGACATTGGGAAGATTTTTTTTTAATTGTATCCATCATATGCAATAGACCGCAGAAGATAACGACACCTTCCTTATTTTAGTAAAAATGTATTTGCCCCTGTACAGTTGAAAAACCATGAAACCTTGGTTCCAACGCTCAACTGTTCATCCATCCATCCATCCATCCTACCTACCTACCTACCTACCAATCTGTGCTTGTTTCGGGTGTTTAGGATTGGAGTGAGTAAACCATGCCAGTTTATGCGAACACGTTCTAGGCATTTTATTATGAAATTTTGGTATTTTGCAAGAACAAATTTATCAGAGACGGGTCAGAAAATTACTGGAGTTCAGATATACCTATTTTTTAAAATTAGATTTTGGCATTTTCCTGTTTTCTACAAAGATATTCTTTTGTTTTGTTCTATTTTATGACTTCCCATTCAAGAACTATGTTTATGTTTATGGATATTGATATTCTTGGTTGTTTTGTTCTGTTTCTTACTTCTTAAATTTTGACTAGTAAGCATATCCCACTCTGGATTTTTTTTCATTGGGTCTCGTATTAGTGTTCAACTTGTGTAAGACATTCACACACTAGGACACTCGTTAGACATAGAAAGCGTGAAGCTAATTTTCTTTTAATTTTCATTTTGTGACATGCCCAGACGCTGTAATCAACACCTGGTGTGTGTGTGCGTGCGTGTGGCTAAGGGGGGGGGGGGGGGGAATGTAATTTGTTTAAAAGGGAATCAAACTGTATTATTTTTTTAGCCGAAATGTATTCCTTTTAGTTGAGAGGGAATTAAGCTTAATATGTATCCTTTTTCTTTATTTTTTGGAGCGTACCAAATATAAGTTGATTCTTTTTGAAATCAGAATAATGTTATTATTATAGATTTTGTCAATGTATATTCAAATGCAAACCACAACCAATGTGTACCCAACATGTTCATAGCCTATACTTTTTCAAAATATTGCGTTGGCGTGTCAAGATTTGTTGTGTTGCGCTTCTGTGCTTCATAGGGTGACTTGTACAGTAGAGATGTCCAAGATGATACACAGTGAACCCTTTTGCTCCAAAATGCTGAAATGTTAAGTTTTCCATCGTGCCTTTGTGTGATTGATGGTTTGGTTACTATATAACATTCTCTCTTTCTCTCTCTCTCTCTCTCTCTCTCTCTCTCTCTCTCCCATTCTTTCTAAATAATTAATTCTGGATACAAGGGGAGGCGGATGGCTTTATTTATAGTTACCTTTAGTCTTACTCAAGACACCGAAATCAAGTAAATAACCAAAACTTTTAGGAATGATATCTCAAGAATATTACAATACTTAAAATATATCCTAAAATTAAACAACAAGAATCTATCAAAATATCTCCCCCAATGATTTGGGCCAGCGGAGAGCGGCCCACTGCCCGTGCAAATCACTGTCTTTATATTTTCTCTTTCTGATGTTAAATGTTCTAATTGCTTCGTGACTGGCATTGGCAGCTTGCAGAAGATGTGCGGGAAATATGGGAGACTAGTGATCATCCTGTCGTTCACAAAATCCAGGAGTATGCTGTTCATATTTATTTATCCTCCATGTTACGAATGTGTTTTACATAGACTGACAATTGTTTACCTAAGGTTGAGAGTTGAAATTTTAAAATTGATCCTTGAGAGTTTTATTAAATAAAAGTTGATAGAACTAATTATTCCATCTTCTCTATTCCAGTATCAACGAAAGTGTCTTTGGAGAAACAGCCACCGCAATGTCCTTCAAGGAAATACGTCGCCGAGATCCGTAGGATGATTCATCTCAACCTTTTTTTTTAAAGTTTATTTTTTACGCTATTGTTTTATACAGCCTATTAAGCACTTCACATCATGACATTGCTGTGGGTAGATCTTTCTCTTTACCAGAATTTGTGGCTGAGGTTCAAGAAGTGGTCAAACCAGTCCTCATTGCTTACATCAAAGTAAGTTTGTTGTTTATATAGAAATATTGGGAAGGTTTCTTGCAACCTGTTCATGCACACCGACAGTTTTCCCAAACCGTTTTCCCCCACATTTTTTTTTGGAAAGGGATACCAGTTTTCTCACCTTCTCTATGATCCCCCACCGCCACTCAGCTTCTCATCAGATGATAAATACTTTACTGTCTTCAGGGAGATACTGAAGTTCTGAAGAAGTATTGTAGCCCTGAAGTAATTGAGCGGTGTAAAGCGGAGCACAAGGCTTATGAAAGCCAGGGTATATTTTTTGATAACAAGGTAAGAAGATGCATTTTTGTGACATCTAATTTACCATTGATGTTCCATAATTAGTAAGATCCTTTGCATTGCTTGTTGAGAAATGGTCGGAATATCCAGAAAATTATTATATTTTATGTCATTCCTCAATAATATAATTTAGTACTTTTTGAAAAGCTTGCATGAAGTAAATCTAAACAAAGGCCAGATTCATGAGAAAAATTGAAATAATGAACATGAAATTCTTAATATTTAGATAAAATGCATATCATTTGTGTACCTTAGATGTTGAGTAACATTTTTATACAGATGCATCCTATTATGATAGGTTCATTGCACCGCCTAAGATCATTGTCTATGATATGCACAGGTGAAAACTCGTCCCAAATTGCTTAACAAATCAAACGCCTTTATGCGGTGTATTCACGATTCATCAACTAACAATGGCTATTGGTGAATATATTATTCGAAATATTTTTGTGGGATTCCTGTTTTTGCATATACTAAATTATATGATGCAATAAATAGTTTTGTGGCTTTTTTAAGAACCTGCTACCTTGTTTGGGTAAGTAGTGAAGTTTGAAAGTCTTTTTCGCCAAATAGTGTTAGGGGAAGAATCTTCTCAAAAGGACCCCTTCGCATGTGGGGAGTCTATATTCTTCCTGATTTCTTTCTTTGCTCTTGCCTTTGTTACTTATATGATAAGATAAAATCATGTTTTGGGTTTCTTCTCTAAAGAAATCGCTATGCTTCTCATATCAGAGAAGTACGCGAAGGTGGCGATCTATCTATCACAACCCCAATTTTGATAATTTTTTTGATCATTATTTTGACAGCATCCAGCTTTTACATGCATCCATTGTGTTCAGTTGAGATGTTTTGGACTTCTAAACGGATAATTTTTCCATGTTTTTGACGTGTAGTTGGGAGCGAAAGCGATTTAATCTTCACCACACGACAACATGATTTAGAGGTCAAGGGCCCAAATTCTCTTTCTAATCCATCTAAAAAGCAATAGTAAGTTATCTTACTAGTCAAAATAACCATTAAAGGTAAAATGGCCAAAGAGCATTCCAAGAGAATATTACCTCAACTACCTATACTAAATAAAAAAGAAAAAAAATACTAATCTAGACATGAAAATAAAAACAAAAAAATACGAATAATTTCGGTGTGACCTGTGTACATTATGCTCCCCCGCTTGAAAAAACTTGTCCCAAGCGTTGGAGGTCGGCAAAAAGGGAGCAAGAGTCCTGGCAACGGGTCATGTTGATCCGTGTTCGTGTCGGTTTTTATCGTGTTCGGTCTTATAGGGTTCGTGTCTAAACGAGCGATTTTTTTGTCGTGTAAAAATACTATATTCAAACCTGACCCGTTATCTTAACGTGTCGTGTCGTGTTAATCCGTTATTACCCATTAAGATAATGAATTATTTTGAATCGTATACAAGTTTACCTATTAGGTCATTTTTAAACACAATTAGACCCATTAATTCATTGTCATTACTAACTCTCTCATTTAGTAGAATTCATTATGATTAAATTAACATTAAGCTACATAAATTCTTTGTAAGTCCCAACAATATATCTTTTTTACTTAAATTAATGGATTTTAATGGGTCTTATCGGGTATTAATGGGTGAAGGGGGTCAACACTAAACTGACCCGTTAACTATTGTATCTTATCGGGTTGACACTAATATGACCTAGAAACCATTAAGGGTCTACCCATTAACTTATAACTTTGTGTCTTGTTATCATATCCTCATTTTTCCAGGTATAAGACAAACATCAATGTACTCCCCCACTTAAGAAGGAAGTCGTCCTAAAAAATGACCCGCATATCGGCTAGCAAAAAGGTAACGAGGAGTCGTGAAATCTAAATTGTCGACAAGCAAGAATACGACCCCGAACTTCGACACGATGAAAACTAATAAACTAATGCTTCCCTAAAGCGAGTGTAGGTCACCCAAGCATGCACAAGAAATTCCTGATGCACAATCCAATCTCTTCTTTCTTGAAGAGAGGAAAAATGCCCCTAGGCTAAAGAAGCGTTGAATCACGGAACCGAGTACTAGTAATCCATCCATCTTCCTTAAAAAAGGGAAAGAAATCACAGAGAAGGAACTCAGTGCCCATACCATTCGTTGAAGATACCTCGCCGTCCTTGGGCAAGTAATCACCAAGCGCGATAGGGTAGCGGACTTCATCATCGTATACAGATTCGACATCAGCAGGAGGGGATATCTCATCGACGGAGGCCAAATGTTTTGCCTGTTTTCATACCCAATGATCACGCATCGTTTCCACCTCAAGGAACTCATTGCGGCTTTTATTTAGGAGGAAGTGCCCCCCTCATACTCATAGTTGTCAAAATCGTCCGATTCGCGATTCGAATCGGACGATTCGATTCGATTCACTACCAAAACGATTCGAATCAACCTTCGAATCGCAAATGTCTAAAGAATCGGACCGAATCGGCGATTCACGATTCGAATCTTCCGATTCGGGTCCGATTCGGTCCGATTCACGATTCGGTCCGATTCAATTTTTTTTTTTTTTTTTTTTTTTTTTTTTTTTTTTTTTCCCGCGATTTTTTTACATTAAATTAATATATAGGCTCTTTATGATATATATATATTTGTTTTATGATTAATATGTAGGCTGTTTTATGAAATATTTTTGTTTTTTACATTTTTAAGCTTAAAATGGATGAGAACATGTACTACGGTTAATTTTTGTGATATATTTTGGTATATTATCATGTGCTATGATTAGTTTTTTGTCATATTACGCTTAATTACCAATTCTATAGTGTTAAATTCCATTTACATATGTTTTACTACGTTTTTATCGTTTGGTTCCGATTCGACCGATACGATTCACGATTCGATTCACGATTCGCGATTCGGAGGGTAAACGATTCACGATACGATTCGCGATTTGACAACTATGCTCATACTCCCCGACGGAGATGGCGCTGATATGGAAACTTCCGAGTTCCCTGTATAGAGAGTTACCCATAGTTGTCAAATCGCAAATCGTATTGTGAATCGTTTACCCCCCGAATCGTGAATCGAATCGGAACCAAATGATAAAAACGTAGTAAAACATACGTAAATGGGATTTAACACTATAGAATTGGTAATTAAGCGTAATATGACAAAAAACTAATCGTAGCACGTGATAATATACCAAAATATATCACAAAAATTAATGGTAGCACATGTTTTCATTCATTTTAAGCTTAAAAATGTAAAAAAATAAAAATATATCATAAAACAACCTACATATTAATTTAAAACATCCTACATATAAATTTAAAACAATAAAATAAATACTAAGGTTAATTTAAAACAGTAAAACTGTAAAACAAATACTTCCAAAAATTTTAAACTGCCTACTTACTAAGATTAACAATATTAATTTAAAACAGCCTACAAAATTACAACAAAATTAATTTAAAACAGTAAACCATATTAATTTAAAACAATAAAACAAATACTAAGATTAACTATCGAACAATATTAATTTAAAATAGTCTTCGTATTAATTTAAAGCAACAAAAAAATATACCTTCAAAGATTTTATAACAAATACAAAAGTTTTATAACAAAAGAAAAAGCAAAAGATAGAAGACACTCAGCCAAGAGAATAGACAAGAAAAGCCAGCTGATAGTAACCGAGCCAAGAGAACATGTTTTTCTCTAAAACTCAGTATCTTAACGGTATCCTTTGTTGTTTGCTTCTTTTTTATTTGTTTTATTAAAACACGTATGGTTATAAGGTTAAAAAAAAAATGGTGAATCGGATCCGAATCGGGAATTGGACCTGAATCGGAAGATTCGAATCATGAATCGCCGATTCGGTCCGATTCTTTAGACAATTGCGATTCTCAACTCGATTCGAATCGTTTTATGTGTGAATCGAATCGTAAGATTCGAATCGTGAATTGTACGATTTTGACAACTATGGAGTTACCTAACCTGTTCAATCGGTCGATGCGATCTTGGAGTTCTTTAATGATGGTATAACTCAACCGCTCAAATTCGGCACAAACCTCTATATCAAAATGGGAATAGGCTTTGGGGAATGAAGATAGGTTTGAATTGGGGGTTTGGGAAAATGCTGTAGCTGAATCGTGATTTTCGAAAAATTCGGAAGCAAGTTGGGAGGAAGTCATATTAACTTTTAGAAGTAGGAGGGTTGGTTATGTAATTATACTACAATATCAGGGAGGTTTGGGGTGATATTTGGAAGAAATTTGGTGTATCTAAAGTTCAGGGGTAAATTTGGAATTATCAGTTGTGGATTAAAACCTTTTTGGGCTGAAGTGTCATCCTGAAAAGTGGAGGGAAGAGGGCTACTATTAGGTTGATGTTTAGAGGGAGCAAAACATATATTAAAAGGAAGGGTAATTTTGGGATTACCTGGAAGTTTGAGGAGTAAGGGTTAAATTACCTCTTCAATTTGAGAAACCCTAGCTAGGGTTTGGTGCAACTCCAAGGGGCATATACAATGGCTTTTTTACGATCCGCTGGAGCTCTGACATGGCTAGTTAACCGGTGACGGTTGATCGATGTCGAAGATTGCGAAAATCCTCCTCGATTTGTAACGGAGTGTGGCCTTAGGTCCCCGCGGGCCCTCTCGCTGCCATAGGTGGTCATCTGTAGGTTGGGGTCTCTGACTGGATGGATTGACGCTCTGCGGTCTCGTCTCCTCCTTGTTGACTTATATCGGTGGAAGCAGAGGGATCACAAAAGGTCTGCGAAGTTGTTGTCCCCATGGTGGGTGCATTAAAAAGGATGCCGACCAGATCTGGGGTTCTGGGGTGTTGCTTAGGGTTATCAGAGGGGCGTCCGCCTTTAGAAGACTCCGACAAGACTATCCGAAGTTAGGCGAGCCGCGGGGGGGGGGGGAGGGGGCAAAAACAAGAAGGATCTAGGGTTTTTTGAGTTATTTTAGTTGTTGGGCAGTGGTGGCGTGGAGATTCTAGCGTGGACGCGGCCTGGTGGTGATGGCACAAATCCTGTGAGGCACCTGGAAGGCCGACGAAGTGTGGGGCCTTTTGGGGTTTGTCGATAGTGATGGTGCCACTTGACCGCAGACAATAGTGGTTTAGTTTGAAGGAGTGGATCTTTGGTTCCTCCGAGCCCTATCCATGGCTCTACAATAATTACACCCATTGTTCTACAACAACTACAACGATCACATTAGGACGAAAGTCGCTCGGACAAATGTTGCTCGGATACCAATTTGATGTATAGATAGGTGTGAAAGCGATTTAATATACAGTACACAACAACAACAAATTGATTTAGAGGCTAAGGGCCTAATTTCTCTCTCTTATTCATCTCAAAAGTAATAGTAATACTTAGAAAAGGAGGCCAGTGGCCTTATTTATAGTCCAAGTTATTTTGCTAGCAAAAATAACCCTAAAAAGTAAAATGACTAAAGAGGGCACACTGTCTAGAACATTCCAAGACAATATTACCCTCAACTACCAATACTAACTAAAAGAGGGAAATTTATGAAACTAAACATGAAAATAAAAGTTAAAAAATACAAATAATTCTCGTGAGGCCCGTGTATATCAGTTTCGGTGAAATGTTGTCCAATGTCATCTCCATTCACCACCACTCCAACAATGGCCAATTCCTTCTCGGCAACACCTCATCCCACTTCCCCCACTACCTTCTCTTCAAATGCATACTTTTCCGCATTGCCTCCAAAACCGCCATCTTGTTCACCACCACAAATTATCTATCACAAATCCTACACTATAACTCCTCCAAACACCACCCAAACTGTCACACAAGCACATCTCCTTCGGTGATGGTGCCATAAATCAAAGCTTGCTATTGTTGAGCGAGAGACAAGCATTGTGTGATCAAAACTCAGAAGGGGTTGTAATGGGAGAAGAGTGAGAATGTGGGAGGAAAAACCACAATCAAATTGACAATGCTACTGTGGATGTTAGCGTAGAGCCAGAGCTCTCGCAATGGGTTAGGCGACAGGCAACCAAAGAGCGATAACCATTGATTGGTGATTATAAGCTATGAAGTACGGATTCTTTAAAATGGTAAACGGATCTGAATTGCACCCCAATCGGTGTGATTCTCAACCGATTCGCACCCACCGCGTATCCAATTATCTTAGTTAAATTTAATTACAGATTCATCATGGATTCTTTAAGAATCTTGATTACTCTCGCGAAGAATACTCAGGTCTTCTGGTATTTTTTATCAACGTTCTTTGTGAAGCTATGAGGATATAAGGTCTAGATTGGATGGAACTTTGAGAAGGAGAGAGAGTGAGAGTTGGCCAAAAACAGAGATTGGAGGGTTAAAAAGCTACATATTGAAATGAAAATCATTGACGTGAAATTTATTGATGTGGATCTTCAAGCTCAACATTGTCATGTTATTGCAAATCAACTTTCAACATTTTTCGACCTCGAGTGGTGACACTGAATAATAATCCCATCATGATTTACACGAGTGGTGTTTGAAAGTTAGATACATGGTACGAAAGCTGAAATTAAGTAGTGGGAAGTTGTTTGAGAATAGATTTTTTCAAGAATGATACTATCACTTAAATCTTTTTCGTTATGGTCCAATTTTTATGTTCGAGATTTATAAAAGTAGTTATTAATTTGTATATAACCTAATGTACAATCTACATAAAATTAAGGTACATTATAATATATTTATATTTTTATTCCTAACGCATCCGAATACTACTTTGAGATTTTTCGAATCGCCGCACCCGCACCGTGTCGCACTCGCATCTGTGCTTCATAGATTATAAGGCTTTACCTCTCTGGATTTATAAACGAAGTGACGATGGGGGAGGTGGAGGCGGTAAGTGGGTGAACATGCAGTTGTGGATGGAGGTGGTAGGTGGCGGTGGGGGAGGTTCCGTCCAAGCTGGTGTGCATATATAGACATATATACAAATATATGTTTGTTTACACCGTACTTTTACCATTTTTTATTATCTCCTGATCGTTTGACCCGTGGCTAGAAGTTGGGAGAAGTTAGAGGTGGTTATATGGTATTGTTGAGTCTAAAATAAAAGTTAGAGGTGGATCGAGTTGGTTAGAATTGAATTTAAATTAGAGGTTATTTAGAGATAAATAGAGTTAGTTATGGTAGAGAATTAATTCAAATTGAAAGTTACTTGGCACCAAATGAATATTGCAGAGAAATACAATTTCAGCCCTTCCAACAGATCAGACAAACTCATCTTTACATTATCATTTCATTTATGTATTCTCATTAGTTCATGCACTTTTATCATTTCAAATTAATGCAAGTTTGATTTCTTTCTAGTCTCATTAATCTTAGTTTTGTCGTTTAAAAAAAGTCCTTTTAACCGAGGCATGCCATGAATGCGAAAACCCTGAAAATTCTCAAACATTTTTTGGCGCCATTATCGGGGAGGCTCATTCTGTTGAAATGAGAGAACAAGTGAATCCTATTCTAGATCAGACTATATGAGCATGCTATGTTGAAATACAGAAGATTGTTGAAAACTTGGTGTAAAGTTTCAATGATTTTATCTACTATCTTTGCAATTTGGTTGTATCAGTTCTTTTTAAACCAAGATCCTATGAAGACGTTGTACCAGAAATCAGTGGTGAAGAGAATGCCACAGATTCGCAGAAATAATTTAATAATGATATTCTTAGTTTCACATTACAGGCTCACAATGCTGAATTATAATTCGCGGGGTTGGAAAATCATCCAAAGTTCTAGATTCAGAGTGCAGAATTTCCTCAAATGCTTCCTTCTGATTTTCATTCTGTGAATATGGTAATACTTTTTGTCGAATACCCATATAAGGAATATAATCGCGATTTTTCCGAACTGGAGGGCGGGGGGTCGAGTGTCACTCTCTGAGCATGAGGTCGCTGATTTTTATGTCATTGAAGGTATCTAAGCAAGCTGAGTTTCGTACAGAACATTGAAATTTTTTTCAAGTTTCACCATGTTCATTCCAATCAGCGCTCACAGACGGTGAATCACAATGGCGTTTGGTAAGAATTGTTAGGGCAATATTTCTACTGAATTTATAAATCAGTTGGCTTGAAAAATTTGGAGCCATTGGTGATGTTGAATCAATCTGGACATCAACGAATGAAGTCCTATTGACTTGCCAATACTTCGATTCCATTTTAGGGTTTGGGAGTTGGCCCAAACACAATTTAGTAAAAGTGATGGGGATCCATTTTATCTTCTTTTATTTTCATTGTATTTTCAATTTTTTGTTCTTTTTAGGCCTTTTCCTTCCTTAATTAGTTGCCAAGCATGTTTGGGACTAATTAGGTATTCTTTTATTTCTTAATTGGTCCTTTAATCATTTTAGCTATTACTTGATTAGCAAGTAATATCTCTACTATAAATAGGCTTGTATTCTCATTTTGTACTAACTTCACCATTCTTGAAATATAAGAAATTCTTTGTTTCTCTCTCTAGAAATCATATTGTCTTGATTCTTATGTCATTGACGTGTAGTTTGCGTCAAATTGGTATCAAAGCGGGCGTCGCTCCAAAACATTGGTGTTCGTGTGTATCGATGTGTAGAATATCAACAAATCGATACACAACATTTTCAATGGCTCCAAAGAAGGCAACGCGAATTCAAGAGGAGATTAACCAAGAATTGAAAGAGAGATTAAATAGAATGGAGGACAAAATGGAAACCCTAATTCAACTTTTTTCCAAATCTCAAAACCCTAGCCCCTCCCATGAAACCCTAGTTCCAAATCACACTCAAGAAGGAACTCGAAGAGCCGGAAAGCAACCCGAAGGCCTTCTCATGTCTCAAACCTTGAATTCCAACGCTAGACATCCCCAAAAAATTGAAATCGGTGCTGCTAATGTTCCAGAAATCTCACCCACCTCTGCTGATCATACTGATGGCCAATTTTCGGCGCCGAAAATGATTGATGATGGGCCAACAGCTGTCGACCTGAGTCGGAGAACATTTTTACAGCCTCGGACCACCCAGGAGGCTGTCGATGCCCTACCGCTACCCTCCAAGGCATTCTGCCCTAGCAGGCGAACCCTTAATCTTTGTTCCGATCCCCTCTCAGCAACAGAACACCTTCCGAAAGCAGCTCATCATCCCTGACCTCATTCTGACTTCTTTCCGTGCTCTTCCGACCCCAAGACAGCTTACCCATACCCGTTTAAACCTCTAATATCGGCTGGACAACCCGGGGTACTATTTCATCCCTCTAATTGCTTCCCCGACCCTCGTTGCAAAACTCGTTCAGTGTCCAGAACCCATACCAATTTCCCCAACCAAAATTTAAACCCCAATAACCCAAATTTTACCCAAGAACGTGTACCCACAAAAAAACCAGCCATACCCTAGTTGCCTGAAATCCCAAACACAGTTTCCCTCAACCAACCACATAATCTCAACCCTATCCGACCTCCCGAATCACCACACCCATTTGATTTTGGTATTTTTGAATATCAAAATATTATCCGTGTTTACATCCCCATGCACCACCACACATACCACCCCCCTATCATCACATCACACCCCCTCTCATCATGACCTTTCTTTACTTTACACCGATTCCTCTTCTTCCTCTGACACTGGAGATACCCGCCGCAGAATCTATGAGTGGATTCCCCCACCCGGTGGTCATCGCCCCACCTCATTGCTATGTGTCCCCACTATCAGCGTTATCCCCGAGCACCTCCCGTGGCCCCACATGATCATCCTCCTCGTCCACCACCTGTACAGATGCCACCATACCCTGTTGATTATGTTGCACCTGCACCAGGTGATGTGGTGGGCCCGAGAGCTAATCAGGATGGAGACCCACTCTCTTTAGCACTCCAGTTAGTTTCACGGAGTCTCTATGGGGACATTCGTATAGATATTCCTATGTTTGATGGCAGATTCTCCTCGGATGATATGACCGATTGGCTCGCCACTATGGAGACAATTTTCGATTACAAGCAGATTCAGGGCCGCTCATGTGTTCTTCTAACTGTGACCAAATTTCAGGGCTTTGCTCGTGTCTGGTGGAATGACCTTTGTTATCGTAGGACGGCAGCAGGACTGCCTCCTATCCAGGACTGACTCGATCTCAAGGCAGCTCTTCAAGCCTCCTTTATACCTCCGACGTATGAGAGAGACCTCTTTACGCGTATTCGGTCTCTCCAGCAGGACACGCCTTCGGTCGTAGAGTATACGGAGGAGCAGTTCCAGCTCCTCTGCATTATAGCACGCCTGCCCGAGACGGAGGATCAGTGGATCAGTCGCTACATTCTGGAACTCCATCTACATATTCGCTGCGACCTTGAATTTAGAGAGGTACCGATCTTTTTGAAGGTGGTAGAGTATGCTACTAAGGTCGAGGCCTATCCTGCAGCCTTACAGCTTCTCCAGCATCTCGACCTCCATCTTCTTTGAGTTCTGTTCCTCCTACAACTTCATCCTCGACATCTTCAGCCATTACTCCAGTTACTGCCACTTCCTCTGCGACCCATATAGGCCCTCCCACATTTCGATGCTTTAATTGCAGCACCGTGAGACACCGAGCTTCCAATTGCCCTCAGCCACGTCGACGGGCCCTGTTAGCGATGGATCAACCCCAAGAGTATGTCGACGAGGCCGAACAGTCCCTGGCCCTGCATTGATTGCCAATTTAGAGGATGATTCTGTTGGTCTTTCCCTTTAAGTTCGTAGACGAACTCTTTTTTTTTTTTTTGGGGGGGGGGGGGGGGGGGCGAGTGATGGGGATTCATTTTATCTTTCTTTTATTTTCATTGTATTTTCTATTTTTAGTTCTTTTTAGGCCTTTTCCTTCCTTAATTAGTTGCCAAGCATGTTTGGGACTAATTAGGTATTCTTTTATTTCTTAATTGGTCCTTTAGTCATTTTAGCTATTATGATTAACAAGTTATATCTCTACTATAAATAGACTTGTATTCTCATTTTGTACTAACTTCTTCATTCTTGAAATATAAGAAATTCTTTGTTTCTCTCTCTAGAAATCATATTGTCTTGATTTTTAGGTCATTGACGTGTAGTTCACGTCAAAAAAGGTCACAACTTGTCCAAATAACGAACCTTTTCTTGCATTGAAAACTAGACTTCCAGTGTTTTCTTTTGATATATGACTCGGTTCTAATTTCAAGTACATAGGTCATGCAAAGTTCGGGTAATACTATCTTTTGCTGCCATCCAAAAGACAGTTTAGTAAAACAGTCATAACTCTCTCTACAAAGGTTATGCGTTGGAAATTAGACTTGTAGGGCTTTCTTTTGATATATGGCTCATTTTCTAATTCTTAGTATACATATAACTAATGGCCGGGCCAAATTTTTGGACTGTTACATTGTCTTCCTAGTGTTCTTCGAACGGAGTCTCTTTTGTGTAATTTTTCATTCATTTTTTCTTGTTATTTTGCTCATTATTAATTATTGTGCATATACCTATGGTTGGAGACCTTTGTAGTGCTTAAAATCAATGAGTTGTTGAAACTTTAAAATCACAGATTCTGGGACATTCGAAGTGTCGAAATCAATGTTTTTTTAACCTTCAAAATCATGAATTTGTGTTCTTTCGAAGTACCAAAATCAATAGTTTTGGAACATCGAAATTAGTGGTTTTTGTACTTTTGAATTATGGGTTTGAACAATCTCTAAGTACAAAATCGACGAGTTAATGGACCTTCACAATTTGATTTTTGTCGCCATTCGAAGTGCCAAAATTTGAGATTTTACGAAATATCAAAGTGGCAAATTTGGTATAAAAGCCTGGGGGTCTAGAAATGGAGCCTTCAAATCTGTCAAAATATACAACAAAATGAGATCCCAAAAATTTGAAGTATAACGTTGTAATGAAATCTATATGAATGAGATCCCAAAGCGCAATGAAATTACACAAGAATGAGAGGGTTTTTTGAGAAATGCTTGGTAAAGTGATTTCAACCATGTAAAGATCTATTATATTTGTTTTTTACCATTGTAGTTCCTTCTCATTTTTCCCTTCCTGGCAACAATGACTAAGGTAATTATCTGAAAGAAATATAGCAGCAAGGGCTTGTCAGAATATAAATGAAGGTTGTAGTTAGCAATTTGCTAACTCTTTACATGTATATATAAGGGGAAAATGGGGGATGAGATGTTAATCATGGTTCTGCTTAATGCAGATTCTACATATATCTGAAGCCGAAGTAAGAGAGACCAAAATGATGGGAGACACTCCCATAATCATTGTGGCGGTGGGTCCTTCTTTGTAATTAAGATCTCTCTCTCTCTCTCTCTCTCTATATATATATATATATATATATATATATATATATATATCACCTCTCCCTTTTGGTTTTGTAAACAATGACTAATTCAGATGGCTCTTCTGCTGCAAAATTGTCACAGTTCCAAACCCAACAGGTCTATTGCGTACGTGATAGACTGGGTTCAATAACAGAAGGGGGCAAGGTAAATGCTGGATCTTTTCCCTTTTGCGGTTTTATGTAGTGGCCACTTTTATCATTTATATTTTGATAACTCCAACCTAGTTCTCAGCCCAACGGAATTTTTTCTCAGAAATATTATTCTGCCACATTTTTATGAAACCACCGGCTAATTAGTCTCTAGTTACTATCTCATTTGACGTTAATTCCGTTCTAATATTCTTTTAGCACTGTAGTCAATAGTTATCCGGTTACTCCTCGTCATTCGTACGGTTCCTCAAATTGTTAGTATCAATGTTAGTTCACATTTGCAGAAAAAACAAATTTATTTTATTTTTTCTGTTTTAGGTTACATCCATTGTAAGAAGCCTTGTTTGAATGAGTACGAGTATGTTGTACTTGCCTTGCATTCCACGTGTTACCATAATTTTATAAAATTCCCCGTAAAGCCTTGCAAGTATCTGTTTTTAAATTTTTTTTTTACAAGTATCTATTTGATCACACAATACAACCGAAGGTATTTCTACAAACGGTTTTATCTATACTTTTTCCCTAGTTATAAATAATTGAGCCCAGATAGCAATATTCTTTACATTTTGGGATCTCTTAGGGTGTGGTTTGATTGACATGGAAAATTTTCCATGGAAAATAGTTGTTTTGACTCGTGTTTTACCTTTATAGTACCTTGATTGTGAATAATTCATGTAAGGACAACACTCATCCACATAACAAGTGCTCCATCTCAAACATCATTTTTAGTGGAAAATATTTCTTATTCACCCATTAAAGATTTGGTTTCCATAAAAAATAGAAAAAGTAAGACCAAAAACTCGTATGTTTTTTCACGTATTTTCCAACTTCTCATCCAAATGAACTATTTTCTACGCATTTTCCATGTTTGCAATCAAACAAGCCCTTAGTGTTAGCGGGAAACTAATCTTCACTAAATTCCCATTTCTATATCTAAATTTATTCAGGTCATGTCTCACGTGTCTGAATTTAAAGCTTCTCTTATTTAATTATTTGTTTCGGTGTAAATATTTGGTGTTATCCATGCTTTAGTTTCAATAGTAAAAGTGGCCTAAAGAAGTAGTATTGTTGGTTGAGCAGGATACAATCCACACTGTATACTATGCATGGGCTATGCAGCTAGTAGATGCAGAAGAACTGGGAGAAGGTGCTTTCTTCCCAATATGGAGGCTTAGAGAAATGCAACAACTTGGCGTTCAATCCCTTATCTAATTATTTGCACTATCGATGGATGTTCTGTCAGTTTTCTCAGTGCCACATAAAGTTCTTGCTAGGCATTCCCTATTCATTTTCAACTGAATAAAAATGTTTATTATGATAATTAATTTTTTTACATATGTAAATGATTCCTCTGGAAGTTTCCCATAAATATACATGTACTGGCACATTTAAATTTTGAGGAAAAGAGATATAGGGCAAATTAGTCAAGAAACTGGTAACGTGCCTTGGAATTGGTACAATATTGTCAATGAAACTATATTGTTTCTTATGAGGAAAAAACATAAAGCTATTTTAATATTGAGCAATAAAGCATTAACATGACTTGAGCATATTGTCAACACAGCTGTAATACTATTGTGACACACATATGTGCCAATCTTTTGTCCGAATACCCAACATTGTGACATGTTTTTACATTTGTGGTTCGACTTCCCATATCTGCTGAGGCTCGCATGCATAGCAAATTGGTTAGTTAGTTCTAACCTGGGTGGTAACTACAAATTTCGCTATGAGAGCATCTTTTCATTTCGTGCTCTTGGCCAATCATTTCTTTCTAGTAGCTCAAGTGTTGTCATTGTTTGGCTCGACTGTGTAATATCCATATCTATAGGAGCGTAAACAATCCCAATGAGGATGTTTTTAGACAATCGCTACACCACTTCATTCCGCTCCATTTAGGAGTTTTACGTTCCCCTTATCTTGAATTAAGAGGAAACTATTTCTTACGTGCTGTTTCGAATTAAGAGTCCCTTTCTTTTTTAGTCGAATATCGATGAATAAAATGCACGATAACTAATATGTTTTGATCTTAACCATGGACTTAAAAAAATGCAAGTCAAATAGGGAACTCTTAAATTTGGACAAGCGTAATATATCAACGGAATGTAATTTTGAAGTTAAAATGCCTCCCCCCACCCCGCCACACACAAAAAATTCTCCTCACCTTTCTCTTGACCTCAATTTCTTCTTCTTTTAGAATGTACTATAATTGACTTTTATTACTCTTTAGCTTTTTTTCCCCCCTCTTCGTATGAAAATGCTTTCCAAGAATAGTTGAAGAACTTTATGGCTCGTTTGATTCTCTATTTAGAAAACTCGATTTAAATGCCGTTTTTAAATACAGTTTTAAAATTAAATTTTTTGTGTTTATAATTATTGGTGTGCGTTTGGTTAACTTGTTTTTAAATACAGTTTTTTGAAAATTTGACAAATTGGCAAACATGTATATTTATACATACATATGTGTGTGTGTGTATATATATAATATATATACATGATACATGAATGTATACATACATACATACCTACATCATAAATTATATACATGTACATTTGATATCATGTATTTTTAGGTATGTTTAATGGGGTATGTTGGGGAGTTTAACTATATATATAATGATATTGCATGTATAATTCACTATAAAATTATATACATACATGAATTGATAATATTTGTTAATACATATGTACTATATGTATATTTTATATTATTCGGTACATTAATAATACATGTATAAAACTATATATAAGTATCATGTATCTATTGATAATATTATTTAACTTTATATATTTCATATGTAATTTTGTGTACATGTACATATATATTTTTTATTTATAAGAATTACACACATTAATGTATTATGTATGTATATTATATATTAAGGTATAACTGCATTGAAATATTAAGAACGAATAATTCTGAGTTGAAAAATAAAAAACAGAAGTTATAATACACCCTAAACCTGTTTTCTGAAAAACTTGATTATAACATAGAAATATTATAATTCTGAGTTTAAAAATAGGTTGCCAAGCGAATTTTTTTTTATCAAAATTGTATTTAAACACAGAAAACATAATTATAGTTGCAAACCAGACCGACCCTTACCATCCATATATTTATATATACAGAATGTCTCTTGTAAGGACTTCGTATGGTACAGACGGTACATAGTATTTTTTTTGAAATATCAAAAAAACAATTTTTTTGATGAACTTCATGGATATCTGTAGAAGCCGATGCCACTCCACTTAGCGAGTAGTCGTTCGCGCTAGGTCCCACCCGGCTACCTTTCGTTGAAAGGCCGGTACGACGTGGTCCGGGTGAAGCGGATCCTTTAATTGACTATGCTAGGCGGCATAAAGAGTCTCTTTCTCAGTGCATTTTGTTCGTGCTCTTTGTTCTGTCTGTTGGTAGGAACTAGCGTTCCTTGTTCGTTGGCTCAGGTACTGGCATATCTGACTACCTGATCAGAAGGCAAGGACCCTTCCGGAGGTAGGCCAAGTAATATCCCTGCGGGGAGTGCCTGTCCTTTCATTTTATTCGATTCAAGCTTTTGTGGTACGAATATTATGTCATACTGTGAGAGCAGTATTGACCATTTAGCGAGTCGGGCGTTCAGTGAACCTGCTTTGGTCACAAGGATCTTTAAAAGGAGCGCGTGCTGTCTCCTTTGACAGTGGTGCAAACGGTCTCAAAGGGACAGACTGAGCTAGACTACCAGGAATGGGGTCGGACGCAATCTAATAGTATATATTGAGGGGTGAGAAAAGAAAAGTCTCTGTCATCTGGCTCCTTCCACCCAACTCATCGGATACTATAACAGCTATTAGGGCCGGGACGAGAATAAGAAATCCGCCTCGCCTATCGATTATCGGAGAAGGCCTTGACCCCCGAGCCTTCCCAAAGGCTACAAACAAGGTTTCAGAATCTGGAAATTACAACTTTTGGGGGCTGTGCCGCCCTTATCCTGGATGGATTCCCAGGTCTTTTTGATTCTCACTGTTGGAAGATTATTGAAGACGACCTGGCCTCCCTTTCAAAAGCGACAGACTGTAAATCTGTTGAAGTTTTTCTACGTAGGTTCGAATCCTGCCTCTCCCACTTGTTTGTATGATCTCCACGGTGAGAAGATCATCTCTCTCTACATAGCAAGGTTAATATACATTATGTTTTTTACATCATTCATACATCACACTTAGTTTTAGATCCGAATTTTTTTTAATTCTATTTATTGAGTTAACCTTCTACTCAACACATAATTAAAAAAACTAGGTCAAAATACAATTTGTAGCTATTTTTTAAAAATCTAACAAAAAACTGTTGAAAATACCTTATTTATAAGAATTTGTGTCAGTAGAATTTTGTGAATTTTTTAAAAATAATTAGAAAATGTATTTTGACATAATTTTATGAACATGTGTTGATTAAAAGGTTAATTTCAATAATAAAATAAATTTTTTGGCATATATGGTGTGATGTATTGAGCATGATGGTAGGAGAGCTTATATATATATATATATATAAGAGAGAGAGAAAGAGAGAGAGATCCCCTCTTGTAAGGTAGGGATGACAATTTTTCCCGAAATTTCGGGTCCTCGAAAAAAAATCCTCAAAAAATCAGGGATCGGGTCGGGTTCGGGGAGTTAAAAAAATCCCCGAAAAATTTCGGGTAGGTTTCGGGTATACCCTCGGGTCTCCACGGGGATACCCGATTTATTAATATATATATATATATATATATATATATATATATATATATATATATATATATATATATATTAATAAATATATAAGTATATAAACATCTAAAAAAAATAAGCCCTAATCTCTCTCTTTACTCACACCGCTCTTCACTCCCCCCTCTCTTCTCTCTCACTCTCACGCATGCAGCTCCCTCATCCCCTCATCCTCACACCGCTCATCCCCTCCCTCATCCTCCTCACACCTCTCATCCCCTCACGCACGCAGCTACCTCATCATCCTCACGCCGCTTTTGCCTCACAAAGTCATCCTCCCCTCACGCTGATGTTATTGTTATGATTGGTAAGGATTTCTTTTACGATTTTTAGTTGGGATGTGTATATACCCAAATGGTCAAGTTACGATTTCGATTTACTGTTACAGATTGTTACAGATTGTTATTAGATGTGTATACCCTTACTGTTTCTGTTACAGATTGTTATTTAGTTGGTTTTTTAGATTTTTTAAGTTACTGTAAACTCACATTTTATGATTTTAAGTTACTGTAAACTCAACAAGATTTTTTAGTTACGATTTTTTAGTTGTTTTTTCATCCCCTTAATGTTTTTTTTGAAGTCTTTTAGTTTTTTTTTTCTAGATTGATTTTACTTGATTACTCATCCCCTGAAATGCTTGGTTGAGTTGATTTTAGTTAAATCTAACATATATTTTTTTTTTGAGATTTAATAGATAATTTTTTTTTAAATTTGTAATTTAAAAGTAACTTTTACTTAGGTGCTTGAAGAGGAAAAAAAATCAAAACGGGGAACCTGATACCCGTTTTAAACGGGGACGGGGATCCCCGAACCTGTTATAACGAGGAACGGGGCGGGGACGGAAAATGGTTTTTCTAACGGGGATGGGGAGTTAACACTCGACCCCGAACCGACCTGTTGCCATCCCTACTGTAAGGACTCCTTATGGTGCAGACCTCGGTATACCATTTTTTTAAAATAGTAAAAAAATAATTTTTTTTGATGAAACTTCATGGATACGATCTCTACGGTGAGAAGATCATCTCAAATTTTTTTCATCACCGTTGGGATAAGGTGATATGTAAAAAAATGGTTTAAATGTGCATTTTCGACCGTTGAAATGTTAGCGATCATCTTACCCACTTTTTCATTGAATTTTTTAATGAAACTTCATGGATATGATCTCGACAACGAGAAGATCATATCCATTAAGTTTCATAAAAAAAATTAATCAATAAAATGGCTGACGCTGACCCAACATTTCAACGGTTGAAAATGAATATTTATACCATTTTTTTACATATCACCTCATCTCAACGGTTTTTTTATTGAATTTTTTGATGAAAATTTTTGGAGATGATCTTCTAACCGTGGAGATAATATCCATGAAGTTTCATCAAAAAATTCATTTTTTTACTATTTTAAAAAAATGGTATGTACTGGGATCTGCACCATAAGGAGTTCTAAAATGAGACTTTTTGCATATATATATATATATAGAGAGAGAGAGAGAGAGAGGATCTCATGAGGACCTCTGTTTGCATACCGCTGACGCGGACCAATTTTGATAAATAGTAAAAAAAATATTTTTGAGCTAATTTTTTTTGTATAGTTTTTAAACATTTCAGTAGGGCAATATAAAAAAAATCAGGTCAAAATGAATTTTTTTACTATTTTAAAAAAATCGGTCAACTTAAAAACTAACAAAGTATGACTGATTTTTTTTAAAAAAAAAAAATCATTTTGAGCTAATTATTTTTTTATGGTCATATTGAAATGTTTAAAAATCATAAAAAAAAAATCAGCCCAAAAATATTTTTTTTACTATTTAAAAAAAATGGTTTTCATTCGGGGTCCTCAAACTTAGACCTCACTTGATCCTTTCCCTATATATATATATATATATATAAGCACATGGAGTCTTTGATAAGTACCTTACATATACATACCACTTTTTAAGGGTTATTTGGACCTAAGCACCCATTCGTTATTGCCGTTTTGGGTTTAACACCTAATTAAAAATTATTATACCATTGGCTCCCAGTTTAAATGGATTTTGTCCATTGACTCATTATAGCCATCATTTGTCCATTGAGTTACTAAGGGCTCGTTTGGGAGTTTTGGAGAGAAAAGAAATGAAAGAAAAAATTTATTAGAAGAGAAAATAAAAGAAGAGAAGAAAAAGGAATTTGGGATAGAGAAGAAAATAACTTTCTTTCTTGTGTTTGAGAGTTTGGGAGGAAAATAATTTTTTTAAGGAAAAGAAGGTACAATTCATTAAAAAACTTTCATTTCTCTCAATTTCTTTCCGATTTGGAAAGAAAGTTTTGCAGAGAAAGGAATGAAAAGTTTTAATTTTTTTTTTCTTTCTTTTCTCTCCTTTTAAACTCCCAAACGAGATACACGCACTTTCTTTCCTACTTAAACTCCCAAACGAAGAAAATGAAACACACTTTTTCTTCATTTCCTTTATTTTCTCTCCAAAATAGAACTTGCAAATAAGGCTTAACAACCCTTAACACAAAGGAAAAAAGAAAAAGGAAAAATCCATCAACCCCCTCAACAATTTCTT